>OX451740.1:231999286-232599286 GCA_948472305.1 Vicia faba | reverse complement strand
GGGGATACTAACTTCTCCGTGCACTGTCCTCTTGGAACCATCAAAGGCCCTTACTATGATGTTGCTAGGTTTCAAGATGAGCCCCTCACAATCCAGTCGATTGAGGGCATTTTTGGGCAAGAAATTCAATGATGAACCAGTATCCACCAAAACATGGGCAAGTGTGGTGCCCCTGCATTCAATGGAAATATGTAAGGCATCGTTGTGCTTCCTTCCCTTAGAGGTTAAATCAGCATCGAAAAAGCCCAATCCGTTATCAGCAGTTAGACTGGCCACACAGTCTTCAAATTGGTCGATGGAGGTCTCCTGGGGCACGTGAGCGGTCTTAAGAAACTTTACCAAGGCTTTGGCGTGAGTTTCAGAGCATAAAAGTAAGGACAACAATGATATCTTTGAGGGGGTCTGCCCCAATTGTTCTACAATGTTTTAGTCACTTTTCTTGATTATCTTCAGGATTTCTTCTATTTCTTTTCTAGAAGCTTCAAGGATGACTTCGGGATGTTCTCTTTCTTGGGTAGGGTCAACCAAAGCCTCTTTGCTCTTGGTATCGGTAGTAGGGATAACAGCAGGAGTATCACTGGCGGTGTCGGTAGGAGTGGCAGTAGTGATGATCACAGGAGTAGCAACGGTCTTTGGAGAAATCTCAGGTGAGAAGACTCTTCCACTTCTTGTTATTTTGCTGGTTCTAGTGATATTACTGATATCAGGATCAATATCTCTCGCAACTTCATTTGTGACAGCCAACTGATCTTGCTTGACGCCGTAGTAATAAACGTTAGCCTCATAACTCCAGGGAACAACTTTATCTGAGGAGTATGGCATTGGTCTCGGCATAGTGATGATTAATGGTGCAGATCTGGGAGCAGATGTAATCCTGACGGGTCTTTTGGTGGAGACCCTGGGAGGATTGTCGGAAATGGTGATTATCAAAACATCTTGATAAGAGCTTTTGATAAGAGGTAGCTTTTCAAATAGGATTTGTTTACTAGTCATTAGGCGTTGGACGCCTATCTTTAGTAACAAACAACCGTTCGGCAGAGACTTACATAGGTGACAACCTTCATCGCAACCTAGGAACATGCCGGCTTGCAGTAGATTATGTTTAATGGTCAATAGAGGAGTTACCAAGTCATTCACATAGGAAACAAAACGATCATCATTAATGACGTTGATACCTTGGCCATGTCTGGGCATTGGTGCCGTTATTACATTAGGCGTTTCTGGGGGATCAAATTCAATCTCTTTCACATCAATAAGGTCTTGCACCGTATTCTTTATGGCCCAACAATCATTTGTATCGTGCCCCGGGCTTTCAGAATGATAGGCACATCGGGCGTTCGGGTTGTAGCGAGGAGAAGCAGTATTGTGATTTTTGGGAGCTTCCTTTAAGGTTACTAGATTAGTCTTGAGAAGGTGTGGCAAAACCTGAGACATGGTCATGTTAATCCGGGTAAATCGTCTCATGTGCGCCTCTGGTTTGCGCTGATAATTTCGCTGCTGATTTGGCGCAGGATTAGAGATCATGACAGCCCCTACTGTCGGTCGATGGTCGGTTCTATTTTGATTCCTATGGTCATACGCCGCACTGACCTCCTTCTTTCCAACAAAAGGTTTCTTCACCATACTTGAGGATGCATCCCTTTGAATTTTTCCGATTTTTATACCGGCCTCAACTCGCTGACCAGTCATAATTAATTCAGTAAACCCAGCTGAAGAACTCCCAATCAGGTGATTGAAAAATGGTCCTGACAAGGTGCCAAGGAACATATCCACTAATTCTCTGTCAGATAAAGGGGGCTGGACTCTGCCTGCGAGATCCCTCCATTTTTGAGCATAGGTTTTGAAACCCTCATCTATTCCCATAGACATACTTTGTAATTGTGTCCTAGTCGGAGCCAAATCAGCATTATACTGATATTGTTTGTAGAAAGCGGCGGACAACTCTTCCCAGTTGCGAACATTGGACCCTTCTAATTGGTAGAACCAATCTAACTGCGTCCCAGATAAGCTCTCCTGGAAGAAATGCACCCACAGATTCTTGTCAGCCGTGTGGGGTTGAATCTTTCTGACATATGACCTCAGATGTAGTTTCGGGCAAGAGACACCATCGTACTTGGCGAAAGTTGGGACCTTGAACTTCTGTGGGATGACAACCCCTGAGATGAGTCCTAATTCTTCAAAGTCCAAACCGGGTACCCTCTGAATCTCCATGGCATTCAAACGATCCTCTAGCCGTTTCTATTTATCATCAGCAGGAGGATATTGTTCCTCAGAGTAATCAGGCTCTTCCTCTCTTTCGGATGCTGGGTCATTGTTCACTTCTTGGGTTTGATTATCTCCCTCGCCTGATGATGTTGCAAAGTCTAAGGTTCGCCTGGTCTGTCCTTTAAACCTTCGTCCCATGATCATAACTCCGGTCGGTTTCTTCGTTTTCTTCTTCCTCTCTTTGGCCAGCAGGATCTTCAACTCCTCTTGTCCTTTTGTCAGAGCCATGAGCATTTGTTGAAACTGGGCATTCTGCACCTGAAGATCTTTCATAGTATGTTCAACATCCATCTCACTGAAATAAACAGTAGAAGGATAAGGCGACCTGTTATGAGAAACCTGTATGATGTTATGATGAATGAAGATGCAATATGCAAATGATTTCAAGGAAACTTAGAGATTTAAGTTTGTTCAAACCAAAAAGAACACACGTCATATTAAATAAAACCAAGTTTGAATACATCATGCCTCCTTGGGCTTACAAAGAAAGAAACAAAATACAACAAAAACTCCTAAGACAAAAAGACCGAACACATCCTCTTTGGAGCAATGTAGGTATTCATATTTTTCTCTTCATGAAGCAGTTTGGTGAGCTCTAAAACCTTCTTCTCACTGGCGTAGTACTGGGTTTCAAAGGTGTCCCGCTCTTCCTTTAACTGAACTCAAGCTTTCTGTAGATCTTCAAGAGAGGTAGGCATGTCAGGATGAAGAACGGTGTATGAGACGTCTCCTTCAATAACATGCTCAATGATGACAGGAAGGATGGAAGGGTAAGGCATCAAGAGATTCTAAGCACGAGCCCGTACCCACTTAAGGTAAGGCTCAAGAGGGATAGAGTTTTTACGTCCCAAAGTCTTACTGTCCACCTTGTTCACCATTCCCCAAGCACGTGCAAACCTCTGGCGATAACCTTGGTCTTCTTTGTCGTAGTCGAACACCAAACCTTGGATGAGCATATCATGAGGGCCGTATCTTTGGGCATACCCAAACTGCCGAAGAGCTAAGCATAGGTTGTAGGTGATTCCTCCTCTAATACCTAGCATAGGTACATTAGGGAATTCCCCACAGCGGTCAATGACAGAGATATCTTCCAAAGATCTTGAGCACCAACGAATATCAGAGTGAGTGAGAGACATCATCCTTTGAGACCAAGTCAATCTTTGCTCGTTCTTCAATGCTGACTGAGGCAGGTGTGAAGTGAACCACTTAGCGAGTAGGGGGATACAACACAGTAGGGTACCTCTTTTCTTCATGGTACGGGTATGAAGGCAGTGCAAGATGTCTCCTAGCAAGGTGGGTATAGGATTGCGAGAGAGAAAGACTTTGATGGCATTAACGTCTATGAATTGGTCCAAATTGGGAAATAGAACCAAACCATAAATGAGGAGATCTAACACATCTTTGAAAGCTTGGAAATCCATGTCATCCCAGAATGAACGAGCTTTTTCCAATAGAAACTTAGCTAAAAAACCTTTAACCCCACTTCTTGTCTCCCAATTAGCTATGACATCGGCCCTTTTCACATGTAAAGCTTCAGCGATGACTTCGGGTTTTGGAATCCCTTCTAGACCAGTGAACGGTATCTGATTAAGCACGGGCACCCCTAAGAGCAGAGAGAACTCTTCCAGTGTAGGTACCAACTGATAGTCCGAAAAAGTGAAACAATGATGTACGGGATAAAAGAATTAGAATAGTACATACATCATCTCTTCTTGGAAGTTGGATGTAGCCAAACTGAGGAGTCGACCATACTTCTTGGTAAAAGGAGAATCCCCGGGCACTATTGAAGCTAGCTCTTGAAGTTGAGGATGTGCTTTTACAAAGCTGATTCAGATGGTGTTTCTTCAGAGAGAATTCATATCCTACAAAACAAAAACAAAGATAAATTTCCAAATCCTTGAAATGGTTAGTGAGCATGCATATGATGTTGATGATGTTTATGTACAAGCAAACATATACACACACAACAAACAGATCCCTATATTTTAGGTTTGCATGAGTTTGTAGGTAAGTACCCTCTTGAAGTTTAGTTGGCTCAACCTGTCATAGATATAATGATCGGGTTCTAAAGGATCTCAATATCACCGACCTTTCTCTTAGGCATTGTCTCAGCACAACAATCTTTTCTTGCGGCCGAGATATCCCAAAAGTCTAGCCTCAATGAGCGTAGTATCGAGTATCAACCAATTTTCAGCTTTACACTGAAACCGGCTACCTCACTAAGTCCTAATGGCCAAGTTTGTTCAATTAGGGTTCTAAGGTTAATTTGTGCTTCATGACGCTCAGCGGCCCCATATTCTCCTCGATTCACCACGAAGGATACCGGTACCCACAAATGCGTCACACTAATATAGCCATTGTCTCAACCATATCGGTCTACACCGTACAATCTCCACAATTTATTGCTATTTACCTAAAAAGGTACCCCAAATCCGCGTGGAGGATCAAAGCAAGCCCAATACAAAGAACTAAATATAAAGCATACAAATCAAATAATGAAAGCGAGTAAATGTGATCTAAACCTAAGGTAACCCCACTTTTTTTATTTCCCCAGCAGAGTCGCCAGTTCTGTGATACGGTGGGAGAATTGACTTGGTGTTTTGCGTTTCGATCACATTTGTGCGGATAGCAAGAGTCACCACCGACTTTTCTTTTATCCAAAAAGGAAAGGTAAAAAAGCATAGGAAAGACCTTTCGATATTATTTCTCGGGTTCGGGGGGTAGATTATGAAAAGGGAATGTATTAGCACCCTTTTCATCCATGGTTTTCCATGAGCTCTTAGTTACTCGTTTAAATCACTTGCTTTCATTTGACAGTGTGCTTGTGGTGTGGGCTTTGAAAGTATTTTGAAAAATCTCTTTGTAATGGTTCTCGTTTCTATAAGAACGCGTACAAAGTTTTGTTTCGAAAAGTTGTTCAAAGAGGTGTTTGTGAATTGTGTTTTCGGAAAGTGTTTTGAAAAGATGTTTTGCAATGGTTCTCGTCTCTATAAGAACGTATACAAAACGTTTTATCTTTTTGAAAATGTTTTGAAATGAAAGTGTAGGTGTAAAAAGTTTTTATTGTGAGCAAGCGAGTAACTAGGAGCGAATCTATCTACTCGAAAGGTCTTAAATTGTTCTTTTCTTCCTCCTTTTAATGGTGCTATCTCACCATTGATTTGGTAAGAAGCCCCATCTTTGGATGTGAAGGGACAGGCGCGGGTCAATTTTACAGTCATCGAAAGCAACTTATGAGACGCTTTAACAATTTTTGTAAGGGACGAGATCGTTTTAATCGAAGGCAACGTCGAGGGTCATTGAGGAACTACGATCTTTTTTATTGAAGGGTCATTGCTAAAGCATCCCATATTCGAGGGACATGACTGTATTTCCGAGGCAACAAGCGAGGTTACCCTAGAGGTGCACGTGTGAAAAAGTATGTTGGTTTCAAGTTATTTTATTCTTTGATTAGGTTATCTAGCGATTGATTTTTTTGAATCTTGCCATACACACCTAATTACTATACAATATAAGGAAAACAGTAAATTGCGGGAATTGAAATTCTACGCTATTACAAAGTGTCCGGGAATGTGGGTATAATTTTTTACAAATGGGGATGAGTCGAATGCGATAGCAAGATCCAAATAGCAAATAATACAACCAAATCGAATTTTGTGCGATTAATGAAAGCTACAATAATCTATGAAATAAACTCAACCAACAAAATAAAAATCTAAGTATTTTTACTTGAAAAGAGGAAAGTAAACCTATTCTAAAAATAAAATAAAATAATTGATTAAATTATATGTTTTATTTTTGTATTTTATTTACTTAAGTAAAATCTAAAGAAGGAAAACAAAGTAAATTATTTTTTGGTGTTTTATTATATGTAAATTAAACCTAAAACAAAGTTTATTAAAGAAAAAAAAAGAAATTGATAAAAATTATTCACAAAGTCTAAATCAAATTAATTATAAAAAAAGTATATTTTAAATTTAATAGTATTTTGTATAACAAAAAAAAAAAAGAAGAAAATAAACTAATAGTTAAATAGGGTAGAATTCAGTATAGTACGGGTGCATGGTTCATAAAATCTGATTGGGCTTACGGATGATTTGGGGCGGAGGCCCAAAGAAAATGATAGTTTATTTGCTGTAACAAAATACAAGCCAAATGGGGGTGAGGCCAGCAAAACGAAATGGGCTTAAGGGGCAAAGGTAAAGGAATATCCAGTACAAATCAATAAAACAAAAACCCAAGCCCTAAAACAACTTAGTCATGGATTAAGGGCTAACACAAAAAATTAGGGTTTGGGAAATTTGTGTTCAAGCGGCACTATTGTTCATCTGTTTATCATTTGCTAAAATTTTCTATCCTTACTAACTAAACCATCCCTGTCTCATTTCGCGAACGAATCGCTCTTTCCAGTAACATACTGCCTCTTTGCCTCACATCGATTTACAATTTTTTGAAACCCTTCGCTTTGAATTCGGATTTAAACCTAAAAGACCCGAAACTGCTTCATCCTTGACCTCCCTAAAACTCTCTGTTATCGGAACACAACCCTCTCGTCTCCCTAATCAAGCTTTATCAATTTTTAAAAAGGTAAGATTTTCTCGTTACTCTCAAAGCTTACAGATTTCGTTAATCTTTCCAATTTTGATACGTTTTCCTTTAACCAAACCTTTGTTCTTTGAGATGCAGGAATTTGTGCTTTTGAGAAAGAGGAAAAACTCATACCTGTTGGAGCTTTATAATTTCTCTCTTGCGAAATAGGAAGGGAGAGGCGAGACTGAGGATGGTATTCAGTGGTGGTAGAAGTTTCACAAGAGGAAGAGATGAGGATGAGAGCGTGGCTTTTCTGGTTTGTTGGTAACCTTCCTGTCTCCTTTGTTGAATAATGATGGTGTTATTTCTGTGTTTTGGGTGATGGCTTTTTGGTTTTGAGTTAACAGTTTGGGATTTTGGGTGATGGTTATTGCTTGATTCTGAGTTTTGCTGATGGTTAACAGTTTGGGATTTTGGGGCTTGGTTAACAGGTTTTTTGGTTTGAGGCTTTGTTCACTGTGTTCGTTCTCTTTGTTGGCTTTGTTAAAGGTTTTGAGTTTGATGATGGTTGTTGTGTTTGGTTTGTGATAATGCTGGTTAACAGTTTTGGGTTTGAGGCTTTGCTACTGGTTTTTTGAGTTTGGTATGGTTACAGGTTTTTTGGGATTTTTCAGTGATGGTTAACAGGTTTTGGGTTTGAGGCTTTGCTACTGTTTTGGGATTTTAAGGCTTGTTCACTGTTTTTTGAGTTTGAAGCTTGTTCACAATTTTTTTGAGTTAACAAATTTTTTTTTGAGTTTGAAGCTTATTACTGTGTTTGTTCTCTTTTTCTCTCCTTTTAATTGCTCACACTTCTGTTATATTGACCTCTTCTAATGTTGTGGCCTCTTCGCCTTTGGTCTCTACAACAGTTTTTTTTTGCTTACAACAGGTTTTGCTTGGTTTTGTTTTTTAGCAGTTTTGATGATTCTTGGGTTTACAGCAGGTCTTCCTTTTGCAACAGAGCTTTTGCAGGATGTACATTAGGAAATTCTAATAGCCTAGGTGACTTCTTTCCTCTCTTCTCTCTCAATGACAATAAAAAAACAATTTTCTCTTTTTCCTTTTTTACTAATTTGAACGGTTTGTAGTTTGGAAAATGATGATGTCTTGTTTCTTGAGCAAGTTGACTTGCTATTTTGTTTGATTTAGCTATTTGTTTATTTGCCATACTGCTGCCTCGTTTTAGCTTATGATGTTATTGGTTTGGACTGTTGTAATGCTGCTGTTTGTTTGTCCAGTTCGTGATGTTGTTGTTTGTTTGGATTTGTGATGATGCTGTTTGTTTGGTTTGTGACAATGCTATTTGTTTGGTTTGTAATGCTTCTGTTTGTCCGTCCAGTTTGTGATGCTGTTTGTTTGGACTATTGTAGCATTTTGTTCTTGTAGCATGCTCACGAATTTATCTTCTTCTTTCTTTTTGTAAACCAAGAAGGGCAACCTTCTTGTGATTTGCAACTAGGGGAAATAGGTTGTGATGAAATAAATAGCATTATGATTCCATGTTGCAAACCTTAATGATGAATAACTTTTGGAAAATTTCTGGTTCATGCCCATATAATTTTGTACTAATCATGTTTTCTTTCTCTTGTTTTCATGTGAGCAAAATTGGAGATGACAAAGCAAAGAACGCAAGAAATTCGTGGCAAACATGAAAGTCTTGGAGATAAGCAAAGGAATCTGATACGACTTCAGTCTTTAAGCAACTTAAGCATAGATTAGTTCTCTTAGGCCAAACATTCATTTTGATTTTCTTTGTAACCTAGAAAGATCATTCTTGTATTGTATCCAATAGTTGTACCAATTCATCTTTAAATACAATAAGTTGTAAAACATAAAGTATTAAAAGAATAAATTGTTTTGTAACAATGTTTGAAATTGGAGAAGATCTTGAGTTGTAGCATGAAGTATTCTGGTGTCATTTTATAACTTGAAATCCTTTATCAACAACAATTTGTAATTTCTCTTCGCATCCTAATTAATTTTTTTTGAAATTCCAATCAGGATATTTGAAATAAAATGCTCCAGTCTGGTAACTTAAATTCCAAATAATCCTAATAACTTTGTAACTGCATTTCAAACAAACACGCATTGTGTACTCCATTTCCTAACAAAACAAATGTTTTAAGGACATAAATCATCTGGTCAACCTGGATCCCAAAATCATGATTGTCCTAAATGACAGCCTTGACCTCCATCTCTTGTCCCAAACAAATCATGCTTTAAGAACAAACATTATCCTTTCAGTAAACTGTGTTTAAGAAAATTCAAAAATCAATCAAACGCCTTGCGATGATTTGATAATTTTAGTTTTTCCAAACTCAAATTTCTTCCGATTCTTTGAAGATAAACCCGTGAGCGACATCACATGTGACCATGAACAGACATAATCGTCTCAAAATCTTGTAGCTTGAAGAAATCATAAATATAATCTTGAGGAAGCATGAAGACCTATTGAAATTCTGGCTACAGATACTCAATGTCACGTCCAATGTTATGACACCGTATCTGACTTACTATATGACAGTAAATACAAAAGCAGTAAATAACACAGTCAATTGTTTACCCAGTTCAGTGTGCAACAACACCTACTCTGGGGGCTACCAAGCCAGGGAGAGAATCCACTATAAGAGATGTTAATTCAGGAATAAACCAACCAGTTTATCTCCTTCACTTAAGACCTACCCAATGCAATTCTAATCTAAGTACAACTTAAACCTGAGTTCCTACTCACTCCCCCTCAATCACAGCAGTGATACATAAACCAATTTGACTCAATAATTGATGAAGACACTCTTCAAGACAAACACTTGATTAAGCTTCACAGCTTTTTAACCAAGCAACACAATCACTCGTGCTTCACAGCTTTGAGTGATGTACACAACTAACTTGACTCTGCTTCACAGCTTTAGTCAAGTGACATTCAAACACTCTTGCTTCAAAGCTTTGAGTGCTACACAACCCTTACAATCGAAACCTATTCCAAGACACTTATCACAATGATAATTGCTTGGAGTACAATAAACAAATCTAAACAGATTACAAAATTGATCTTCTAATCAATCAGCAGGGATGCCTTCAAAAACTGCAGCTCTGTTGAATATATAGCAGCTACTCTTTCAGTTAGGGTTTCCAAAGACCTAGGGTTGATTCCGTTTGACCTAAAGACCAGGTCATAGTACTTTGTTGATCAGGTTAGGATTGAGCTAGGTTACTCCTCAGAAAACGCAGGATTCTGTTTAGGGAGGACTGAGTTATTTCCTGAAAAAACTCAGACTTATCCAATCCTGTAATCCTGCTAGTTCAGAACAGAATGTCATAACATCTGTTATGACATCTGAGAAAACCTGTCTACTGATTAGCAACATGTGATCATTTTGCAAACATGCTCAGATACACACTTATAAACATCAGTATTTGAGTTACAATATTTTTCTGCACATGTACCTAAAGAGTTAGTACAACCTGAACTAGAATGTTATGACATCAGTCATGACATTCACACATATACTTGGAATTTACCAAAAATGCAAGCCAATACCTAAACACCTACAAACTCCCCCTTTGGCAGATTTTTGGCTAAAGTCCCTAAACAATCAGAGATAGATAGATAGCAGCAGAAATAAGTGATAGCAGAAAAATATAGTGTTAAGTACTAATTAAGCAGTACTGAAAATATTCTCCCCCACTTTAGCCACAAATGGGCCAAAGATTACATGTTTATAAAGTAATACAGTTATCCAAGACAAAATAATGAGATCAGCAGCAGACAACAGCAGAACATACTTCCAAACTCCACCAGCAACACCACCAAGCAGCAATCATCCTTCAAGTACTGTCATCAGACTCAGAGGAGCCACTTTCTTCAATGTTGAGCTGTCCTTCATCTTCTTCCCTTATGCTTGCTTCCTTTTAGTGCTTCTAAGGTCCTTTTTCTAGCATCCAGATCTTTGCAAGTTTCTTTTAAGACAGCTATGACATCTGAGATTTTGGACTGGCTCTTTGCAGACGATGTCTCAGCTGATGTTATGACAATGTCTGGAGCATGGGATCCTTGAAACAGTTTGTAGTGCAGGCCAAGGGCAGGGGCTCTTTTGCAGACTGTATCTCTTGCTACAAGTATGTCAGGATATTGTGCAAGGATAATTCCACAAATGAGGGAGGGAAAGGCAATTGGTCCTTTGACAGCATAACTGCCAGCATGCTTCAAGGTTTGTTCAAAAATGTACCTTCCATAGTCAAAGGCAGTCTTGGTTCCTACAGCATAGATGAATCTCCCCAATCCTGTGGAGATGGTTGATTTGTGATTTGTAGGCACCCAGTTTGCTGCTCCTATTTTATGCAGGATGGCAAATTTCATGCTGAGTTTACTAGCATTCAACTTCCCTTTCAATGGCCAGTACTTTACTTGTCTGGCAGTGATGGTCAAGCATACTTCATTGTCAGTTGCCTCTAGATCAGGACAGTCCTTATTTGTTCTTCCAAGAAACTTGTTGATTTCTGATGGAGAGAACTTGACCCTTCTTCCTCTAACAAACACACTCTCAAAGTCAGCTGACCTCCCATCAGCACAATCATTGGATAAGTTCACTACAAACTCTTTAACCAGATTTTCATAACATTTGCCAAACTTCATCACAGTCTTTATTAGCCCAGCATTCCTGATCAGCTCCATGACATCTTTGCACTCCAAAGCATCATTGTTGAGTTCTCTCTCCAAGGCTATTCTCTTCAAGCAAACATACTTCCACCTGTTTGCATTATCAGGATGATGAAAGGAGATGTTGTCTGTTGGCACTTCAGGTACTCTAGCAATCTTGCTGGAGGGGAGCTTCCTTCTGATGGGAGTATTGTCAATGTCAATCTCAAATTCTGATTCAGAATCAGAAGTTTCAGGTTGTCTAGCAGTCTGCACCTGTTCCTTCTTCCCTTTAGTCTGAATTTTCTCAGCCAACCCTTCAGCCTTGGATTTTTTTGCATCAGGCTTAACAGTCTCACTCCTCTTTCTTTTCATCAATCTCCTAGCAATGCTAGGGTTCACATTTGCAATCAGTTCATTATCTGAGTAGTCTTCATCCACATCAATGATGGGTGGATTAGCAGCCTTTTGAATGTTGTCTTTTGATGTCACAGCATCCTTAGTGACATCTATATTTTCAGAACCTTCCACATTCAAAGGGATAGAAGTCCCCGGTACAGATTGGTTCCCACTCAGAATGCTAGAAACCAGTCTAGCAATAGCTTGGTGTACTTGAACTGATCCTTCTTTATTAGGTGTAGCAGATGAAGGAAGAGAAGAGTTACCAGAGATTGTAGCTTGAGCTCTTCCTGCATGTCTGGTCCGGAGCTTTTTGACTCTGGTTGGGTCAGCTGCCAACTCCCTGAGAGGAGTGATCTCAAGAACTTCAGATTCTAAGCATGTAGTGATTGCCCTAGAATCTTGATCAGATGATGATGATGATGAGTGTGACGAAGCCGCCATGGTGGAAGATGATGTCTGAGACATTGTGCTTAACGTTGAGTAGCAGTAGCAGTTTGAGAAAACTCTTTGATTGGGAGGAGAAAACAGGTTGCAAGGATGAGAGAGATCGGGAGTACAAGGGAGTCTTTTCAACTTCTGAAAGCTTTTGAAGGAATTGTGAGTGAATATGATTAACCCACTAAATATAGACTTAATAGAATTAATCCCTTCAACCCTTGTTTTCAGCAAAACTAATTGCTATAATCTCTCATGTTGGTGAATGCCCAATCTGCCCCTCAAATTTTCAAGATGATTTCCAACAAGCACCTTGGTAGACGAATCAGTTAGCTGAAGCTCAGAGAAACTATGTTTCAGTTTAAATGATTTCTTCTCTCCAAAGTCAATAGGGTTTAAGGAAATGTTGAATATTTTCAGATTATCACACCATAATGTCACAACATCTTGTGTAACATTGTTTTCAGGTAGCATCTGTGTTGACCAGGGTTTATAAGACTTGTTCTTTGCCACATCACATATATTATCAGCCTGTAGTTTAGGAGTTCTTCTGACATCTTCCATAGGGATAGCTTTTTTCATTCCTTCAAGTTTATGCTGCCACTGTTTCATATCTTTTTCTTCTTTGATGATTTGACTCAAAGTGGGGATATCAGTGTTCTCAGGCTGCCACACATAACAGTTATTTTTGGATTTTATTCCTCTCATTACAATTTCTAGTTTTTCATTAAACACTAGACATTCAGATCTTGAGAAGTTGACCATGAATCCTAGATCACATAATTGACTGATGCTGATGAGATTAGTAGTCAATCCTTTTACCAGCAGTACCTTATTCAGACTTGGAACTCCAGGGTAGTCCAAATTACCAACTCCTTTGATTTCTCCTTTAGCACCATCTCCAAAGGTCACAAAACTGGTGGTGTGAGGCATAACATTATTGAGGAGATTTTTGAATCCAGTCATGTGTCTGGAACATCCACTGTCAAAGTACCAATCTTCCTTTGCTGAGATCTTCAGAGAAGTGTGTGCTATCAGTGCAGTAGCCTTTTTCTTCCATTGAGGAGCGTGTGGTACCTTTTTAGACTTAGGTTTTACATCTGATTTAGGATATCCATGTAGTCTGAAGCAGAAGGGCTTTATGTGACCATATTTCCCACAATGATGACATCTCCATCTTTGGTACCTCTTCTTCATGTGTCTCTGTTCCTGATGTTGAGAGTAATGTTGAGACATCCGTTTTGACATTTGCTTCCTGGTAACAAATTTCTTTGTTTCCACAAATCCTAGGCCAGATTTATTTCCCATATTTTGTCCAGCCTGAAGAATCTCTTCCAATTTGTCTGTTCCATTGGTCAACATCTTGACTGATTTGGTCATTTGATTCAGTTGTGAGTTCAGCAGTTGAACTTCTCCTTCTAAATGACTTATAGTTTCAAGATTTGCTTTCTTTTCAGCCTCTAGCTTTACAATGAGTTTTGATTGTTTCTCATTTTGTACACAGACTTCACCACTTCTGATACACAGTTTCTTGTAGGTATCAGCCAGTTCTTCAAATGTTACTTCTTCATCACTGGTGTCACTTTCAGAAGTACAAACACTAGTTAGTGCAGTGACTAGTTTGGCAGATTCTTCCTCAGAATTGCTTTCTGAATCATAGTCAGACCAAGTAACAGTCATTCCTTTCTTTTGCTTCTTAAGAAAGGTAGGACATTCAGCTCGAATATGTCCATATCCTTCACATCCATGGCATTGAATTCCTCTGCCTTGGTTTTCCTTATCTTCTGATCTTGGTCTTCTGCTGGAACTGTCAATGTCAGAAGGAATGTTATGAACATTTGACCTTGACTTTGGGTCCATTCTTTTGATGAGCCTGTTGAACTGTCTTCCAAGCATGGCAATGGCTTCTGATATGTTTTCTTCTTCATCCTCCTTGTGTTCAACATCAGTGTTGGTTACAAGTGCTATGCTTTTGTTCTTCTTGTCACCATTATCAGTGATCCCCATCTCAAAAGTTTGAAGAGACCCAATAAGTTCATCCACTTTTAACATGCTAATGTCCTGGGCTTCCTCTATGGCAGTTACCTTCATTGCAAATCTTTTAGGCAAGGATCTGAGAATCTTCCTCACCAGTTTTTCTTCTGACATTTTTTCTCCCAGTGCTCCTGAGGTGTTGGCAATCTCCAAGATGTTCATGTGAAACTCATGAATGGTTTCATCTTCCATCATTTTTAGATTCTCAAACTTAGTGGTCAACATCTGAAGCCTTGACATCTTTACTTTGGAAGTGCCCTCATGAGTAGTTTTGAGGGTGTCCCAAACTTCCTTGGCCAGTTCATATTGATGTACTAATCTGAAGATGTTTTTATCAATTCCATTGAACAAGGCATTTAAGGCTTTTGAATTTCCCAGAGCTAACTCATCTTCTTCTTTACTCCAATCTTCCTCAGGCTTCAGACTGATTGTCCCATCTCTTTCAGTTATGGTGGGATGAATCCATCCTTTGTCAGCAGCTCTCCAAGCCTTTTTGTCCAGAGATTTTAGGAAGGCAATCATACGAGGTTTCCAGTAGTCATAATTAGTTCCATCCAGAATGGGTGGTCTATTTCCAAAGACTCCTTCTCTGTCCATAGTGCCAGAAAGTGATATCCCTAGATCTCACCCAGTAATACAGGCAGGGTGCCTGCTCTGATACCAATTGAAATTCTGGCTACAGATACTCAATGTCACGTCCAATGTTATGACACCGTATCTGACTTACTATATGACAGTAAATACAAAAGCAGTAAATAACACAGTCAATTGTTTACCCAGTTCAGTGTGCAACAACACCTACTCTGGGGGCTACCAAGCCAGGGAGAGAATCCACTATAAGAGATGTTAATTCAGGAATAAACCAACCAGTTTATCTCCTTCACTTAAGACCTACCCAATGCAATTCTAATCTAAGTACAACTTAAACCTGAGTTCCTACTCACTCCCCCTCAATCACAGCAGTGATACATAAACCAATTTGACTCAATAATTGATGAAGACACTCTTCAAGACAAACACTTGATTAAGCTTCACAGCTTTTTAACCAAGCAACACAATCACTCGTGCTTCACAGCTTTGAGTGATGTACACAACTAACTTGACTCTGCTTCACAACTTTAGTCAAGTGACATTCAAACACTCTTGCTTCAAAGCTTTGAGTGCTACACAACCCTTACAATCGAAACCTATTCCAAGACACTTATCACAATGATAATTGCTTGGAGTACAATAAACAAATCTAAACAGATTACAAAATTGATCTTCTAATCAATCAGCAGGGATGCCTTCAAAAACTGCAGCTCTGTTGAATATATAGCAGCTACTCTTTCAGTTAGGGTTTCCAAAGACCTAGGGTTGATTCCGTTTGACCTAAAGACCAGGTCATAGTACTTTGTTGATCAGGTTAGGATTGAGCTAGGTTACTCCTCAGAAAACGCAGGATTCTGTTTAGGGAGGACTGAGTTATTTCCTGAAAAAACTCAGACTTATCCAATCCTGTAATCCTGCTAGTTCAGAACAGAATGTCATAACATCTGTTATGACATCTGAGAAAACCTGTCTACTGATTAGCAACATGTGATCATTTTGCAAACATGCTCAGATACACACTTATAAACATCAGTATTTGAGTTACAATATTTTTCTGCACATGTACCTAAAGAGTTAGTACAACCTGAACTAGAATGTTATGACATCAGTCATGACATTCACACATATACTTGGAATTTACCAAAAATGCAAGCCAATACCTAAACACCTACACCTATGAAGGCCAATTGGATCTTTGAAAACTCATTTTCTTTTGAGAATTGCAAAAAACCCTAATTGCTGGTTTACTGCCCCAGAATAGAATCTGTCTGGTCGATTTCTGAGCCAACTTGAATATCCGAGAAACCCTAGGGTTGTGTCTTCTATGAAAAATGGGAGGGCATATTTTGGGTTACAACACCAAGCTTCTCAGGATTCCCCAATAGGATTTCACCAAACCCCCAAACAATGCACAAAATTTCCCTTCCCCAATAGAGTTTATTTCCCTAATAATGGAAATCCGTCTCCCAACATTTCAACTTTAAACAAAATCTGAAGACCTACATTCTTCATCTCCAGCTATAATCAGGGATTTTATTTTTCCTAATTTAACAACACTGCAATAGAACGACTGACACATTCATACATTGCATTCATACACCATTTTATAGGTATCATAGCATATGCAGCACAAATGCATATATCATAATCTCATTCATTTTGAGAGCATTATTTGCACTTCGTGCATCATAATATTGCATACAGCTAATTCTTTACCTTTTCAGGAAAGATCGACAGATGAATGTCGTCAACAACTTTCGAAAAGTTCTAGATTAATACCTGAAACCAGATAGGAAAATTATCTGTGAGCGACTGATTGTAGGTTAATACCTGAAACCAGACAAGACAACTATCTACATAAACTGATTGGAGATTAACTCCCGAAATAGGTCGGGAAAACTATCTTTCTTTCAAAAGAGGTCAGAGATTAATACTTGAAACCAAGCGGAACATCTATCTCAATGACCAACAAAAATAAGTTCCAGATTAATCCCTGAAGCAAGATAAGACAACTATCTGTGAACAGGTTAATTATAGATCAATTACCGAAACAAGACGGGGCGACTGCCTACATGACGAACATTTCCTTCAGAGGAGTTATGAAACGTATTTCCCCTTCAACACTTCATTCTGAAAAGCATATCCTTCAGAATTTTTATTCTGAAAAACATCTCCTTCAGCGTTTCATTCTGAAAAGCATTTCTCCTTCAGAGACAGAATCTTGAAAAGCGTCTTCAAGACACAGTCAAATTTAGACTTAGTCTAAATTCTGTTAACAATCACCTTTGGATGGAATCTATAAGCCCATCTCCGACAATTCTCCATCATCTCTCCAAATGGAATCCCTAAGCCCATTCCCGATAATCAACAAATAATTCACCTCATACACAATCAACTAACACATCAGCGAGTGCAAATTTCTGGGCACTCTAGTGTTCAATCATCTTTCACCTTCAAGTCACGAATGGTTGATCCACCAATCTAACTTCTTCAGGTTCAAGAAGATTGAACAGGGGCATCTGTTGTACCCAAAAATTTTCCCTCTCATTTCTCAAGATTTTTCTCATAAACTTTCTATTGGGTCAAGACTGCACACGGTTTGATCAGTTCAAGATACTTCCTCAACACTGATGACTCAAAACTATAGTCTAAATTTACACAAGTATCATTGGATTTTTTGTTCCCCCTATGATTTCCAAGGATTATGTTGGATTTCCAAGCATCAGGTCAAAAAGGAAACTATTGAAAGAGCAAAGTAGATAAATTTGATTTTCTGACAAAATTTAAGAAAAACAAGTTTGCTTAGATACATGCTTAACTTCGACTGAACTCTCCCCTGCATGCAAGATTCGACTGAGTATTTATTTCCCTTTGAAACAACTTCCTTCGATTCAGGAGGTAATGGCCTCCTATTACCTTCCTTCGATTCAGAAGGAAAAGGCATCCTATTTGGTTTCCTTCGATTCAGAAAGTTGATGACCTCCTGGTAGCTTCCTTTGATTCAGGAGGCAAAGTCCTCTTTTTGGTTTCCTTCGATTGCACCATTTACCTTTTTTTGGTTTCCTTTAATTTCACCATTTACCTCTTCTTTTGTTTTCCTTCGATTGCACCAAAGGCCTCTTTTTGGTTTCCTTCAATTGCACCTTTTACCTCCTTTTGGCATCCTTCGATTGTACCCTTTACCTCCTGCATGCATCTTTCATTTGGGAATATGGCCCCCTTTAATGCAAGCCTCGTTTGGGCGTTTAGACCTCCTGCATGCATCTTTCGTTTGGGCTTGTGGCCTCCTTCGAATGAAAGTTTGGGTCACGTCCTCCATTTGGGCATGAAGAAACCTCCTTCGAATGCAGGTTTGGGTTACGTCCTCCGTTTGGGCATGAAGACTCCTTCGATACCAGTTTAATCCATAAGCTTCATTTGGGAATTTTACTCCCTTCTAAGCAACCTCCTCCGAATGCAAGTTTGGGTTACATCCTCAATTTGGGTATGAAGCAACCTCCTTCGAATGCAAGTTTGAGTTACATCCTCCATTTGGGCATGAAGTCTCCTTCGATGCAAGTTTAATCCATAAGCTTCATTTGGGCATTTTTCTCCCTTCGAAGCAACCTTCTTTGATACATTTCTAAAACTCTTCGACACACAAGTGGAAAATAGAATTTTAAAGGAACACTGGTCAAATCCATAGGCCATGCTACATGATCTTACTTTGCAGGCCTCAATGCTTGTATTTCACTCCATAATTAATTGTTTACACCATGAATTAAGCTATTATCCAGGTAATTAAGCCTTTGTCCAAAAGATTTTTTCCATAAGGTAAACTTGCTAGTACAAAATTTGTCTTAAGCCCATGCTTTGCTTAAATCCTGATTATACTTCACCATAAGTTAGGGAAATCAGCCCCTTTTAACCAACAACTTTAGTACTTCACCTTGAGATCATGGAAAATCTGACATAGCTTAATATTCACATTTAAACCATGCCATATTTTGTTCAAACTCCCAAACCTTTTCTCTATAAATAGAGAAACCATTGTCAAAGAAGGGGGCCAGATTTTTGCTGTAGAGAAAAGTCATCAAATCTTAAAACACTCTCAAACTCTCAAACTCTCAAACATTCTCAAATCTTCCAAACTCTGAAATCCTCACAAAAAATCTCAGATCCCTTCATACAGTAGTGCACCCTTCGATTCTTTCCCCTAAACTACAATATAACATAACCTTCGATTCACTCCTCTAAACAACAGTATAACACAACCTTCGATTCACTCCTCCAAACTACAGTATAACAAAACCTTCGATTTCCTTAAAGCTATCAAGTACCAACCTTCGATTCAAGCAGAGAAGTGGTCCTAGTATCTTAAGGAAGGTTCCAACAAAGCTTAATCCACCATCAAGGAAGTCACATACAACTCCTTCGATTGACACTTCAAGAGGTAAGTTCCTCTAAACTTGGAACTTTCCATTTAAATATCATTTGTACATATAAATAAAAGAAAAATGTAGATATCACATCTAGGAAGTTGACCATGCTTTAGCTTTCGATTATCACTGCCATGTATAGTTAGTCTTTGGATTTTGGTGCCAAATAAACTTGTGTTAACCCTGGGCCTGTAGCTTTCGAAAGTTACCTTTCTTAGGTTCATATCCAAACTTTAGGCAGGTTGTATGTATCCTTCGATTGGCTGAACATTGAAGCCTTTCAAATCTCAACGTGGGAGCTTTGCATTCCTGCAATCGAAGGGGGAAGCTGGGCACTTTAAACGTTCAGAAATAAGTTTACCTTATACCCAATCGAAGAAGCCTCATGAACGAAAGAAACAGACCACCCCAGTGGTATAAACAGCATGCGCGAAAATTATTTGTGTAAGGACCTGAGTTCAAACCTCGGCAGGACCAAAGACAGTTTTTGCCGTTTTGTTTGTGTTCTTTTTCTTTTTTAACAAACTTCAAAAAAAAAAAATTAACCAATCAAAACAACTCCTTTTGAGTTGATTTTTCACACACTATTTATTTACAAGTTTTATTTCATGAATATATAAAAATATCACAAAAAATATTTTATTTTCATAATTACTTTAATTAATCAAAACCTTTCCTTAACAAAAAAATCAAAACAAAGTTCATTTTCTTTTCATTTCAATTCTAGTATATTTATTCACATTTAATATGATTGTAATAGATAATTAGAATTTTATTTCTTGCAATCCCTATTTATACATTTGTATCCCCATCCCCAAGCTATGTAATAGCGTAGTAAATTTACTTTCTGTAATTTACCACTTTCTTATAAATGCTAGTAATTAGGGTGTGTATGGCAAGTTTAAACCAATGCTTAGAAAACCTTAAATTCAAGACAAAAATGCATGCAATCAAACACACTTGTACACATGTACCTCTAGGGTTAACTCCACTTGTTGCCTTGAGAAAATGGTCATAATATGCATGTGAGACATTTTAGCAAAAACAATCAAAATATCATATTCCCTCGATGACGCTTCCAATGTTGCCTTATAAACGATCTTAGTCCCTTAAGAGAAATGCTAAGATATCTCACAATATTGCTATTCATGACTATACGATGACCCACGCCCGTCCCTTCACATCCAACGATAGGGATTCTTACCAAATCAAGATAAGATAGAAACATCTAAAGGAGGAGGAAAAGAACACTAGACCTTTTGAGCAAGTAGGATGCTCATAGTTGCTCGCTTGCTCACAACAAAAACATTTTTCACACCAACACTTTCAATTGAAACATTTTCAAAAGACAAAGCTCTTTGTACGCATTCTTATAGAGACGAGAATCATTACAAAAGGCACTTTTCAAAATCACTTTCAAAAAACATCTTCCACAAACACCTATTTGAACTATTTTCAAAACCAACACTTTGTACGCATTCTTATAGAGACGAGAATCATTACAAAGATGTTTTCAAAAATATTTTCAAACCCACATCACAAAGCACATTTTCAAACAAAAGCTAGTGATCTAGCAATCAACTAAGAGCACGTAGATAAACTACGGATGAAAAGGGTGCTAACACCTTCCCTTTTCATAACCTACCCCCCGAACTCAAGAAAATAATCTCAAAGGTCTTTCCTGTTCTTTTCACCCTTTCCTTATTGGATAAAAGAAAAGTCGATGGCGACTCTTGCTATCCGCAAGAATTGAGATCAAACGCAAAACACCCAAGTCATTTCTCCCACCGTATTACACTAAGCATGATCTTGAGCATCTATGGATGAGATATAATTTTATTGACAAGAAGGTTTGAAAAAAGTTTGTGAAGTCTCGTAGTTCTGAGGAGTTCTTGGTTAGTACTAATTTTATTTTTCTGATAATTTTATGCTTATGATTTATATATACAATCATGCAAGTTAATATTTTTCCTATGTTTACAACAAGTTAAAAGTGAAGAAGGAAAGCTGAACAAGGAAAAAAAATAAATATCATCATAGATTGTCTCGTGGGGGTACATGAAACTTGAGAAAAATAATGATTAATGAAAAAAGACAAAAATTGGGAGATGAGGACTCCATGAGTCATGATCGCAACTCATCTCCACCATCACGACATGAGAAATGGAAAAGGGCTCGATCAAAACTAAATGGAGATTACACTCTAGATGCCTCATGAGCAGTCGCTGATAAAGTTGTAAGTATGATTTATTGTGTGTATGTTATGTGTTATTTAAATAACTTTGGTAATTATATATATATATATATATATATATATATATATATATATATATATATATATATATATATATATATATATATATATATATATATATATATATATATATATATATCTTATCATGTTGTGTAGGATTCGTTGGTTGTATCGGTCCGTGAAGGTTCTTTTGTTCTAGAATCATGGCATGGTATATTAGTAGAAGCAATCGGAACAAAGGAGAATGATGGGTGTGTCTATGGTGTTAGATATGACATCGACATGAGATCATGGTTTGGTACATCGAGAAAAAGAACTAGACATATGAAAAAATAAATGATTGAAGAGTTTGAGAAGAAATTGGAAAGTCAAAAGAAAGAATTTGAAGATGCGTTAGCATAGGAGCGGAAAAATCGTAGGAAAGACGTGGAAGAAATGAAAGAGCTATATGCAGTATGTGAGAATATTGTGATATTTGAAATGTATGATTTATATTGTGTTGATTATGTTTTACGTTCCTGTTATTTTTATGATCTAGAGAATTAGTGGAACCGTCCAACAATGTACACATGAAGATTGTGATGATCAATTGCCTGAAAAAACTGTTGTATTGGTGCAAGCACAAAAGGAAGTTTTTCAACCTCCCCTACTGATAATGAGATCCATAATGATTTATTGGATCTTTATGAAAAACCATTAACCAAAATGTTATGTCACGTTATGAATAAGAAAGATTTAATTCCTCTTGAGCTAGAACATGATCGAGAGTTAGAGTATTTCTATGTCAATCCTAATGATTTAAAGGATTTGGTCATTGAAAATAAATAGTTGGACGTAGGGATACTACGAGTTTGGTACACGTAAGTATAGAATTAAATATATCATTATGGTACATTCATCATTTTGTATAGAACTAATTCCTCACTTATTTTTTGAATTGTGTTTAACCATTTAGGTACATTCATCATGTTTGTATAGAATTAAATAAATCAAATATTTATGAATTCTTGAATTTACTTAATATTCGATTTACAAGTAATACTCCAAAAATGATTGATACATATATAACATCACAATTAGATAGGAGAAAAGATTGTTATGTAGTGCCATTTCTTCATGCGTGAGTAATTTTAAAATTGTGGTTTCTCTATTATAGTTAGTTTCCATGTTTTACCAAATATTAATAATATATGTTTTTGTTAATTCAGTGAACATTTTCAATTGATCATCATATCTCTTTGGACAAATATGGTAACTACACATTGTTTCTTATAGAATTCATGTGAATCTAAGATGAAACAAATTATTACTAGGAAAATTTACGTTTATGATACTTTTAGTGATATTTTATGACTTTCTAATTAGTTTTGCATGTAATATTCTTAAATAATTTTCAATATATAGGGTTGTGAATCGACACTATATTATGAATAGTTCTGTAAAAAAGCTCATTTTTGTACGTCCAAGGTAAGTGGATTACTTGTGAAAGACATTTATATATAGTTATATGCATGTGTTGTCATATATTCATAAAATGTTTAAATTTGTAGACGATGAGACAATAAGAGGAATACAAGTGTGGGCATTATGCAATGAAACACATGTTAAACATTGTCCCTGCCGGTATTGTTGAATCTTGGGATCATGTATATATTATGTCATGAAATATTTACAATAACATATTAATATTTAAGTTTTCTATTATATTTCAAATCATGTGATATTCAATTTTATTCACTTTTTTATTTTCATTACGCTACTTGAAACGTGTGCTAATATATAACTTTGAATTTGATGTTTATAAATATATGATTTTTCCTTTGATGTATGTAATATATTACAAGGGTAAATGTATGTTTGTAAATAATATTTTTGGCTTTGATGTAAAAAATATTTAAGTTTGTAATATATGTATAAAATATAGGTACAAAAAAAATACATGTTTGTAATATATGAAATGATAAAATAAATAAAAATTAAAGTATTTCACCACCACTGTTTATTATAACTGTTGTGATATGTAGAGCGCCAAATACTATATGCTACTCATGACCTTTATATATTGCACGAAGATTGTTTATTATAAATGTTATGATAGGTAGCACGCTACCTAGTTTATTACAACAATCGCATGTCCGTGGTAGATAACAGAATACTCATATTCACACCCTACCTCATAATGATTGGTTAACTCTGATGATATCTCTTTTTCAACCCACGCCAAAGAGCTGCAACATACGCCCAACAATAACCCCAACAACCAACCCCTCAACAATACCAAACCCAACAACCAACCTCTCAATAATACCAAATCCAACCACAATGTCAACCCACTCAAATCCAACAACCATTCACCATCACATTCAACCAAACCCGTCATTAATTCATGCCACAAACACAAACACAATAACAAGAGCATGACCCGATCCACCACCAATAATATGCACCATCCTCATCCTACCACAACACCCAAGATACATATGATACATCTCCTTCCTACCATACCATCCATCCTACATACAGTCAAACATCACACCATCGAAGTACCCAACCATCATACGAATTTCATACACCACAAGAACCATTGCTTCATTTCCATCACGATTCAACATCCCAATACTATCAACCACCCCACCCAGGCATATCCCAACCAAAAACACAAACTTCAACAACATGGGCACCGATCTTTTTGGAAGCACAACACAGTGGGACGAAATGATCGATGAGATGTATGATCCTAATGTACTAGGACTATCACATCAAGCACCTCATAATCAAGCGAGTCAGAATAGACTCCAAACACCCTAGGAAAATCAACAGAGAGGAGTGAGACAAGGGGTGAGGCAGAGACGGGACCATTTATGTCATACTGGGACCCGCTTAGGTTGAAGGGACGTCCAAAAAAATGTATCCATGTGTTGTGTAATATAAAATATTAATATAAAATATTTTTAATTACTTTTATTTTTATTTAAAAAAATAATAATAAATACAACTGTCAAGCTACAGCAGATGACGTCTCCTCTATGCCATTACATGCATGCGCCACACTGCATAACTTTACAGAGGAGGACAAGTTATGCACTGTGGCGTCTCCTCTCTAAATAGCATGCATGCGTTACACAGAGTGGTTACTCCTCTGTGTGACGATTTTTTTTTTGTTTTAAAAGTTGTTAGTTTAATAAATTTTTTGAAAATGTAATTATTTAAGAAAAAAAATTTAAAAATGTGATGATTTAAAAAAAAAATCATAGATATATCAATCAGTCAATATAGTAATTTTTTTTTTAACAATGACTTTAGTTGCATTAGTAAAAACATAAGTAAATATATGATATATGAGACATGACTTTGAGAACATAATATGAAAATGAAACATAACAAATATGCTTCTCATTATTATAATTGAATGAAACATAACAAATCAAAATTGTTGAACCTTTTCAGCACAAGAACTAACAACTGCTAGAATTGGAAGGAGGAGAACACAAAATTAACATTAAAACTATATAATATAATCTATTAATAACAATTACCATACTATATATATCATCTATGACAAACACATCTATAGTGATAAGGGCTATTAATTGGGTCATTTCCTTCAACAGGAACTTGCTCAGCTCTGCATTTATATCTGCATCCTCTACATTCATTGTAAGTACATGTTGGTGCTGTGGATCCAATCATCAATCTCCTAGAATTTCTTGTTTTCCATGCTTCATTCTTGCTACCCTGAGAATCATAGATATACATAAATTTAAGTATATAGAGCAACAACAAAAAAATCAAATTGATAATTCATTTGTTTGGTTCACCTTTAAATTTGACTCTCTTTGAGGTTGTGAGGATTGAGATATCCACCCTTTTGTTTCAATTCCTGCAAAAAAAATGTTACAAGTTGAAATTCATATACATCAAGAAATTGAGCATACATTATCTATATATAAAATTTGAATATTCAAATACACAAACATGATAAAAAAAAACTTGCTAATTGAGAGATGTGATTTCGTTGAGAAATTATTACATGTTTAAAATTAGCGAGTTTGATAAAATTACAATATTCAATCATAATTTTGAAAATTCAACAAAAACTACGATATCATCGTGAGTATGTCAAATTTACCTAATTTACTTAAATTTCGATCAGATATTTAATATCTATAACAAAATTAACACCAAAAACATCAACTTTTTTCACATGTTATTTTTATTTTATTATAGAGAAAAGAATAAAATATAGAAAAAATATATTTAATTTTTTTTATAAATATCAATAATTTATTTATATAAATATAACATATTTATATTAATGAATAAATATAAATAAATTATATTAATAAATAAATATAAATAAATATTATCGTCCTAGATTCAACTCCAACTAAACATGTTATCCTCTAATAATTCATCCACTTCTAAATACCTTCTAAAATATAGTATAAACCCAACAATACCAATAATAGATGCACCAAACTATCCACACTTGAAAATAGAATCAAATATGATAATAAGAAGAATCCAAGAGAAGTGAATAAAGTGAATAAAGAAAAGAAGAAAGAAGTGTATGAAGAATAAGAAGGTGGTGAGAATTCATTGGAACTAAATAGTAAGAAAAAATAGAATAAAAGTAAGAATATATGACATGACTAGACCTTGTATAACTTTAGCTGCAAGAATTAAGGTGAAGAGAATCAAGAGTACTTTTGGGAGTTTGGTGTAACTCATTCTCCTCTTTTTTGAGTTATGAAAACAACTTTGAAGGGAAAAAAGAGTGTATATATTTATTTAAGATTAAAAAAAAAAAGTGAGATTGTGAAAAGATAATAAGGATTGTAGAAAGATAAAGTGGTGTTGTGGTGAAATAGTGACCATAAGAGATAGAGTGGCAAAATGAGCAGTAAGACAGAGGAACATGATCAAAAAAGGTACAGAATGCTGACTATAGTGGCTAACTCAAAGGAAATTCTAGGGTCAGTTAAAATTACTAGATTGCCCAAAGTGTAGCCATTGATGATAGTGATTGATTTGGTGTTTGGCTTGGGTAAAAGTGGTGTTTTCAAATGGGAAGAATCATTTGGAATGGACATAAGAATGTGAAGATATTTGTACACTACTGAGGAGAGTATCCAGGGCTTTCTTATTTTCAATGTGCCTTCCCATTCCAACCAAGATCTTCAATGAAATAATTGGATTTAGTTGAATCTGATCATGAACTGACAAGGGTAACTTGAGGCTTCAACAATAATCTCATGGAAATATTTTTTTATATATTTTTCACTAACATCATTCTTATGTTGTTAGCTAGATTATAATTCAAGTTTTGGTAAAATATAAGTGTTTTATTACAAGTTACACTGATGAAAATAATTTTAAATTTGTATTTAATTTTTTTTTCTTTTTTTTTTATACTCTTCTTGTATGTGACTTTTTTTTCTTTTTCTCTTATACTATTTTTTTATCTAAGTTTTATCTTTTCTCTTATATTATTGTATTAGACTATTGTAAGATGAAGTTAGATATTTATTTTGAATTATTTATACTATTTTAGAGTTTTAATGTTATATTCTTATGTTTTCATTGTTCTTATTTTTATTTTTTCTAGGTCATTTTTTTTCTAACTATTGATGTTAAATTTGTTTTGTTTGATCGAGGGATATAGTTTTTAGGAAAAATTAATAGAAGAATTGATTTTTGACTCGTGAAAAATTTAAGTCAATGATGTATATACATTTAGAATTAGACATGATATTGGTTAGTAGATAAGTATTGATTGATATTGATGCAGTGTATTTTGTGAGATTGTGTCGATGGTTGAAGAATTTTTTACCAACATGAAAGTTACACCATGAAATTTTAGTATGTTTTTCACATGTAAACATTCTTGAAGTAATTTACCTTCTAATAAAATATATTCTTCATATGGAGTATTATTGTTATTTTAAACTATGATTATTAGTAAAGAGAAAATGAAATCTATGTTAAGGTATGCTTTTACTTTCGAGTGAAGAATATTTTTATGTTGTAGTATGTTGAACTATGTTTGTTGTTGAATATAATGTAATCTTTTTTTTTTTTGAGTCGTTTGATTTCAAGTAAAATGTACTCTTTACATGGAGTATGATAACTCTTTGAATTATGTTTGTCGAACGACATGACAATAAAAATTAGTGTATCATTTTCTATCAAGGTGAAAACTCTTGGTATTGGTTGAAATGAAATATGTTAAAGAAGTCTCAAATCAATCGAAAGTATTTTAAATTTGTATGATATTTATATTTTCTTTGATGCTCTTGTGTAGTGTGTTATAAGACATAGTTATATATTTATTTTGGAGACTATAAGTGTATTGAGAGTCATGGAAATATTTTATAGTAGTTAATATGTTATAAAAATGTTTACATGTTATTTTGTTTATTATTTGACAACGGTTGAAATATTTTCTCCTATTTTAAAATTTTTATCTTATGTAACATAAGTTTTAATTGTGTTATTTATTTTTTCTAAAAAATTACATCACCAATATTATACTTGAAAATGACATTGAAGAATTTGTGAACAGATTCTTGCTTGTTAAAGTCAAACACCACCCTAAAAGAATGTTTGATCACGTTGTTCTTGTGAGTACAACTTTACCATAAGATATTTTGTATGATGTCAAAATTAGGAAAAATTTACATTTCTATATATTTAATGATATCTTTATGTCTTGTGGAACTCTTTTACATTAGGTGTCATAGGAACAATTAAAAATCATTTTGAAATTGACTAAAGTCTTGAAAAGCAAGTTTCTGCATAAACTTTTATTGCATGTGTCGACATATACGTATTTCAGGTCGATATGTGCAATTGAGTTTTGGAGTTTGTAGCCTCTAGAGGGCTTAGGCCGACACATGCATGCATATAGGTCGACACATACTGAAGCTTTTAAAAAATTGCAAAATTCTTATTTTATGTGTTGACATATACGAATTTCAGGTCGACACATGTACTGCTTTTTTAAAGCTTAAAGCTACGGCCATGATTTGGTCGACACATCAATTTTTAAGGCCGACACATGCAGTTGAAATTTGACTTATGTGTCGACACATATGATTTTTAGGTCAACAAATACTGTTTGAAATGTTCAATTTTCCAATTCTTTTTAATTCCAAAAATCTCCTTTTTGCATCTAAACTTCCACAGCTATAAATATATCATTCATGCATCATTCCAACTCGATGATACCATAAAAATTTCCTGCAATTTCTCTTCACCTTCAACCTTTAACCTATGCATACACACTAACAAATCACACATAATAATATTTTATTGAGGTACCATCTAGATGAGGTTTGATAACGTCTAATTAGGTTCTTGTGTAGCCGAGAATATTGGGTTAAGATTTGCAGGGGTCTTCATCTGAAAAAATGGAGGGTTTGTCCTCCAAGACCATTGATTGATTTGAGGGTTTTCGTGCAAGAAGTTCAAGAGAGGATTGCGTCCTAGTGAAAAGCTTTAGAGATAAAAAAAATGCAAATGATCCTTTGGAGATAAAGAACGCAAAGGAAGTAGCGCGGGAATGGAAAATCGAATTGAAGTCTTGTGTTGCAATTGGTACAATTAACCGTGCATGAAAGCTTTGGAAATAAAAAATGCAAAGGAGTAGCAATATCGACAAGTCAATTGGGATCTATTGTGTCTTGGTATTTCTCAAGATCAAAAGAAGAGAAGGGGTTGAATCAACAACAAACGGTTAGAGTTTGTAGGGTTGCTCTTGGAAAACTTCTCTTGTATCAACTTTTGCATAGTAAGAATTATCCTAATTCAAAATTGGAATTAAGCACATACGTACCCACACGCGAGGATGAAAGTAGGGAACTGTGTAGACAAATCCTCGCGTCTCTTTTTCTTATTGTTTTACTTGCTTTAATTTTTATCAATCAATTTATCTAATAGCATTGATTAATCGATCGACTCGTAGGCATTTTTTTATGACTGTTTTTGTTTTGAATTGTGTGTTGATTTTCTTATAATCACTTTTGATTATAAGCGATTTTTTTATATCAACATAACTCAAAATAAAATTCTAAAAATTTGGTTGCACACCAATTGTTCGACAAATTATTTGTTTATTCTTTTGATTGATACTATTCGAAATAGTATTGCTAGTAACTTGCTATAAACGATTAATATCATGTTACTTGATTGAAGTATATAAATTCCATATTATGGTGTTTATTCCATAAATTGTTTTATATTTGCATATCTGGCTTCCAATAGCTTGATTCCTATAGACAACAATTTTTGAAAACCTTCAGTGTGCACTCTTTTCTAATCAATTTTAAATTTAAAAAAACAGAATTTTTATATGGATTTTTGGCTTGGTGATCTATTCACCCCCCCCCCCCCCCCCCTCTACATAAGGTGCCCTCTAACAAGTGACATCAAGATCCCAGTTCATTCCGGCTTCAAAACTTATTAGAAAATGGCATACGAACCTAAAGAGGATTATAAAAGAGTCCCAATTTTCACGGGAGAAAATTATAGTTATTGGAAAGCTTGTAAGTAAATTCATGTCAACTCATATGACAAAGGTGTGTGGGAAGCCATTCAAAATGGTACAAGACCGGTGACATATATTGTTGATGGTGCTACTGTATCAAAGTCGAAAAACTTATGGAATAAGGATGATAATAAGAAGTGGGCACACGATTGGAAAGCAAAAAATATTATCATATCCGCTCTTGGTGTTGACGAGTTTTATCATATTTCCCATTGTGAGACCGCTAAGGCTATGTGGGATACTCTACAAGTTACCTATGAGGGAACTAATAAGGTCAAACAAGCTAGAATTAATACACTTAATCAAGAGTTTGAACTCTTTCACATGAAATATGGTGAAACCATTTCTCAAATGAAAAAGCGGTTCTCGCATCTTATTAATCATTTAAATTTGCTAGCTATTTTCAATGTTATTGCTACTAACAAGGTTTTGAGATGGCTTACTAGGAATTAACAACCAAAGGTCACGATGATCAAGGAAACCAACGATTTTGCAACACTTTATCTCACCACCTTGTTTGGAAAGTTGGAAGAACACGAGCAAAAACTCAATTGCTTGGATAAACATGAAAAGAAGCTTGAGAAAAAGAATAAAAAGGAGAAAGACACTGATAAGGAGGAAGAATTGAAGTCTAAAGCTCTCAAAACTTCAAGTTCAAGATCCTCAAAGGATGATCACACTAATTATAATTATTCTTGTTACGAAGAAGATTCGTATGATAAACAAATGATATTATTTGTGAGGAGATACAATCGACATATTCAGAAGAATGGTGTCAAATATTCCGACAACAATCTTGTGAAATTTAGAAGACAAACTACATCCTCTAAAGATGAAGACAACAAAAGAGATAAGATAAAAGGTATATACTATGAATGTGGGAAGTCGGGTCATTATAGACCGGGTTGTCCATCTCTTGCTAATAAGAAAGGAAAAGACCGGTGAAACAACTCTAGGAATTCTAGAAAAGCCTATGTTGCTTAGGATAGCGATAGTGATGTCTCAAGTAATGAAAGTTCAAGTGATATCGATGAAGAGGAAAAATATTGTTTCATGGAAAATCAGCGTCAAATCAAGAAAAAGAATGTAAGTAATTCTAACAATTCTAATGTTGATAAGTTGTCTTTTATGGAATTAAAAATTGTTTTTGATAATCTACAAAAAGAAACATTATATGCTTCTAAGAAATTAGCTTCCAATGAAAAAGTTTTTACATACTTGGAACCAAAGGTTGAAGAAACCAATAAACAATTTGAATCACTAAAACCATTGTAGATAGTCACAATCATAAAGAGGAGGATGAGGAACCTGGTCGGTTCGGTTGTGAATCTTTTCAAATTCGGCAACAAGAGGTGAGTACTCTTGAAACCAAAGTGGACAAGGCATCACAACCTCATGATACTTTTTCCATTAACTCTTCAAAGATTGAAAAGCCTCATAAAAATTTTAATTTTATCAAGAAGGATTCAAATAGAAAAGGTAAATCTCATCATACGTTGTTTTGTCACTATTGTTGCAAGAAAGGTCACACTATTGAAAAATGCAAACTTAGGTGCTTTCTAGTTCCTAAAGGCAATTTCTAATGGTTGTCCAAATGCAACTATTCTTCCACTATCTCTCAAGGATCCAATGAGAATTGAATACCTATCACTTTTGTTTGATTTTTGTAGGTTGAGTGTCTTGACGCTATGACGACAAAATGAATTCTCAATAGAGGATATTCAAGACACATGGGAAGATATTTCTCCATTCTCCGACTTTGTGATGAAGAAGAAAGGTTATGTATCCTACGGTGATTACAATAAAGGTGCAATACTCGGGAAAAGAATATAGGTAATTCCTCAACTATTACTATCTCAAATGTTATGTTAGTTGAAGGCGTTAGACATATCCTTCTTAGCATTAGTCAATTATGTGACAATGGGTGTAAGTTTACTTTTGTCAAAGATTGTTGTATAATAGAACATAATGAAAAGAAGGATTGTATATTTAATGGTGTGAGTATTATATATATATATATATATATATATATATATATATATATATATATATGCTTGACTTAAGAGAAGTTTCCTTGAATAATGTCCAATATCTTGTTACCATGAGTGAAGACTATTGGTTATGGCATAGACGTTTGGTGCATGTCAAAATTGATCTACTTAATAAAATAGTTGCAAAAGATTTAGTAATTGGTCTACCTAAAATAAACTTTTTAAAAGATCACATATGTGATGCATGTCAAAAGGGTAAGCAAACAAGAGTCTCTTTTAAATCTAAAAATGTTGTTTCAACATCAAGACCTCGTGAGCTCCTTCACATGGATTTAGTTGGTTCTTCACGGACCAAAAGCGTAACACCCAAAAATAATTAGATTAATTATTTAATTATTTAATTGATTTATAAGGAATATTTGTGATGGATTTATGAATATATGTGATATTTTGGTGTAAATGATGTGATGATATATGTAGTATAGTAGAAATTAAGAGATATTGAGTGTTTTAGTAATTTTAGATAATTAGTTTTGATTATTTAAAATTATTATTAATTAAATAAATAAAATAATAAGAGGTAGAGACTATGAGGACAAGGTAGTAATATTATGAAGTAGGTGAAGGTAATATGGGAAGACCATAAAATGGGTCCAAGGGTTAAACAAGGAAAGAGAGTGTCAGTGTCTATCATTTTGTACGATCGCTTTAGGAAGAGCAGAGTAGAGTTAGGACATTGAGGAACTCATAAGGTTTCTATAGAACGCAAAGAGGAATAGATTGCTGCTAGGAATCTAAGGTAAAAGGAGTTTATCGTTATTAGTATAATTTATATAGGGCTTAGATAACTGTAGATATGTGTTAGGGTGATGGTTGATGATGTTAATATGATGATTTGATGAGAATTGATGAAACTGTGATATTATTTTGCAATGAATTGATGTAGATGATGTATAATAGAATATGGTGTTATTGTATGATGAAACTATGTGAAGTTGTGATGAATTGAGACCTGCACTGTGTTGGAATCGTAAGAATTTGGAACTAGTATGGTGTATAAAATACACAGGATAGCTCCTATTCGCGTTGCCTCGTCGGGCGAACAATATTCTCCACCGGGCGAAGGCGCTTCTCCTAAGCCGCTCTAGGAGAGTGTAATACGGTGGGAGAACTGACTTGGGATGTTTTGTGTTTGATTGCAATTGTTGCGGTTAGCAAGAGTCGCCATCGACTTTTATTTTATCCAAAAAAGGAAAGGGTGAAAAGAACAGGAATGACCTTTGAGATTATTTCTTGAGTTCGGGGGGTAGATTATGAAAAGGGAAGGTATTAGCACATTTTAATCCATAGTTATCTATGGGCTCTTAGTTGCTTGCTAGATCACTTGCTTTTGTTTGAAAGTATGCTTCGTGGTAGTTTTTGAAAGTATTTTTGAAAAGGCGCCTTCGTTTAGGCAAACTTTGTAATGGTTCTCGTTTTGTAAGAACGTATACAAAGTGTTGGACTTTTGAAAATATTTCATGTTTTGAAAGTGTTTGGTGTGTGTTTGTTTTAAAAGTGAGCAAGCAACTAAGAACGTTTCTACCTACTCAAAAGTCTTTTATTCATTTCTCTCTTCCTTTAATATTTCTATCTTACCATTGATTGGTAAGAAGCCTTATCTTTGGATGTAAAGGGACGGGCGTGGGTTATCGTATAGTCATGATAGAAATGTTATGAGATATCTTAGCATTTCTCTTGAGGGACTAAGATAATTTGTAAGGCAACATTCGCAGCGTCATCGAGGGACTATGATCTTGTATTTTGATTGTTTTGCTAAGATGTCTCACGTGCATAACATGACCATTTTTATAAGGCAACAAGTGGAACTACCATAAGGGTGCATGTGTGAATAGTGTGTGTCTTTTCATGCTTGGTTTATCTTGAATTTGGGTTCTCTAGGCATTGATTTTATCTTTCTATACAACCCTAATTTACTAGCATTGATATGAAAGCGATAAGTTGCGGAAAGTAAATTTACTATGCTATTATATCATTTAGGGATGGGGTATACAAATTTACAAATGGGGATTGCAAGAAATTAAACCTACTTATCTATTACAACCATATTGAAACTTGAATAATGTACAAGAATTGAAAGGAATATAATGTACAAGGATAAGAAATGGTAAAAAGAAATGGAATTTGTTTGGTTTTTGAGGAAAGGGTTTGGTTTTGACCTAATTATATAAAAGAAAATAATTAATTAAATTAATAAAATTAAACCTAAATTAAAAGAAATAAAATTAATCAAGAAAGTATTTTTAGGATTTTTTAGAAAAGGTTTTAAGTTTAATCAAAATAATATGGAAATTAATTAATTAAAAGAAAACCTAAATTCTAAGTTAATTTTAATTAAAAAAGAAAATAACTAAACCTAAATCTAATTAATAATTTATTAAGAAAAAGAAATAAAGTTTTTTATAAGAAAAATGTTTTGTCTTTTTATTTTTAAAGGAATAAAATATAAGTATATAGAGTACAAATAATAAATAAAAATATATTTTTGGATTTAATAAATAATAATAATAATAATAATAATAATAATAATAATAATAATAATAATAATAATAAATTAAAGAAAATAAAACAAAATATGAAAAATAAAGTTAGGAGGTAAAAATGGAATTTAGGGTGTTTGTTAGGAAAAAACAGTTTTTATTTGAAGCCTGGCCCATTAAGTGTTTTTGTTAATCAACAAAAGAAAATACAATAAAAAACATTGGGCCTGTGCTGGAAAAAGCAAGATGGGGGGTGTGGTGAAGTGAAAATGGGAAGGCCCATCCAGGAGGCCCAGGCGCGCTAGTTGGAAGAAAACAAAAGAAAATGTTGGAAAAATAAAAAAAAAGTGGCAGCGCTGGGGCTTGAACCCACGCCCTTCACATAATACGCGCGATGCCTTACCACTGGGGTGGCTATACATCCGTTAACTTAAACAAAACCATAAATATATATTACAAATCGATTCCTAGAAATGAACTTCATCTTCAACCACCAGCCAGGATCCCTGCATCTCATTCATTTCTCACCCATTCTCAAAACTTCCAACATCAAACTTGTTAGAAATTTTGCCAGGATTTCAGAAATGTAAACAATTTGGACTAACAATCAAAGATGAGCATGTATTTCTAAAAGTACCAAATCCTGACCTAAGTTTTTTCAGATATTCAAACTTAAAATTCTCTAAGCTCAGGCAATATAAATGAAAACTATGGATATGTACAGCTTCAGGGCAATGATATCTACATTTTGTATTTGAAAATAAAAGCCTAACAATGCCTAAATGAAGAGATGAAAGTTCAGAAAAATAACTCAAGAACTGAAAATCATGAAATGAGTTTGAGCTGCTTTCAAAGAGTGGTGATGACCAAGTTAGCTTCCTTGAACCTCTAGGAAGCTAATGCAATTCTTAGCTTGAGCTATGGATGGATGGAATGGTCTGGAGAAGTCAAGTTACAGATCTTTATTTTTTATTATGAAAGATGGTGATGGATATGTTACAGTTCCAAAACAAGGACATGGATGGACTACATTTTAGGTATAGAAGCTTTGCAAATGATTTTGAGGGAAAACGCACGAGGGAAATGAAAGATACAAGTTCAAGGGAAGAACTGTGTATCAATGGTGTTTTGAGAAATTTCTGGTTCGTGAGTGTTTAAGGGAGTTCCAGGGCCTTAGCATTCGTGTGTTTACTTGCCAAAGACTTATATATTTGTATGACAAAGGTTAGAGATGTTTTGCATAAGGGATTTCTGAGTTGTATGGTTATGGCTAAGTTGCTTTATTTTGAAGTAAAGTGGAAAACCAAAATCACAATGCATGATACAAGCTATGTAGAGTGGTTGAATTACTTTAAACATGCCTCTTCTGAGTTTCTAGGTTAAGTGTATGCAGAAGGATCCATTGAGAGGCTCAAGAAGGGGTGACATTTGCAAAAGCATACTTTTCCAAAATGGAAGTCTTACCTTTCTTCTAAAAACGTCAAGTTAACTTAGACAAAGCTTGAATTTAATGGATAATAGCCATAAAGTTTGTGTAATCTTTTGATTATGGAGAGATTTATAGACTTGGAGGCCTGCAAAGCAAGATTACAAGGCATGGCTAAGAGATTTGAATTCTTGTTCATCATGGAAATGACCTATAATTCAAGAATGAATGTCCAACTTCTTGTCTTTGATTCTCTTGGCTAAAACATGATCTCAATGAGTTCTAGGACATTTTGGAAAGCTTGTAACATCCCCTACAAACTTCATGTTGGACATTTTTGAAGATTCAATTTGGAACTAGGTGAAAAGTTGCCATAAAGTTAGGTCAAAATCCTGACTAAAATACTCAAAAAATAAGTATTTTAGTTTCATGGTGTTGTACCCCAAAATTTGCCCTCCCATATTCCTCAAGATTTGTCAAGAATGATCTTCAAATTACTCAAGATGGCTCAAAGGTTAGACAGTCAAACCACTTCCTAAGGCAGTTGAAATTAGGGTTTTGGTTCTTTCAAGGAATTTAGGGTTCTCAATGGTTCAATCAAGTCTCATAGGCCTATATACATTCTCAAGCATCTACATGCCAAGTTTCAAGACTCACAGTGCCAATTTGCACAGTCAAAAGCTCCATTTGATCTACAGTCAACTACAAGGGCAAAATGGTCATTTTGCAGTCAAAAGTCAGAATTTTTTGGTCAACATCTTATTTTGAGTTCACAATCATCATTTGATCAAGCCTTGATCATGATTCCACAAGAATAGCTCAAAAATCATCAAGATGCAAAAAGTTACTATTTTTGGACAGCAGAAAAGTCAACTGTACTTTGACTAGGGCATACCTTTTTCATGGTTTGTCAGGAAAATTCCATCCAAAGCTCATTTTGAAGAGGATGTAATTTCCTACAATCCATCTTCACACTCCAAGATCAAGAGATGCTCTCATAAAAAGTTATCAATTTTTACATTATAGGTCCTTTTCAAAAGTCAACAAAAGTACACTTTGAGTCAAAGGCCATAACTTGAGATTGGTAAATCCAAATGACATGGGACCAAAGGCATTGGTTAGAGGACTTCAAGAGCTTTCCAAAATGTCCAAGAACATGGTCATATGATCAAAATTGAGCAAGTTGTGCATTGGAGAAGTTGGGAAATTTTCATGAATTTGCAAAAGTCAACTTTACCCAAAACACCTTCTTTTTGCTGATGGGCCTCAAATCTCTTCTTGAAACTTCACCCATGACCTATGCACGACCCACCAAGATAAATGGGATTTATTTTCTTATTTTTATTGAATAATTGGATTTTTAATTAATATTAATTCATTTAATTAATTTAAATTATAGGAAAATAGAAGATTTGATTTTTTAAATCAACTTGTGAAGCAAATCTGATCAAAACATGCTGGCGAATTCGTGCACAAGTCAAAGATACAAAAAAAAAATCCAATTTTGGCAAGTTTGTTCAATCATGAAAATCAAGAATATTTGATTTTTCAATCAAGGATTCAATCATCAATGCATATGGATTTTTGCCCAACTTTTGACCTAATTCAATTGCCTTATATGTATGCAAGCAAACCCTGACCTAATGGACGATTAAAAAGCTGCAAAAAAGACCCTGTCCAATTTAAGAAATTCCAAGGAAAATTGAAAATCTGTTCTTGCATTCCAGGCCAATTCAAGGCGTGCTATTCATTCAAACACATTGCAGGAGGTTCCAGGACGTTTTACAATCAAATTCAGGCACTGAAGCTCAAGGAATCATTGCACACGGTTTCACGGTTTGCCATTCTTATTCAGAATTATATATCTTGATTCATGCGCATTTAACACGTTTTCATGATTGTTTTGCATTGCTAGAGACTGAACAAAGCTAATGGCATGGTTTAATTGGACTGTAATGCCCTGAATCATGAGATGCCATGATCAAATTTCTAGGGTTCTTGAGCTTTAAATTAGGGCTTTCTAAACTAGGAAAAATTGGGACTCATGAGATATATGACTGAACTCGTGTGTCCAAGATGAACATAACCCACCCCTCGCGAAATATTTATGCTTGCTAGATTTCTAATCGCTATTTTTCGTGCAGCTAGATAGTGGAGGTTAAAAACCCCCGCTATCTGATTCTGAATAGGCAGGAAAAACGAAGAAGATGATGATGTGTTGATACTTCATTGGTTAATTTGAAAAGCGCACGTTTGTTTTTATTTTACAGCATTTTAATTGTTTTTCATATATAATAATTCCATCTCATTATGATACCAAAGAAACGCGTTGGTTGGGTTGGCAAGCAGGTGGATGGAAAGGCTATTGGGACCTGGGTTCGAATCCCAGGTCCCCCAAACGTTTATTTGTTCTTTTTCTTCAGGCATTCTTGTGTAAGCTTGCCAAAAGAAGTCCACCATATGCCTTAATTATCAACACGCCAGGTGTCTCCAAGCCTGGATCCAGTGGCCAAAATTGAAGGACCACCATACTCCCTGGTCAGCGCACGCGTAGCAAACTCAGAAAGTCAAACAGGCTGGAGAGTTGTTGGGCCATCAAATTCCAGAAACACCTCCAAAATTGGGCCAGCACCCCCTTGAGTTTATTTTCTTCTTTTCCTTTTTATTTTTACTTAAATTGTTTTTTTTATTAATTTTTAATTAACTACTAACTATAACAATTAACATTTTTTTAATAAATTCAGAAAAACATAAAAAATATAATATTTTTATTTATTAAATTTAAATTTTTGTAAATAAATACTAACATAATTAATTTAGTTTTTTTAATTAGGTTAATTTTAATATTTTCACAATAATTTAAAATCAATATAGAATTAGGGTTTCTTGACAATTTTGACCATCTTTTATTTATTTCCTTGAAACATAAAAAACTAAAAAAATATCTTTCTTTTATTTAATTAATTAATTAGTCTAGGTTTAATTTAATTAAATGCAAAAATCACAAAAACTTCCTTCTTTCTCAAAAAGGGGTCAAAACCCTAAAAAACTCTCTGATCCCATTGTTCTCGCACGCATGATTATTTGTGATTCATAATTTTTTATCATATAATTGTAATTGCTCCGAGGATGTAATAGCTTTAATTAGGACTTTTTATCGCTTTCTTTAATTTCCCGCAATTTACTTTTCAAAGGGTTTGTTTTTGGCGATGTAAATACCCGACGCCTTGTAATAGTTTAGATTTATTTTCCGCAACTTATAAACTGTTAGATGAATGTTAACTAGGCTATACATGACAAGACTTATCCTCAAATTAAAATCAATCGTAGCTCACCATAACATGTACAAAGATAACTTAATTGAAACCTGACACACTCGCACATGCCACTCCTGGGGTACGCCTCACTTGGTTGCCTCAATGTGGTCATTGAGTATAGGGTGTTTTAGAGGTCGCCCTCCTGTCTAAAGATCAAAGTTTCCTCAAAACGGTTGCCTAGGATAAAACGATCTAAGACATTAGGGTTACCGCTAAGACGTCCTACTATTGCTTTAGTGACCACATGTCCCTATAATCGAATTGACCCGAAACTCCAACGACGGTGCTACCTACTTCTCAATAGTGGGATAATACTGTCTAAAGGACATTTACACAACTTAATTTCTTTGAGTAGGTAGAGGTTCTCAGGTACTTTCTCTTTCAAAACAAAATAACTTTCCGCACTTACACTTTTCAAACAAAGTTTTCAAAAACGCTTCATACACTCTTGAGGACAGAAACAAGAGTTAAATCGAAGTTTTCAAACAAAAACTTTTTCAAAACCCATAAACACAAGAAAAGCAAAATCTTTTGAAAACGCAATGAGCAAGTACCTAAGAGCTCGTGGATAACCACGGATAGAAAGGGTGCTAACACCTTCCCTTTCTATAATCTACCTCCCGAACCCGAGAAACATCTCAAAAAGGAATTTTTATGTGCTTTTGTCCTTTCCTTGTTGGATAAAATAAAAGACGGTGGCGACTCTTGCTTACCGCGACATTTTGCAAAAACAAATGCAAACGCGAACCAGCATTCCAAAACAGTCAGTTCTATTTCCACCGATCACACATGGACATGTCTTCATAAATTCATAACTTAAAAGAAAGGCATTTATAGAAAAAGTTCTGCCCTACAATGTTTTAGATATCATTTAGATCTACAACTTTCATGTTGGAAGTTTTCCTTGAATCATCTTGCATCATGGTGGAAATTTGGCACAAAGTTATGAAAAAATGTTAACTTTCTAATACTTGGAAAAATTTCTAAGTTCTAGAATTTTGACTTTTCAAAGATAATTTTGACTTTTTAATTTCTTGATGAACAAATTTCATATTTTGACATGTCTTGATGAAATATGATTTTTGAAACTTGATTTTGATCAAAAAGTCAAAGTTTGACTTTTTAGTGTACATTTGACTTTTCATCAGTTGACTGAAATTCATCTGTCAATCCAATGGTCTTGGGAGGTGATTTGAACTATGAAATTAGGTCAATATGGTGCATTTTAATACTTGATATCATGTCTTAAACCAATAAGTCACTTTCTTGGTCAAAAGTCAAGAACTGAGCCTTCTCAATCAAAACCCTAATTTTGACCATTTTGCCCTTTTGGTGTTCTGATCAAATTTCTTTGAGAAATTATGATCCAAACTTGATCAATTGACATATATGAGTTCATAATATTGATATGGATCAAAAATTATAAAGTTTGACTGCAAATTGACCACAATTGACTTTTCTCTAATACAGTTGATTTTAGGTCAACTGATCAACTGACTGAGCAAAAATGTGATCCCAAGCTTGAAACTTGACATGAGAAATCTTGGGGATCCAAAATGATCCATGAAAGTCATATAAGGCATTAGAAGTTCAATTATCTTTGTACAAAATCAAACCCTAGTTTTGATTTGTCAGTGTTTGAGGAGGTGTCTTGAGCTGATCAAACCTTGTGTAGTCTTGAATCAATGGAGATCTTATGAGAGATTTCTTGAGAAATGAGAGGGCAAATTTTGGGGTACAATAGCTGCCCCTGTTCAATCTTCTTAAACCTGAAGAGTTAGATTGGCGGATCCGCCATTCGTGACTTGAAGGTGAAAGATAATTAAACACTAAAGTGCCTAGAAATGTTCACTCGAAGATGTATTGGGAATGACCTTATAGATGCCATTTAGAGGAATGATGGTAAATACTGGAAGAAGTATCAACATAAATCTTTCGTCGATTTATACTAAAACTTGATGTTTTTCCTGTGGGAAAAAGGGTTAGTTAAATGCAGATGTATGCATGGCGTTCTCAAGATAAATGAGATTGTGCTAAATGCGTTTCGTATGCATACACTATGATGTATGAATGTGGGATTTTATTTAGATACACATTTGTCCGAGAAAATAAATCTATGACTACTGCTGAGGAGTTCCGGGAAGCTGAATCCCGGATTGTTGTTGGGGATGAAGAATATACATATCTTCAAATTTTTTTAAAAGAGTGCTTCCGTCGTGGATTATCTCTTGAATGTTAGCTGTTATCTGGTCGAACTCCAAGTTCCACACCAATTTGTTGATGATGAGGAAGTCAACTACTATTTGGTTAGATTCCAGGTTTCACAATAACTTACTCGGGAAGAATAAATTAACTGTTATCTGGTCGGATTCCAGGCTTCACATAAAATTTCTTTAAGTTGAACTGTTATCTTGTCGAATCCAGGCTTCACAGTAACTTGCTTGAAACTAGTTACTATCTGGTCGGACTCCAGGATTCACAACGAATTTCTAAGGGAATAAAGTTAATTGCTATCTGGTCGAGTCCAGGCTTCAGAATAACTTGTCTGAAGAGATAAAGTTGAACTGATATCTGGTCGGGTCCAGGCTTCACAGTAACTTGCTTGAAATTAGTTGTTATCTGGTCAGATTCCAGGTTTCACAACAAATTTATGAGGGGAATTGATATCTGGTCGGATTCCAGGCTTCACAATAACTCGTCTGAAAAGATAAAGTTGAACTGATATCTGATCGGGTCCAGGCTTCACAATAACTTGCTTGGGTATAGGCAAACTCTACTGGGGAAAAGAAGTTAAACCCTTGTCTGGTTGAGTCCGGGTTCTTCAATATCTCGAAGAGTTAAACTATTATCTGGTCGGGTCCAGGCTTCATAATGTCTTGAGAATTTAACTATTATCTGGTCGGGTCCAGGCTTCATAGTAACTGAAAATTGTACTATTATCTGGTCGGGGCCAAGCTTCATAGTATTTGAAAAGTTACACTATTATCTGGTCGGGTCCAGGCTTCATAGTGACTGAAAGTTGTACTATTATCTGGTCGGGTCCAGGCTTCATAGTATTTGAAAAGTTATACTATTATCTGGTCGGGTCCAGGCTTCATAGTATTTTGAGTGAATTAAGTTGACTGTTATTTAGTCAGATCCAGGCTTCACAACAACTTACTGAAGTTAAAATTGTTATCTGGTCGGATTCCAGGCTTCACATCAACTTTTGTAGATAGCAATGACTTTGTTGGCGACTTCACTGGGGATTAGAAGTTATGGCCTTCTGATTTGTAATAGTCTCCGAGGTAAACTCAAGCTGGAGAGGATAGACTCAGTCGGGGTAGACAGATTTAGGCGGGGAAATAAACCTTATTGGGGAAATAAACCCTGTTGAAGAAATAAACCCTGTTGAGGAATACTTGACGAAATGCTGACGAGGTGAGTTCTTTTAGGAAGAGATCCACAAGGATTCTTCTTTTAGGACCGACTTAGCTGGGGAGAGAGCTGTCAAGAGATTGAGACTCTGGCTGGGGATCAATCTATGCAAAAATACTTTGTGGGCAACTCTGTTGGGGGAAAGGTTTATTGTAGCCGGTCTTGTGGGGATAATGCTAATGAAATAACTCTGTGGGGATATTTTATATACATTAAAGAGATGCTTGTTGCTGCTTAGCAGGACACATGTGCCAAATAGTTTTAATCATGTTCACATGCATGTGTTCATTCAATTTTAGTCATTGGACATCTTTGCATTCAAAACAAAAATAGAAAGTTTGCACTTCAAAGAATATTTGTATTGATATTTTTCCCATGAATAGGCATTTTTGTACAAAGAGACGGAGATCCTAGTAAGAGGAAATCATCGAAAGGAAAACAAAATTGAAAACAAAGATAATAGCCATGTGGAAGTGATCTCATTGCATTCCAACTCTACTATTGCCCCAATGTCTTCGAACGTCCCTTGTATTGGTGGTAGAAAGCGGTGGCTAAGTCTTCCCATGTATGGATACGGGAACCCTCCAAGTGATAAAACCATTCTAGTTGAGTCCTAGTGAAGCTTTCTTGAAAAAGGTGAACCCAAAGTTTCTTGTCGGCGGTGTGCGATTGAATTTTGCGCACATAAGACTTCAGGTGAAGTTTTAGGAATGAAACCCCATCATATTTAACAAAGACTGGTATCTTAAATTTGTGGGGAATGAAAACCCCAGATATTAAACCCAAATCATCAAAATCCAAACCGGGGACGACTTGAATCTCAACGGCCTTTAGTCTGTCCTCTAGTTGCTTGTACTTAACATTGGCAGAAGGATACTGCTCGTCAAAATAATCCTCACCATCAGACGCTTGATCATTAATACACCCAGCTTGGGTGCTCCTTGCTTCTCCAATTTGATTCTCGTCTTCCTCAAAAGAGACTTCTACTACCGGTATCTGACGGATCGACTCTCTAAATATCTTACCCATATTGACTAGGGCTTTCCTCTTTGGTTTCTTTTTGGCTTCTAGCAATACCATCAACTCTTGTTGCCCCTTGGCCAGGGTCAGCAGAGTCTCTTGAAACTGGGAGTTTTGTGCTTGTAGGTCTTTCACTGTTTTCTTGATATCCATCTTATTGAAATAAACAGCAGAGAGATAAGGAAACTTGTCGTGGAAAACCTGTTATGTTATGATGCATGGAAGATGTGCATGTAAATGTTTTCAAGGATTTATGAAATTTAAATTTGTCTAGACAAAGAATGAACAAACGTCAATTTTCATTAATTAGTTAAAAATGGTTACAACGTGCCTCTTGGGCTTACAAAATAAATCTCTAAGATAAAAAGGTCGAACGCATCCTCTTCGGCACAAGGTAGGCGTTCAGGATTTGTTCTTCATGTAGTTTCTTTGTAAGCTCCAAAACCCTTTTCTCACTCGCATAACACTGAGCTTCGAAAGTGTATCATTCTTCCTTTAGCTGAATCCAACCTTTTTGCAAGTCTTCAAGAGAAGTAGGCATGTTGGTATGGAGGACAGTATACGAGACTTCTTCTTCAACAATAGGCTCCACGATAACTGGTAGGATGGAGGGGTAAGGTATCATGAGTTTCTGAGCACTAGCTCGTACCCACCTAAGATAAGGTTCAAAGGAAATAGAATTCTTGTGTCACAGTGTCTTACTATCCACTTTTTTTACCATCCTTCAAGCTTGTACAAACCTCTGACAATGGCCTTGATCATCGCTCTCGTAGTCAAATACCACTCCTTGGATGAGAATGTCATGAGGACTATATCTTCGGGCATAACCAAACTTTCACAAGGCTAAGCAAGGGTTGTAAGTGATACCTCCCCTAATGCCAAGCAGAGGGACATTAGGGAATTCCCCACAACAGTCAATGATAGAAGTATCCGCCAATGATCTCGAACATCAATGGACATCAGAGTGGATGAGGGACATCATCCTTTGAGACCATGTTAATCTTTGCTCGTTCTTCAATGTTGATCGAGGTAAGTGCGAAGTGAACCACTTGGCAAGTAGGGGAATACAACACAATAGATTACCTCTTTTCTTCATGGTACGAGTATGGAAACAATGTAAAATGTCTCCCAGCAAGAGAAAAAGACTGTGATGGCATTCATATCTATGAATTGGTCCGAGTTGGGAAATAGAACCAAACCATAGATGAGAAGGTCCAGGACATCCTCAAAGGCTTGAAACTCTAAATCTTCCCAAAATGAACAATCCCTTTCTAATAAGAACTTGGCTAGGAACCCTTGAACTCCGCTTCTTGTCTCCCAATTTGCTACAACGTTGGCTCTCTTCAGATGCAGGGCTTCGGCATTGACTTCAGGTTTTGGAATCCCTTATAAACCGGTGAACGGTGCTTGATCAAGCACGAGCACTCCTAATAGAAAAGAGAATTCTTCTAGTGTTGGCACTAACTGATAATTAGGGAAAGTGAAGCAATGATGCATGTGATCGAAGAATTAGAAGAGCATGCACATCATCTCTTCTTGGAAATTGGAGGTAGTCAAGCTGAGGAGTCGACCATATTTATTAGTGAAAGGAGAGTCTTCAGGTACCCTTGACGCTAACTCTTGGAGTTGAGGGTGTGCTTTCACAAAGTTGATTCTAATGGTATTTCTTCGGACAAAGTTCATGGCCTACAAAACAAAAACAAAGATAAATTCCTAAATCCTTGAAATGGTTAGTGAGAATGTGTATGATGTTATGATGTTTATGATGTTATGTACAAGTAAGAAAGTTTTTATGCACACACCAAGCAAATAAGTCCTTAGGTTTAGGCTTGCATGGAGTTTGTAGGTAAGTACCCTCTTGAAGTTTTAGTTGGCTCAAACATGTCCTAGTAATAGTAACCGGGTTCTAAAAGGTCTCAATATCACTAACCTTTCTTTAAGGAATTGTCTCAGCATAATCAATATTTTCTTGCGGCCGAGATATCCCAAAAGTACAATCTCAATGAGTGTAGTATCGAGTATCAACTAATTTTCAACTTTCCACCGAAACCAATTATCTCACTACGTCCTAATGGCCAAGTTGTTCAATTAAGGTTCTAAGGTCAGTTAGTGCTTCATGACCCCACTCAGCGGCCCTGTATTCTCCTCGATTCAACACAAGGGATACCGGTACCCACAAATGCATCACACTAACTTAGTCATTGTTTCAACCATATCGGTCTACGCCATACAGTTTCCACAATCTATTGCTACTTACCTAAAAAGGTGCCCCAGATCTGGGTAGAGGATCAAAGAAAGCCCAAACAAGGAACCATAATATAAAGCAAACAAGTCAAACAATGAAATCAAGTAAAGGTGATCTAGCCCTAAGGTAACCCCACTTTTAAATCTCCACAGCAGAGTCACCAGTTTTGTAATATGGTGGGAGAACTGACTTTGGATGTTTTGCGTTTGATCACAATTGTTGCAGTTAGCAAGAGTCGCCACCGACTTTTCTTTTATCCAAAAAATGAAAGGGTGAAAAGAACAGGAAATACCTTTGAGATTATTTTTTGAGTTCGGGGGGTAGATTATGAAAAGGGAAGGTATTAGCATCCTTTTCATCCATAGTTATCTATGGGCTCTTAGTTGCTTGCTAGATCACTTGCTTTTGTTTGAAAGTATGCTTTGTGGTGGTTTTTGAAAGTATTTTTGAAAAGGCGCCTTCGTTTAGGCAAACTTTGTAATGGTTCTCGTTTTGTAAGAACGTATACAAAGTGTTGAACTTTTGAAAATATTTCATGTTTTGAAAGTGTTTGGTGTGTGTTTGTTTTGAAAGTGAGCAAGCAACTAAGAACGTTTCTACCTACTCAAAAGTATTTTGTTCATTTCTCTCTTCCTTTGATATTGCTATCTTACCATTGATTGGTAAGAAGCCTTATCTTTGGATTTAAAGGGACGGGCGTGGGTCATCGTATAGTCATGATAGCAATGTTGTGAGATATCTTAGTATTTCTCTTGAGGGACTAAGATCATTTGTAAGGCAACATTCGTAGCATCATCGAGGGACTATGATCTTGTATTTTGATTGCTTTGCTAAGACGTCTCACGTGCATAACATGACCATTTTTATAAGGCAACAAGTGGAACTACCCTAAGGATGCATGTGTGAATAGTGTGTATCTTTTCATGCTTAGTTTATCTTGAATTTGGGTTCTCTAGGCGTTGATTTTATCTTTCCATACAAACCCTAATTTACTAGCATTGATATGAAAGCGATAAATTACTGAAAGTAAATTTACTACACTATTACATCATTTGGGGATGGGGTATATAAATTTACAAATGGGGATTGCAAGAAATTAAACGTAATTATCTATTACAACCATAATGAAATTTGAATAATGTACAAGAATTGAAAGGAATATAATGTACAAGGATAAGAAATGGTAAAAAGAAGTGGAATTCGTTTGGTTTTTGAAGAAAGGGTTTGGTTTTGACCTAATTATCTAAAAGAAAATAATTAATTAAATTAATAAAGTTAAACCTAAATTAAAAGAAATAAAATTAATCAAGAAAGCATTTTTAGGATTTTTTAGAAAAGGTTTTAAGTTTAATCAAAATAGTATGGAAATTAATTAATTAAAAGAAAATCTAAGTTCTAAGTTAATTTTAATTAAAAAAGAAAATAACTAAACCTAAATCTAATTATTAATTTATTAACAAAAAAATTAAGTTTTTTATAAGAAAAATGTTTTGTCTTTTTGTTTTTAAAGGAATAAAATATAAGTATATAGAATGCAAATAATAAATAAAAATATATTTTTGGATTTTTGGATTTAATAAATAATAATAATAATAATAATAATAATAATAATAATAGTAATAATAATAATAATAATAATAATAATAATAATAAAAATAATAAATTAAAGAAAATAAAACAAAATATGAAAAATATAGTCAGGAGGTAAAAATGGAATTTAGGGTGTTTGTTAGGAAAAAATAGTTTTTGTTTGAAGCCTGGCCCATTAGGTGTTTTTGTTAATCAGTAGAAGAAAATACAATAAAAAACATTGGGCCTGTGCTGGAAAAAGCAAGATGGGGGGTGTGGTGAAGTGAAAATGGGAAGGCCCATCCAGGTGGCCCAGGCGCGCTAGTTGGAAGAAAACAAAAGAAAATGTTGGAAAAATGAAAAAAAGTGGCAGCGCTGGGGCTTGAACCCACGCCCTTCACATAATACGCGCGCTGCCTTACCACTGGGGTGGCTATACATCCATTAACTTAAACAAAACCATAAATATATATTACAAATCCATTCCTAGAAATGAACTTCATCTTCAACCTCCAGCCAGGATCCCTTCATCTCATTCATTTCTCATCCATTCTCAAAACTTCCAACATCAAACTTGTTAAAAATTTTACCAGGATTTTAGAAATGTAAACAATTTGGACTAACAATCAAAGATGAGCATGTATTTTTAAAATTACCAGATCCTGACCTAACTTTTTTCAGAGATTCAAACTTAAAATTCTCTAAGCTCAGGCAATATAAATGAAAACTATGGATATGTACAGCTTCAGGGCAATGATATCTACATTTTGTCTTTGAAAATGAAAGCCTAACAGTGCCTAAATGAAGAGATGGAAGTTCAGAAAAATACCTCAAGAACAGGAAATCATGAAATGAGTTTGAGCTGCTTTCAAAGAGTTATGATGATCAAGTTAGCTTCCTTGGACCTCTAGGAAGCTAATGCAATGCTTAGCTTGAGCTATGGATGGCTGGAATGGTCTGGAGAAGTCAAGTTGCAGACGTCTATTTTTGGTTATGGAGGATGGTGATGGAGATGTTACAGTTCCAAAACAAGGACAGGGATGGACTATAATTGAGGTATAGAATTTTGCAAATGATTTTGAGGGAAAACGCACGAGGGAAATGAAAGATACAAGTTCAAGGGAAGAACTGTGTATCAATGGTGTTTTTGAGCAATTTCTGGTTTGTGAGTGTTTGAGGGAGTTTCAGGGCCTTACCATTCATGTGTTTACTTGCCAAAGATTTGTATATATGTATGACAAAGGTTAGAGATGTTTCGCACAAGGGATTTCTGAGTTGTAAGGTTATGGATAGGTTGCTTTGTTTTGAAGTAAAGTGGAAAACCAAAATCACAATGCATGGTACAAGCTCTGTAGAGTGGTTGAATTACTTTAAACATGCCTCTTCTGATTTTCTAGGTCGAGTGTGTGCAGACGAATCCATTGAGAGGCTCAAGAAGGGTTGACATTTGCAAAAGCATACTTTTCCAAAATGGAAGTCTTGCCTTTCTTCCAAAAATGGCAAGTTAACTTAGAAAAATCTTGGATTTAATGGATAATAGCCATAAAGTTTGTGTAATCTTTTGATTATGGGGAGATTTATAGACTTGGAGGCCTGCAAAGCAAGATTACAAGGCATGGCTAAGAGATTTGAATTCTTGTTCATCATGGAAATGAGCTATAATTCAAGAATGAATGTCCAACTTCTTGTCTTCGATTCTCTTAGCTCAAACATGATCTCAATGAGTTCTTGGACATTTTTTAAAGCTTGTAACATCCCCTACAACCTTCATGTTGGAATTTGTGAAGATTCAATTTAGAACTAGGTGAAAAGTTGCCATGAAGTTAGGTCAAAATCCTGACTAAAATACTCAAAATTTCACTAAGTATTTTAGTTTCATGGACATGTCTTCATAAATTCATAACTTGAAATCCAAGCATTTATAGAAAACGTTCTGCCCTACAATGTTTTAGATCTCATTGAGATCTACAACTTTCATGTTGGAAATTTTCCTTGAATTATCTTGCATCATGGTGGAAATTTGGCACAAAGTTATGACATTGACTTTTTAATTTATTGATGAAAAAATTTCATATTTTGACATGTCTTGATGAAATATGATTTTTGAAACTTGATTTTGATCAAAAAGTCAAAGTTTGACTTTTCAGTGTATAATTGACTTTTCATCAGTTGATTGAAATTCATTTGTCAATCCAATGATCTTGAGAGGTGATTTGAACTATGAAATTAGGTCAAGATGGTTCATTTGAATCCTTGAGATCATGTCTTAAACCAATAAGTCATTTTCTTGGTCAAAAGTCAAGAACTGAGCCTTCTCAATCAAAACCCTAATTTTGACAATTTTGCCCTTTTGGTGTTCTGATCAAATTTATTTGAGGAATTGTGATCCAAACTTTATCAATTGACATATATGAGTTCATAATATTGATATGGATCAAAAATTATAAAGTTTGACTGCAAATTGACCACAGTTTACTTTTCTCTAATATAGTTGATTTTAGGTCAACTGATCAACTGACTGAGCAAAAATGTGATCCCAAGCTTGAAACTTGACATGAGCAATCCTGGGAATCCAAAATGATCCATTAAATTCATATAAGGCATTATAAGTTCAATTATCTTTGTACAAACTCAAACCCTAATTTTGAGTTGTCAGTGTTTAATGAGGTGTCTTGAGCTGATCAAACCTTGTGTAGTCTTGAATCAATGGAGATCTTATGAGATATTTCTTGAGAAATGAGAGAGAAAAATTTGGGGTACAATAGTGAGCAAGGAAGAGAAGGGAATAGGGATAAAACAGAGCCCTTGGAAAATGTACGGTAGAAGTGGACTCGCTCCAGCTTCGTCGAGCAAAGCAGAGGCGAGAGGAGTCTCGTCGAGAAAACCAGATGCGTCGTCGGGCAAAGGAAGAAGAGAAAAACAACGCTCCTATAATTTGTATGGGGAAGGTATTTTGCCTCGTCCTCGTTGGGAGAGCCTCAGGCTAGCAACCAGCTTCGTCAGGCGAGCCTCAGGCGAGAGACAGTAGGCGGTATTTTGAAAGTGTCATAACTTGAGTTTCAGGACTCTGTTTGACACCTCATTTGAATCATTGTGTAGCTAACTCGATGAACTATAATTAAGTAGAATTAAATAAGTAAAATTGTTTTTATTTATAGTACATATGCTATGATGAAATTATACTTCTCTGTGATGGATTACAATGACGTGTGTTGTTTAATGAGTTGTTGATACTATGATGATACTATGTTGTTGCTATGATGATTTGATGATGTAGTGATGATTCCATGTATATATGATGTATGTGATGACCTTATTATGATTACATGAATGAATGATGCATTTTGACTAGTTGTGGTCATGTTTTATTAATGTTGTTGTGCATCATACATTCATGGCATATATTAGGACTTTGGTCCAGTGATGTTGTTAGGACGATTTGTCCAATGATAATGATAGGACATTATTACAGTGATGGATTCAATCCCATAGTGTGTGTTGAGTGTAATATTATGATGTGATCTGGTTCTAAGCGAGAATCGATCTTATTGGTAGGGATCTTTGGAGAAACGATGACTGAGTCAACAGTACAATTTTGATACCACATGCATGAGTCTAATGAAGTTGCATTACATCCTTTGTGGAATTGCATAATATTTTATTATAAGATGCTTTATGAATGTGTGAATTAATGATGTTATAGTGATGATTTTTGACTAATTATATGATGATGCTATAAATGAATAATGAAGTGAAGGTGTGAGTATAACATAAAGTTCTGATGACGTGTGGTTTATGACTAATGTATTATAACTACTGTAATATGATGGGAGAATTGACCTTTTTTGTGTTTTATCGCAAATGTTGAGGATAGCTAGAGTCGCCGCTGACTTTTCTTTTATCTAATAAGGAAAGGATGAAAAGAACAGGAAAGACCTTCGAGATTTTTGAGTTTGGGGGTAGATTATGAAAAGGGAAGATGTTAGCACCCTTTTCACCCGTAGTTATCTACGGGATCTTAATTGCTAGCTCACTTTGTTTTTGAAAATTATTTGTGTTGTGTGTTTGAAAAATATTTTGAAATGTCAATTGTAAGGCAAGACTTTGTAATGATTCTCGTATCTGTCCTCGAGAACGCGTACAAAGGTTTTTTTGAAAATATTTTTGAAGAGTGTTTGTGAAAAAGTGTTTTTGTTTTGAAATATTTGTGAGCAAACGACTAACAGCGGTCTACCATCTTTCTTGTAATTTCCCCCTCCTTTAGATAGTGATATCCTACATTTAGTTAGTAGGAAGCCCTATCGTTGGATGTGAAGGGACATGCGTGGGTTATCGTACAGTCATCAAAGGCAACTGTTAGGGACGCTTTTAGCAGTTATCGAGGGACTAGATCATTTACCAAGGCAACATTGAAAGGGTCATCGAGGGACTACAATCTTTGTTTTCGAGAGATTATGCTAAAGCATCTCCATGTTCGAGGGACATGATTGTTTCTTCTCGAAGCAACAAGGTGGTTACCCTAGAGGTGCAAGTGTGCAAGGTGATTTTTTTTCAGTTATATTTATCTTTGCATTAGGGTTAGCTACCGTTTGATTTTAATATTTCCATACAAGCCTAGTTACTAACAGTAATATAGTAAAACAATAAAGCAGTAAATGTGTGGAAAGTAAAAAGACGTAAAGTAAACCTAAGACTATTACAACGCTTTGGGAGAGGTACATAAATAATAAAATATGGAAAATAAAACCCTAATTACTATTACAAACCAAGAAGCAATTACAGTAATCGAAAAAAGTGCGAGAATAATAAACCACACAAAATGTAAAATAGAGAAAGGAAAATGAAATGTTTTTTTGGTGATTTTTTGATAAAAAGGTTTTAATGATGATTAATCCTAAAAAAACTAATTAATTTTAATTAAAAAAAGAAATTTATTAATTAAATTAAAATCCTAAACCCTAATTTTGATTAGGGTTTGTAAAAGGGTTTTGAAAAAAATAGGTTTGTTAAAAGGTTTTTGGCTTGATAAATTTAGGGTTTGTAAGTGAAAAAACAAGGAAAAGATGGAGAAAAAAAACAAAGTTTTAAAAGAATACTGCCAGGGGTGGATGTTGAACTCACGCCCTTTGCTCTTTCCACCAAGACCTTCGCCACTAGGCCAGGCGCTTGCTTTTGTCTAGGAAGGGAAGCAAGCGCTTTTTGTAATCTCCAAAACAGAAAAAATATGAAAAAAACTCAAAATGCCAAAAGGCTGGGATCGAACCCGCGCCTTGGCATAGTAGTGTCTTTAGGCGCGCATTTAACCATTGGGGTGGTGATACATCCATTGCATAAAATAAAACAAAACATATATAATATAAAATCAATTCCTGAACCGGGGAAGCGTCAGAGCCCTAGCTCTTGTCGTCTTCTCCGGCTACTCCCTTTCTCCAAACCTGCAAATCAAACGTTGTTAGAAATCCAAGGTTGCCCTACCCCCCTAAATCCAACCCTGCGAATCAAATGGGACAGTTAGTTTGGGATAAAACACACTGGTTTGGAAGCTATGACAAAAACATCTTCAATCTGTGTGAACATGGTAGTTCATGATTTCGATAGCATGGGATTCATACGATTGATTATTCCTGCACTAGGACATCTTAGAAACATATTAGTGGAGTTAGTTTGTAATGAAACATGAAGAAAACAAAAATATGAGTTTTGCAAAAAAATATCAAACGACCATATATGCGTGCAGGTTTGGGGGTTTTAGATCATTGTGTTTGATCCATTCTTACTCTGTAGGGTTGCTGGAAGTGAATGGGCAAGTTTGGACGCCTTGGAAACCGCTGCAAGCTAGGATTTCAAGTTGCCCTAGTTTGAGTAATTTTTGTGATTTTTGGAAGGTGGTGATGCTGCAAGGTTTCGTGGCCTTCATGTCTGAATTCAATGAGATTATATAGTTGAAATTTAGGTCAAATAACATTGGCTTGGACTCTTGTAATAAGCCCTGTCTTATTTTATTTTATTTTGAATTTTAAATAAATAAAAATCAAAAATCAAAAAAATAAAAACCCAAGGAGGTGCATGAGTAAGTCTTGAGGTGTACTATGAGCTGCAAAACATGTTTGGACTTTGAAACAATAGCCCATTAGCCCAAAAATTCAAGTTTGCTCAATTTGATCTTCATGCATTTGCTCAAAATTTCCCAACTTGCACTAGTCATAACTCTCTCAATTTTTATCATTTGAAGGTTATCTTGGACTTTTTGGAAATCTCAAGATGCCCTCTATAAGCCCTCTTTTGACAATTTTTGCATTTGAATATTTATCTTGATGTAAGTTGCCTTGACAAAAAGTGTCTTTTTATTGACTTTTGAAATGACCTATAATGTATTGGCCCATATCTCTCAAATGAAGCATTTTTTGGACTTGAATTTAGAGAGACCAAGTGGTAGAGAATTGAATTTCCTTCACAATGAGCTTTGGTTGAGGAAAATCGGATGAAGCATGTGAAACTTATGCTTGGTCAAATTTCAGTTGACTTCTCCTAAAGAAAACCCTAATTTAGTAACTTTTGACTTTTGATAAATCTTGAGGTTTCTTGATGAATCATGATCAACTCTTGATAAAATGATAAATGTGACTTTAAAATGTTGATGTTGACCAAAAATCTTGAAGTTTGACTGTAAATTGACCATAATTGACTTTTTGTCCAATATAGTTAATTTCCAATCATTTGAGCAATTGACTGAGAAAACTTGTGATACAAGGCATGAAACTTGGTATGAGCATTCTTGGAGACATATAAGAGACCATTAAATCCACTTGAGACCTTAAAAACCCAATCTTCCTTGAGAAACACAAAACCCTAGTTGTTGGTCAATTTCTTAGGAGGAGAATTTGTCTGATCAATTCTTGAGCACCCTTGAGCATTTGAGAACCCTAGGAGAATGTATTGAATAAAAGGGAGGGAAAATTTTAGGGTATAACAACTGCCTATGTTCAATCTTCTTAAACTTGAAGAGTTAGATTGACATGCTCGCCATTCGTGATCTGAAGGATGAAGAGGATTGAACACTTAAGTGCCCATAAATTTGCACTCCCCTGTGCAGGAGGTAACACTGTTGGTTGATAATGTTGCTTGAATAGGCTTAAAGATGCCATTTGAAAAGACGATAAAAAATCGTCGGAGATGGGCTTATAGATGCCATCCAAGGTAACTATTGGTAGAAGTATTATAAGAGTCTACGCTTTGACTATATCTGAAGAATGCTTTCCAGAATGATTATCTGGGGAAGGTGCTTAAGTAGTTGCTTGTCAGATTTAGTTTCTAAGTGAAATGCTTGTAAGAATTCAGTCTACAAGGGGAGTATTTATCATATTTAGTCTTTGAGGTAAATGCTCGTCATGTTGATAGTCGCCCCGTCCTGTTTCGGGATTTGATCTACAATCTGTTTTTTGTTGGTAAACCCATCCTATTTCGGGGATTCACACTACCTGGCCATGTCGATAGTTTCCCCGTCTTGTTTCAGGATTTAATCTTTTCCTAGTTATATATATAGTTTCCCCGTCCTACTTCAAGATTTAATTTATGCCTGGTCATATAGATAGTTTCCCCGTCCTATTTCGGGAGTTAATCTAGGACCTGCTTTTTGTTGGTGAACCCGTCTTGTTTCGAGAATTCATATTGCCTGGTCGTACAGATAGTTGCCCTGTCCTGTTTCGAGAGTTAATCTAGGACCTGTTTGAGAATTATTAATGATATTCGTTTGTTTGTGAACTTTACCTGAAAAGATAAAGTTAGTCTTTATGCAATGTCATGACGTATGTAATGCATTGCGTAATTATATTCTCAAAGTAAACGAGAGTGTGCTATATGTGTTTCATATGCATATTGTTGTACCCCAAAATTTGCCCTCTCTCTTTTTCACAAGAAATCACAGCTTCAGACTTTTCCTGATTTTTCAGATTGGTTTAAGAATCGGTCAAACAGACTTTTCTCATCAGTCAGACAAAATTAGGGTTTTTCATTGATTCTGAATCAGTCAAACAAATTATCAGGGTTTTGGTTAATTTGTTTGAGTTTGGGCTCAGGGTTTGATCAGGCGAACGTTTCTTTGACAATAAATCCAACATTAGGGTTTGCACGCACATTTTCAGAAGAATTTAAATCCACATCGTTTAATTGACTGTCACATGGTTTTGACGTTTGTTCAAGATTTCTGTCTAAACATCTGGGATAAAAGCTGAGGCATTTGAATTGAGAATTTGCAGTGTTTGGCTTAATCAGTAAAAAGAAAGGACATATGGGCATTTATTGTGGTTGACTGTGCAATACTTTTGATTATTCGGAACGCCGGATGTTTATTGATTATTTATCATTTCTAAGTTAAAATTATTGGATATTTTCCAGTTATTATAATTTAAAAAATATAAATAATTAAATAAACAATTGAAGAAGAATTAAAAGAGATTAATTGACAAAAGAGCTTTTATTTATTTTTAATTATTAGTACAAATGTTATTTGAATACATTTACAGTATTTACAAATAATGTTATTACAAATAATTGGAAATAAAATAAAGCTATCCTAAAGTTTCCTAAGTCTTCATCTTCTACTGATGCTCCCCATTGCTCAATTAATTTTTATCTGCAAAAACAAAGAAAAAGAAAGAAGTCAAATGCAGATGAAATAAAAGGGCAGACAGATATTTGAAAACTCATCATTAAAAGTGATTGGTTGGAATCAGTTGTTCGCCCTCTCTGTAAATCACAAGAAAATTCTTGGTTCACAAAGAGGGATAGAATATGCTTACAAATATAAAAAAATGTACAAGGCAGCATATTAAACAAAATGCATAATTTCCAACCAAACTGCATAGTTCAAAATGCCAAACAAACAGCATGTACAAACTACAAAGTTCAAACTGAACTGCAAAATGCCTAACCAAGTGCAAAGCTGCCAAACTGTCAAAGCTGCCTATAAGCTAGCAAAAGCAAGACAAAGAAAAAGAAGAAAGTATACAGAGGAAAGATACAATGCAAGCAAACATATTCAAAAATCATCACTTTCCAGCCAACCCTTTTTCAGAGTACAGTCTAAGCAATATGTGCTTTCTGTGGAGAGAGAAAAAGAGAGAAAAATAGCAGGCTTACAGTTTTCCAGGCAGGCCTAAGGATAAATATAGAAAATCAGAATACTATCAGAGGAGGGGCAGAACACATACAGGAAAAGATATCACAAAAAATTGTAAACCTCAAGCCTTGCAACCTACTCAAGCATTGGCATTCCAAGGCTTACTTGAAAAAACAAGCATGAAGCCTGTACCAAGGGGACCTGCCTGCATAATACCAGAAGGAGAAGCCAAAAGCAAAGGAAAAAAATTCAAAAACTTGTTAAAAAACAAACAGCCTGCCTACAAAACAGAAGGGGACGAGTTCACAAAAAATATAAACCTTTTGCCTTTCAACTTACAAGCCAATGAGCCTAAGTTACAAAAACTCAACATTAAAAAACCAGAAATTCAAGCCAAGCCTACAAACTGTCAAACACAAAACTAACAGCCTCAAGCCTGTAACCTACTTCAAAGCATCAAACCAGTTTACAAAACTGTAACATCCTGCCTTCCAACTTACAGCCCTCAAATCAAAAAGCCTCAAACTACTAGCCTGTTTTCAAGTTCATACCAAAAACCAGCATATGAACATGCCTGCTTGAACAACAAATAAAATCTTGTTCATTTTCAAAACCTGCATAATACCAGTTGCAAGTATCCAAATATACAGAATCCCAACACCCTCAGAATGACTTCATCACAGGGTTAGTACATCAACCATCTCAAAATCGAAACAACAACAAAAGCAATTCAGAACAAAGCATTCAATCCCAATGCCTCAGCATCAAAAATCAGCATAGGCTAAGAATCCAAACCCTCAGAGCTAGGCTCATCACAGGGTCCAATAAAAAGCATCACAGAAGAAAGCAAAAGAGAGGAAAAGAAGCGAGCAAGCAAAGGTTTTCAGTGTTCATCATAAAACCACAAAAACAAGATACTGAATACCAGATTTCCAGCAAGCATAGCATCATACTCCCTCCGCCTGGCCGCCTGAGACGCGCCTCCAGTCTACCTCTCCTCATCTCCAAGCAACGAACCCTCCAAAGGTATAACTTCCTTCTTCCTCTTTTCATACCTCCCATGAACAACAACACATAAAGAAATCAGAACACATAAAAATTAAAACATGCAAGAGGAAGACCGAAAACCCTAAGACATAAAAACGGAAAATCATTACCTTTTCTTGTCGTTGTTGTGCTCAACCATGGAGAGGAGGAAGTAGAGGCGGCGCCTGGTGGCCATAGGCAGTGAGGAAGTTTGTTCAGAAGTGTGGCTCAAGGGCGAGGAAGAGATGAAGAGGACAAAGGTGGAAACGGCGCCGCTCAAAACTGTAACCCTTGAAATGAAACAAACCTAAGCGAACCCTAAAACAAATGTTCACAAACTCGTTTGGGCTTTTCCCCATCTAACTGCCAAGGCCCAATGTAATCAGGCGCCTTACACCCCTTTTTTTTCTCATTCAAACTTTGTTTTGGGCCATAAACCCCCTAAGCCCATTTAACCCTTTTTTTATTTTTATTTTCTATTTATTCAAACTAAATACTTTTGTTTATTTTTATATAACACCACTTATTTTGTAAATAAAATAATACATTAACTCTTTTTACAAAATTTTCTTAAATTACTTCTTTTTATTTTATTACATTTAAAAAATACAAATAATTAGATTTTATTAAGATTAAACATTTTTTTTCTTTTATTAAAACCTTTTTTAGTTTAAATTTAAACCTTGTATAAAACATTAATTAAATACATAGATAATAGGATAATTAAATTTAAAACAATTTTCTTTTCTTTTTTCATTAAAACTTCTGTTTGTACATATTAACAAAAAATACAAAAAGAATAAAGTACTTAATAAATATATTAGGTTAATATTTGCATCATTTGTAAATAATCATGTGCATCTTACATACTTTTATTTCTCTTTTGATTCTTATACATTGCTATACTTTACATGGAGAATGCGATTCGATTTGGTTGTAAATATCATTTGGACACCACTATTCCGACAAGTCTCATCCCCCATTTGTAAATATTTGTACCCCCATCCCCGGATACTTATTTCTAATAGTTTAGGACTTTAAATTCCCTCAATTTATCACTTTCAATTATACCATGCTTAGACTTAGGGTTTGTATGCCAATAAAATCAACCGCTAGATAACCTAACACAAGATAAATGCATGACAATCTATACACCATTCACACTTGCACCCCTAGGGTAATCCCACTTGTTGCCTTCAAAAAAGGGCCATGCTTGCATGTTGAGTTTCTTTGGCAAAACAAAAACGAATCAAATGATCATAGTCCCTCGATGACGCTTTCGAAGTTGCCTAAACAAAATGATCATATTCCCTTCAAGCAAAATTGCCAAAGACACTTGGCACCATTGCATTCATGGTCTAAACAATGACCCGCACCCGTCCCGTTAACATCCTAACACAAGATTGTCCACCAAATACAATGGTGGAACAATACTGTTAAAAGGGTTAAAACATGAGAAAAATCTTTGAGTAAATTTAGGGGTAGACAACTCTTAGTTACTTGATCAATCTTGCAAAACACGCTTGCCTACTTTCAAAACACACTCCACAACACACTTTCAAAAACAACTTTCAAAACATTGAAACATCTTTTCGAAAAGACAAACACCTTTGTAAAACATTCGAGTAAAGAATTGTTACAACGGTTGCCTAGACAAGGCATCTTTTTCAAAACATTTTCAAAACCACACACAAAGCACCATTTCAAGCAATTGAAAATCAAGGCAAGTGATCTAAAACAAGTAACTAAGAGCCCATGGATAACCATGGATGAAAAGGGTGCTAATACCTTCCCTTTTCATAATCTACCCCCCGAACCCACGAAAACATCTCAAAGGTTTTTCCTGTGCTTTTTAACCTTTCCTTTAGGATAAAATAAAAAGTCGGTGGCGACTCTTGCTAAACCGAACAAGTGCGAAAACAAACGCAAAACCTCAAGTCAGTTCTCCCACCGTATCACAGAACTGGCGACTCTGCTGGGGAATATGTTTAAAAGTGGGGTTACCTTAGGGTTTTAGATCACCCTTTTGCATGATTAATTGTTTGATTTGATTGCTTTACCTTTGTGGTTCTCTTGTTTGGGCTTGAAATCCTACACCCGGATTTGGGAAACATTCATAGATAGCAATACATTGTGGAAACTATGCGGGGTATACCGACACGGTTGAAGCAATAGCTATATTAGTGCGAAATATTTGTGACTACCGGTAACCCTTGAGTTCAATCAAGGAGAGTACGGGGCCGCTGAGTGATGTCACTAAGCACTAATGACCTAGAACCTTACTCGACCATCTTGGCCTTTTATTAGGGGTAGTGAGATGACCGGCTTTGGTGCAGTCCGAAGTTGGTAGATACTCGATACTACACTCATTGAGGGTTGTTTTCTTGGAATATTTTGGTCGCTAGTTAAGTGGCTAAACCAAAACAATGAACATGGAAAACAATCCAATGATATTGAGCTCCTTAGAACCCGGTTACTATTTATAGGACAGGTTTTAAGCCAACTACACTCAAGAGGGTACTTACCTATGAAACCTCATGCAAGCCTGAAACTAGGGTTTTATGTGAATTGCTTGTACATGTGTTTGTGCATACATCATAAACATCATAAAGCATCATATGCATCCACTAACCATTTCAAGGGTTTGGATCTTCATCTTTGTTCTTGTTTTGTAGGTCATGGAAATTCTTCGCAGGAAAACTATCCAAGTCAACCTTGTGAGAATCCCTCCTCAACTCAAGGAGCTCACGTCCAGAATTCCAGAAAGCTCTCTCTTCAGTGAAAGACATGGTAGACTGCTCAGCCTAGTCAACACCAGCATTGAAGAAGACATGATGAAAGTGTTGTTCCAGTTCTTTGACCCCCTTCACCACTGTTTCACATTCCCCGACTACCAATTGGTGCCTACTTTGGAGGAATTTTCTCAACTCCTGAGAATTCCTATTCTTAATCAACTACCCTACAACGGTACGGAAAAAGAACCAAATCCTGAAGATGTTGCTCAAGCACTACACTTGCAACCATCTGACATCAAGGGGCATTGGGAAACTAGAAGTGGTGTCAAAGGCTTCTTGGCAAAATTCTTGTTTGAGAAGGCACAAGAGTGTTGGAATTCATTGGATCTACAAGCCTTTGAAGAAATTGTGGCACTTCTCATTTATGGGTTGGTCTTGTTCCCAAATCCTGACCAACCTATAGATGTCAATGCTGTCAAGATTTTCATATCCAGGAATCCCATACCTACATTACTTGGGGATATCCTCCACTCATTTTACACACGAACAATGAGAAAGAGAGGTGTTCTCATGTGTTGTACTCCTCTCCTTGCAAGGTGGTTTATTTCTCACCTTCCACAATCTGTTTTGAAGAATGAACAAGGCTTAAGGTGGTCACAACGGTTGATGACCCTCACACACTCTGATGTACATTGGTGTTCTCGGTCCAGAGAAAATGTCATCATCGTCGATCATTGTGGTGAGTTCCCTAATGTTCCATTACTTGGCATTAGAGGAGGCATTACTTACAACCCTTGTCTAGCTTTGAGACAATTTGGATATGCACGGAGGGACGACCCTCATGACATGCTGATTCCTGACCTAGTTTTTGAATTCGACAACGATACGCAAGGACTTCGCCAAAGATTCATCAGAGCTTGGAGGATGCCTAACAAGGTAGATAGAAAGACACTAGGGCATAAGAACTCCATCCCTCTTGAGCCTTACCTCAAGTGGGTACGAACCCGAGCCCAGAGTCTTATGATGCCTTACCCTCATATTCTCCCTTTGATCAAAGAGCCTGTTAAGGAAGGAGAGGTTCCCTACACCATCCTACATCCTGACATGCCAACATCATGGGAGGAGATGCAGAAGAGTTGGATCCAACTCAAAGAAGAAAGGGATACTTTTGAAGCCAGCTTCTACGCCAGTGAGAAGAAGGTTTTAGAGCTTACCCGCCGACTTCACGAGGAGGAGACCCTTAACACTTACATCGCACCAAAGAGGTTGCGCAACGTCTTTTTGCCTTAAGAAGTTTTTGTAATATTTGGCCAATGGGGCATTTATGTAATGAAAAAATTTCTTCTTATTAATATGACGTGTGTTCTTTTTGTTTGCAACAATTTTGAATTTCTAAAATCCTTGAATGCATTGCATGAATAAACATATCATTCATCATATGCATAAGTAGGTCTCCACACCAGGTTTCCTTATCTTTCTGCTGTTTATTTCAGTAAGATGGATCTCGAACAGATGGTCAAAGATCTGCAGTCACAAAACTCACAGTTTCAACAGCTCCTAATGACCTTGGCAAAGGGTCAGGAGGATCTAAAATCACTGTTGGGGAATAAAGAGCAAGAAAAAGGAAAAAAGAAGAAGAAAAGAGTGGGGGTAGCTACACTGGGAAGAAGATTTGAGAATGAAGCTAGAAGAGTTCTTGAATTTCCCTCCGCATCTGATGAGGGAACCAGTAAGGGAAAAGGAGCTGCACTACCTTCTGAGTCCGAAGCCGAAGAGGAAGAGGTGGAGGAAGATGAAGACTACTCAGAACAGCAATATCCGCCAGCGGACGACAAATACAAAAACCTGGAAGATAGGCTAGCAGCTATGGAGCTACAAAGGGTTCCTGGGTTAGATTTTGAAGAATTGGGATTGATTGCTGGGATTGTGATCCCTCCAAAGTTCAGGGTGCCAATTTTTGCAAAATATGACGGACTATCTTGCCCGAAGATGCACTTGAGGTCATATGTCAGAAGAATTCAACCTCATACATCCGACAAAAATCTTTGGGTACACTTCTTTCAGGACAGTTTGTCCGGTACGCAACTAGACTGGTTTTACCAGCTTGAGAGGTCAGAAGTGCACAACTGGGAAGACTTGGCAGCTGCCTTTTATCGCTAGTATCAATATAACGCTGACTTGGCACCAACCCGTACTCAGTTACAAAGTATGGGGATGGCCTCAAATGAGGGATTCAAAGAATACGCCCAGAAATGGCGCAACTTGGCCGGTAGGGTGCGACCACCTCTTTCAGATAGGGAACTAGTTGATATGTTCTTGGGGACCCTATCTGGCCCATTCTTCAACCATTTGATCGGTAGCTCTTCCGCAGGGTTTAATTAATTGATTCTGACTGGCGAACGAGTGGAAGCTGGTATTAAGAGCGGAAAGATTCAAAGGGATGCCTCTGCATCCGCAACTGTTAAGAAACCATTCCCGGCGAAGAAGGAAACGACTATTGTCTACTCTCAGAGAGGAGTGGGAAGAACTGAGCGTCGGCTGACTGTAGGGGCCGTGATGATCCAGAATTTATCAAATGATCAGCCTCGTACCAATCAGTCTAGACCTAACCAGCAACAGGTAGAACGACCACAACGACAGTTCACCCGCATCAATATGACGCCTGCACAAGTTCTTCCCCATTTGTTGAAGTTGAATCTCACCAATATTAGAGAAGCGCCAAAGATTGTGAATACCGCTTCACCACACTATCATCCCAATGCTAAATGTGCCTATCATTCTGACAGCGCCGAACATGACACCAACGATTGTTGGGCGCTTAAGAATAAAATTCAAGACTTGATAGATGCAAAAGAGGTTGAGTTCGATGCACCAGAGAAGCCAAATGTAATATCCGCTCTAATGCCGAAGCATGGTCGCAATGTCCATGCTATTGAAGAAGATTTGTATGTTTCTGTTGTTGATGATCTAATGACCCCACTGTTGACAATCAAGTTGAATCTGTTGAAGGCTGGGATTTTCCCAGGATGTAAAGAAGACTGCTACTGTTGTTCCTCCCTACCAATCGACTGTCCATTGCTGAAGATAGGCATCCAAGGCCTAATGGACAGTCAACAAATTCTTTTCGAAAAGATTCCTGCTACTCCAACCCCTATCAAAGATGTGTCAATAATCACCATTTCCACCAATCTTTCCAAGGTCCCTAAAAAGCCTGTTAAGATTACATCCGCTACGAAGTTTGTTCCTCTGAAAATAACCATGCCTGGGCCTGTCCCCTACAAATCTGACAAATCAATACCATGGAATTATGGTGGAGAAATCTACTACCATGGTGTGAAACAAGTTGAGATAACTGAAGAGAGCTCTGACAAAGAAGATACCGGCATTGGAAACATTGCCGGTACGAGAAAGATTACCCGAAGTGGGAGAATATTTTCTCCAGAGATTTCCCCTCCAAAGGAAATCTTTGGACCCTCAGCTGTTGCCAAAGTTACTCCTGCACCGATAAGACTTTCTGCAAGAACTCCGTTGATCGAAGAAACTGTCACCCTTGTGGTTGTCCCTCCTACTTCTGCTGATAAGGGGAAAGGGATCCAAGATGAGCTCGTCAGGACGAGGGCTCAGCCATTGGTCATCCCCGAAACCTCTAAGAAAGAAATGGAGGAGATTCTGAAAATAATTAAGAAGAGTGATTATGACGTGGTAGAGCAACTGGGGCAAACCCCCTCGAAGATCTCCATGTTAGCATTGCTGCTTTGTTCGGAGGCTCATGCCAAGGCCTTGATAAGGTTTTTGAAGACAGCCCATGTGCCCCAGGAAACCTCAGCCGATCAATTCCAGGATTGTGTAGCCAGCCTTACCGCAGACAACGACCTGGGTTTCTCTGATGCTGACCTTACTCCGAAAGGAAGAAATCACAATGACGCATTACATATGTCAGTAGAATTCCGAGGAACTACTCTGGCCCATGTTTTGGTCGACACTGGTTCTTCTCTGAACGTGCTACCTAAGAAAGCTCTGGATCGATTGGATTGTGAAGGCTTGGAGCTGAAACCAAGTAATATCATTGTCAGGGCCTTTGACGGGTCTAAAAGAATGGTGCATGGGGAGGTCGACATTCCCATCAAGGTGGGCACTGAAGTATTCCACTCAACTTTCTATGTGATGGACATCCGTCCGTCATACTCTTGCTTGCTAGGGAGACCATGGATACATAATGCTGGCGCAGTCACTTCCTCTCTACATCAGATGTTGAAATACCCTGTCAAAGGAAAAATCATAATCGTACACGGTGAAAAGGAATATATGATCAGTCACCTGAACTCCTTTCGGTATGTAGAGGTGGAGGGCGAATTCATTGAAACACCGTTCCAACACTTCGAGGAAATTACTCCCGAAGTTGCAGTAGCAAAGGCAGTAGCTGAGGAGCCCAAGCAGATGGCCAAGATGGCATCTCTAAAAGACGCAAAGGCTGCAATAAAGGAGAGGAAGAGCTCAGCATGGGGTCAGTTTCCTGACTTTCCTCACAAAACAGACAAGTTTGGGTTGGGATTTACCGCTACGGGGCAGAAAGCTATGCGTCGCTCAAAAATTGAAAGGACGCCCATCAAGATTTCTCCTCATGGGATTAATGCTTTGGAAGACAAAGACGAAGAGGGTAACATTGAAGATTGGATCTTCCCAACCATTGAAGGGGGACTGCACAACTGGGAGGCGAAAGACTTCGTCCCCATTACTTTCATTAATCAGTAATTTATCTTTTGAACATTTCCTGTTGGTCTGTAATAATTACTTTTGAACAATCTGCACACTACTTTTTCACCTCATGCCTGGCCTGGGGCATGTAGGTCCATTTGTAAGGGTTTTGATTCTCTTCATATTCATATGCCATGTTTAACGAATCATTGGACGTTTTTCATTTATAAACTGCTGTGTTCATTTTCTTTCCTTTTGCATTTTTGATTGTTTAAGGATGGCTATCCCTTACACACACCCACACTCACGAATGCAGGTACCCATCCATTCTGGATTCTATGGGTGACTATTCTGCTATGTCCTTCAATAACTCTAATGATTTGGTCAATCAGGCTGAGTATGAAGATGACGAAGATTGTGAAGTACCATGAGAGCTAGCCAGACTTCTACAACAAGAAGAAAGGGCCATCTTGCCTCATGAAGAGTTGTTGGAAACAGTCAACTTAGGAACAAAGGAAGATAGGAAAGAATTACAAGTGGGTGCCAATCTGGAACCAAGTGTCAAGGAGCATTTGATATAGCTGTTGAATGAATACGTTGAAATCTTCGCCTGGTCTTATGAAGACATGCCGGGTTTAGACACGAATGTCGTGGTTCACCGTCTCCATACAAGAGAGGATTGTCCACCGATCAAGCAAAAAGTCCGTCGAATGAGGCCCGACATGTCTGAGAAGATTAAAGCAGAAGTAATGAAGCAGTTCAACGCTGGCTTTCTGGCTGTTACATCCTATCCATAATGGGTTGCTAACATCGTGCCAGTTCCTAAAAAAGATGGCAAGGTCAGAATGTGTATGGACTACCGGGATTTAAACAGGGCTAGCCCTAAAGATGATTTTCCGCTACCGCATATCGACATTTTGATTGACAACACAACTCAGCACAAGGTGTTTTCCTTCATGGATGGATTCTCGGGCTACAACCAGATCAAAATGGCCCCCGAGGACATGGAGAAAACGACCTTTGTTACACAATGGGGTACTTTATGTTACAAGGTGATGCCGTTCGGACTGAAGAACGCAGGGGCAACTTATCAGCGCGCCATGGTGGATTTGTTCCATGATATGATACATCATGAGATCGAGGTTTACGTAGACGACATGATAGCTCGATCACAAATAGAGGAGGAACACCTTGAACATCTACAAAAGCTGTTTGCCAGGTTAAAGGAGTACAAACTCAGACTGAATCCAAGTAAGTGCACCTTTGGAGTTAGGTCTGGTAAACTTCTAGGATTTATTGTCAGCAACAAAGGCATTGAGGTCGATCCAGCAAAAGTAAAAGCTATACAAGAGATGTCCGTCCCCCGTACTGAAAAGGAGGTTAGAGGATTCTTGGGGCGCTTGAACTATATTGCCAGATTCATCTCTCATCTGACGTCTACCTGTGAGCCAATTTTTAAACTATTGAAGAAAGATCAGGTAGTCGAATGGAACGACGATTGCCAAGCTACTTTCGATAAGATCAAGGAGTATTTGCTAGAACCTCCTATTCTGATGCCACCCGTCGAAGGAAGACCGTTGATCATGTATCTGACCGTGTTGGATAACTCAATGGGGTGCGTACTGGGCTAGCAAGACGAGTCTGGTCGAAAAGAGCATGCCATTTATTACCTTAGCAAAAAGTTTACCGACTGTGAGACTCGCTATTCACTGCTCGAGAAAACTTGCTGCGCTTTGGTATGGGCTGCTCGCCGACTAAGGCAGTATATGTTGACTCATACCACTCTGCTGATTTCCAAAATGGATCCTATCAAGTATATCTTCGAGAAGCCTGCTTTATCTGGAAGAATCGCTAGATGGCAGATGATCCTGACTGAGTATGACATCCAGTACACTACCCAAAAAGCTATAAAGGGGTGTGTACTAGCTGACCATCTAGCGCATCAAGCTATCGAAGATTATCAATCCATGAGATTCGACTTCCCGGACGAGGACATCATGACTTTGGACAACATTGAAGGTAACGGACCGTATGACGGACCTGAAAATGGATCCCGATGGACCCTGTACTTTGATGGTGCTTCAAATGAACTCGGAAAAGGTATCAGCGCGGTACTCATTTCCCCGGAAGGTTGCCATACACCTTTCACGGCCCGACTTTGTTTCAGTTGCACCAATAACATGGCCGAATATGAAGCTTGCATCTTTGGTCTCAAGGCTGCTATAGACTTGGGGATCAAATCTTTGATCGTATTTGGGGACTCGACTTTGGTTATCAGTCAAGTCAAAGGAGAGTGGGATACCAAACATCCTAATCTTATCCCATACAAAGAACATGTTTTGACATTGCTGCCTCATTTCGAGCAAATCACCTTCGAGCATTTCCCGCAAGAAGAGAATCAGCTAGCAGATGCTCTGGCTACAATGTCCTCCATGTTTAAACTCAACTGGGATAATGAGGCTCCCCAAATCACCATCGAGCGAATGGATGAACCTGCGCATTGTCATGAGATTAATACCGAAGAAGTAGTGGAACAACCCTGGTTTCACGAAATCAAAAGGTATCTCCAAACTAGAGAATATCCCGAAGGAGCTTCCGTAAATGACAAAAAGTTCCTAAGGAAATTTGCTGCCAAGTTCTTCCTGAGCAACATCATCCTCTATAAACGCAGCCATGATTGTGTTTTACTCCGATGTGTAGACAAAGCTGAAGCAGAGTTAATCATGACTGAGATACACAACAATACATTTGGCACCCACTTGAGCGAATATACGATGGCTAAGAAGATTTTAAGGGCAGGCTATTACTGGTCTACCATGGAAGCAGATTGCCATCAACATTCCCGTACTTGCCACAAATGTCAAGTCTACGCTGACAAGATTCATATTCCTCATGTTCCTCTCAACGTTCTGACAGCTCCTTGGCCATTCGCAATGTGGGGCATTGACATGATTGGAGAGATCAAGCCCACGGCATCCAATGGACATCGCTTCATCCTGGTCGCCATCGACTATTTCACCAAGTGGGTCGAAGAAGCTTCCTTCGCCTCTGTTACAAAAAATATGGTTGCCTGCTTCATCAAGCAGAACCTCATATGCCGATATGGTGTCCCTGACAGGATCATCACAGACAACGGAACCAATCTGAATAATATTATGATCACCGCCCTATGCGAACAGTTCAAGATTTATCATCACAATTCATCTCCCTATCGGCCGAAGATGAACGGTGCTGTTGAAGCTGCGAACAAAAACATCAAGAAGATCATTCAGAAAATGACAGTTACCTACAAGGACTGGCACGAGATGTTGCCGTTTTTTCTACATGGATACCGTACCACAACACGTACTTCAACAGGGGAAACCCCATTTTCTTTGGTATATGGCATGGAAGCTGTCCTACCCATGGAAGTTCAGATTCCTTCTTTAAGGATTATGAAGGACGCTGGTTTGAATGAAGACGATTGGATTCAGACCCGACTTGATCAACTCAATTTGATCGACGAGAAGCGACTCGCTGCTGTTTGCCATGGTCAGACATATCAAAACGGATGATCAAGGCTTTCAACAAGAAAGTCAGACGTCAAATATATCAAGTCGGAGATCTCGTAATCAAGCAGATTATCTTGCCGCAAAGTGATCCCAGGGGCAAATGGACTCCTACCTACGAAGGACCATTTGTGATCAAGAGCATATTTTCTGGTGGTGCAATGATTCTGACCACCATGGACGGCGACGATTTGCCGCACCCTGCGAACGCAGACATAGTCAAAAGATACTACACATAAAATCACCCGACAAGTCGAAAACCCGAAAGGGCAGCTTGAGCAAAAATGGGCATCCCGGTGAACCGAAAACCCGAAAGGGCGGTTCAGGCAAAATTAGGGATAAAACAAAAAAAATCTGTACACCCGACAAGTCGAAAACTCGAAAGGGAGGCTTGGGAAAAAAGGGGTTTCCCGGTGGATTGAAATCCCGAAAGGGCGGTCCAGGAAAAAGTTAGGGAATTAAAGCGTATGACTATGTCTCGTCGGATCACTTTAAAGACAATCTCTTCATCAACCAGCTCCAAGCTTCCGATCAATCCAGTCATCGGCGGACGAAGCATTGCATGGACAGGATATTCAGAGTTGTGAAGGCTATAGCGGAATGGGGATCCCATAGAATTGTTTCACATAGCCATCTTTCTTTTGTATAAAATTTTCAATTTTTACGACGACATCCTCTTACTAGGATGCCTGTCTCCTTTGTACAAAGATACTCATAGAAAGTTAATACAAATACTTTTCCAAATACATAAATTTGCTTTATCTTCCTTTTTCTCTTTTGCACTTATGTTTTATTTGAGAAACGTCCAATGTTTTGTTAAATAGGCATATGCATTTGAACATAATCATTTTACTTACAAATCAAGAAAGATGATTGCAGATAGGTTGAAGGTACAGATAGATATCTTGATGCCCTTTCAGGAATAAATCCCCGGCAGTTCTAAACTCCAAATTCCTCAACTAGGTTCAAATCCAGAGCTCAATTCCCCTCAGAGTTAAGTTTCAGTATCCCCAGTGGAGCCCTAAGATCTGGAAATCCTATCCCCAGCGGAGCTAGAACTTCCAACTTTCAATTCCCAGCAGCGGTCCTAGGATCCCCCAAGAACTGAAGATCTTGCTCCCCAAGCAGTCAGCAGTCAACAAGGATTTCTCACCCTCAGTAACCAAAGGATTCTTCTATCCCCAGCTTCCGTTATGGGTTTATTTCCCCAACATTTGTCAAGGATTTATTCTCCAAAACAAATTATATTTCAAATTGATCGGTCGTTCAAGAGTTCCTTCATCATCTGTTAGAAGCTACAGTCGTCAAAGATCAAATTCTCACAAAATTCAAGTTACGAAGCCCGGATTTGACCGGATAGTATCTTGATCCCTACAGCATATTGTGAAGCCCGGAGTACGACCGGATAACAATGCAAGACAACCGCCAAGCCTGGATTGCGACTAAATAGTGATATCCCCTCAGAGCAAGTTATGAAGCCCGAATTCGACCGGATAATAGTTTAATCCCCAATACAAATTTCTGCGAAGCCTGGATTACGACCAGACAACAGTCAAGAATACTACAAAGCATGGAGTCGACCAGATAGTGGTACATCTTTAACACAAGCCGTGAAGCCCGGATTTGACCGGATAACAGCTTAGCAAGCTATTGTGAAGCCTGGATTACGACCAGATGACAATACAAATTTCTGCGAAGCCTGGATTACGACCAGACAGCAGTCAAGAATATTACAAAGCCTGGAGTCGACCAGATAGTGGTACATCTTTAACACAAGCTGTGAAGCCCGGATTTGACCGGATAACAGCTTAGCAAGCTATTGTGAAGCCTGGATTACAACCAGATGACAATACAAATTTCTGCGAAGCCTGGATTACGACCAGACAGCAGTCAAGAATACTACAAAGCCTGGAGTCGACCAGATAGTGGTACATCTTTAACACAAGCAGTGAAGCCCGGATTTGACCGGATAACAGCTTAGCAAGCTATTGTGAAGCCTGGATTACGACCAGATGACAATACAAATTTCTGTGAAGCCTGGATTACGACCAGACAGCAGTCAAGAATACTACAAAGCCTGGAGTCGACCAGATAGTGGTACATCTTTAACACAAGCCGTGAAGCCCGGATTTGATCGGATAGCAGCTTAGCAAGCTATTGAGAAGCCTGGATTACGACCAGATGACAATACAAGTTTCTGTGAAAGCCTGAAGATCGACCAGATAACAGTTAAGCGTTATCGGAATGAAGATTCTCATCCTTGAAGCCTAAAGAGATTGGTATACTCCTAATTTCTGACCCTTAACAGAATGAAGACTCTCGTCCTGGAATCCCCAGTAGATTGGCATACAATCCAACCTCCTGATTCTCCAACAGCAGTCCCAGGACTTCTCATTTTCAACAAATCAAAGGATTCTCAATCCCCGGCAGCAGTCAAGGATTTACTTTCCCCCCGACAGCAGTCAAAGATTTTGTTATCTAGGACTCGCCGTTCCTCAGCAAGACAGCTCATCCGCTTACATGCTCATCCATTACATTCATATCATAAACATTAATATAACATACATTGCATCATGCACTTCATGCCACATAACTTGGTGTTTCAGCTAATATTTTACCCTTTTCAGGATAAGATTATTAAGCTCAAACTTTTGAAAACAGTTTACGGACGCTTCCCAACATGGATGCTGCTCTATTGCTTATTCAACTTCAAGACCTCTGAAAACAGTTTCCGGGTTCTCCAGATACGGATGTTAACCTATCGCTTGTTCAGATTCAAGACTTCTGAAAACAGTTTACGGATTCTCCAAACACGAATGTTAATCTATCGCTTGTTCAGATGCAACTTCTGAAAACAACTTACGGATGCTTCCAGATACGAATATCAATCCATTGCTTATTCAGACCCCCAGTTCAGAGATGTTCCAAAACATGGATACCTTTCTGATACTCACCCACTCATCAACGACATACAGTTCAACAAACAACTTCCAGATGGCATCTCTAAGCCCATCCCCCGACAAGATTCTGTCACATCACCAAATGGCATCTTTAAGCCCATTCCCTCTACCATCACATCACCGAGTGCAAATTTTTTTGGGCACTCTAGTGTCCAATCTCCTTTTACCCTCGAGTCGCGAAAGGCAAACTTGCCAATCTCACTCTTCAAGTTCAAGAAGATTGAACAGGGGCAACTGTTGTACCCCAAAATTTTCCCTCTCTCTTTTTCACAAGAAATCACAGCTTCAGACTTTTCCTGATTTTTCAGATTGGTTTAAGAATCGGTCAAATAGACTTTTCTCATCAGTCAGACAAAATTAGGGTTTTTCATTGATTCTGAATCAGTCAAACAGATTATCAGGGTTTTGGTTAATTTGTTTGAGTTTGGGCTCAGGGTTTGATCAGGCGAACGTTTCTTTGACAATAAATCCAACATTAGGGTTTGCACGCACATTTTCAGAAGAATTTGAATCCACAACGTTTAATTGACTGTCACATGGTTTTGACGTTTGTTCAAGATTTCTGTCTAAACATCTGGGATAAAAGCTGAGGCATTTGAATTGAGAATTTGCAGTGTTTGGCTTAATCAGTAAAAGGAAAGGACATATGGGCATTTATTGTGGTTGACTGTGCAATACTTTTGATTATTCGGAACGCCGGACGTTTATTGATTATTTATCATTTCTAAGTTAAAATTATTGGATATTTTCCAGTTATTATAATTTAAGAAATATAAATAATTAAATAAACAATTGAAGAAGAATTAAAAGAGATTAATTGACAAAAGAGCTTTTATTTATTTTTAATTATTAGTACAAATGTTATTTGAATACATTTACAGTATTTACAAATAATGTTATTACAAATAATTGGAAATAAAATAAAGCTATCCTAAAGTTTCCTAAGTCTTCATCTTCTACTGATGCTCCCCATTGCTCAATTAATTTTTATCTGCAAAAACAAAGAAAAAGAAAGAAGTCAAATGCAGATGAAATAAAAGGGCAGACAGATATTTGAAAACTCATCATTAAAAGTGATTGGCCGGAATCAGTTGTTCGCCCTCTCTGTAAATCACAAGAAAATTCTTGGTTCACAAAGAGGGATAGAATATGCTTGCAAATATAAAAAAATGTACAAGGCAACTTATTAAACAAAATGCATAATTTCCAACCAAACTGCATAGTTCAAAATGCCAAACAAACAGCATGTACAAACTACAAAGTTCAAGCTGAACTGCAAAATGCCTAACCAAGTGCAAAGCTGGCAAACTATCAAAGCTTCCTATAAGCTAGCAAAAGCAAGACAAAGAAAAAGAAGAAAGTATACAGAGGAAAGATACAATGCAAGCAAACATATTCAAAAATCATCACTTTCCAGCCAACCCTTTTTCAGAGTACAGTCTAAGCAATATGTGCTTTCTGTGGAGAGAGAAAAAGAGAGAAAAATAGCAGGCTTACAGTTTTCCAGGCAGGCCTAAGGATAAATATAGAAAATCAGAATACTGTCAGAGGAGGGGCAGAACACATACAGGAAAAGATATCACAAAAATTGTAAACCTCAATCCTTGCAACCTGCTCAAGCATTGGCATTACAAGGCTTACTTGAAAAAACAAGCCTGAAGCCTGTACCAAGGGGACCTGCCTGCATAATACCAGAAGGAGAAGCCAAAAGAAAAGGAAACAAATTCAAAAACTTGTTAAAAAACAAACAGCCTGCCTACAAAACAGAAGGGGACGAGTTCACAAAAAATATAAACCTTCTGCCTTTCAACTTACAAGCCAATAAGCCTAAGTTACAAAAACTCAACATTAAAAAACCAGAAATTCAAGCCAAGCCTACAAACTGTCAAACACAAAACTAACAGCCTCAAGCCTGTAACCTACTTCAAAGCATCAAACCAGTTCACAAAACTGTAACATCCTGCCTTCCAACTTACAGCCCTCAAATCAAAAAGCCTCAAACTACCAGCCTGTTTTCAAGTTCATACCAAAAACCAGCATATGAACATGCCTGCTTGAACAACAAATAAAATCTTGTTCATTTTCAAAACCTGCATAGTACCAGTTGCAAGTATCCAAATATACAGAATCCCAACACCCTCAGAATGACTTCATCACAGGGTTAGTACATCAACCATCTCAAAATCGAAACAACAACAAAAGCAATTCAGAACAAAGCATTCAATCCCAATGCCTCAGCATCAAAAATCAGCATAGGCTAAGAATCCAAACCCTCAGAGCTAGGCTCATCACAGGGTCCAACAACAAGCATCACAGAAGCCAGCAAAAGTGAGGAAAAGAAGTAAGCAAGCAAAGGTTTTCAGTGTTCATCATAAAACCACAAAAACAAGATACTGAATACCAGATTTCCAGCAAGCATAGCATCATACTCCCTCCGCCTGGCCGCCTGAGACGCGCCTCCAGTCTACCTCTCCTCCTCTCCAAGCAACGAACCCTCCAAAGGTATAACTTCCTTCTCCCTCTTTTCATACCTCCCATGAACAATAACACATAAAGAAATTAGAACACATAAAAATTAAAACATGCAAGAGGAAGACCGAAAACCCTAAGACATAAAAACGGGAAATCTTTACCTTTTCTTGTCGTTGTTGTGCTCAACCATGGAGAGGAGGAAGTAGAGGCGGCGCCTGGTGGCCATAGGCAGCGAGGAAGTTTGTTCAGAAGCGTGGCTCAAGGGCGAGGAAGAGATGAAGAGGACAAAGGTGGAAACGACGCCGCTCAAAACTGTAACCCTTGAAATGAAACAAACCTAAGCGAACCCTAAAACAAATGTTCACAAACTTGTTTGGGCTTTTCCCCATCTAACTGCCAAGGCCCAATGCAATCAGGCGCCTTACACCCCTTTTTTTTTCTCATTCAAACTTTGTTTTGGGCCATAAACCCCCTAAGCCCATTTAACCCTTTTTTTTCTTTTTATTTTCTATTTATTCAAACTAAATACTTTTGTTTATTTTTATATAACACCACTTATTTTGTAAATAAAATAATACATTAACTCTTTTTACAAAATTTTCTTAAATTACTTCTTTTTATTTTATTACATTTAAAAAATACATAAATAATTAGATTTTATTAAGATTAAACATTTTTTTCTTTTATTAAAACCTTTTTTTGTTTAAATTTAAACCTTGTATAAAACATTAATTAAATACATAGATAATAGGATAATTAAATTTAAAACAATTTTCTTTTCTTTTTTCATTAAAACTTCTGTTTGTACATATTAACAAAAAATACAAAAAGAATAAAGTACTTAATAAATATATTAGGTTAATATTTGCATCATTTGTAAATAATCATGTGCATCTTACATACTTTTATTTCTCTTTTGATTCTTATACATTGCTATACTTTACATGGAGAATGCGATTCAATTTGGTTGTAAATATCATTTGGACACCACTATTCCGACAAGTCTCATCCCCCATTTGTAAATATTTGTACCCCCATCCCCGGATACTTATTTGTAATAGTTTAGGACTTTAAATTCCCGCAATTTATCGCTTTCAATTATACCATGGTTAGACTTAGGGTTTGTATGCCAATATAATCAACCGCTAGATAACCTAACACAAGATAAATGCATGGCAATCTATACACCATTCACACTTGCACCCCTAGGGTAATCCCACTTGTTGCCTTCAAAAAAGGGCCATGCTTGCATGTTGAGTTTCTTTGGCAAAACAAAAACGAATCAAATGATCATAGTCCCTCGATGACGCTTTCAAAGTTGCCTAAACAAAATGATCATAGTCCCTTCAAGCAAAATTGCCAAAGACACTTGGCACCATTGCATTCATGGTCTAAACGATGACCCGCGCCCGTCCCGTTAACATCCTAACACAAGATTGTCCACCAAATACAATGGTGGAACAATACTGTTAAAAGGGTTAAAACATGAGAAAAATCTTTGAATAAATTTAGGGGTAGACAACTCTTAGTTACTTGATCAATCTTGCAAAACACGCTTGCCTACTTTCAAAACACACTCCACAACACACTTTCAAAAACAACTTTCAAAACATTGAAACATCTTTTCGAAAAGACAAACACCTTTGTAAAACATTCGAGTAAAGAATTATTACAACGGTTGCCTAGACAAGGCATCTTTTTCAAAACATTTTCAAAACCACACACAAAGCACCATTTCAAGCAATTGAAAATCAAGGCAAGTGATCTAAAACAAGTAACTAAGAGCCCATGGATAACCATGGATGAAAAGGGTGCTAATACCTTCCCTTTTCATAATCTACCCCCCGAACCCACGAAAACATCTCAAAGGTTTTTCCTGTGCTTTTTAACCTTTCCTTTAGGATAAAATAAAAAGTCGGTGGCGACTCTTGCTAAACCGAACAAGTGCGAAAACAAACGCAAAACCCCAAGTCAGTTCTCCCACCGTATCACACATATGATATGATGATGTATGGATGCAATATGTTGTTGAAGTGTATCAGTAGCTTTGTATAACATCTTTGATGGGAAAAATAAATTCCTGACTGCCGCCGGGGATATAGGATATGAATGTTCAATCTTGTTTAGAATGTCTCTGCTGGGGATTCCTGCTTTCTGTTTGAGGATACTCCGCTGGGAATGTTTAACTTCTGCTTGGGGATAAAAGAATTCACGAACCTTGGTCATTCGTCGCTTCACTAGGGATTTTAGTTCTTATATACCCTGACTAGGGATAAAAGAGATGAATAACCTTCAGAGGTACCGTATGACCGAGTTTCTTATATGGACGTCAACTCTTCTGGGGGAGGACAAAGTTAAATGATGTCTGGATCGGTTTCAGATTCCGTAGCAACTTTCTGGGGATAGCAGCCTGGCTACACTTTGCTGGAGAGGGGAATTTCGCCTTTGCAGTAGTCAGAGAAATGAATTTACTTGGGAAATTAAATTACGTTGGGGAAATAAACCCTGTTGTGGAAATAGACTATGCTGGAGAAATATACTCTGCTGAGGAAATGAGCCATGTTGGAGAAGGGAACTTTGTAGGGTATTTTACAGTGTTGGAGAAATAACTCAGCCGGGGAATTGAATTCCTGTGAACTATGCTGATGAAGTTTCCGCCATATGCTGGAGAAATGATTAAACTCCTTTATCCGCTAGGAGGATCTGTTGGGGAGTATGGTCATGTTAATAGCTAGAAGATGTCCCAATTTTTGTCTTGAAGGCATATTCGACTTGCGAGGGAATGTATCTCCGTCTGGGATGAGCTTGTGAAGGTAACTCTGTAGGGATAATCCCATGGAGGTTTCTCTGTGGGGATTTGTGGATGACTTGAATGTTATCCCAATTCCTAGAGTTTTTAGTAAATGTTGACTCTTGTTGTTATGCATATATTTATTAACAGTAATCATATTCATATGCATATGTTCATTCAATTTAGTCATTAGCTGTTTTTGCAAACAAAACAGAAAAGATAAAACAAAATTTGAATTTTGCAATTGTATTTGTATTGATAATTTGCCTATAAATAGGCAATTTTTGTACATAGAGACATAAATCCTAGTATAGGAAATCATCGTAAAAATGAAAAAGAGAACAAAGAAAGAAAAAAAAAAGACCGCTATGTGGAAACAATCCCATCGGGTTTCAACTCTGCTATTGCCCTTATGTCTTCAAGCATCTCAACCCTTATTGTCAGAAGAAGTTGACTGAATTTATCTGTACCATTTGAACTTGACATCAGTAACAAAGTATGTTGTAAGTAGATGATCCAATGGGACATAGTCGTACGCTTTAATCCTTAACTTTTTCCTGGACCGCCCTTTTGGGTTTTCAGTCCACCGGGATACCCTTTTTTCCCAAGCCACCTTTTCAAGTTTTCGACTTGCTGGATGTATAGTCTTTATATGTGTATCCCTAATTTTTTTCCCGAACCCTTTTGGCTCGCTGGGATGCCCTTATTTTTGCCTAGGCCAGTCAACCTAACAGATCATATTCATGGGTAGTATTTTTTGACTATGTCCATGTTCACAGGGTGGGGAAAGTATTTACCGTCCATGGTGGTAAGTATCATAGCGCCTCTAAAAAATATCTTCTTGACTACAAATGGCCCTTCGTAGGTGGGAGTCCATTTGCCCCTGGGATCACCTTGTAGTAGGATGATGCGCTTTAAGTCACCAGCCTGATATTCATGATGCTTGACCTTCTTGTTGAAGGCTTTGATCATACGTTTTTTATACATCTGATTGTAACAAACAACCGCAAGCCTTTCTCGTCGATCAAATTTAGCTGGTCCAACCTAGTCTAAATCCACTTGTCTTCATCTAAATCTACGTCTTTCATAGTCCTTAGCGAAGGAATCTGGACTTCGACGGATAAGACCGTTCTCATACCGTAGACTAGAGAGAATGAGGTTGCCCTATGATGTTTGTACGGAGGTGTGGTAGCCATGAAGAGAAAATGGTAACATCTCATGCCAGTCTTTATACGTCACCATCATCTTCTGTATAATCTTCTTAATGTTCTTATTGAGGGCTTCCACTGCGCCATTCATCTTCGGTCAATACGGAGAAGAATTGTGGTGTTTGATCTTGAACTACGTGGAAAGTTATGTGATCATAGTATTGTTTAGATTAGTACCATTATCCGTGATGATCCTTTTGAGGATGCCATTCTGACAGGTAAGATTATGTTTAATGAACCGAGCCACAACATTCTTAGTAACAGAGGCAAATGTGACTACTTCAACCTACTTTGTGAAGTAATCAATAGCAAAGAGGATGAAATAATTCCCGTTAGAAGCTGTAGGCTTAATCTCACCAATCATATCAATGCCCCACATTGCAAATAGCCAAGGAGCAGTCAAGACATTTAGAGAAATCAGAGGCACTTGTACTTTGTCAGCATAGATCTGGCATTTGTGACAAGTTCTTGAGTGATGATGGAAATCAGTTTCCATAGTTGACCAATAATAACCCACCCTCATAATCTTCTTAGCCATTGTATGCCCATTGGAGTTAGTACCAAATATACCTTCATGCGTATCTTCCATAATCTTCTTCGCTTCCTTCTTGTCCATACAATGAAGCGGAGTTGAATCGTGATTACGTTTGTACAAAATTTTGTTGCTCAGGAAGAACTTAGCAGAGAACCTTCGTAGGAATTTCTTGTCATTGATGGATGCTCCCTCAGGGTACTCTTGAGACTTGAGGTATCTCTTCACTTCATGAAACCAAGGCTTCTCTTCTAATTTGTCAGTTTCAACCCCGTAATAGTGTGCCGGTTCGTCCAGTCTATCAATGGTAATTCGAGGAGCTTCATTGTCCCATCTGACTTTGAACATAGATGACATGGTAGCTAATGCACCTTCCATCTGATTCTCTTCTTGTGGGATATGTTCAAAAGTGATTTCCTCGAAGTACGAAATTAATGCCAATACATGCTCCCGATAAGGAATGAGATTTGGATGCTTCGTATCCCATTCTTCCTTGGTTTGACTGGTGACTAGGGCTGAATCCCCATATACATTTAAGAACTTGATTCTTAGGTAAATAGCAGCTTTGATACCCATAATGCATGTTTCATTTTCGGCCATGTTGTTGGTATAGTCAAAGCAAATTTTGGCGGTGAAGGGCGTATGGTAGCCCTTGGGAGAGATAATCACAACCACGATTCTATTACTAAGTGTGTTGGAAGCTCCACCAAAAACCATAGTCCACCGAGATCCTGGCTCAGATCCTTCATACGGTCCAGGTTCTTCATAATCTGTAACTAGCATAATGTTCTCGTCTGGGAACTCGAAATTCATAGATTGGTAGTCATCTATGGCTTGATGCGCCAAGTGATATGCCAATACACTTCCTTTAATTGCCTTTTGATTGGTGTACTGAATGTCGTATTCTGTTAAGACCATTTACCAACTGGCTATTCTTCTGGAGAGAGTGGGCTTCTTAAATATGTATTTTATGGGATCCATTTTAGAGATCAACAAAGTGGTATGAGTCAACATATATTGTCTTAGTCGGCGAGCAGCCCATGCCAAAGTGCAACAAGTTTTCTTGAGAAGTGAGTATCTTGTTTCACAGTCGGTAAACTTTTTCTAAGGTAGTATATTGCATGCTCTTTTCGACCAGAATCGTCATGCTGCCCCAGTACACACTCCATTGAGTTCTCTAACACTGTTAGGTACATGATCAAGGGTCTTCCTTCAACTGGTGGCATCGGTATCAGAGGTTCTTGGAGGTACTCCTTAATTTTGTTGAAGTCTATCTGACAATTGTCGCTCCACTTCACTACCTGATCTTTCTTCAGTAACTTGAAGATTGGCTCACAAGTAGCGGTCAGATGGGAAATAAATTAGGCAATGTAATTCAGTCGTCCCAAGGAACCTCTGACTTCCTTCTCAGTACAGGGGACTGACATTTCTTGAATAGCTTTTACCTTGGCAGGATCAACTTCAATATATTTACCACTGACGATGAAACCCAGGAGCTTACCGGATCTCACCCCAAAAGTCCACTTGTTCAGATTCAACCTTAGCTTCTACTTTTTCAGCCTCTCAAACAACTTATGAAAATGGTGAAGATGTTCCTCTTTGGTCTGGGATCTGGCTATCATGTCATTGACGTAGACCTCTATCTCGTGATGGATCGTGTCATGGAATAAAGCTACCATGGCATGCTGATATGTTGCGTGGGCGTTCTTCAACCCAAAAGGAATAACCTTGTAGCAGAAAGTGCCCCACTGTGTAACGAAAGTAGTCTTCTCCATGTCTTCAGGCGCCATCTTGATCTGATTGTACCTTGAGAAGCCATCCATGAAGGAGAATACTTTGTTTTAAGCGGTGTTGTCGACTAGAACATCAATATGTGGAAGCGGAAAGTCATCCTTGGGGCTTGCCCTATTTAGATCCCTATAATCTACATACATATGCACCTTTCCATCCTTCTTATGCACTAGCACCACATTTGCAACCACTTGAGGATATGATGTAACTTCTAAGAAACATGCATTGAATTGCTTCATAACCTTAGCCTTGATCTTTTCTGACATCTCGGGATGCATACGATGAACCTTCTGCTTTATTGGAGAACAACCCTCTTTCATCGGCACACAGTGAACCATAATATCAGCATTGAGCCCTAGCATGTCTTCGTATGACCAAGCAAAGATCTCAACATATTCATGCAACATCTAAATTAACTTGTTCTTGACACTGTCTTCTAAGTTGGCACCTATCTTGACTTCTTTCATGTCCTCTGCAGTGCCCAAGTTTACCACTTCAACTGGCTCTTCATGCGGTTGTATAGCATTTTCCTCTTGCACTAACAATCTGGATAGTTCTCCAGGTATTTCACAATTTTCGTCACCTTCTTCCTCAGCTTGGTGGATCGGATTTTCAAATCATAAGTGGCAATAGCAGAATCGTTATTAACGAGATCCACAGTGGATGTGGATCTGCAATTTATTGTGTAGGTATGTGTAAGAACACATAGCTATTTTGAAAGTGTAATAAAGTAAAAATAAATACAAAGAGCGCAAAATGTCCAATGCTTTATTAAATGAAAATATGCGAATGAAATGACAACCCTTAACAAATGGATCATTGTGCTCCGGGTAAGGCACAAGGCTTAAAGTCATTGTTTAAAAATTACATAACCAAAACATTGAAAGCATAAAGAAACAGAAAATGGAATTTACTCCTGACTAAAGGAGATTGATATGAGGTCTTCATTCTTCCAGTTGCCAAGTTTGTTGCCGATGGTAGGAAAGATCCAGCTGTCGAGATTGTAATCATTGTCAGCATCTTCTATAGTGTTGACTCCATTGTTGCTGACACAAAATGGTGGTCTTCCAGCACGCGCCTGACGAACAACCATCTGAGCCTCTGTAGTAAAACCCAAACCAAATTTGTCAGATTTATATGGAATGTCAGGAAGCTGACCCCAAGTAGTGCAACCACCTTCTTCTACTACAACCCTAGCATCCTTCAACGAAGCCATTTTCAGTGGGACCTTGGTAACTTTGGGAATATAAGAAACGTCTTTAGTAGCGGTAGGAGGGACAACTTCAAAATTCTGGCAGGGAGTTTCAATGAATTTGCCGTCCATTTCTACATACCAGAATGAGTTCAAATGACTCACCATATACTCTTCGTCACCATAAACAGTAACAATCTTTCATTTCACATGATATTTCAGCTTCTGGTGTAGGGTTGAGGTAACAGCGCCTGCCCCATGGATCCATGGGCGTCCCAGTAAACAAGAATAAGTTGGTCATATATCCATCACATAGAAGGTTGAATCAAAAACCTGCGAACCCACTTTAATTGGGAGATCCACCTCTCTATGTACCATCCTCTTTAACTCGTCAAAGGCTCAGACTATAATATCACTAGGTTTCAGCATAATCCCTTTATAATCCAGTCGGTCCAGAGCACCCTTTGGTAGAATTTAACAACGAACCCATGTCAACCAATACATGAGCTAGAGTAGTGCCCCTGTGTGATCGGTGGATCTGGAACTGACTGTTTAACGCTGGTTCGCGAAATGTCGCGGTAAGTGTTGTACCCCAAAATTTGCCCTCCCATATTCATCAAGAATTGTCAAAGTCAAGGTCACAAAATTCCCCAAGGACTATGCAGTTCAACTGTCTCCTAGACAGTCAAAACTAGGGTTTGTGTCCTGATCAAGAAAATGAAGATTTCAAAGGCCCAGTCAAGTCTCATATGCCTACAAATGTGGTCAAGCATCCTCACATCAAGTTTCAAGGCATTCAGCTCAAAATTGCACAGTCAAAACCCTAGATTGCACTACAGTCAACTGTAGGGGCAAAATGGTCATTTGACAGTCAAAAGTTCAAATTTTTGGTCAACATATCATTTTGAAGCCACAAACATCATTTGATCAATGCTTGATCATGATTCTCAAAATTTGGCTCAGAAAATCATCAAGATGCAAAAGTTGCTATATTTGGACAGCTGAAAAAGTCAACTGAAATTGACCAGGGCATAACTTTCACATGGATTATCAGAAAAATTCCATCCAAAGCTCATTTTGAAGAGAAAGACATTTCCTACAACTCATCTTCATACTTCAAGTCCAAGAAATGCTCTCACAAAAAGTTATCAATTTCAACATTATAGGTCATTTTCAAAAGTCAACAAAAAGGGACTTTAAGTCAAAGGCCATAACTTGAGATTGGTAAATCAAAATGACATGGGACAAAAGGCATTGGTTAAAGGACTCAAAGACCTTTCCAAAATGTCCAAGAACATGTGAAAAGCTTAAACATTGAGCAAGTTATGCCTTGTGGAAGTTGGGAAATTTTTGGGAATTTTGAAAAGTCCACATTGATGCAAATGATCCAAAAATGCTAATGGGCCCATTTTTCTTCCAAGTTTCTTCATGTCAAGCCTATGCACGACCATTAGGCCCAAAGGGAAGTATTTTCTCATTTTTTAATTATTTATTTGAATTTATATTAATATTAATTCATTTAAATTAATTAAATACATGAAAAATATCAAACTTGACCTAAAAAAATCTTTTCATGCATGTTTATTCTCAATATCACGTGCATATCCCAATTAGGTAAGTTTTGATGAGATTTGAGCATGATTGAACCAAAAACCATGAAAAAAGATTTGGAAAAGATATGAAGAAATCAAATATGTGAAATCATCAATGCAATGGATTTTGTCTAGTTTTCTTGACCTAAATCGTTCTATACATATTCAAGATCAGAAACCTAATGCCTAAGCACTGCAAGCTGCGCCCCAAGAACCCTTTGCAAATTGAAAATTTTTCATAAAACACAAAAACTGAAAACTAGTTTTTAGGTCGATTCAAGCTCCAATTCTTGTCCTATCATCATCCTGAGACATCATTGAACGATTCTCAATCACTAACATCAACCAAAACGCCCTGAATTGGTACCCCTAAGTCAAACTGTACCTCAAAACTTCTGAAATCGTATAGCATGATTCAAGCACATTTTTGCATTTTTATTTATGTATTCATATTCATAATGATGTTTCTAAGCTGACCAATACATTTAATTGCATTTTTGTGCCATATATATGAATCTGCCATGATCGTCCTCTAGGGTTTACAGGTTTGCTAATTTGGGGTTTTCGAGACAAAGCAAAATTGGGGCTCAAGACCATTGCCATTGCCTTTAGCACATCCAAACGAAAAGATTCCAACCCTCGCGCTCAATTTATGAGCGTCGAGGGCCTGTTCGCTATTTTCTGTTAGATGGTATTAGGCAACGTTTGCCAAACCGTGGCCTTTGAGTTTTGTTTTACAGGGACGAAGACGATGGTGTCGTGTCACACGGGGACAGGCCAATTCAAATTTGCGCGCGTTTTAACCATTATGCGTTGGTTTTGATTTTTGTTGTTTATTAACCATAATATATTAAATGAAATGCAGTAGCTCAGTTGGTAACACGTGACATGGTTAATCCTCAAGACCTGGGTTCAAGTCCCAGGTCTGTATATATTTCATAATATTTTTCAATGCCAGTTCCCATGCAGCACAAGCACTGAAGCGCATCGTGTGTCTCCCAAATCCAAGCGTACACGCGTCCAGGGGATTCCAATCAAAGGCAAGGATTAAAGAGCACCGTGCTCTATGGTCAATACGCTGACACACGATCCAGAAAAGTCAACAAATTCAGATCTAAATGGGCCAGATTGCTGGGCCTGAACCTCCCATTTGGGGCAACACCCCACTCTGGTTTGACAATTTTATTTCTTTTTCTTATATCTTTTAATTATTATTTTAATTGTTATGTTTATTTTAATTATTGTTTATTTAATTTTTAATCAAAATACAAAAACATCATAAAATTAAAAAATGCCCAAATAAAAATATAATTTTTATTTTAATTATTTTCTAAATAAATGCTTGTAATTACTTAGTTTTATTAGATTACAAATTTAATTCTTTTTAATAACTAAAATCCAAAAAATAGAGTTTAGGTTTAATAACTTTTTATTTTCTTTTTAATTTTTCCTTTTTTTTAGAATAATAATATTAGTTATTTATTTTCATAAATTAAAAATTGTACATGAATAATTTAGGGTTTAATTTAGGTTTTAATTTAATTCTTTCATAATAAATAAAGAAAACATTAGAATTAGGGCTTGGACATTTTACTTTAAATATAATTAATTCCTTTTTTTTCTTTTAAGTCTAAAAAACACAAAATACCAAAAACATTTAATCATTTAATTTTAATTTTAACTTTCATTAACTTTAAATATTTTGCAAAAGGGTCCAACGCCCATTGTTTTTAATTATTTAATTTGCGCATTTATTTTATATTGCTTATTATAATTTTGTAAATCTCCCAAAGCCATGTAACTTTACTTTTCGCACTTTTATTTATTTCGCATTATTTACTTTTCCGCTAAATCGGGTCCGGTTTAATTTTGGCGATGTGGACCCGCGCCATTTGTAATAGCCTTAGATTTATTTTTTCGCAAACTTTATAACTGTTAAAAAGCATGCAAGAATGAATGTCCTAATTAAAATCAAGCGTAGATCACAACAAACATGACAAGACGAAATCAATGAACATGACACACAATTCGCACACACCACCCCTAGGGTATGCCTCACTGTTGCCTTTCGAAAGGTGATCGTCGAGTAGAGGATGTCTTAGTAAGTCCTCATGATCCGGGAACCTAGCATGAGGGTAGCTTCTAAGGTGTCTTCCCATTGCTCTGGTGATCACCACGTCCCTAAAACTCGAATTGACCCGAACACCTCCAACGGTGGTGCTACCTACCTCTCAATGGTGGGATGGCACTACTTTAAAGGACATCTACACAGACGAATTCCTTAGGGTAGGTAGGTTCTCAAGGATACTTGCTCTAATCTCGAAACAAATCAAAACATCTTTTCACACCGACACTTTTCAAAAGCTTTCAAAACAAACTTTTCAAACACTCTGACGTACGAGTCGAACTGAAATTTTTCAAAGAAACTTTTTAAAACCCACATTGAAAAGCAAGCAAACACTTTTTGAAAACACATTGAGCAAGTACCTAAGAGCCCATGGATAACCATGGATAGAAAGGGTGCTAACACCTTCCCTTTCTATAACCTACCTCCCGAACCGAGAGCAATCTCTTAAAAGGAATTTTTCTGTGCTTTTGTCCTTTCCATTTGGAGAAAATAAAAGACGGTGGCGACTCTTGCTTACCGCGACATTTCGCGAAACCAGCTTTAAACAGTCAGTTCCAGATCCACCGATCACAAAACTGGCGACTCTGCTGGGGAGATCTTATAAAGTGAGGTGCACCTTAGGGTTAGTTCATAACTGTGTTTTCAATTGCTTTCCTTGTTTGCTTTAAATTGTGGGACTGCTTGGGAGTTCTATAGATCCTAAACCCGGATCTGGGGGATACCTTTCTTAGAAAGTAGCAACAAGGCTGTGAGGGAACTGTGCGGGGTATACCGACATGGTTGAAACAGTCTGCTACGTTGATGTGGCACTTTGGTGTGTACCGGTAACCCTTGAGTTCAGTCAAGGAGAGTACGGGGCCTCCGCGTGGTGTCATGAAGCATCAACAGACCTTAGGAACCTTAATTGAACAATCTTGGCCTCTTTAGGGTAGTGAGATAACTGACTTTGGTGCAGTCCGAGGTTGGTTGATACTCGATACTACGCTCAATTGAGGATTGCTTTCCTGGAATATTTCGGTCGCCAGTTCAGTGGCTAAATCGAAACGATGAACAATGAAAGCAATCCCGTGATATTGGGAACCTTAGAACCCGGTTACTTTGATTAGGACAGGTATGAACCCACCAACTTCAAGAGGGTACTACCCAGACCCCATGCTGGCCTTAAACCTTAAGGGATTGTCTTGTGTGCCTTGTGTGCCTTACATGCTTGTCTTTGTAAATATCTGTGGTGTGTTTAATCATAGCATCATGACATCATCCAGCATCATATGCATTGACTAACCATTTCAGGGGTTCGAATTTTCATCTTTGTTCTTGTTTTGTAGGACATGGAAACTGTTCGTAGAAAGACAATTCAGGTCAATCTTGTAAGGGTCCCTCCTCAGCTTAAGGAGCTTATATCCAGGATTCCCGAGAACTCTTCATTCAGTGAAAGGCATGGAAGCCTCATCAGCTTGGTCAACACCAACATTGAGGAAGATATGATAAAGGTCTTGTTCCAATTCTTTGACCCTCTGCATCACTGCTTTACCTTCTTGGATTATCAGTTGGTACCTACATTGGAGGAGTTCTCCCGGCTCCTGAAGATCCCTATCCTTGATCAGCTACCCTTCAACGGTACAGAAAGGGAACCTAAGCTGGAAGAGATTGCTAAAGCCTTGCACCTACAGTCATCTGACCTCAAGGGACATTGGGAAGTTAGAAGTGGTGTCAAAGGGTTCTTAGCCAGGTTTCTGTTTGAGAAGGCCCATGAATGTTGGAACTCCCTTGACTTGCAAGCTTTTGAAGAGGTTGTGGCCCTCCTTGTTTATGGTTTGGTGTTGTTCCCTAACCCAGATCAGCTCATTGATATCAGTGCCGTTCAGATCTTTATGTCCAGGAATCCTATACCTACATTGCTGGGGGACATCCTTCACTCATGTTACACTCGAACCATGAGAAAAAGGGGTGTCCTTATGTGTTGCACTCCTCTCCTGGGGAGGTGGTTTATTTCGCACCTTCCCCAATCAGTCCTGAAAAATGAGCGGGGTTTGAGATGGTCACAACGGTTGATGACTCTTACACATGCAGATATACATTGGTGTCCTAGATCCAGAGGAGATGTCACTATCATTGATCGTTGCGGGGAGTACCCTAATGTTCCTTTACTTGGAATCAGAGGAGGTATTACTTATAGCCCATGCCTGGCTTGGAGACAGTTTGGTTATGCTCGGAGGGATGGTCCTCATGACATGTTAATTCCCGACATAGTTTTTGACTTCGACAGTGATACTCAAGGACTTCGTCAGAGATTTATCAGAGCCTGGAGGATGCCCAGTAGGATAGACAGCAAAACACTGGGGCACAGGAACTCCATCCCTTTGGAGCCTTATCTCAAGTGGGTACGCGCCCGCTCCCAGAAGTTAGTGATGCCTTATCCTCACATGCTTCCAGTGATCAAAGAACCAGTCTTGGAAGGGGAAGTGTCTCATGTTATTCAGCACCCTGATATGCCCACATCCTGGGAAGAGATGCAGAAGAGCTGGATCCAGCTTAAAGAAGAACGGAATTCTCTTGAGACTAGTCTGCATGCCAGTGAAAAGAAAGTCTTGGAGCTCACTCGTCTGTTGCATGAGGAGAGGAATCTCAACACCTACATAGCTCCGAAAAGGATGCGCAGTGTATTTTGGGATTGACTTGATTTTTGTACTTTTGCCCATGAGGCCTTGATGTATTAAACAATGATTTCTTTAATGATAACGTGTGTTCTTTTCTTGTCTACAACGAATTTGAACTTTCGAACCCTTGAATGCATTGCATACGCATTTCATACATCATGTGCATAGCAGGTTTTTCCTCTTTTCAGGTTGCTTACAGTTCTTCGCTGTTTATTTCAGCACCATGAATCCCGGATCTGAATCAACAGAGACATCAATCAAGGCTCTCCAGGCGCAGAATGCGCAGTTTCAAGAACTAATCATGGGTCTAGCTAAAGGCCAAGAAGAACTGAAGACTATGCTCCTGAAGAAGGAGAAGAAGAAGAAGAGAAGAACTGTTCTGTTCAACTCGGGCCGAAGGTTGGGTAATACTCTGCAGCATGAAGAGGCTGGTTCTTCTGTTGGCAGGAGTCCTTCTCAGGCAGAAGTAAAGGTTCCTAGTCCAGTGGTCTCCGACAACGAGACAGATTTTGATGAAGAGCAGTACCCTCCTGCAGATGACAGGTACAAGCAACTGGAGGACAGGTTGAAGGCTATGGAGGTGCAACAGGCACCTGGGATGGATTTCGGAGATCTGGGTTTGTCAACTGGTGTGGTTATCCCGCATAAATTCAAAGCACCCACCTTCTCCAAGTATGACGGGGCATCTTGTCCCAAGCTGCATTTGAGGTCCTATGTTCGGAAAATTCAGCCGTACTCTGCGGACAAGAATCTATGGATCCACTTCTTCCAGGAGAGTCTTTCAGGGACTCATCTCGAATGGTTCTATCAGCTGGATGGGACCAAAGTTCGTAACTGGGAGGAGCTGGCTACTGCTTTCTACAAGCAGTATTAGTATAATGCCGACCTTGCCCCCACACGTACCCAACTCCAGGGTATGGCGTTAGGTGCAAGCGAAGGTTTTAAGGAGTACGCTCAGAAGTGGAGAGACCTGGCTGGCAGGGTGCAGCCACCATTGACTGATCGTGAGTTGGTTGACATGTTCTTGGGGACCCTATCTGGGCCATTTTTCAACCATCTGATTGGGAATTCTTCTGCTGGTTTCACTGATTTAATCTTGACTGGAGAGAGGATCGAAGCTGGATTAAAGTCTGGGAAGATTGCAAAGGCTACATCATCTAGTTCGGACAAGAAACCATTTAAGAAGGAGTCTAGTGCCGTGTATGGTTCTAGGAGATCAGAGAGAAGTGAACACCGCCAATCTGTCAGTGCGGTCATGATTGCTAAGCCTACTGCCGCTCCCCGGCCAAACAATTCTCAGAAAGCTGAAAGACCCCGGAGGGAATTCACCCGCTTAGGCATGACTTTGTCGCAGATCCTGCCACAGTTGCTCGCAACCAATTTGGTAACTGTCAGGGAGGCGCCAAAGTTCCCCAATACTGCATCCCCCAAGTACAACCCGAATGCTCGTTGTGCTTACCATTCAGAAAGCCCGGGGCACTCTACCGATGACTGTTGGGCACTAAAGAACAAGCTGCAGGACCTCATTGACGCTAAGGAGGTACAGTTTGAGGCATCTGACAAGCCTAATGTGGTGACAGCTCCCCTGCCCGCTCATGGAGTTAATGCTATTGGGGATGAAGAGGAAGTTGATGAAGCTGAGTTTGATAGCTGGATCTACCCGGCTGCTGACGGTGGACTTAACAATTGGAGCGCGAAGGACAATCTCCCTGTTTCTTTTGTTACTAAGTAATGAATTCCTATGTTCTGTTATTTTGTAATAAACAATGATAAACTCTATGGCCCGGTGTCTTACCCGAGGCACCGTGGTTCTATTTGTGAGGGCATATGAACTGTCATTTTATACATCATGAATGAAAATCTTGGACGTTTTTTGCATTGCAAATATTGTGTTCCTTTTCTGTCTTTCTTTTCCTTTACATAATTTTCAAAACAGCTGTATTTACACACACACTCACTCATACAGGTTCCAATCCACTCTGGATCTTACTGATAACAGCTCTGCTAATGCCAATTATGACTTCGAAAATCCGATCAACTTAGCCGAAGACGAAGGTGAAGAGGATTGCGAAGTGCCTGGCGAGCTTGCAAGACTGTTGCTTCAGGAAGAGAGGGCAATTCAACCCCATGAAGAGCCAGTGGAAACCATAAACCTGGGTACTGAAGCAGACAGGAAAGAGGTAAAGATTGGTGCTAACCTAGAGCTAAGCGTGAAGCAACGGTTAACCAAGATGTTACATGACTATATGGAGATCTTTGCCTGGTCCTACGAAGACATGCCAGGGTTGGATACCGATATTGTCGTCCATCACTTGCCGACTAGGGAAGACTGCCCTCCAATTAAGCAAAAGGTTCGTCGGATGCGTCCAGAGATGTCCGAGAAGATTAAAGCCGAAGTCATGAAACAGTTTGATATCGGATTTCTCGCAGTGACTTCTTACCCTCAGTGGGTTGCTAACGTGGTGCCGGTACCTAAAAAGGACGGCAAGGTCAGAATGTGTGTTGACTACAGGGATCTGAACAGGGCCAGCCCCAAGGATGACTTCCCCTTACCTCATATTGATGTCCTTGTTGATAACACAGCTCAGCACAAGGTATTCTCTTTCATGGATGGCTTTTCAGGTTACAATCAGATTAAGATGGCACCTGAAGACATGGAAAAGACTACATTTGTTACTCAGTGGGGCACCTTCTGTTACAAGGTCATGCCGTTCGGATTAAAGAATGCTGGGGCAACCTACCAACGTGCCATGGTTGCCTTATTTCATGATATGATCCATCACGAGATCGAAGTGTATGTGGACGACATGATCGCTAGGTCCCAAACTGAGGAAGAGCACCTAGATCACCTGCAAAAGTTGTTTGACCGGTTGAAACTGTACAAGCTGAGATTGAACCCGAACAAGTGCACCTTCGGGGTAAGATCTGGGAAGTTGCTAGGCTTCGTGGTCAGTGATAAAGGTATTCAAGTGGACCCTGCTAAGGTCAAAGCTATTCAAGAAATGCCAGTTCCTAAGACAGAGAAGGAAGTCAGAGGCTTTTTAGGGCGCCTGAATTACATTGCTCGATTCATCTCACATCTGACTGCTACCTGTGAGCCAATCTTCAAGCTGCTGAAGAAAGATCAGGTAGTACGCTGGAACGATGAATGTCAGGCTGCTTTCGACAAAATCAAAGAGTATCTCCAAGAACCACCCATCCTTACGCCACCGGTTGAAGGGAGACCTCTGATATTATACCTGACAGTGTTAGACAACTCAATGGGGTGTGTGCTGGGGCAGCATGACGAGTCTGGCCGAAAAGAGCACGCCATTTATTACCTTAGCAAAAAGTTTACCGACTGTGAGACCCGATACTCACTGCTTGAGAAAACTTGCTGCGCTTTGGTATGGGCTGCTCGCCGGCTGAGACAGTATATGCTGACTCACACTACCTTGTTGATCTCAAAAATGGATCCTATAAAGTACATATTCGAAAAGCCTGCTCTGTCTGGGAGAATCGCAAGATGGCAAATGATCTTGACGGAATACGACATTCAGTACACGACCCAGAAAGCCATCAAGGGGAGTGTATTGGCAGACCACCTAGCTCATCAAGCTGTAGATGACTACCAATCAATGAACTCCGAGTTTCCGGATGAAAGCATCATGATTGTAACTGATTGTGAAGTGCCTGGACCGGATGAAGGACCTGAACCAGGATCCCGATGGTCTATGCACTTTGACGGAGCTTCCAATGCTTTGGGAAATGGTATCGGAGCCATAATCATATCTCCACAAGGTACTCATACTCCACTCACTGCCCGGCTATGTTTCAATTGCACCAACAACATGGCGGAGTATGAGGCGTGTATCATGGGTCTTCAAGCTGCGATTGACCTAAGGATCAAATTTCTAAGTGTCTTCGGAGATTCCGCTCTTGTGATCAATCAGATCAAAGGAGAGTGGGATACGAAACATCCAAACCTGATTCCTTACAGAGAATGTGTGTTGACCCTGATTCCCCACTTCACAGAGATAACCTTTGAGCACTTTCCAAGAGAAGAAAATCAGCTAGCGGACGCGTTAGCTACAATGTCTTCAATGTTCAAGGTTAAATGGGATAATGAAGCTCCCCGGATCACCATCTGGAAACTGGACGAACCGGCATACTGTTGTGATCTCGAAACTGAATTGGTAACTGAGAAGCCTTGGTACCACGAAGTGAAGAGATATCTGGAAGCCCAGGAATACCCTGAAGGGGCATCTGTCAATGATAAGAAATTCCTGAGGAGGTTCGCAGCCAAGTTCTTCCTAAGCAACGGCGTCTTGTACAAGAGAAACCATGATTCAACCTTACTGCGTTGTGTGGACAAGACTGAAGCAGAAAGAATCATGGAAGAGCTACATGAAGGGACCTTTGGTACGCATTCCAGTGGGCACACTATGGCTAAAAAGATCCTACGGGCAGGATATTACTGGTCCACAATGGAAGCTGACTGCTACCGACATTCCAGGACATGCCACAAGTGCCAGATCTATGCAGATAAGGTGCATGTTCCTCCGGTTCCCCTGAATGTTCTGACTGCGCCTTGGCCGTTTGCAATGTGGGGCATAGACATGATTGGTGAAATTAAACCTACGGCATCCAATGGACATCGCTTCATCCTAGTGGCGATTGATTATTTTACGAAGTGGGTTGAAGCAACATCCTATGCTACAGTAACCAAGACTGTGGTGGCACGGTTTATTCGGCACAATCTGATCTGTCGGTACGGCGTCCCTGAGCGGATTATTACGGACAACGGTACCAATCTGAACAATAAGATGATCGCTGAGCTTTGCGAACAATTCAAGATACAACATCACAATTCTTCTCCTTACAGACCGAAGATGAATGGGGCTGTAGAAGCGGCAAATAAGAACGTCAAGAAGATCGTGCAAAAAATGACAGTAACTTACAAAGATTGGCACGAGATGTTACCGTTCGCTCTGCATGGGTACCGTACCTCAGCCAGGACGTCAACCGGGGCAACTCCCTTCTCTCTGGTTTATGGCATGGAGGCAGTCTTGCCGATCGAAGTGCAAATTCCCTCTCTCCGGATAATGAAGGATGCAAATCTGAATGAAGATGATTGGATCCAGACACGACTTGACCAACTCAACCTCATTGACGAAAAGAGACTTGCTGCTATCTGTCATGGTCAGACGTATCAGAAGCGGATGATCAGGGCATTTAACAAGAAGGTCAGACCACAGGAATATCAAGTTGGGGATCTGGTTATCAAGAGAATCATCCTTCCTCAGAGTGATCCAAGGGGCAAATGGACCCCTACATACGAAGGGCCATTTGTGGTTAAACATGTGTTCTCAGGAGGAGCAATGATCTTAACCAACATGGATGGTGACGACCTTCCTCACCCCGCCAATGCAGACATAGTTAAAAAATACTACGCATGAAAAAGACCCGCTAGGCTGACATGCCTAGGCAAAAATTAGGGCTTCCCGTCGAACCAAAAGGGTTCGGGCAAAATGAAGGGATGAAAATGAAAATCTGTACACCCGGCAAGTCAAAAACCTGAAAAGGCGGCTTGGGCAAAAATGGGTATCCCGGTGGACTGAAAACCCGAAAGGGCGGTCCAGGCAAAAATTAGGGATAAAGCGTAATACTATGTCTCATTGGATCACTTTGCATTCAGAATCCGGTATCTACATCAAAGTTCAGACGGCATTGATCAGTCAGCTTCACCTTCAACCAAGGTCATCAAGTGATGAGACGCTCGGAGTTATAAAGGCAATAGCAGAATTGAAACCCAGTGGGATCATTCATCTTTCACACAGCTGTTTTATTTTCTTTTGTACAAAACTTGTATAAACTCTTTTGATCGGCGGCGTACCTCTTACTAGGACGTCAGCCTCTTGTACACAAAACGCCTATTTTCAGGCCATTCAAAATCAATACAAATATATTTTCAGTTAAACGTGCCCAAGTGTTTCTCTTTTTCTGTTTTGTTTTGCGAAGAACGTCCAAGGTTCAATTTGTGATGTATGCATGGACAATAATTTGCTAACTCATAAATATTTGCATACGAAACAAAGGAATTAATTGCAGGTGACACTAGAAACAGGGGAAATAAAGAGTTGTCTAAACAATCCAATTGCTCTATCCTCCAAGGTACCAAGATAGGTTCAGCTAAAGAACACGACCAGTACATATTAATTCCCCAGAGAATGGTTCAGCAAAACAGTACATTCCTCTCCAATCATCAAATATCAAGGAAATTGAGTATCCTCCAGCAAATCTCAACCTTCCCCAGCAGCACATATTCTTAACAAGCATCCCCGGCAGTCTGGGTCTAAAGATTGTTCCCCGGCGGTATACCAACGTTCAAAGGAATCACTTTCCCAAGCATATCAAACCTCCCCCAGAAGAGTCCAATCCAGCTTCACCAGCAAAGTTGGAAATCATCTCCCCAAGCCGTAAGCTTATCCCCAGTAGATTCTGGAAGCTTATCCTCGCAGAACACGAACGCGTCGCCCGGCTTTATTCAAAGAGTTATTTCCTTAACAGGATATAACTGGGTTATCCTCAGCCAAAAGCCATGGAAAGAGCGTCGTCGACAAAGTCTTCTTACCCCAGCGAAGTCCTTCAACACTTCCTATACGACAAGGGTATCCTCAGCAAACTATCAACATTTAGCAAAGCATCTCTACCCCACAGAGTATTGCTTCCCAGCATGGTCGTCAGAGTATCTTTTCTCCCCGCAGAATTGTTCATTTGCCAAGTTTATTCCTCAACGGAGTTATCTTCTCCTATCGGTATTCTTGCAGTTATCATCCCCAGCGGAAGCAAAATCTATTCTTCAACGCCAGCCCAGGATACAACTTCCCGGCACCCGTCAAGGATTCACTTTCCTAGACAAAAACATACATAAAACTTCACATACATCATTATAGCATGCATAACGCACTGCATCATATCATACGAATCTCATTTATGTTGAGAACATCATTGCTTGATCCATATCATGCATTGCATATGACTGACTTTTACCTTTCAGGAAAAATGCAGTTTAAATTCTCAATCACATTTCAAGACTTTGTCCGGTTCAGTTAAATCGACCCTAAGATTTTCCTGATGCTTATCCAGTCAAAGGCCTTCTCTTGGTTCAGTCAGATCGACCCTAAGATCTCCCTGATGCTTATCCAGTTTAAGATATTTCAAGACCTAGACCGGTTCAGTTAAATCGACCCTAAGATTTTCCTGATGCTTATCCAGTCAAAGGCCTTCTCTTGGTTCAGTCAGATCGACCCTAAGATCTCCCTGATGCTTATCCAGTTGAAGATATTTCAAGACCTAGACCGGTTCAGTTAAATCGACCCTAAGATTTTCCTGATGCTTATCCAGTCAAAGGCCTTCTCTTGGTTCAGTCAGATCGACCCTAAGATCTCCCTGATGCTTATCCAGTTGAAGATATTTCAAGACCTAGACCGGTTCAGTTAAATCGACCCTAAGATTTTCCTGATTCTTACCCAGCCAAAGGCCTTCTCTGGTTCAGTCAGATCGACCCTAAGATCTCCCTGATACTTACCCAGTTGAAGACATTTCAAGACCTTGTCCGGTTCAGTTAAATCGATCCTAAGATTTTCCTGATTCTTACCCAGTCAAAGGCCTCTCTGGTTCAGTCAGATCGACCCTAAGATCTCCCTGATACTTATCCAGTTGAAGATGTTTCAAGACCTAGACCGGTTCAGTTAAATCGACCCTAAGATTTTCCTGATTCTTATCCAGTCAAAGGCCTTCTCTTGGTTCAGTCAGATCGACCCTAAGATCTCCCTGATGCTTATCCAGTTGAAGATATTTCAAGACCTAGACCGGTTCAGTTAAATCGACCCTAAGATTTTCCTGATGCTTATCCAGTCAAAGGCCTTCTCTGGTTCAGTCAGATCGACCCTAAGATCTCCCTGATGCTTATCCAGTTGAAGATGTTTCAAGACCTTGTCAGGTTCATTTAAATCGACCCTAAGATTTTCCTGATTCTTACCCAGTCAAAGGCCTCTCTGGTTCAGTCAGATCGACCCTAAGATCTCCCTGATTCTTATCCCAGTAGAAGACACCCAAGATTTTTCTCAACGAGCGTTGTTGAAGTTAAAATCGCCCAAGGTTCCCTTACCATTCATGCTAAGGTAGCAACCATCCCTGGTTCATTCATCAGCGTTTGAAGCTCCAGATTCAGCTCCTGTAACCAGTCAGGACACATCTATACCAAGCATCTAAAATCAGCTCCTGCAACGTGTCAGGTACTCATTTTCTCTTTTTGCAGGTATGCAGGTTCTCGCTAAGGAATCTCCTACGCGATCAACATCCGGATGGCATCTATAAGCCCATCATCCTCTCCAGCAACCTCTAAATGGCATCTATAAGCCCATTCCCCCCATCACTGCTACTATGTGAGCGCAAATTTCTGGGCACTCTAGTGTCCAATCATCTTCTACCCTCGGATTACGAAAGGCACGTCAGCCAATCTGCATCCTCAGGTCTAAGAAGATTGAACAGGGGCAACTGTTGTACCCCAAAATTTGCCCTCCCATATTCATCAAGAATTGTCAAAGTCAAGGTCACAAAATTCCCCAAGGACTATGCAGTTCAACTGTCTCCTAGACAGTCAAAACTAGGGTTTGTGTCCTGATCAAGAAAATGAAGATTTCAAAGGCCCAGTCAAGTCTCATATGCCTACAAATGTGGTCAAGCATCCTCACATCAAGTTTCAAGGCATTCAGCTCAAAATTGCACAGTCAAAACCCTAGATTGCACTACAGTCAACTGTAGGGGCAAAATGGTCATTTGACAGTCAAAAGTTCAAATTTTTGGTCAACATATCATTTTGAAGCCACAAACATCATTTGATCAATGCTTGATCATGATTCTCAAAATTTGGCTCAGAAAATCATCAAGATGCAAAAGTTGCTATATTTGGACAGCTGAAAAAGTCAACTGAAATTGACCAGGGCATAACTTTCACATGGATTATCAGAAAAATTCCATCCAAAGCTCATTTTGAAGAGAAAGACATTTCCTACAACTCATCTTCATACTTCAAGTCCAAGAAATGCTCTCACAAAAAGTTATCAATTTCAACATTATAGGTCATTTTCAAAAGTCAACAAAAAGGGACTTTAAGTCAAAGGCCATAACTTGAGATTGGTAAATCAAAATGACATGGGACCAAAGGCATTGGTTAAAGGACTCAAAGACCTTTCCAAAATGTCCAAGAACATGTGAAAAGCTTAAACATTGAGCAAGTTATGCCTTGTGGAAGTTGGGAAATTTTTGGGAATTTTGAAAAGTCCACATTGATGCAAATGATCCAAAAATGCTAATGGGCCCATTTTTCTTCCAAGTTTCTTCATGTCAAGCCTATGCACGACCATTAGGCCCAAAGGGAAGTATTTTCTCATTTTTTAATTATTTATTTGAATTTATATTAATATTAATTCATTTAAATTAATTAAATACATGAAAAATATCAAACTTGACCTAAAAAAATCTTTTCATGCATGTTTATTCTCAATATCACGTGCATATCCCAATTAGGTAAGTTTTGATGAGATTTGAGCATGATTGAACCAAAAACCATGAAAAAAGATTTGGAAAAGATATGAAGAAATCAAATATGTGAAATCATCAATGCAATGGATTTTGTCTAGTTTTCTTGACCTAAATCGTTCTATACATATTCAAGATCAGAAACCTAATGCCTAAGCACTGCAAGCTGCGCCCCAAGAACCCTTTGCAAATTGAAAATTTTTCATAAAACACAAAAACTGAAAACTAGTTTTTAGGTCGATTCAAGCTCCAATTCTTGTCCTATCATCATCCTGAGACATCATTGAACGATTCTCAATCACTAACATCAACCAAAACGCCCTGAATTGGTACCCCTAAGTCAAACTGTACCTCAAAACTTCTGAAATCGTATAGCATGATTCAAGCACATTTTTGCATTTTTATTTATGTATTCATATTCATAATGATGTTTCTAAGCTGACCAATACATTTAATTGCATTTTTGTGCCATATATATGAATCTGCCATGATCGTCCTCTAGGGTTTACAGGTTTGCTAATTTGGGGTTTTCGAGACAAAGCAAAATTGGGGCTCAAGACCATTGCCATTGCCTTTAGCACATCCAAACGAAAAGATTCCAACCCTCGCACTCAATTTATGAGCGTCGAGGCCCTGTTCGCTATTTTCTGTTAGATGGTATTAGGCAACGTTTGCCAAACCGTGGCCTTTGAGTTTTGTTTTACAGGGACGAAGACGATGGTGTCGTGTCACACGGGGACAGGCCAATTCAAATTTGCGCGCGTTTTAACCATTATGCGTTGGTTTTGATTTTTGTTGTTTATTAACCATAATATATTAAATGAAATGCAGTAGCTCAGTTGGTAACACGTGACATGGTTAATCCTCAAGACCTGGGTTCAAGTCCCAGGTCTGTATATATTTCATAATATTTTTCAATGCCAGTTCCCATGCAGCACAAGCACTGAAGCGCATCGTGTGTCTCCCAAATCCAAGCGTACACGCGTCCAGGGGATTCCAATCAAAGGCAAGGATTAAAGAGCACCGTGCTCTATGGTCAATACGCTGACACACGATCCAGAAAAGTCAACAAATTCAGATCTAAATGGGCCAGATTGCTGGGCCTGAACCTCCCATTTGGGGCAACACCCCACTCTGGTTTGACAATTTTATTTCTTTTTCTTATATCTTTTAATTATTATTTTAATTGTTATGTTTATTTTAATTATTGTTTATTTAATTTTTAATCAAAATACAAAAACATCATAAAATTAAAAAATGCCCAAATAAAAATATAATTTTTATTTTAATTATTTTCTAAATAAATGCTTGTAATTACTTAGTTTTATTAGATTACAAATTTAATTCTTTTTAATAACTAAAATCCAAAAAATAGAGTTTAGGTTTAATAACTTTTTATTTTCTTTTTAATTTTTCCTTTTTTTTAGAATAATAATATTAGTTATTTATTTTCATAAATTAAAAATTGTACATGAATAATTTAGGGTTTAATTTAGGTTTTAATTTAATTCTTTCATAATAAATAAAGAAAACATTAGAATTAGGGCTTGGACATTTTACTTTAAATATAATTAATTCCTTTTTTTTCTTTTAAGTCTAAAAAACACAAAATACCAAAAACATTTAATCATTTAATTTTAATTTTAACTTTCATTAACTTTAAATATTTTGCAAAAGGGTCCAACGCCCATTGTTTTTAATTATTTAATTTGCGCATTTATTTTATATTGCTTATTATAATTTTGTAAATCTCCCAAAGCCATGTAACTTTACTTTTCGCACTTTTATTTATTTCGCATTATTTACTTTTCCGCTAAATCGGGTCCGGTTTAATTTTGGCGATGTGGACCCGCGCCATTTGTAATAGCCTTAGATTTATTTTTTCGCAAACTTTATAACTGTTAAAAAGCATGCAAGAATGAATGTCCTAATTAAAATCAAGCGTAGATCACAACAAACATGACAAGACGAAATCAATGAACATGACACACAATTCGCACACACCACCCCTAGGGTATGCCTCACTGTTGCCTTTCGAAAGGTGATCGTCGAGTAGAGGATGTCTTAGTAAGTCCTCATGATCCGGGAACCTGGCATGAGGGTAGCTTCTAAGGTGTCTTCCCATTGCTCTGGTGATCACCACGTCCCTAAAACTCGAATTGACCCGAACACCTCCAACGGTGGTGCTACCTACCTCTCAATGGTGGGATGGCACTACTTTAAAGGACATCTACGCAGACGAATTCCTTAGGGTAGGTAGGTTCTCAAGGATACTTGCTCTAATCTCGAAACAAATCAAAACATCTTTTCACACCGACACTTTTCAAAAGCTTTCAAAACAAACTTTTCAAACACTCTGACGTACGAGTCGAACTGAAATTTTTCAAAGAAACTTTTTAAAACCCACATTGAAAAGCAAGCAAACACTTTTTGAAAACACATTGAGCAAGTACCTAAGAGCCCATGGATAACCATGGATAGAAAGGGTGCTAACACCTTCCCTTTCTATAACCTACCTCCCGAACCGAGAGCAATCTCTTAAAAGGAATTTTTCTGTGCTTTTGTCCTTTCCATTTGGAGAAAATAAAAGACGGTGGCGACTCTTGCTTACCGCGACATTTCGCGAAACCAGCTTTAAACAGTCAGTTCCAGATCCACCGATCACAGTAAGCAAGAGTCGCCACCGTCTTTTATTTTCTCCAACATGGAAAGGACAAAAGCACATCAAAATTCCTTATGAGATCGTTTCTCAGTTCGGGAGGTAGATTTATAGAAAGGGAAGGTGTTAGCACCCTTTCTATCCATGGTTATCCATGGGCTCTTAGATACTTGCTCATTTGTGTTTTCAAAAATGTTTGCTTTTCAATTGTGAGTGGTTTTGAAAAAAGTTTCGTTTAAAGATTTCAGATCGACTCTTGTATCAGTCCTCAAGAGTGTTTGAAAAATTGCTTTGAAAGCTTTTTGAAAGTGTCGGTGTGAAAAGGGTTTTGATTGTTTTTGAATAGAGCAAGTATCTACGAGTCATCTACCTACCCTAAGGAATTAGGCTGTGTAAATGTCCTTAAGGTAGTGCTATCCCACCATTGAGAGATAGGTAGCACCACCGTTGGAGGTGTTCGAGTCAATTCGAGTTTTAGGGACAGTGTGGTCACCAGAGCAACAGTAGGACACCTTAGAAGCTACCCTTATACCATTGATCTTTTTTTATTCCGAGGCAACCGTTTCGAGGCAACTGTTCCGAGGCAACCGTTTCGAGGCAACTTATTTCGAGGCAACTAGATCAATGGACATAAGGACTTACTAAGACGTCCTATACTCGATGGCCACGTTTCGAAGGCAAGGTAACAGTGAGGCGTACCCTAAGAGTGGTGTGTGAACTTGTGTGTTATTTTCAGTTTAGCAATTATCTTGTACATGTATCATGGTGATCTACGCTTGTTTTTAGTTTGGGCCATACATTCTTTCATGCAATTATAATTTAAAAGTGCGGAAGTTTAAATGCGGAAAGTAAAATCCTACGCTATTACAAGGCGCGAGTCTATACATCGCCAAATTAACAAAGACCCGTTTTAATAAAAGATGCGGAAAGTAAAACCTAGTTACTATTACAAGGCTTGAGCAATTACATAATATTCACAAGAAAATAAAATAATGTGCGAAATAGAAATTGAAATTGAACGTTCGAGGGCGTTGGACCCTTTTGAAATTAAATCGAAATTAAAAGTTAATTAATTATTAATTAAAAGAAAAGAAATGTTTTTTAGGTTTTTGTATTTTATGAAATAAAGAAAAGAAAAATTCAAAAGAAACCCTAATTCTAAGTTGTTTTTAATTATTAATGAAAAAATATGAAAGTTTAACCTAATTTACTAAATATTTAATGTACATGTTTATTTACAAAATAAATTAGTAATTAATAATAATGATAATAAGAAAAAAGATTATTTATTAAGAAAAGGATGAGAATGTTAGAAACCCTAATTTCTACATATTTTAATTTGTTAAGAAAAATATTAAAGTTTTGAAACCTAAATTAATCTAATTAATTGTTTAAAGTTTATTTACAAAAATAATAGTGAAATTAATATTAATAAAATAAACACTTTTTTTGATTTTTCTGTATTTTATATTTATTATGAAAATTATTTTATGGAATTAAAAGAAAACAATTAAAAAAAACAATTAAAAGAATGAAAAGGAAAAAACAAAGAAAAATTAAAAATTGAGCAAACCATGGGGGTGTCTGAACCCAAAGGGAGGTTTTTTGGAAGCAGTTTGGCCCAATAATGCAAAGCCTTTTTTGACTTTCTATGCTTGCGTGTGGATCCCTTGACTAGCGTGTACCCTGGACTGCACGTTATGGCCATTGGATTGATCATCAAGATTATGTGGCAGGCTAGCATGTGAAGGCGTATGGTGGTCTTTGAAGGAGACGCTGCATGGAAACATATTAAGGACAAAATTATGAAATATGAGAGGGGACCTGGGAATCGAACCCAGGTCCCAGTACCTGCAAGCCACCTTAGCTACCAACTGATCCATTTAGCGCATTTATAAGGTTAATGGAATACAAATAATATATATGAGAAACCAATCATTATGCTGAAACAAAAAAAAACGCGCCAACGTTCAAATTACCCAACCATCTTCAGACACGTATGCATCTTCTTCCTTTTGTACCTGTAAATAAAAGCAAATAGCGGGGGTTTTAAACCCCCACTAAACTCAAACAGAAAAAATAGCGATTAGCACAGGGGCAAACATAAAAAGGGTGCGAGTAGTGAGTTAGTCTCGTTTGGAGGTCACGATTTCAATGGTACCAGTTTGATGGCCCAATTTTTCCATATGTGTAAAGCCCTAATTCAAAGCTTCTGCAACCCTAGAAAGCGTTAATGGTGAATCATGATACAGGGCTTGATAATTCAATTGAGTTATGTCATTAGCTTCAGAACATCCATATTAGTGTAAATCAACAATTAAAATGCATGAACAATGCCTGGAAATTAAAACACGATTATGGAAAATTTTGCGAAAAGTATGACTTTGTTCTACCAATTCCTGAGGCCTGGAGATTGGTTCTTGATTGCAATACGTTCCTGGATGTCTTGGCAATGTTTTGGAAGGCTTTTGAAGCTTTGAATTGTGCTCTAGGTACGAAATCAGTTTTCAAGGTTTTTGTCAAAAATTTGCAATTTGGTATGCAGCCTCTATGCAGTTTTTCGTGTCCAATGCCTTAGGTTAACTTGTGCATAAGTAAGTGAATAGAATTAGGTCAAGAAAACCAGCCCAAAGTCCATCCATTTATGATTTTGATATTTGATTTCCAATCATATAAAATCCAATCTTTTTCAATCTTTTTGCCATGAAACTCTTGCCAATTGTGGAATATTTTGTCTCTTGAGAAGGTACACGAAATATTTAGCTCATAATGGAAGGATTTGCTGCACAAAAAAGATTTAAAACCATTGTTTAGTATTTTTCTCATAATTAAATTTAATTAAATGAATTAATAAGATTAAAAATTCAATTAATTAATTAAAAATAAGAAAATAACTCCCTTTTAGCTTAATGGGTCGTGCATAGCCTTTGGGTAATGATTCATGGAAGAAATTGAGGCCCATTAGCAATTTTGAGGCATTTGAAGCAAAGTTGACTTTTCAAAATTCCCAAAAATTTCCCAACTTCTACAAGGCATATCTTGCTCAATTTTGAAGATATGATCATGTTCTTGGACATTTTGGAAAGGTCTTGAAGTCCTCTAACCAATGTCTTTGGTCCCATGTCATTTTGATTTACCAATCTCAAGTTATGGTCTTTGACTTAAAGTGCCTTTTTGTTGACTTTTGAAAATGACCTATAATGTTGAAATTGATAACTTTTTGTGAGAGCATTTCTTGGACTTGAAGTGTGAAGATGAATTGTAGGAAATGTCATTATATTCAAAATGAGCTTTGGATGGAATTTTTCTGATAAACCATGTGGAAGTTATGCCCTGGTCAATTTGCAGTTGACTTTTTCAACTGTCCAAAAATAGAAACTTTTGCATCTTGAGACTTTTTGAGCCATGCTTTGAGAATCATGATCAAGAATTGATCAAATAATGTTTGTGGCTTCAAAATAAGATGTTGACAAAAAATTTTGACTTTTGACTGTCAAATGACCATTTTGCCCCTATAGTTGACTATGAAGCATTTAGGGTTTTTGACTGTGCAATTTGATGCTGTGAGTCTGGAAGCTTGGCATTAGGATGCTTGACAATGTTTATGGGCATATGGGACTTGATTGGACCCTTGGAAACTTCACTTTCTTTGCCAGAACCAAAACCCTAATTTTGACTGTGTTAGGAGGCAATTGGACTGTGCAACCCTTGAGAGATTTTGAACCATCTGGAGTTTGATCTTGACAAATATTTGAAGAATATGGGAGGGCAAATTTTGGGGTACAACACCCTGCATTCAATAGAGACATACAAGGCCTTGTTGTGGTTTTTTCCTTCAAGGGTCAGGTCAGCATCAGAAAAACCTAACCCGTTATTCGTCGTCAAACTAGCAACATAACTTCCAAATTGATCGGCAGAGATTTCTTGTGGCACTTGGGCAAACTTCAAGAACTTCACTAAAGCATGAGCATGGGCCTCAGAACACAATAAAATGGATATCTTGTCGGGATTCAGTCCCAACTGTTTGACAATCTTATAATCACTTTTACAGATAATCTTCAATACCTCCTCTAACTCTTGCCTGTAAGTATCATTAGTGGTAACTTCTTTAGGTACCTTCATCTGGGCAGGTTCCGTCATTTGTTCTTTTCCCCGAGCCTTAGTAGTTGACTCAGTAGCAGTAACTTGAATTGGTGTAGCGACAGTATTTGTAGATATTTCCGGAGAGAAAACCCTTCTGCTTCTAGTAACCTTACTGGTCCCAGCAATATTATCAATATTGGGATCAGCAGCTTCAATACCTTCATTCTCAGTAGTCGATAGTTCTTACTTAACATCATGGTAGTAGACGTCGAATCCATAGTTCCAGGGAATATCTTTATCCGAAGAATATGGAATAGGTTCGGGTGTGGTAATTATCAGAGGAGCAACTTTGGGTTTGGCAGTGATCCTTACAGGACCCTTGGAAGTGATCCTGATGGGAGTGTCAGATATTACAGATACCTCTTCCAGCTCCAAGTCTTGCAAAAAATTCTTAACATACGAAATCTTCTCAACCAAAATTAGGTGATTGTCCATTAGACGCTGAATAGCTTCTTCCAGCAACTTGCAACCATTTGGTTAGGATGCACAATAGTAACATCTTTCAATGCAACCCAGAAATAAACTAGCCTGCAGCAGATTCTTCTTGATAACCGGGAGAGGAGTAGCCAATTCATTGACAGCAGAAACATAAATAACATCTTCAATAGAACTTATGCCTCTGTCGTGCTTTGGTATAGGTGCAGTAATCACGTTGGGAGTCTCGGATGGATCAAACTCAATCTCTTTGTTGTCAATCATATCCTGAATTTTGTTCTTTAAAGCTCAACAACTATTGGTGTCGTGTCCGAGGCTATTGGAATGATAGGTGTTGTACCCCAAAATTTCCCTCCCATTTTTTACTCAAGATATGTTCATTGAGGTCCTCAATTGCTCAAGGGTAACCAATAATTGATTAGACAAATTCTTCTCCTAAGCAATGAACCTCCAACTAGGGTTTCACTTTCCACAAAGAATTTTGGGTTTCAAAGACCTCAAGTGATTTCCATGGTCCCTAATATGTATCCAAGAATGTCCATGACAAGTTTCATGCCTTTCACTACAAACTTGCTCAGTCAATTGCTCAAGTGTTTGAAAATCAAATGTACTAGGTCAAAAGTCAATTGTGGCTAATAAATAGTAAAACTTCAAATATTTTTTTGTCAACATCAACATTTTGAAGTTATATCCATCATTTTATGAAGGTTTTATCATGATTCCTCAAATAATGCTCTTAATTTATCAAAAGTTAAGAATTGCTAAATTAGGGTTTCTATAGGAGAAGTCAACTATACTTTGACCAGGCATAACTTTCACATACTTCATCCATTTCCCCCCAACCAAATCTCATTTTAAAGAGAATCCAATTCTCTACAACTTCACTTTTGTCCTTAAGTTCAAGAAATGAACCATTTGAAAGATACAAGCTCACACATTACAGGTCATTTTCAGAAAATCAACAAAAGACACTTTTTTCCAAGACCATTTTCATCAAGATAATGTCTTCAAATACAAAATTGATCAAAACTGGGATTGAAGTAGACATCATGGGCTTTCCAAAAAGTCACAGATCATATTCATTGTATAAAAATTGAGCAAGTTATGGTTTTCCTAAATTGGGAAAATTTGGTAAATTTCAAGAATTGTGCATTGGGAAAACTTGAACTTTTAGGTCAATGGCTTAACTTCTTGGACTTCAAACATCTTCCTAACCTTATGAGAGACCTCTAAAATCATTTCTACATTTCCTTGCCATTTCTACCTATTTTATCCATATTTATTTTGTTTTATTCAAATAAAAACTAAATAAAATTGCATAAAATAGTAAATATTGGTTATGGCAATATGGGATGATGATTGGAATTGTTTTTGGGCCCAAAATTCCGTGAAAAGGAGGTCAGGTCATTGCACCTCAAAATGGGCAAGAATTTGCATTTTTGGAACTTCTTTAATGTGTTTGATTTTGGTTTGAAAGAGGGCCATTATGGGTGGATTCTTACCATCTTTGCTAGCCCTCTTCTTCCTCTATAAATACAAGACAAAGGCATGAGAAAAAGGGGACAAAAATACATTGCATTACCAAAGCTCCACAAAATTGCAAAAAATCATAAAAGTTGTGAAATTCAAAACTGAGTTTTTCAGCTATCATCAATCCATACCAACTGCTCAGTCGTATTCCTGAGATTCCTAGGAACTTATTCCATCCATTCCCAAGGCTTGCAACATCCTAGATCACCGGATCCATGCATCACCGATTTGTAAGGTTTCTTGAAATCGAAATTGCACATTCATGCCATGTAAATACCTATTGCATCCATATTTGTGTTATTAACAATCATTGTGAATGTTTTAACGTGTTTCATGTGACAATCAGTACTAAAATAACAAGACACCATTCTTAGGGCACTCCTTTTCCAGGTCCTGGGTTCGACCTAGGCAGGAAACAATTTTTATTTTTTCTAACCTTTGTTTTGCAGATCCCACAGGCGCCCGGGCCCTCTTGTCATTGGGCCTGAGGTTTCTGTTTATTCTCACCCCCTAACTATTTTTACAGCACCTGGGCCCTCTTGCTGATAGGCCTGATACTTCTTTGAAGCGCACCCCCATTTCAATTAATCTGCAGGCCTATTTCAATTTTCTTTATTTTGTTTTAATTAACATTTCGTTTTTAATCAATTTTATTTCATTACAACATTAAAATAAAAAATATCATAAAAATATTAGGTTAGTCTTTTTTTAAATTAAATTAACTTGGTAAATTAATTAAATAATGATTTTAACCTTTTATTTAATTTAAAAATAAATAGATCTATGATTTAATTCATATAATTTCTTTTATTCATAATAAAAATACAAAAAACTTAGAATTAATTTCTTTTTAAATTTCAATTTTCTTTAATAATTAACATTTTTTTCTTTAGATCTAGATTATTTAATTAATTATCAATTAAACATTTTCTTACATAAAATAAAAATAAACAAAAAGATTTTCCTTTTTAGGGTTTAGACGTTTTTTTCCCTATTTCGCGCGTGTTTGATATTTCTACTTTATTTTCATATTAACGTACTTGCTTATGGCATGTAATAGAATTAAACTAGGACTTTACATTTACTGCTTTTATTTCCCTCATTTTTGGACTTGTAATAATTCCCCTCCCCGAAGCCTTGTAATAGTTATATTTATATTTCCGCACTTTTAATTACTGCAAACTATTAACTGTTTAGATGCATGACTAATAGGATTGTATGGCAAGAACATAATAATCAAACGCTAGCAAACCTAACACAAGAAAAAAATAACTGAATACAACACACTCTCACATATGCATCTCTAGGGTACCCTCACTTTGGTTGCCTTCGGAAAAACAGTCACATCTCTCGTAACGTGAGAGATTTTAGTGGGTACCCTCCGGTTTAAAGATCATAAGTCCCTCGATGACCCTCTCGATGTTGCCTCGGTATGATCTTAAAAACCCTAGGGTAGTTACTAAAGTTTCTTGCCCAGTTGCCTTTGTGACTGTATAAATGTCCCTTCGAATGTCCCTCAAACATCCAACGACTATGGCCACCTACTCACTAATAGTAGGATAGCATTGTCTAAAGAAAAAGAGGAAAAGTAAAACCTTTCGAGTAAAGTAGATAACTATTAGATGTTTGCTTAAACAATTTTTACACTTACACAAAACTTCTTTTAAAAAAAAACATTTTTCAAACGCTTTTTATACGTTCTATACCATTCCGAGGAACATTACAAAGTTCGTTGCACTAAGGCTCTTTCAAAATACTTTTCAAAAACATACAAAGCACAAGATATTTCAAAACGAGCTAAGCATTTAAGAGCCCATAGATAACTACGGATGGAAAGGGTGCTAACACCTTCCCTTTTCATAATCTACCCCCTTACTCAGAAAACTCTCGAAAGGTCTTTTTCTATTCTTTTCACCCTCTCCTTTGTTGGATAAAATAAATGTCGGTGGCGACTCTTGCTTATCGCAACATTTGCAAATACAAATGCAAAACCAGTATAACAGTCAGTTATCCCACTGTATTACAGTAGGCACATTTCACATTTGGAATATAGCAAGGAGAGGAGGTGTTGGGATTCTAAGGAGGACCCCTCAATGTAATCAGCTCTGCTTTCACTAAGTGTTGTAATTCCTGAGACAACGACATGTTAATCTTTGTAAACTGTCTTTTAGGTGTATCTGACCTACACTGATTATTTTAAACAGGCCCATGATTAGAAATTAGCACCACTCCCACCGATTGATTACGATCATTTCTAGTACGACCCTTCTGGCCATACACAACATTTGTTTCCTTCTTACCGCCGAATGTCTTCTTTACAATACTCGAAGATGCAACCACTTAATCTTTCCGCTTCAAATACCAATTTCAACCTGTTCCCCTGTTAGTATTAATTCGGTAAAACCAGATGAAGAATTTTTGATCAGATGATTAAAGAAAGTCCTTGTCAATGTACCCATAAACATATCCACCATCTTCCTATCATACAGAGGAGGTTGAACTCTTCCAACAAGATCTCTCTATTTCTGGGCATATTCTTTAAACCCTTCATTTGAGCCTATAGTCATGCTTTGTAGCTGCACACGAGTTGGTGCAAGGTCAGCATTATATTGATATTGCTTGTAAAAAGTAGCAGTCATGTCTTCCCAAGTACGAATGTTGGTTCCTTCCAGCTGATAGAACCATTCTAGTTGTTTCCCAGATAAGCTCTCTTGAAAGAAGTGAACCCATAATTTTCTGTCAGCAGTATGGGGTTGGATCTTCCAAACATAAGACCACAGATGAAGCTTAGGATAAGACGCACCATTATATATGGAAAAGGCGGGGAACTTGAACTTGTGAGGGATAACAACCCCTGAGACAAGCCCTAGTTCTTCAAAATCTAGCCCAGGCACTTTATGGATCTCCATAGCATTAAGTAAATCTTCCAGTTGCTTGTATCTGTCATCAGCGGGAGGATACTGTTCAGCAGAATAGTCTTCATCAGAATCTTGTCCAGAACCAAGGTTGTTATTATCTTCAAATTTCACACTCTTGTCATCTTCTTCTTGGTTATCATCTTCATTTGATGGGACTTCAAAATCTAGAGCCCTTTTGACCGGACCTTTGAATCTTCTGCCCATGTTAAGAAAGACTGATGGCTTCTTAGTCTTCTTTTTATTCCCTTTAGTGATGAGGGTCTTCAACTCGTCTTGTCTCTTAGCTAAGTCCAGGAACATTTGCTAAAACTGAGCGTTCTGAGCCTGAAGTTCTTCCACAGTTTGTTCTATGGCCATCTTTTACTGAAATAAACAGTAAGAAGATGAGAAAACTTGTACTGGGAAAATACATATTATGTAATGACATGCATGATACATGGATGCAATGTTTTCAAGGATCTCACAGGAAAAACAAAAAATAGAGTGTTAGAAGTTGAGTCTGGCTGCAACTTTGATTGAAGAACTTTGCGTCTTCGAATGTACTTCTATGAGTATCAAGCTCACCATGTCGAGTGGGTCCTAGCCTTTGACTCAAGATAACATACTTAGGTATTTGACGACATTTGGTTAGAGGAAAATAAATCCTCTTCCCTCTTACTAGATGTCTAGTTCAGGGCAACCTGCATCACAGGCCCTTGAGATCCTTGAAATGATCAGTGAAAATGATATGGTATGATGTCATGATGTCATGTTTCAATAGATAACAAACACAAACAAAGCTCACAAGAGCCTTAGGTTTAAGGCTTGCATGGGGTTCGTAGGTAAGTACCCTCTTGAAGTCCAGTTGGCTCAACCTGACCTAAGAATAGTAACTGAGTTCTAGGAGTCTCATATCACCGATCTTTCTCGTAGGTATTGTTTCAGCAGTGCAACTGACTTGCCACTGAAATATCCCAAGAGTCGAATCTCAATGAGTGTAGCAACGAGTATCAACCAACTTTAGACTACACCAAATTCGACCATCTCACTACCTTCTATTGGCTAAGTTGGGTCAATTAAGGTTCTAAAGGTCAGTTAGTGCTTATGACACCACACGGTAGCCTAGTATTCTGCTCTACTAACTCAAGGGACACCAGTACAAGCCAATGTGTCGCATTAATGTAGTCATCATTTAAACCATGTCGGTCTACACCATACAGTTTTCATGATCTATAGCTACTTACCTAAGGGTACCCCTGATCCGGGTATAAGATCTTTGCAAAAAATAAACCCGAGCAACCCATTAAAGATAAATCAAGCAATTCAAACAAAGTATATAAAATGATCTAACTCTAAGGTAACCCCTATTTTTTAGTCCTCCCCAGCAGAGTCGTCAGTTTTGTAATACGGTGGGAGAACTGACCTTTTTTGCATTTTATCGCAAATGTTGCGGATAGCTAGAGTCACCACCGACTTTTCTTTTATCCAATAAGGAAATGGTGAAAAGAACAGGAAAGACCTTCGATATTTTTGAGTTAGGGGAGTAGATTATGAAAAGGGAAGCTGTTAACACCCTTTTCATCCGTAGTTATCTACGGGCTCTTAATCGCTAGCTCACTCTAATTTTGAAAATGCTTTGTGTTGTGTGTTTAAAAATATTTTGAAATGCCAATTGTAAGGCAATACTTTGTAATGATTCGCGTACAGAGGTTTTTTTTGAAAATATTTTTGAAGAGTGTTTGTGAAACAGTGTTTTTGTTTTGAAATGTTTGTGAGCAAGCAATTAACATCGATCTACCTACTCAAGTTCTTTCTTGTAATTTCCTCTTCCTTTAGATATCGCTATCCTACCATTAGTTAGTAGGAAGCCCTATCGTTGGATGTGAAGGGTCAGACGTGGGTCGTTGTACAGTCATCAAAGGCAATTGGTAGGGACGCTTTTAGAAGTTATCATTAATGGACTAGATCGTTTACCGAAGGTGTGATACGGTGGGAGAACTGACTTGAGGTTTTGCGTTTGTATTCGCACTTGTTCGGTTTAGCAAGAGTCGCCACCGACTTTTTATTTTATCCTAAAGGAAAGGTTAAAAAGCACAGGAAAAACCTTTGAGATGTTTTCGTGGGTTCGGGGGGTAGATTATAGAAAGGGAAGGTATTAGCACCCTTTCTATCCATGGTTATCCATGGGCTCTTAGTTACTTGTTTTAGATCACTTGCCTTGATTTTCAATTGTTTGAAATGGTGCTTTGTGTGTGTGGTTTTGAAAATGTTTTGAAAAAGATGCCTTGTCTAGGCAACCATTGAAATGACTCTTGTTTGAGTATATGCAAAGGTGTTTGTCTTTTTTGAAAAGATATTTCAATGTTTTGAAAGTTGTTTTGAAAGTGTGTTTGTGAAGTGTGTTTTGAAAGTTGGCAAGTGTGTTTTGCAAGTTTCATCAAGTAACTAAGAGTTGTCTACCCCTAAATTTACTCAAAGATTTTTCTCATGTTTTAACCCTTTTAACAGCATTGTTCCACCATTGTATTTGGTGGACAATCTTGTGTTAGGATGTTAACGGGACGGGCGCGGGTCATCATATGGACCATGAATGCAATGGTGCCTAGTGTATTTGGCAATTTTTGCTTTTAAGGGACTATGATCATTTTTAGGCAACTTCGAAAGCGTCATCGAGGGACTATGATCATTTGATTCGTTTTGTTTTGCCAAAGAAACTCAACATGCAAGCATGGCCCATTTTGGAAGGCGACAAGCGGGATTACCCTAGGGGTGCAAGTGTGATTGGTGTATTGATTGTCATGCATTTGTCTTATGTTAGGTTATCTAGTGGTTGATTTTATTGGCATACAAACCCTAAGTCTAAACATGGTATAATTGAAAACGATAAATTGCGGGAATTTAAAGTCCTAAACTATTACAAATAAGTATCCGGGGATAGGGGTACAAATATTTACAAATGGGGGATGAAACTTGTCGGAATAGTAGTGTCCAAATAATATTTACAACCAAATCGAATCGCATTCTCAATGTAAAGTATAACAATGTATAAGAATCAAAGAGAAATAAAGGTATGTAAGATGCACATGATTATTTACAAATGATGCAAACATTAACCTAATATACTTATTAAGTATTTATTTATGTATTAATATCATTTTTGGTATTTTGTTAATTAAGTATAAACAAAGGTTTTAATGAAAAGAAAAGAAAAATGTTTAAGTTTGTGAAAATTAATGTTTATGTATTTTTTAAAATGTAATAAAATAAAAAGAAACAATTAAGAACATTTTGTATAAAAAATGTGTTATTTTATTTAACAAAAATATTATTTTAGGTTATGTATAAAAAATGGCAAAGTAAAAAAAAAAGGAGATTTGTAGAAAATGAAAAAAAAAAGTTTGAATGGGCCTTAGGAAGGCATTTGGCCCAAACAAAACAAACAACAAATAAGGAAAAAAGGGGGGACGCGCTAGATTTCACATGGGCTTAGGCGTTCGGATGGGGCAAGGCCCATATACGTTTTGCAAATTTTGTTTAGGGTTTGACTTTGTTGTTCAGAAAGGGTTTACAGCTTACAGAGGCGTCGTTCCCATCTTCTCCGTCTTCTTCCTCGCTCGAACCATGGATTCTGACCTCCTCCCTTCGCCTCAGCTACCAGACGCCTTCTTCCATCTTCCCTCTCTCCACGTTGTATCCAGGCGATGTTGTAAGGTATATGATTTCTGTCCTTATGTCTTAACGCGTTTTTAGGTTTTTTTTAGATTTACATTCTTGCATGTCTTGTCTCTTTATTGATTTTTATATGGTATCCGTTTCTGTGTGAGGTGTGGAAAAGAAAGGGAAGAGTTTTATACCTTTGGAGAGGAGACGAGGAGTGGGCTGGAGGTGTCTTAGGCAGCTGAAGGCGGAGGGAGTATGATGCTGTGAGCTTTTGCTGGAAATCTGGTACTTTGTATCTCGCTTTAGGTTTTATGATGATAATTTTCTGAAAACCCCGTGACAGTTACTTCTTTTCCTCTTTTGAATGCTTGCTTGCTCGCTCTGATTGCTTGCTTGATTTCTTGCTTTCTTGCTTTTTTGTTCAATCATGATTTGATTATGAGATTTGGATTTGTGTAGCCTATGAGGAAGCTAATTCTGAGGCATTGTTGGCTATTGATCTTCTTACTCTCTTTTTTGGTTTGGCTACTCAATGATGAACATCAGTTCTGAGAGTTTGGAATTTGTTTTATTCTGAGTTTAGGCTTTGAACAGTTTGTAAGCTTGTTTGGCTTTTTAGAGGCTTTTGATGCTTTGAGTTGGTTATTTGGAATGGCTTGAGACAGGTTTGTGTTTGACAGGCTGATTGAAGTTTGTGGGCTTGTTGTTTGAACTGGTAGTTTTTGATGAACAAGCTTTTTAGGCTTTACAGGGCTTGAGGTTACAGGCCTTTATGGCTTGTAGGCTTCTGGTTTGAAGGCTGTTAGGTTTGCTGGTTTGATATACTGGTTTTGACAGGTTTAAAGGAAGCTTTGAGGCTTATGTTTAGCAAGGCTTAAGGGTTTGAACAGGTTTGAGATAGTTTTGACTTGAATGTTTCAATGCAGTTTTGCTTGCTTAGGCTTGTGTTGCTGTAAGTTGGAAGGCAGGAGTTTTATATTTTTTGTGTGAACTCGTCTCTTCTGTTTTGTAGGCAGGCTGTTTGTTTTTAACAAGTTTTTGAATTTGTTTTCTTTGCTTTTTGCTTCTCCTTTTGGTATTATGCAGGCAAGTCTCCTTGATATAGGCTTCAGGCTTGTTTTTTGAAGTAAGTCTTGGTTTGAATGCCAATGCTTGAGCAGGTTGCAAGGCTTGAGATTTACAGTTTTTTGTGATATTTTTTCCTGTGTGCATTTTGCCCCCCTTCTGACAGTATCCTGATTTTGTTATATTTATCTTTAGGCCTGCCTGGAAAACTGTAAGCCTACTACTTTTCTCTCTTTTTCTCTCTCCACAGAAAGCACATATTGCTTAGACTGTACTATCTACTCTGAAAAAGGGTTGACTGGAAAGTGATGAAGTGAAATAAGTTTGTTTGCATTGTATCTTTCCTCTGCATACTTCCTGTTTTTCTGTCTTGCTTTTGCTAGCTTGTAGGCAGCTTTGACAGTTCTGCACTTGGTTGGCCATTTTGACTTAGTTTGGTTTTGACAGCTTAGTTTGCCTTTGTGCATTGTTTGTTCAGTTTGAACTTTGTAATTGGTTTGGAATATTCATTTGCCTGTTCAGTTTGCCTCTTTGGTTGACAATTTGGAATTATGCAGCATTGTATATTTCCATGTAGCTTGGTGCATTTAATTGCTTGCAAACATTTTCTATCCCTCTTTGTGAACCAAGAGTTTTCTTGTGATTTGCAGGGAGGGCGAACAACTGATTCCGGCCAATCACTTTTAATGATGAGCTTTTTTATGATTAACTGTCTGCCTTTTTAATTAAATTCATATGCATTTGACCTCTTCCTTTTCTTTGTTTTTGCAGATAGAAATTAATTGAGCAAAGGGGAGCAGCAGTGGAAGATGAAGACTTAGGAAACTTTAGGATAACTTTATTTTATTTCCAATTATTTGTAATAACATTATTTGTAAATACTGTAAATGTATTCAAATAACATTTGTACTAATAATTAAAGATAAATAAAAACTCTTTTGTCAATTAATCTCTTTTAATTCTTCTTCAATTGTTTATTTAATTATTTATATTTCTTAAATTATAATAACTGGAAAATATCCAATAATTTTAACTTAGAAATGATAAATAATCAATAAACGTCTGGCGTTCCGAATAATCAAAAGTATTGCACAGTCAATCACAATAAATGCCCATATGTCCTTTCCTTTTACTGATTAAGCCAAACACTGCAAATTCTCAATTCAAATGCCTCAGCTTTTATCCCAGATGTTTAGACAGAAATCTTTAACAAACGTCAGAACCATGTGACAGTCAATTAAAACACTGTGGATTCAAATTCTTCTGAAAATGCGCGTGCAAACCCTGATTCTTGATTTATTTGTCAAAGAAACGTTCGCCCGATCAAACCCTGAGCCCAAACTCAAACAAATTAACCAAGACCCTGATAATCTGTTTGACTGATTCAAAATCAACGAAAAACCCTAATTTTGTCTGACTGATGAGAAAAGTCTGTTTGACCGATTCTTAAACCAATTTGAAAAATCAGGAAAAGTCTGAAGCTGTGATTTCTTGTGAAAAGGAGAGAGGGTAAATTTTGGGGTACAACAGTTGCCCCTGTTCAATCTTCTTGAACCTGAAGAGTTAGATCGACAAGTTTTCCGTTTGCGTCTCGAAGGTAAAAGGAGATTGGACACTAGAGTGCCCGTAAATTTGCACTCGTCAGAACATGGATGCGGGAATGGGCTTAGAGATGCCATTTGGAGGTGGGCTTAAAGATGCCATCTGGAAGGGGAGACAGAATCTTGTCGGGGATGGGCTTAACAATGCCACCTGGAATGTTTGTTGACCTGTTTGTCATTGAAATTGAAGCTTAATAATCTTATCCTGAAAAGGGTAAAATGTTAGCTAGAACACAATGTTATGTTGCATGAAATGTATGATGCAATACATGTTATATCAATGTTTATGACATGAATGTAATGATTGCGCATGTAAGATGATGAGTTGTCTTGCTGAGGATAGATGGATCCTGGATAGCCGGAGATAATAGATTCTTGACTACTGTCGGGGAAAGTGAATCCTTGACTGCTGCAGGGGGTTGCAAGAATCTTAGGATCGTTGAACATGAGAAGTCCTGGGACCGCTGTTGGGGGAATCAGGAGCTTGGGTTGTATGCCACTTCGAGAATGAGAATCTTCATTCTGTTGGGAAATATCAAGAACTCAGGTTATCTGCCACTTTGAGAATGAGAATGAGAATCTTCATTTTGTTGGGAATATCAGGAGCTTGGGCGTATGCCAATCTACTGGAGTTTCAAGGATGAGAGTCTTCATTCTGTTAAGGGTCAGAAACTGGGAGTATACCAATCTTCTGAGGTTTTAAGGATGAGAATCTTCATTCTGTTAAGGGTCAGAAACTGGGAGTATACCAATCTTTTGAGGTTTTAAGGATGAGAATCTTCATTCTGTTAAGGGTCAGAAACTGGGAGTATACCAATCTTCTGAGGTTTTAAGGATGAGAATCTTCATTCTGTTAAGGGTCAGAAATTGGGAGTATACCAATCTTCTGAGGTTTTAAGGATGAGAATCTTCATTCTGTTAAGAGTCAGAAACTGGGAGTATACCAATCTTCTGAGGTTTTAAGGATGAGAATCTTCATTCTGTTAAGGGTCAGAAATTGGGAGTATACCAATCTTCTGAGGTTTTAAGGATGAGAATCTTCATTGTGTTAAGGGTCAGAAACTAGGAGTCTACCAATCTTCTGAGGTTTTAAGGATGAGAATCTTCATTGTGTTAAGGGTCAGAAACTGGGAGTATACCAATCTTCTGGGGTTTTAAGGATGAGAATCTTCATTCTGTTAAGATTCAGAAACTGGGAGTATACCAATCTTCTGAGGTTTTAAGGATGAGAATCTTCATTCTGTTAAGGGTCAGAAACTGGGAGTATACCAATCTTCTGAGGTTTTAAGGATGAGAATCTTCATTTTGTTAAGGGTCAGAAACTGGGAGTCTACCAATCTTCTGAGGTTTTAAGGATGAGAATCTTCATTCTGTTAAGGGTCATAAACTGGGAGTATACCAATCTTCTGAGGTTTTAAGGATGAGAATCTTCATTATGTTAAGGGTCAGAAACTGGGAGTATACCAATCTTTTGAGGTTTTAAGGATGAGAATCTTCATTCTGTTAAGGGTCAGAAATTGGGAATATACCAATATTCTGAGGTTTTAAGGATGAGAATCTTCATTCTGTTAAGGGTCAGAAATTGGGAGTATACCAATATTCTGAGGTTTTAAGGATGAGAATCTTCATTCTGTTAAGAGTCAGAAACTGGGAGTATACCAATCTTCTGAGGTTTTAAGGATGAGAATCTTCATTCTGTTAAGGGTCAGAAACTGGGAGTATACCAATCTTCTGAGGTTTTAAGGATGAGAATCTTCATTCTGTTAAGGGTCAGAAACTGGGAGTATACCAATCTTCTGAGGTTTTAAGGATGAGAATCTTCATTCTGTTAAGAGTCAGAAACTGGGAGTATACCAATCTTCTGAGGTTTTAAGGATGAGAATCTTCATTCTTGAGAGGAACAGATTTTTAGGAGCTTCAATTGTCCGTTATTCTGTTGGTGGTTGTAACTTCCAGCAGGTGATGAAGGAATTTGAAACTTGAAATGTGATTTGTTTTGGAGAATAAATCCTTGACAAATGTTGGGGATTGGAAATCTTTGAACATCCTTGTTGACTGTTGATTGCTTTGGGAGCAAGATCTTCAATGGTTGAGGGATTTCAAGGCCACTGCTGGGGATTGAAAATCCTTGGTGATTTGGGGAATGAGAATTCTGATGATCTCTACTGGGGAGTTCAGAACCTGGGAGACTCATGCTGGAGGAGTGAGACTGAGAATCTTCAATCTGGTGGGAAATATCTCTGTGGGGAGAGTGTTCACTAGTCTGGTTCCGCTGGGGATTGATAGTTGGAAGTTTTAACTCCGCTGGGGATTAACAGCTTTTACTTCACTGGGGATAGAATTTTCAGATTTTTAGGGCTCCACTGGGGAACTAAAACTTGAACCTGAGGGGAATTAAGTTCAGGAAGGCTCTCTGGCTGGGGAAATCAGCTTTGAGGAAGCTTTTGTTTTGCTGAGGATCCTGAAGTTTAACTCTGTTTGGGGATTAAGTTTTGGATTTTAACCTTGTTAAGGCATTTGGAGTTTAACTCCGCTGGGGATTCTTTCGGAAAGGGCATCAAGATATCTATCTGTACCTTTAACCTATCAGCAATCATCTTTCTTGAGTTGGATCCAACTCTTTTGCATCTCCTCCCATGATGTTGGCATGTCAGGATGTAGGATGGTGTAGGGAACCTCTCCTTCCTTAACAGGCTCTTTGATCAAAGGGAGAATATGAGGGTAAAGCATCATAAGACTCTGGGCTCGGGTTCGTACCCACTTGAGGTAAGTCTCAAGAGGGATGGAGTTCTTATTCCCCAGTGTCTTGCTATATACCTTGTTAGGCATCCTCCAAGCTCTGATGAATCTTTGGCGAAGTCCTTGCGCATCATTGTCGAAGTCAAAAACTAGGTCAGGAATCAGCATGTCATGAGGGCCGTCCCTCCGTGCATATCCAAATTGTCTCAAAGCTAGACAAGGGTTGTAGGTAATGCCTCCTCTAATGCCAAGTAATGGAACATTAGGGAACTCACCACAATGATCGACGATGATGACATTTTCTCTAGACCGAGAACACCGATGTACATCAGAGTGCGTGAGGGTCATCGACCGTTGTGACCACCTTAAGCCTTGTTCATTCTTCAAAACAGATTGTGGAAGGTGAGAAATAAACCACCTTGCAAGGAGAGGAGTACAGCACATGAGAACACCTCTCTTTCTCATTGTTCGTGTGTAAAATGAGTGGAGGATGTCCCCAAGTAATGTAGGTATGGGATTCCTGGATAGGAAAATCTTGACAGCATTGACATCTATAAGTTGGTCAGGATTTGGGAACAAGACCAACCCATAAATGAGAAGTTCCACAATTTCTTCAAAGGCTTGTAGATCCAATGAATTCCAACACTCTTGTGCCTTCTCAAACAAGAATTTTGCCAAGAAGCCTTTGACACCACTTCTAGTTTCCCAATGCCCCTTGATGTCAGATGGTTGCAAGTGTAGTGCTTGAGCAACATCTTCAGGCTTTGGTACTTTTTCCGTACCGTTGTAGGGTAGTTGATTAAGAATATGAATTCTCAGGAGTTGATAAAATTCCTCCAAAGTAGGCACCAACTAGTAGTCGGGGAATGTGAAACAGTGGTGAAAGGGGTCAAAGAACTGGAACAACACTTTCATCATGTCTTCTTCAATGCTGGTGTTGACTAGGCTGAGCAGTCTACCATGTCTTTCACTGAAGAGAGAGCTTTCGGGAATTCTAGATGTGAGCTCCTTGAGTTGAGGAGGGATTCTCACAAGGTTGACTTGGATAGTTTTCCTGTGAAGAATTTCCATGACCTACAAAACAAGAACAAAGATGAAGATCCAAACCCTTGAAATGGTTAGTGGATGCATATGATGCTTTATGATGTTTATGATGTATGCACAAACATATGTACAAGCAATTCACACAAAACCCTAGTTTCAGGCTTGCATGAGGTTTCATAGGTAAGTACCCTCTTGAGTGTAGTTGGCTTAAAACCTGTCCTATAAATAGTAACCGGGTTCTAAGGAGTTCAATATCATTGGATTGTTTTCCATGTTCATTGTTTTGGTTTAGCCACTTAACTAGCGACCAAAATATTCCAAGAAAACAACCCTCAATGAGTGTAGTATCGAGTATCTACCAAATTCGGATTGCACCAAAGCCGGTCATCTCGCTACCCCTAATAAAAGGCCAAGATGGTCAAGTAAGGTTCTAGGTCATTAGTGCTTAGTGACATCACTCAGCGGCCCCGTACTCTCCTTGATTGAACTCAAGGGTTACCGGTACTCACAAATATGTCGCACTAATATAGCTATTGCTTCAACCGTGTCGGTATACCCCGCACAGTTTCCACAATGTATTGCTATCTATGAATGTTTCCCAAATTCGGGTGTAGGATTTCAAGCCCAAACAAGAGAACCACAAAGGTAAAGCAATCAAAGCAAACAATTAATCATGCAAAAGGGTGATCTAAAACCCTAAGGTAACCCCACTTTTAAATTATTCCCCAGCAGAGTCGCCAGTTCTGTGATACGGTGGGAGAACTGACTTGAGGTTTTGCGTTTGTATTCGCACTTGTTCGGTTTAGCAAGAGTCGCCACCGACTTTTTATTTTATCCTAAAGGAAAGGTTAAAAAGCACAGGAAAAACCTTTGAGATGTTTTCGTGGGTTCGGGGGGTAGATTATAGAAAGGGAAGGTATTAACACCCTTTCTATCCATGGTTATCCATGGGCTCTTAGTTACTTGTTTTAGATCACTTGCCTTGATTTTCAATTGTTTGAAATGGTGCTTTGTGTGTGTGGTTTTGAAAATGTTTTGAAAAAGATGCCTTGTCTAGGCAACCATTGAAATGACTCTTGTTTGAGTATATGCAAAGGTGTTTGTCTTTTTTGAAAAGATATTTCAATGTTTTGAAAGTTGTTTTGAAAGTGTGTTTGTGAAGTGGGTTTTGAAAGTTGGAAAGTGTGTTTTGCAAGTTTCATCAAGTAACTAAGAGTTGTCTACCCCTAAATTTACTCAAAGATTTTTCTCATGTTTTAACCCTTTTAACAGCATTGTTCCACCATTGTATTTGGTGGACAATCTTGTGTTGGGATGTTAACGGGACGGGCGCGGGTCATCGTATGGACCATGAATACAATGGTGCCAAGTGTCTTTGGCAATTTTTGCTTTTAAGGGACTATGATCATTTTTAGGCAACTTCGAAAGCGTCATCGAGGGACTATGATCATTTGATTCGTTTTGTTTTGCCAAAGAAACTCAACATGCAAGCATGGCCCATTTTGGAAGGAGACAAGCGGGATTACCCTAGGGGTGCAAGTGTGATTGGTGTATTGATTGTCATGCATTTGTCTTATGTTAGGTTATCTAGCGGTTGATTTTATTGGCATACAAACCCTAAGTCTAAACATGGTATAATTGAAAACGATAAATTGCGGGAATTTAAAGTCCTAAACTATTACAAATAAGTATCCGGGGATGGGGGTACAAATATTTACAAATGGGGGATGAGACTTGTCGGAATAGTAGTGTCCAAATAATATTTACAACCAAATCGAATCGCATTCTCAATGTAAAGTATAACAATGTATAAGAATCAAAGAGAAATAAAGGTATGTAAGATGCACATGATTATTTACAAATGATGCAAATATTAACCTAATATACTTATTAAGTATTTATTTATGTATTAATATCATTTTTGGTATTTTGTTAATTAAGTATAAACAAAGGTTTTAATGAAAAGAAAAGAAAAATGTTTAAGTTTGTGAAAATTAATGTTTATGTATTTTTTAAAATGTAATAAAATAAAAAGAAACAATTCAGAACATTTTGTATAAAAAATGTGTTATTTTATTTAACAAAAATATTATTTTAGGTTATGTATAAAAAATGGCAAAGTAAAAAAAAAGGGTGATTTGTAGAAAATGAAAAAAAAAAGTTTGAATGGGCCTTAGGAAGGCATTTGGCCCAAACAAAACAAACAACAAATAAGGAAAAAAGGGGGGACGCGCCAGATTTCACATGGGCTTAGGCATTCGGATGGGGCAAGGCCCAGATACGTTTTGCAAATTTTGTTTAGGGTTTGACTTTGTTGTTCAAAAAGGGTTTACAGCTTACAGAGGCGCCGTTCCCTTCTTCTCTGTCTTCTTCCTCGCTCGAACCATGGATTCTGACCTCCTCCCTTCGCCTCAGCTACCAGACGCCTTCTTCTATCTTCCCTCTCTCCACGTTGTATCCAGGCGATGTTGCAAGGTATATGATTTCTGTCCTTATGTCTTAACGCGTTTTTAGATTTTTTTTTAGATTTCCATTCTTGCATGTCTTGTCTCTTTATTGATTTTTATATGTTATTCGTTTCTGTGTGAGGTGTGGAAGAGAAAGGGAAGAGTTTTATACCTTTGGAGAGGAGACGAGGAGTGGGCTGGAGGTGTCTTAGGCAGCTGAAGGCGGAGGGAGTATGATGCTGTGAGCTTTTGCTGGAAATCTGGTACTTTGTATCTCGCTTTAGGTTTTATGATGATAATTTTATGAAAACCCCGTGACAGTTGCTTCTTTTCCTCTTTTGAATGCTTGCTTGCTCGCTCTGATTGCTTGCTTGATTTCTTGCTTTCTTGCTTTTTTGTTCAATCATGATTTGATTATGAGATTTGGATTTGTGTAGCCTATGAGGAAGCTAATTCTGAGGCATTGTTGTCTATTGATCTTCTTACTCTCTTTTTTGGTTTGGCTACTCAATGATGAACATCAGTTCTGAGAGTTTGGAATTTGTTTTATTCTGAGTTTAGGCTTTGAACAGTTTGTAAGCTTGTTTGGCTTTTTAGAGGCTTTTGATGCTTTGAGTTGGTTATTTGGAATGGCTTGAGACAGGTTTGTGTTTGACAGGCTGATTGAAGTTTGTGGGCTTGTTGTTTGAACTGGTAGTTTTTGATGAACAAGCTTTTTAGGCTTTACAGGGCTTGAGGTTACAGGCCTTTAGGGCTTGTAGGCTTCTGGTTTGAAGGCTGTTAGGTTTGCTGGTTTGATATACTGGTTTTGACAGGTTTAAAGGAAGCTTTGAGGCTTATGTTTAGCAAGGCTTAAGGGTTTGAACAGGTTTGAGATAGTTTTGACTTGAATGTTTCAATGCAGTTTTGCTTGCTTAGGCTTGTGTTGCTGTAAGTTGGAAGGCAGGAGTTTTATATTTTTTGTGTGAACTCGTCTCTTCTGTTTTATAGGCAGGCTGTTTGTTTTTAACAAGTTTTTGAATTTGTTTTCTTTGCTTTTTGCTTCTCCTTTTGGTATTATGCAGGCAAGTCTCCTTGATATAGGCTTCAGGCTTGTTTTTTGAAGTAAGTCTTGGTTTGAATGCCAATGCTTGAGCAGGTTGCAAGGCTTGAGATTTACAGTTTTTTGTGATATTTTTTCCTGTGTGCATTTTGCCCCCCTTCTGACAGTATCCTGATTTTGTTATATTTATCTTTAGGCCTGCCTGGAAAACTGTAAGCCTACTACTTTTCTCTCTTTTTCTCTCTCCACAGAAAGCACATATTGCTTAGACTGTACTATCTACTCTGAAAAAGGGTTGACTGGAAAGTGATGAAGTGAAATAAGTTTGTTTGCATTGTATCTTTCCTCTGCATACTTCCTGTTTTTTCTGTCTTGCTTTTGCTAGCTTGTAGGCAGCTTTGACAGTTCTGCACTTGGTTGGCCATTTTGACTTAGTTTGGTTTTGACAGCTTAGTTTGCCTTTGTGCATTGTTTGTTCAGTTTGAACTTTGTAATTGGTTTGGAATATTCATTTGCCTGTTCAGTTTGCCTCTTTGGTTGACAATTTGGAATTATGCAGCATTGTATATTTCCATGTAGCTTGGTGCATTTAATTGCTTGCAAACATTTTCTATCCCTCTTTGTGAACCAAGAGTTTTCTTGTGATTTGCAGGGAGGGCGAACAACTGATTCCGGCCAATCACTTTTAATGATGAGCTTTTTTATGATTAACTGTCTGCCTTTTTAATTAAATTCATATGCATTTGACCTCTTCCTTTTCTTTGTTTTTGCAGATAGAAATTAATTGAGCAAAGGGGAGCAGCAGTGGAAGATGAAGACTTAGGAAACTTTAGGATAACTTTATTTTATTTCCAATTATTTGTAATAACATTATTTGTAAATACTGTAAATGTATTCAAATAACATTTGTACTAATAATTAAAGATAAATAAAAACTCTTTTGTCAATTAATCTCTTTTAATTCTTCTTCAATTGTTTATTTAATTATTTATATTTCTTAAATTATAATAACTGGAAAATATCCAATAATTTTAACTTAGAAATGATAAATAATCAATAAACGTCCGGCGTTTCGAATAATCAAAAGTATTGCACAGTCAATCACAATAAATGCCCATATGTCCTTTCCTTTTACTGATTAAGCTAAACACTGCAAATTCTCAATTCAAATGCCTCAGCTTTTATCCCAGATGTTTAGACAGAAATCTTGAACAAACGTCACAACCATGTGACAGTCAATTAAAACACTGTGGATTCAAATTCTTCTGAAAATGCGCGTGCAAACCCTGATTCTTGATTTATTTGTCAAAGAAACGTTCGCCTGATCAAACCCTGAGCCCAAACTCAAACAAATTAACCAAGACCCTGATAATCTGTTTGACTGATTCAAAATCAACGAAAACCCCTAATTTTGTCTGACTGATGAGAAAAGTCTGTTTGACCGATTCTTAAACCAATCTGAAAAATCAGGAAAAGTCTGAAGCTGTGATTTCTTGTGAAAAAGAGAGAGGGCAAATTTTGGGGTACAACAGAAGGCAACATCAAAAGGGGCATTGAGGGACTACGATCTTTGTTTTCAAGGGACTGTGCTAAACCATCCCCACGTTCGAGGGACATGATTGTTTCTTTTCGAGGCAACAAGGGAGGTTACCCTAGAGGTGCAAGTGTGCAAGTTGATTTGTTTTTAGTTATATTTATCTTTGCGTTAGGTTTAGCTACCGTTTGTTTTTAATCTTTCCATACTAGCCTAGTTACTAAAAGTAATATAGTAAAACAATAAAGCAGTAAATGTGCGGAAAGTAAAAAGACGAAAAGTAAACCTAAGACTTTACAACGCTTTGGGAGAGGTACATAAATAAATTTTTTTTTGAAAGTAAAACCCTAATTACTATTACAAACCGGGAAGCAATTACAATAATTGGAAAAAGTGTGATAATAATAAATCACGCAAAATATAAAATAGAGAAAGGAGAGAGAAAGGTTTTTTAGGTGATTTTTTGATAAAAAGGTTTTAATGATGATTAATCCTAAAAAAAACCTAATTAATTTTAATTAAAAAAAGTAATTTATTAATTAAATTAAAATCCTAAACCCTAATTTTGATTAGGGTTTGTAAAAGGGTTTTGAAAAAAATAGGTTTGTTAAAAGGTTTTTGGTTTGATGAATTTAGGGTTTGTAAGTGAAAAAACAAGGAAAATATGGAGAGAGAAAAACAAAATTTTAAAAGAATACTGCCAGGGGTGGGTGTTGAACCCACGCCCTTTTATTTTTCCACCAAGACCTTCACCACTAGGCCCGACGCTTACTTGTGTCTAGGAAGGGAAGCAGACGCTTTTTGTAATCTGCAAAATAGAAAAAATATGAAAAAAAATTCAAAATGCCAAAAGGTTGGGATCGAACCCATGCCTTGGCATAGTAGTGTCTTTAGCGCGCGTGTTTAACCACAAGGGTGGTGATACATCCATTGTCTAAAATAAAACAAAACATATATAATATAAAATCAATAACTGAACCAGAGAAACGCCAGAGCCCTAACTCCGGTCATTTTCTCTGACGACTCTCTTTCTCCAAATCTGCAAATCAAACGTTGTTAGAAATCCAAGGGTGCCCTACCCCACTAAACCCAACCCTGCAAATCCAATGGGGCATTTAGTTTGAGATATAACAGACTGGTTTTGGAGCTATGCCAAAAACATCTCCAATCAGTGTGAACATGGTAGTTCATGATTCCGATAGCATGGGATTCATACGATTGATTATTCCTACACTAGGACATCTTAGAAACATATTAGTGGAGTCATTTTGCAATGAAACATGAAGAAAACAAAAATATGAGTTTTAAAAAAATATATGAAATGACCATGTATGCGTGCAGGTTCTGGGGGTTTTGGATAATTGTGTTTGATCCATTCTTACTTTTTAGGGTTGCTGGAAGATAAAGAGCAAGTTTGGACGCCTTGGAAACAGCTGCAAGCTAAGGTTTCAAGTTACCCTAGTTTAAATATTTTTTGTGATTTTTGGAAGGTGATGTATTTACAAGGTTTCGTGGCCTTCATGTCTGAATTGAATGAGATTATATAGTTAGAATTTAGGTCAAACAACATGAGCTTGGACTCTTGTAATAAGCCTTGTCTTATTTTATTTTATTTTTAATTTTAAATAAATAAAAATCAAAAATCAAAAAAATAAAAGCCCAATGAGTTGCATGAGTAAGTCTTGAGGTGTACTATGAGCTGCAAAACACGTTTGGACTTTGAAACAATAGCCCATTAGCCCAAAAATTCAAGTTTGCTCAATTTGAAGGTCACGCATTTACTCAAAATTTCCCAATTTGCACTAGTAATAACGCTTTCAATTTTTACCATTTGAAGGCGATCTTTGACTTTTTTGGAAAGCACAATATGTCCTATACAATCCCTCTTTTGATTAATTTTGCATTTGAAGACTTTATCTTGATGTAAGTTGCCTTGACAAAAAGTGCCTTTTTGTTGACTTTTGAAATGACCTATAATGTATTGGCCCATATCTCTCAAATGAAGCATTTTTTAGATTGAGCTTAGAGATAAAAAGTGGTAGAGAATTGAATTTCCTTCACAATGAGATTTGGTTGAATAAAATTTGATGAAGCATGTGAAAGTTTTGCTTGGTCTAAGTTTAGTTGACTTCTCCTAAAGAAAACCCTAATTTAGTAACTTTTGACTTTCGATGAATTTTGAGTTTTCTTGATGAATCATGATCAACCCTTGATAAAATGATAAACGTGACTTCAAAATGTTGATGTTGACGAAAAATCTTGAAGTTTGACAGTAAGTTGACCATAATTGACTTTTTGTCCAATATAGTTGATTTTCAATTATCTGAGAAATTGACTGAGCAAACTTGTGATGCAAGGCATGAAACTTGGTATGAGAATTCTTGGAGACATACAAGAGACAATGATATCCACTTGATACCTTAAAAACCCAATCTTCCTTGAGAAACACAAAACCCTAGTTGTAGGTCAATTGCTTAGGAGGAGAATTTGTTTGATCAATTCTTGAGCACCCTTGAGCATTTGAGAACCTTAGGTGAATGTCTTGGATAAAAGGGAGGGAAAATTTTGGGGTACAACAACTACTATATTTATTCCTTATATATTTTATGATGATTATGATTACTCACCCTTTCTGCTTGGAAATGTTGTCTCTTTACGTAGGTAACTTGCAGGTGACCAAGAATAGTTTGTTTTGAAGCTTAGAGGATAGCTTTGGAGTGAGTCATTTATCTATGTTGAATAAGAGGGTCTTGCTCTGATATGTAACATCGGGGTTGTGACCATTTTTTTTGAAACTATTATACTTTTTGTTTATTTTGAGATGATGAATTATCTTTCTTGGTATTTAGATTGTTCTTGGATTATAAACCTTGGACGGTGAAGTATGATGAATTTTCTCTAAAGTATTTTTAATGAAGATGTTTTGAAACTATGATTCTGTTGCGATGATTTTTGAATTTGTTATTTGATGATGTTAAAGGAATAGTTGTTTTAAATGTTTTGAAAACTCGTGTTATGGAGCAGGATGTTTTATTTGATGCTTTTATGAAGATGTGACACCTTTGTTAGTGATTTTATTTGATTTAATTTCATAAAACATATGGGAAATATATGTGGGTTTAGAAGAGTGTTACAAAAAGGAAAGGTGATGATTACTATGGATTTGTAATTGTAGACGATTACTCCAGATTTTAGTGGACTATTTTCTTACGTGGCAAAGATGAAACATACTCAGTTTTCACACGTTTCGCCAAGTTTATCTCAAAATAAATTGAATTCTAAAATTGTTTCCATTTGAAACGATCATGAAGGTGAATTTGAAAACCATCTCTTTGAAGAATATTGTGATAAATATGGTATTGAACATAACTTTTCAGCTCCTATAACTCCATAATAAAATGATGTTGTGGGGCGTAAAAATCATGTTTTACTTGAGTTGGCAAGAACAATGCTCAATGATTGTGGTCTACCAAAATATTTTTGGGTTGAGTTATTAGCACGACATGTTATGTCTTGAATAGGATACTCATTCATCCTGTACTTGATAAAATTCCTTATGAACTTTTAAAAGGTAGAAAAAACCAAATTTATCGCATCTTCATGTCTTTGGATATAAATATTTTGTTTTAAATAATGGAAAGGATAATCTTGGGAAATTTGACACGAAAGTCGATGAAGATATCTTTCTTGGATACTCACAATCTAGTAAAGCATATATAGTGTATAACAAGATATTACTTATTGTTTAAGAGTCGATTTATGTTACTTTTGATGATTCTTCCATAAATATTATTAGGAAAGGTATTTCTTTTTATGGTGTAGGTGCATCTACCAAAGACATACTCAAGAACACCGGAAAGGGAGTCGATAAACCTAAAGCAGTGGAAGTTGAGAAGGAGGAAGATGGCAACTAAGATAAGAAGGATGATGACCAAAGTCAACCAGAAGATATGGTATTCCATTACAGTGGAGAACCTCAAAGTATCATCATATTTATAATATTATTTGTGATATCACCAAAGGGGTAATAACTCGCTCTAAGATAAGAAATTTTTGTTATCACCCCGCGTACGTATCACAAGTTAAACCTAAAAATGCTAAGGATGCCTTACTTGATGAGCATTGGCTTATGGCCATGCAAGAAGAACTGAATCAATTTCAAAGTGTTATTTCTTTGAAATTTTGATTGGCATACATTTTTGTAAAACCAACTTGACAGTAACATGTTGAACAAGATGTTCCAACTTACATTTTTCAACATGTCGAGTAAAGATGTCCCAACCAAGAGATAGGATACAACGTCTCCAGCAGATGATAATTATGGTTCAGTTGATTTGTTAGCTACTGAAAATTCAGGGAATATTTAGTTAGCTTATGTGGCGTCCAAGATTGACAAGTTATAATATTTTATGTTGGTTTTCGAAGATATGCTTAGTTTCTAAATATGGAGACATTTTAAGAAACTAATGATTGAAGACCTATTTTCTTGGAGAAGAATTTGCAGACTTTGTGCAGCCTCAGTACTGTGTTTTTGAAGCTCAACCCAGTCCAAAATAATGTTATAAATAGACTGGTGTATACTTAGTATTAGGTGGAACTTACGTGTGTATCTTTGTTAGGGTTTTTAGAATCCTTATTGTTGGGTTGTAAGTTTTGTGTCAGATGTTCAAAAGCTTTTAAGCATTGAACATTTGTGTGTAAAATGCTCATAAGCTGTTAAGCATTGAGTGTTTGTATGTCAATTCTCATAAGCTTTTAAGCGTTGAGTTTTGTATGCGTTGGAAGAGTGACTTTCAGTTTTGTTCTCTACTTGTGTTTAGAGTTGCTTCAATTGCTGTGTGTAATTGAAGAAGGATTTAAAGAGGGCCTCATAACCAGGCGTGTCTTAGGTAGAAGTTAAGAAAAGGGTAGTGATTAAGTGTGTAGGATGTAAATTGGGATGTTTGTTGTGAGGTCTACAAATTGATAATATCTAGTTAATTTCGTCCCTGGCTTAGTAGCCCCCAGAGTAGGAAAGTTGTTACAAACTGGGTAAACATATATGTGTGTTCTTTATATTCAACACTGTTTATTTTGTTCATATATTTTTTTGTTGTGTGTTGAAGTCAGATCTGGTGTTTTGACATCTCTTAGGACATCCGGGATCTGACAACTAGAATTTCAATTGGTATTAGAGCAGGCATCCTACTCGGATTCTGGGTGAGATTTAGGGAAATTACTTTCTGGTGTAATGGACAAGGATAATGGAATTGTGGTAAAAAAACCTATTTTGGATGGTATCAACTATGACAATTGGAAACCTCGTATGGAGATGTGTATAAAATCCCTTGGTAACAAGGCCTGTAAAAATGTTGTCAAAGGATGGGAACCACCAAAGGTTGTGGATGCAGATGGTAAGGTCACTAATGTGTTGAAGCCTGAAGAAGATTGGGATGATAATGATGAGGCATCATATTAAGGAAACTCCAAATCTTTGAATTCCATATTCAATGGAGTTGATAAGAATGTGTTCAAGCTGATAAAGAATTGTAAAAGGTCTAAGGTTGCTTGGGAGACATTAAGGAAAGTTCATGAAGGAAGTTCTAAGGTAAATATGGAAAAACTGCAACTTTTCTCTACAAAATTTGAGAACTTGAAGATGAAAGAAGATAAAAGTATCAAGGACTTTCACATGACTGTTCTAGATATTGCTAATGACTCAGAAGACCTGGAAGAGAAGATATTTGAGGATAAGCTGATGAGGAAGATGCTCAGATCTCTCCCAAAGAGATTTGACATGAAGGTAAATGCTATTGAAGAATCCTAGGATTTAAGCACTATGATAGTGGATGAACTTATAACTTCACTTAATACTTTTAAGTCTTCTATCAATGAAAGATCTGAAAAGAAGAAGAGTATAACTTTTTCTTCTAGTGCAGAAGACTCGAAGGATAAAGGAAATATGAACTCAGAAGGATTATATGAGGATCACGTGCTACTGGGGAGATAGTTTAACAGGGTGTTGAGGAAGTCCAGGTTAAGTGCTTAGAACATGCCATTCGAAATCAACAAAAAACAGGACCTGGGAATGATGTCAAGATTTGAAGAGAAGCCAAACTAAGGGAAAGGCGTGCAGTGCCATGAATGTGAGGGATATAAACACATAAGAATTGAATGTGCCACCTATCTTAAAAAGTATGGGAAGAAATTATTTATATCCTGGTCGGATGGAGAATTGAAAGTTATCATGAAGAAGAATCAGTCAAGCAGGTGACTGCCTTGACTGGAATTTGTGGGTCTGATAAAGAACTCTATGAATCTGATAAAGAATCATATGTTGGAGAACTCTCTGTTAGTGAATTGTCTACTAGATTCACAGAGATGTGCCTCAAGAATGAAAGAATGTGTCAGGAAGCTTTAGAGCAAAAGATACTTATTAATCAACTACAGGTTGAGAAAGAGCATCTATTTATCACTGTTAATCTTAAAGAGGAGGTAATATTACAAAAAATAAAATTTGACAATATGACCAAATCTGTAAGAATGTTGAACAAAGGCTCTACTGTGTTGGATGAGATACTTCAATTTGGGAAGAATGTTGGGAATGTGAAGGTTATTGGTTATAATAACCAAGTTGTGAAGAATAACATGCAAGCAGTGAAGTTTGTTCCTCATAAGATTAAACAAGAGTAGAAGATGTCAAGTCACATGTCCCAACATCAGTAGAGACATCCGAGAAGGTATTATAGTCCCTTGTATCAGCCATATAGATGTCATTATTGTGGGTTGTTTGGTCATTTAAAGTCCTCTTGTTACAAACTATATGGCTATCCTAACCATATGACTGCTTAAAGAAGAAAACATGTACACACCAAGGAATAGTCAAAAGGATCTCCTCAACATGATTCGTGTGGTTTCATAGCCTATACCTCGCTAAAAGCTTGAAATAGGGAGGATTGATATTTTGATAGTGGTTGTTCTAGACATATGACTGGTGTTAAACAATTCCTTGTGGATATTAAACCACGTGCCACTAGCTATGTCACATTTGGAGATGGGTCAAAAAGTGAAATAAAAGGTGTTGGTAAGATGGAGTATGCAGGACAACCTAGTCTTGACAATATGTTATTTATAAAAGGGCTGGTAGCAAATCTGATAAGTATCAGTCAACTCTGTGATTAAGGTCTCAAAGTTAAATTTACACAATTTGAATACCTGATTACAAATGATAAGAATGAGGTGGTTATGAAGGGAACTAGATCAAAAGACAATTTCTACCTATGGAGTTCTTCAGAATGTCTCTCAACATGCCTAATGTCAAAAGATGATGAAGTAAATTTATGGAATCAAAAGCTTGGTCATCTACATCTGAAAGGTATGAAGAAGATCCTATCAAAGGAAGCTATTAGAGATATTCTCAAGCTAAAGACCGATGAAGGGAGGATTTGTGGTGAATGTCAAATTGGGAAGCATACAAAGGTGTCCCGTAAGAAGATTCAACATCTTGCCACCTTAAGAGTTCTAGAGCTTCTTTACACAGACTTGATGAGATATACAGGTTAAAAGTCTTGGAGGCAAAAGATATGCCTATGTTGTTGTTGGTAACTACTCAAGGTTCACTTGGGTGAAGTACATTAAAGAGAAATCTGAGGTGTTTGAAGTGTTCAAAGAACTATGTCATAAGATTCAAAGAGAAAAGGATTGTGGTGTTGTTAGAATTAGAAGTGACCACAAGAAGGAATTTGAGAACATCAAGTTTGAGGAATTATGTGCATCTGAGGGGGGTTATTCATGAGTTTTCCTCACCCATCAATCCTCAACAAAATGGTGTGGTTGAGCGAAAGAACAGGACTATTCAAGAGTGTGTCCGAATTATGCTTCATGCCAAGACATTATCCCTTTACATTTGGGCTGAAGCTATGAACACTACTTGCTATATTCACAATAAAGTGACAATCAGAACTGGAACTTCTGTTACTCTGTTAATTTGTCTAAAATTTTTTAGGGTTCATTGTCGGTTACTAATCTAAGAGATTTAAAAATTCTACGCATGCATCAATAATCCAAGTGAAAAATGAAAATTTTCACATAATGGATTGAACCTTCAGATTATTTTTACACCTTTGTAGTTAAAAAATTTAAATATTATTAATTTTTATAAAAGTTAATTTTTATTTAAAATAAATTTCATGCTAAAAATATACTACTCAACCAAAGTTAACATAAGCCAAATAATACCATACCATAGATATGGTTCAGTTCTATTCGGGTTCAGTTAACTATGGTTCAATTTGGTTATTGAACTGTTAGATAAATTATGGTTTTGTTCATTAACCAAAGATAATGGTTCAATTATTTAACAACAGTTCAGCTCGGTTTTGTGGTTCGGTGCAGTTTTATAATTTTTTGTACAACCCTACTCGAGGCTATACACCTTTTACTAGCATATGCATGCTCTAAGAACTTCAAATTATATCAAATGGACATTAAAAGTGCATTTCTTAACGGGTACATAAATGAAGAAGTGTATGTTTCACAACCTCCCAGTTCCTAATCAGGTTTTTAAGTTAAAGTGTGCTTTGTATGGTCTTAAACATGCCCCAAGGGCATGGTATGACAAACTTAGCAAGTTCTTGATTGATCATGGATACTTGGTATGACAAACTTAGCAAGTTCTTGATTGATCATGGATACTCTAGGGGGAAGGTAGACACTAACCTCTTTATTAAACGTCAAGGAAAACATATTTTACTTGTTCAAATTTATGTTGATGATATCATTTTTGGATAAACTAACATGCATCTTGTCAAGGAGTTCTCTAAGCTTATTCAAGGAGAGTTTGAAATGAGTCTAATGGGGGAGTTGAACTACTTTCTTAGACTTCAAATTAAGCAACTCGATGAAGGAACATTTATATGTCAAACCAAGTATTGTCTCGAATTACTAAAAAGATTCGGCATGGACGGTGCAAAGGAAATTGGCACACCTATGGCAACAAATGGAAATTTGGATATAGATGAAAAGGGTAAGGATATTGAGGTCAATAAATATGGAGGTATGATTAGATCTCTTCTATACCTTACTGAATCTCGTCTCGATATTATGTTTAGCATTTGTATGTGTGCATGATATCAATCGGCTCCCAAGGAATCACACTTAAAAGCAGTGAAACACATTCTTAGATATCTTATTGGTTCCTTTAAGTTTGGACTTTGGTATTCTAAGGGAAACAATTGTAGCTTGGTGGGTTACTCTGATTCAGATTTTGTCGGTTGCAAATTCGATAGGAAAAGTACTAGTGGAACTTATCACATGTTTTCAAAATCCTTGGTTAGTTGGCATAATCTAAGGTAAGGTAATCTAAGGTAAGGATATTATCCTTATTATTATTATTGATATATGGTTTAGAGGTATGTAGGTTGTTTGGGATTTTATGATGAATTCATGATGATTGTGATGAAATAGATGATGAAATTGGTGATAGATTGATGTTGTAATGCTATAAAATGATGTATATGGTGACTAATATGATGTTTTATTGTGATGTTGTGAAACCATGATGAATTGTGTGAATTTTGGACTGAATGGGTGATGAAATCTTAAGGGATTTGGATTGGTTATGTGCATAAAACACAACAGCAGAGATGTTGTTTTTGCACCATCGTCGGGTGAGCTTCCAAGTCCTCGGGTGAAGCATCTTCGCCCAGACTTCGTCGAACGAGAGTGAGGCGAGAGAAAAGGATTATTTTTTTCAGGTTCTAGAATATATATGGAGGAGGTGTCTCGCTCCAGCTTCATCAGGTGATGCAGAGGTGGGCGTGAGCTCGTCGGGAGAACGAAGAGGTCGCTAGGTGAAAGATGTAACACCCATACTTTTGGAATTAATTAATTAAATAAGTTATTAGAAATATTTGTGGATTATTAATGAATATGTGATGTTTTGTTGACTATGATGTGTGCTATATTGTTATGTTATGGGGTAATGGGAAGTTAAGTGAGTAGGGAGTATTTTAGTCATTTGGATAATTAGTAATAATTGTTTAAAATTAGTTAGAATTATTATTAATAATAAAATAGAGGAATAATTGATATAGAGAAGATAAGGATAAGATGGTAATTGGTGAAAGGTTAAGTGAGGACAAGTTTGGCAAAATATAGTAGGGGTCAAAAGGTTAAACAAGGAATAAAGGAAAATATTTTATTTGGTACGATCATGAAAACTTTGGAAGAGCAGAGAGAAAGCTAGGTGTGATACGGTGGCAGAAACGACTGTTATACTGGTTTGCATTTTTTGTTCGCAAATGTCGCAGTAAGCAAGAGCCGCCACCGACTTTTATTTCATCCAACAAAGGAAAGGAAAAAGAACAGAAAAAACCTTTTTTTGAGAGTTTGAGTACGGGGGGTAGATTATAGAAAGGGAAGGTGTTAGCATCCTTTCTATCCATGGTTTTCCATGGGCTCTTAGGTACTTTGCTCATTTTTAAAATTGCTTGTGTGTGCTTATTTTGAAAAGTTTTACTTCATGATAACCCTTGTATCGGTCCTCAAGAGTGTGACAAAGTTGTTTTGAAAAGTGTTTGTGTAAAATTTTTTGTTTGACCAAGTACCTAGGAACTAATCTACCTACTCGAAAAAAGTCTGTTTGTTTTCCTTTAGACAGCGCTATCCTAGTATTAAGGAATAGGTAGCACCATCTTTGGAGTTTTAAGGGACGTTCGAAGGGACAAGTACAATCACAAAAGCAATGTTAGGAAATTTTTAGTAATCAACCTAAAGCCTTAAATATCTTTTTCCGAGGCAACATTCGAATGGGTCATTTTAGATCTTTTGGGACTAGAGGACGACCACTAACATTCCCTATACTTCATGACCGTTTACCGAAGGCAACTGGAGTGGAGTAAACCCTAGGAGTGAGCATGTGCAAGTGTATTTTTTCAGTTAATTATCTTTGCACATTTAGGGTTTTCTACTGTTTTAATTTCAATTTGTCTTTCCATGCAATCCTATACATACATCTAAGCAGTTTATAGTTTGCGGAAATAAAAATGCGAGAAATTAAAGTCCTAGCTATTACAAGGCTTTCGCAGATACATAATTATTTTGACTGTTAATAAAGATGCGAAACTAAAACCCTACTTAAATCTATTATAAACCCGAAAGAGTTACAATAATAGAAAAAAGAAAATTAAAGCCGTGCGCGGAGAATTAAATGCGAGAAATAATTGGAAAACCTAAAATTCTAATTGAAAAAAATATTTAGATTATTTTTTAAGAAGAAATTAGGCTATATACAAATTTAACCCTAATTCTATTTATTTTAATTATACAAAAAGAATTAAATTGCATTAATTTAATTAAACTAATTAATTAATAAAAATATTTTTTATAAAAAAAAATGATTTTTGATATTTTTATGATTTTTGATTAAATAAAAAAAACCTGATTTTTGGTGTTATTTGGAAAAAGAAATAATTAATAAATAATAAAAAAGAATTAAAATAAAAAGATAATAGAATTGGGCCTGTTGGAGAGCAATTAGGGGGGGGGGGGGGGGGGGGCGTTCCTGAATTGGCTGGGCCCAAATTCTTTGGCCCAAAGGTCATGCGCCTGATCTAATGGGATCATCTCCTGAGGGTTTACCACGAGCTTACGGATGTTAAGCGTTGGATCTGGCTGGAGATGGATCCCGTGATGAAGCACTGAGGTGTATGGTGGACGCCAGGTTATGAGGCACGCTGGATCTACAAGAATTGTTTAGAAAATAAGAAAAACGTTTGGACCTGGGATCGAATCCAGGTCCTTTGCTTCACACGCCTATAGCCCTTGCCATCTGCGCTGCACTGTAAATTGTTAATATAATAAGAAAACAATATTATAATGACAAGCCACATAATTTCCTCCAAAAATGCGCGAATTTCAAATGGACCAGTGGTTGATTGCCACGCCTTCATCTTCTTCCCAGAAGTGTCGTTTTAGGTATCAGACTTATACCTACGGACATCTTCCATAGCTATAAACCTGCAAGCTTAAAAAATTCATAAAACACATGATAAATTAATTCTAGCTATACCAATCAACTCGTCTTGATCTCACGAGTACCATCGCACCATTTTCTTGGTCCAATTTAACCTGTACAAAGAAACCCTAAAACGGCCCCCTAAACCCTAGCAATGGAAATTAGCGAACCTGTCATCAAAACTCAAAATTAATTGAACCAAAATATTCCAAATGATGATACAAATACAATGTTATGCTTAAAAGTGGTTAATCATGCGTAAATTGTAATATCAAAATCAAACTGGTATGTGCAAACTGTGGGTTTACCAGGAGCGATTATAGACTTGGGAATGCTTGCAATTGATCGTGTTAGCTTCAGGAGATATCCAGGAATCGTTTAGAAGCTTTGGAATGTCTTGAATCACCCTCTATGTGAGAAAACAATCCACCACTTTTTTTCCAAAATTTGGGTTTTGTTCTTCAGCTCTCACGACTGCAACCCTATTCTTTTGGCTTGTCTATGTCCTATATATGCAGTGTGATGAATTAGGGCACAAAAACAACTTGAATATTTTACAATCATGGAAATTGAATGTGATTTGTTTTCTATATGATATGTTTCTAAAACAATCCTAATCATGCTATTTTTGCCTCAATTTTCCTTGATTCGATTTGATTCTAACAAAAATCAGATCAAAAAATCAATCTTTGATATTTTTTGTCATTTATTTGATTTAATGTGACTTTTAAATAATAAAAATAAAAATAAAATAAATAATTAGAGAAAATAAAATATGGATGCTGATTTGGGTCGTGGACCATGTCTTCAACAAGATACAATCATGAAAAGCTGGGCCCATTTAACAAAAAATGCACTTTTTAGCACATTTGACTTTTGGCAATTTTCCAAAAATGGCCAACTTTGACAATGCATATCTCTTCCAATTTTAACCCTAGAGAGGTGTTCTTTGACTTTTTAGAAAGCTTAGGATGTCCCATAAACAACCCTTTTGGTTTTATCTCAATTGGGTCTTCCATATTCATGTAATAAGCTTTGACCCAAAAGGTGTTTTTATTGACTTTTCAAAAGGACCTATAATGTAGAAATTCATATCTTTTTATGAGTGCATTTTTTGAACTTTAGGGATGAATATGAGTTATAGGAAATTGGATTATCTTCAAAATGATCCTTGTATGAGAAATTTCTAATAAAGCATGAGAAAGTTATGCTTGGTCAATGTTTGGTTGACTTTTCCTAAGAAACCCTATTTAGCAACTTTTGAGTTTTGATGAATTAGGAAAATTCCTTGAGGAATCATGATCAACCTTTGATAAAATGATGAGTATCACTTAAAAATGTTGATGTTGACCAAAAATCTTGAAGTTTGACCGTATGTGGGTCACAATTGACTTTTGACCTAACACAGTTGATTTTCAGGCATTTGAGCAGTTGACTGAGCAAACTTCTTGTGTAGGGCATGAGACTTGACATGGATGTTCTTGAAAACATATTAGGACCATGGAATATATTTGATGCCTTTGGATTTCACCCATCTTGATGAAAATGGAAACCCTAGTTGGAGGTTCATTGCTTTAGGAGAGAGTTTGTCTGGTCAACTCTTGGGCATCCTTGAGCAAGTTGAGGGTCTGAATGAGCATATGTTGAGCAAAATGGGAGGGAAAATTTTAGGGTGCAACATCTGCCCATGTTCAATCTTCTTAAACCTGTGGATGTAGATTGGTTGGTCTTCCTTTCGTGATCTGAAGGTGGAAGATGATTGAACACTAGAGTGCCCAGAAATTTGCACTCGCATGAAGTGCATGGTGATCAATCGATAATATCAGGAATGGGCTTATAGATGCCATTTGGAAGGTGACGGAGAATCTTTAGAGATGGGCTTAAATATGCCATCTATAGAAAATATCGATTGCATAAGAGATTCCTTTGCGATAATTCATGTACCTGCCGCTAAGGAGGACTTCACCGAGGAAAGTTGATTTGTGTCTTGGGAAATAGAGTCTAGGAGCTTCGGTTGTCCATTACTCTACTGGGGAATTAATTCTTTATTGAGGAGGTGGAAGTGAACTGCATATATGGTCAGGGTCCAGGCTACACAGTGACTTACTGGGGAAAGGTGAACTCGACTGTAACTGGTCAGGTCCAGGTATTACAGTGTTGTAAACTGTTATCTGGAGATAAGAGAGAAGGAACCTGGATAGTAGGGTTGCTTCGAGGTGGAATCCTGGATAGTAGGGCCATGAGAAGGAACCTGGATAGTAGGGTTACTTCGGGATGAAAGCCTGAATAGTAGGGCTATAAGAAGGAACCTGAATAGTAGGGTTACTTCGAGATGAAAGCCTAGATAGTAGGGCTATGAGAAGGAACCTGGATAGCAGGGTTACTTAGAAATGAGAGCCTGGATAATAGGGCTATGAGAAGGAACCTGGGTCGTAGGGTTACTTTAAGATGAAAGCCTGGATAGTAGGGCTATAAGAAGGAACCTGGGTCGTAGGGTTACTTCGAAATGAGAGCCTGGATAGTAGGGCTATGAGAAGGAACCTGGGTCATAGGGTTACTTCGAAATGAGATCCTGGATAGTAGGGCTGTGAGAAGGAACCTGGGTCGTAGGGTTACTTCAAAATGAGATCCTGGATAGTAGGGCTATAAGAAGGAACCTGGGTCGTAGGGTTACTTCGAAATAAGAGCCTGGATAGTAGGGCTATGAGAAGTAACCTGGATAGTAGAGTTACTTCGTGATGAAAGCCTGGATAGTAGGGCTATAAAAAGGAACCTGGGTCGTAGAGTTACTTCGAAATGAGGCCCTGGATAGTAGGGCTATGAGAAGGAACCTGGGTCGTAGGGTTACTTCAAAATGAGAGCCTGGATAGTAGGGTTGTGAGAAGGAACCTGGGTCGTAGGGTTACTTCGAAATGAGAGCCTGGATAGCAGAGCTATGAGAAGGAACCTGGGTCGTAGGGTTACTTTGAAATGAGAGCCTGGATAGTAGGGCTATGAGAAGGAACCTGGGTCGTAGGGTTACTTCAAAATGAGAGCCCGGATAATAGGGTTGTGAGAAGGAACCTGGGTCATATGGTTACTTCGAAACGAGAGCCTGAATAGTAGGGCTATGAGAAGGAACCTGGGTCGTAGGGTTACTTCGAAATGAGAGCCTGGAAAGTAGGGCTGTGAGAAGGAACCAGGATGGTAAGGTTACTTTGAAATGAGAGCCTGGATAGTAGGGCTTATGGAAAGGAACCTGGGTCATAGGTGTTGTACCCCAAAATTTTCCCTCCCATTTTACTCAACATATGCTCATTAAGACCCTCAACTTGCTCAAGGATGCCCAAGAGTTGACCAGACAAACTCTCTCCTAAAGCAAGAAACCTCTAACTAGGGTGTCCATTTTCATCAAGATGGGTGAACTCCAAAGGCCTCAAATATTTTCCATGGTCCTAATATTTTCTCAAGAACATCCATGTCAAGTCTCATTCCCTGCACAAGAAGTTTACGCAGTCAACTGCTAAGATGCTTGAGAATCGACTGTACTAGGTCAAAATTCAATTGTGACCCACATACAGTCAAACTTCAATATTTTTGGTCAACATAAACATTTTGAAGTTATACTCATCATTTTATCAAGGGTTGATCATGACTCCTCAAGGAATGCTCCTAATTCATCAAAACTCAAAAGTTGCTAAATTAGGGTTTCTCAGGAAAAGTCAACCAAACTTTGACCAAGAATAACTTTCTCATACTTTATCAGAAATTTCTAATCCAAGGCTCATTTTGAAGAGAATACAATTTCCTATTACTCATCTTCAGCCCTCAAGTTCAAAAAATGCACTCATAAAAAGATATGGATTTCTACATTATAGGTCCTTTTGAAAAGTCAACAAAAACACCTTTTGGGTCAAAGCTTCTTACATGAACATGGAAGACCCAATTGAGATGAGACCAAAAGGTTTGTTTAGGGGACATCCTAATATTTCTAAAAAGTCCAAGGGTTAAAATTGGAAGAGATATGCATTGTCAAAGTTGACCATTTTTGGAAAATTGCCAAAAGTCAAATGTGCTCAAAAGTGCATTTTTTGTCAAATAGGCCTAGCATTTTAGGATTGTATCTTGTTAGGGACATGGTCCACGACCCAAATCAGTAGCCATATATTATTTTCTTTATTTATTTATTTTATTTTGATTTTTATTTATTAAAAATCACATTAAATCAAATAAATGACAAAAAATATAAAAGATTGATTTTTTGATCTGATTTTGGTGAGAATCAAATCTAATTAACTGACCTAATCAGATCAAATCGAATCAAGGGAAATTGAGGCAAAAATAGTATGATTTGGACGGTTTTGGAAAGATATCATATAGCAAGCAAATCACATTCAATCTCCATAATTCCAAAAGATTCAGGTGTTTTTGTTGCCCTAATTCATCACACTACATATAATGAACAAAAACAATGCAAAAGGACAAGTGTTGCAGTCGTGAGAGCAGAGAAAGAAAACTCATATTTTGGCAAAAAGTGGTGGATCGTTTTCTCACATAGAGGGTGATTCAAAGCATTTCAAAGCTGCTAATCTCTTCCTGGACCTCTCCTGAAGCTGGCACGATCAATTGCAAGCATTCCCAAGCCTAGAATCATCTCATAGCCTTCACACGGTTTTCATTTTTTTTCAAAATCGATTACAACAATTCTTGCATCCTATGCATATTCTAATGACGTGTTTGTGATTATTGACATATTTGCAACATGCTTGAATGATTTAATTGACGTTTTGATGCATATATTGATGATTGCCATGGTTAGGGTTTAAGAAGCCATTTTGGGGCTTCTCTTTACAGGTGAAATTTGACCAAGAAAATAATGCCATGATACTCGTGAGATCAAGACGAGTTAATTGGTATAGCTATAATTAACTTATCATGCGTCATATGAATTTTTGAAGCTTGCAAGTTTATAGCTATGGAGTTTTATCCGTAAGTATACGTTTAGCACCTAAGACGACAGACAGGGAAGAAGACGATGACTTGTCACCATCCCACTGGTCCATTTGAATTACGCGCGCTTTTGGAAAAAATTGTGTAGCTTGTCAATATAATATTATCTTCTTATCATACTAACAAATAAATAGCGTAGCGCAAATGGCAAGGGGACGAGCATGTGAAGCAAAAGACCTGGGTTCGATCCCAGGTCCCAACATTTTCTTATTTTCTAAACATTTAGCTGCAGATCCAGTGTGCCTCATAGTTTAGCATCCACTATGCGCCCCAGATCTCAGCCTTGATATCCATCATCATACAAATCTCACGCTCCAGCAGTGAAATACTACCATGTACCATCAGAGGAGAGAGGCACAAAATCATGTGCAGGAATGGGCTCAGCATCTTTGGGCCTAACCGGAATTTGGCAGTGCACCCCCCCTATTCGCTCATCATACATGCCAAAATTCTATTCTTTTTTTATTTCAATTCTTTTTTATCACTTATTAATTATTTCTTTTTCAAATAACACCAAAAATCATGTTTTTTTATTTAATCAAAAATCATAAAAACATCAAAAATATTTTTTTTATAAAAAATATTTTTATTAATTAATTAGTTTAATTAAATTAAGGCAATTTAATTCTCTTTTTATTATAATTTAAAATAATTAGAATTAGGGTTTAATTTTGTACATAACCTAGTTTTTTTTCTCAAAAATAACCTAAATATTTTTCAATTAGATTTTAGGTTTTCCAATTATTTCTCGCATTTAATTCGCCGCGCGCGCCTTTAATTTTCCCTTTTTATTATTATTGTCACTTCTCCGAGTTTGTAATAGATTTAATTAGGGTTTTAATTCCACATTTTATTTATAGTAAAAATAATTATGTATCTGCCCAAAGCCTTGTAATAGTTAAGGCTCTAGTTTCTCCCATTTTAATTTCCACAAACTATAAACTGTTTAGATGTATGTTAATAGGATTGTATGGAAGGACAAATTGAGATTAAAACAATAGAAAACCCTAATTGCAAGATAAATATAATTGAAAAAACACACTGTTGCACACTTGCACCCCTAGGGTACTCCCCACTTGGTTGCCTCGGAAAACAATGGTCATGTCCCTCGAACGTAGGGATATCTTAGCAAAAGACCCCCAATCTAAAAGTTGTCATAAAGATGATAGTCCCTTAACGTCCCACGAGTTACCTACGAGAAATGATCTTGTCCCTCGATGTTTCCTATATGATGACAGTCCCTTCAAACTGCTAAGGTATCCCTATATGTTGCCTTCTATGATCATAACAATGACCCGTAATTGTCCCTTCGAATGTCCCTTAAACTCCAACGATGGGGCTACCTACTCCTTAATAGTAGGATAGTGCTGTCTAAAGGAAACGAGAAAATAAACAATCTTTTTCGAGTAGGTAAAAACTCTTAAGTACTTGCTCAAAACAAAAAACTTTTACACAAATAATTTCAAAACAATTTTCAAAAACAACTTCGTCACACTCTTGAGGACAGATACAAGGGTTACCACGAAGTTAAACAAAAACTTTTTGAAACATACACAAGCAATTTCAAAATGAGCAAGTACCTAAGAGCCCATGGAAAGCCACGGATAGAAAGAGTGCTAACACCTTCCCTTTCTATAATCTACCCCCCGTACTCAAAAAATCTCGAAAAAGGTTTTTTCTGCTCTTTTTCCTTTTCCTTTGTTGGATGAAATAAAAGTCAATGGCGACTCTTACTTACCGCACATTTGCGAATACAAAACGCAAACTAGTATTAACAGTCGGTTCTGCCACCATATCACAATAGGGTTACTTCAAAGTGATAGTGTAGATTAGTTGACTTGTTTGGTTTCAGGAACTGAGTTTCCATTAGTCGTCTGCAAACATGACCTGTATAACTGCTGGATTTGTTGAAGATAATTGTCTTTCCTGAAAAGATACCAGGGTTAATTATATGCAATGCATGAAATGCCTTGTGAGATGATGTTCTCAAAATAAATGAGATTATGATGTATGCGATATGTATGTGCATGTCATGATGTATGTACATGAAATGCTATTGGGGTATGTCCGAGTCTGGGAAAATAAATCCTGATTGCTGCTGGAGAATATAGCATTCCTGACTGTTGTAGAGAATTGTGGTTCTTCTACTTCCGTCGGGGATGGTGAGCTGAAATGACTATGCTGGAGATTTACTCTTTGTTATTTATGAATATTCTGCCAGGGAGAGATTCTGTTTGAGAATAAATCTGCGGGGAACAACTTGGAAGGTGAATTTCTGTAGATGAAGTAATGAGCTCTGTCGGGGATTGAGCTTCTGTATCCAGAGAAATAAACTCTGATTGGGAGATAAAATTTACTGACCCGCTCGCGATTATGAAATTCGGCCGGGGGACATAGCTGTCAGGTTTCTGAATGACCCTGGCTGGGGAGATTACTTCCTGTTTCGGGAAATCCGACATCAATGCTTTTGAACACTTTTACTCTGTGGGGAGTGTATGTACTGATGATTATGCTCCAAAGCTGTCTCTGTCCCGGTACCTGCTGGGCAGAGTAACTGTCAGGTTTGACACTTCTTATTTTTGCCCCTGTTTTTGGAATTACGAGTAATTGTCTTTTGTTTCTTATGTAAATATTTATGAGCAGCAATCATGTTCAAATGCATATGTCAAGAATAAATCATTGGACGTTCTTGCAAAACAAAACAGAAAAAGAAAAAACTCAAAGTTTCTTGTGAAAATGATTTTGTATTGATTTTTGAAGTTGGCCTGTAATAGGCATTTTCATACAAGGAGGCTGACGCTCTAGTAAGAGAACCCCTCAGTAAAAATAGAAGCTATACAACTTTGTGTAAAAGAAAACAACTATTTGAAACAATCCCATTGAGTTCCAACTACGCTATCGCCCTTATGTCTTCGAGCGTCTCATCACTTTGCTACTTGGCGGAAAGTTGATTAGATTGATTGGTACCGTCCGAACTTGATAGTCGATACCGAAGGTTGGTCGCAAGATGATCCAATGGGACATAGTGATACTCTTTACATCCCTAACTTTTGCCTAGACTTCCCTTTCGGGTTTTCAGTCCACCGGGATACCCTTTTTTGCCCAAGTCGCCCTTTCAGGTTTTCGGCTTTCCGGGTGTACAGATTTTTCCATTTTCATCCCTTATTTTTTCCCGAACCCTTTTGGTTCGCCGTGAAGACCTTATTTTTGCCAAGGCCAGTCAACCTAGAGGGTCTTTTAATCAGGCGTAGTATCTTTTCACTATGTCTGCATTGACAGGGTGAGGAAGGTCGTCACCGTCCATGGTGGTTAGAATCATAGCTCCACCTGAGAAAATGTTTTTAACCACAAATGACCCTTTGTATGTGGGGGTCCATTTTCCCCTGGGATCACCTTGCGCCAGTATGGTGCGCTTGATCACTAGATCCCTGACTTGATATTCTTGACATCTGAATTTCTTATTAAAAGCCTTGATCATTTGCTTTTGATACGTCTGACCATGACAGATAGCGGTAAGTCTCTTCTCGTCGATTAGATGTAGCTGATCAAGTCGAGTTTGGATCCAGTCGTCTTTGTTCAAACACGCATCATTCATAATCCTGAGAGAAGGTATCTGGGCTTCGATAGGTAGGACTTCCTCCATGCCATATACCAGAGAATAGGGTGTTACCCCTGTCGACGTTCGTACTAAGGTACGGTATCCATGAAGAGCAAATGGTAACATCTTATGCCAGTCTTTGTATGTCACCGTCATCTTCTGTACAATTTTCTTGATGTTCTTGTTATCCGCTTCATCAGCTCCATTCATCTTCGGCCGGTAGGGAGAAAAGTTATGATGTTGTATCTTGAACTGCTTATAGAGCTCGATGATCATTATGTTGTTGAGATTCGTACCATTATCAGTAACAATTCTCTCTGGCACACCATACCGACAGATCAGGTTATGTCGGATAAAATGCGCCACAACGTTCTTGGTCACAGTAGCAAAAGAGGCCGCCTCAACCCATTTCGTGAAGTAATCAATGGCCACTAAGATGAAGCGATGTCCATTGGAAGCAGTGGGCCTGATCTCTCTGATCATGTCAATGCCCCACATTGCAAAGGGCCACGGAGCTGTCAAGACGTTCAAGGGAACCAAAGGCACATGTATCTTATCAGCGTAGATTTGGAACTTATGACAAGTTCGGGAGTGCTGATAACAATCTGCTTCCATAGTGGACCAATAATATCCTGCTCGTAGGATCTTCTTAGCCATGGCATGTCCACTGGAATGGGTTTCGAAGGTACCTTCATGTAGATCTGTCATAATCCTCTCTGCTTCGTTCTTGTCTACACACCATAGTAAGGTAGAGTCATGACTGCGCTTGTAGAGGATTCCATTACTGAGGAAGAATTTTGTAGCGAAACTTCTCAGAAACTTCTTATCATTGACAGATGCCCCTTCCGGATACTCTTGAGTCCCGAGATACCTCTTGACTTCGTGAAACCAGGGTTTGTTTGCCACCTCTTTAGTATCGATTTCACAACAATGCGCTGGTTCATCCAACCTCTCAATGGTGATTCAGGGAGCTTCAATGTCCCACCTGACTTTGAACATAGAGTACATGGTAGCTAGCGCGTTCGCTAACTGGTTCTCCTCTCGCGGGAAATGTTCAAAAGTTACCTCCTCAAAGTGTGGGAGAAATGTTAGCATGTGCTCTTTGTATGGGATGGGATTCAGATGCTTTGTATGCCATTCGCCTTTAATCTGACTTATTAACAAGGCTGAATCCCCGAAAACGTCCAAGAACTTGATCCTGAGGTCAATAGCAGCCTTGAGGCCCATGATACAAGTTTCATACTCCGCCATGTTGTTAGTGTAGTTGAAACATAGTCGGGCGGTGCAAGGAGTATGACAGCCCTCAGGAGATATGATTACAGCGCCGATGCCATTACAAGTGTGTTCAAAGCTCTGTCAAAAACCATAGTCCATCGAGATCCCTCTTCGGGTCCTTCATCCGGTCCAAGTTCTTCGTAGTCAGTCACCAGCATAATATTCTCATCCGGGAACTCAAAATTCATGGATTGGTAGTCATCCACGGCCTGATGAGCCAAATGATCAGCCAATACACTCCCCTTGATTGCTTTCTGGGTTGTATATTGTATATCGTACTCAGTTAAAATCATCTTCCATCTTGTTATTCTTCCGGAGAGAGCGGGTTTCTCGAAGATGTATTTGATTGGATCCATCTTATATATCAACAAAGTAATATGGGTTAGCATATACTGTCTTAGTCGGCGAGCAGCCCATGCCAAAGCTCAGCAAGTTTTCTCGAGCAGTGAGTATCGTGTCTCACAGTTGGTAAACTTTTTGCTAAGGTAGTATATTGCGTTCTCTTTTCGACCAGACTCGTCATACTGCCCCAACACACACCCCATTGAATTGTCTAGCACTGTTAAGTATAATATTAAAGGTCTTCCTTCAACCAGAGGCATCAGAATTGGTGGTTGTTGTACCCCAAAATTTTCCCTCCCATATTTCTCAATACATGTCAAGTGAGGTCCCCAAATTGCTCAAGGAAGTTCAAGAGTTGACCAGACAAACTCTCTCCTAAGGCAGTCTACCTCAAATTAGGGTATCATTTTTTATCAGGATATGTGAACCATAAAGGACTCAAATTCTCACCATTCTCCTAATATGTTCTCAAGATCATCCGTGTCAAGTTTCAAGTCTTGCAGAAGAAGTTGGCTCAGTCAATTGCTCAAAGGCCTGAAAATCGAATGTGCTAGGTCAAAAGTCAACTGAGGCCCACATACAGTCAAACTTCAATATTTTTGGTCAACATCGTCATTTTGAAGTATCATTCATAATTTTATCAAGGGTTGATCATGATTCATCAAGGATTGCTCACAATTCATCAAAACCCAAAGGTTGCTAAATTAGGGTTTTGTAGGAAAAGTCAACTCAACTTTGACCAAGCATAACTTTCTCATACTTTATCAGAAATGACTCATCCAAAGCTCATTGTGAAGAGGATTAAATTACCTACAATTAATCTTCATCTCCAAAGTTCAAAATATACACTCACAAAAAGATATGATTTTTGAAATTAAAGGTCATTTTGAAAGGTCAACAAAAACACCTTTTGGATCAAAGCTTCATACATGAACATGTAAGACTCAATTGAGATGAGATCAAAAGGGTTACTTATAGGACATCCTAAGATTTCTAAAAAGTCCAAGAACACCTCTCTAGGGTCAAAATTGAGAGAGTTATGCATTGGCCAAGTTGACCTTTTTTGCAAATTTGCCAAAAGTCAACATTGATCAAATTTGCATTTTTTCCAAAGGGGCCCATGTTTTCTTGTTTGAAACATGTTTCTAATAGGACCCCCGACCCCTGATATTTTCCACCTTTTATTTTATTATTTTTATCATTTATTTTGATTTTTTATTCATTTAAATCAAAATAAATCAAATTAAATGGTAAAATAATAAAATCAAATCAAATCTTGGATTTTTTGTGCATCTTTTGAGTCTATGTATAGCTGGCAGGATGACCAATTCGTGCAAGATTGATTTGGGTTGAAAAAGATTGGATTGAAGCAAATTTGGAAAGATATCATATGCCATGAAAGACCAAATCAAATCTTCATAATGGGCAAGATTCAATTCGTTTTTGTTGTCCTAATGTGTTGCACTACATATACAGAAGGAATACAAGGTAAGAGGAGAGATTGAGCAGTCGTGAAAGAGGCAGAACAAACTTCAAAATTTCAAAGAAAAAGTGCAGATCAAATTCCAAGCTACAGGCCATCTCAAGCCATCATAACCTTACCAATCGGTTGCTGGACGTCTCAGGAACGTGTTTCAATCACTAGCAAGCCTCCCCACGTCCTAAAACACTTTGTAGGAGCATCACGGTTTTCCCTATTTCTTGGAATTTGATAACGATGATTTATACATCATTTGCACGTTTTGATTATATATTCTTGTTCCTTATTGAGTTTCCAAGCTAATCATTCTATTCAATTGAATTTTTGATAATTGTATGTAAAACTACCATGGCTAGGGTTTCTTGGTTAGTTTTAGGGCTTTGTAGTACAGGTTAATTTGGACGTTGATTCTGGTACCATGATACTCGTGAGGATGAGACGAGTTGATTGGTACCATCCATGATCATTTATCTTGCCTGTGGATAATTTTTGAGATACACAGGTCTATACCTACAACGAACGTCCGTAGGTAAAAGTTTGTTTACCTAAAACGACGGTTTGGTGAAGAAGACGATGCGTGGCACTCCCTGGTTGGGTGGTTTGAACTTTAGCATGTTTTTTCCATTAACCATTATTTTTCATATATTATATTTTATTTTCATTATATGTATAAACAAGTCAAGTAGCTCAGTTGGCAAGCGTGCGTTGGAAATATGCATAAGGACCTGGGTTCGATCTCTAGGTCCCATATTTGTTTCATATTGTTTTCCAATAGGTGATCAAGCGCGTTGCATTAGTGTACATCCACCATGTACCATCAACATTTGACCATCAAACACATCTCTGGCCTAGATCAACGTGCCACCCTTGTAGGCCTACCATGCTCCTCAAGTCAACCAACACATCAGAACCAACGAAGTCAAGTAGGCCTTAGCTTTATTGGGCCCAGAAATTCAGTTGGCACCCCCCTTTCAGCAAATACCACCAGGCCCATTTACTTCTTTTTTTATTTATTATCTTTATTTTATTCTTTATTCTTTTAAATTCCTTTATTTATTTTAATTCACAAATTAATTTATTTTCCATAAAATCATAAAATCAAGACTTCATAAAAACAATTAGGATTAGTTCTTTTTTATTATTATAAAAATTAATTTAATTTAGTTTAATTTAGGGAAATTGTAATTTGTTTTCATAAATAAAATCAAATAGAAATTAGGTTAAAACTTTTGATTTAATTTTATTTTGCTCTTTTTCTCAAATAAATAAAAATACAAAAATAGGTTTTAGAATAAATTAATTTATTTTTCTTAATTTAAAATCAATTAGAATTAGGATTTTCTTTTTAATTTAATGATTTCTTTATTTTCTTAAATAAAAAAACATGACAAAAACTTTTTTTATCAATCACAATTAGGTTTAGGCAAGGGTCAAAACCCTAGTTGTTCCGTACTTGATTCATCGCGTGCGTGTTATTTATTTTTGCCAATATTTTTGTAACTGTTCATGGTTTGTAATAGCTTAATCTAGGACTTTTTACTTATCGTTTTTCGCCGGGTTTTTGGCTATGTAATTAATCCCCCTCCACGAAGCCTTGTAATAGCATAGATTTACTTTCTCGCATTTTAATTCCTGCAAATATTTGACTGTTTAGGTGTATGCTAATAGGATTGTATGGCAAGAATGCATGACAAATTAATACGGTTAGAAAACCCTAATATGCAAAGATTAAATAACTGAAAACAGATCACTCGCACATATCACTCTTAAGGTATACTCTCACTTCGGTTGCCTTCGGTAAACGATCATTAAGCATAAGGTGTCTTAGTGGTTGCCCTCCTGTCTAAAAAAGATCAAACGTCCCATTCAAATGTTGCCTCGGAAATGTTGCCTCAAATATGATCTTAAGACTCTAGGGTTATTACAAGGGTATCCTAACATTGCTTTAATGATCGTACGTCTCTTTCGAATTGACCCTTGCAAATTCCAACGACGGTGCTACCTATTTCTCAATAGTGGGATAGTGTTGTCTAAAGGAAACGAGAATAGAAACGATCTTTTTTCGAGTAGGTAGATACTAGTAGGTACTTGCTCAAATCGAAAATTTTCATGCTTACACTTTTCAAACAAATTTTCAAAACCACTTCGTAACACCTTTGAGGACTGATACAAGGGTTATCACGAAGTCAAACTTTTCAAAAAAAAAGCACATACACAAGCAATTTTAAAAAGATGAGCAAGTACCTAAGAGCCCATGGAAAACCATGGATAGAAAGGGTGCTAACACCTTCTCTTTCTATAATCTACCCCCCGTACTCAGAATATCTCGAAAAAGGATTTTTTTTATACTTTTTTCCTTTCCGATTAGATGAAATAAAAGTTGATGACGACTCTTGCTTACCGCAACATTTGCGAACAAAAAACGCAAACCAGTATTAAACAGTCGGTTCTGCCACCGTATCACAGAACTAGCGACTCTGATGGGGAGTTAATAAATGGGGTATACCTTAGGATCTAGTTCATCATAATTGCTTCTCTTGATTGCTTTGTTTGCTTTATTTTTGAGGGTTCTGTTTGGGGTTACTATAGATCCTACACCCGGATCTGGGGAATACCTTTTAGGTAAGTAGAAATAGACTGTGAGGGAACTGTACGGCGTAGACCGATACGGTTGAAGCAGTAGCTACGTTGGTGTGGCACTTTGGTTGGTACCGATATCCCTTGTGGAGAAACGAGGTGAATACGGGGCCGCTGCATGGTGTCATTAAGCATAAACTGACCTTAGAACCTTTAATCTCCCAACTTGGCCATTAGAAAGTAGTGAGATATCCGACCTTGGTGTAAAGTTGAGAACTGGTTGATACTCGATGCTACACTCATTGAGACCATACTCTCGAGATAGTTCTGGCTGCAAGAAAAGATTGCATGAGCTGAAACCATGACCGATGGAGGATGGTCAGTGATATTGAGATCCTCTAGAACCCGGTTACTTTTTCTAGGACAGGTTTGAACCAACTTAACTTCAAGAGGGTATTACCTTTGACCTCATGCAAGCCTCAAACCTAAGAGTTTTATGTGATTTGACTGTGTTTGCAATATCTGTGTTTGCTATACCTGTGGTTTATCATGACATCATGCATCATAACATGGCACTCATGCTTCATTACACTAACCATGTCAAAGACCAAGGGAATTTATCTTTATTCTGTTTTGCAGATCATGGCTTCCATGCGTAGAAATACCATCCGAGTCAACTTTGTGCAAATACCTGCCCAACTTAAAGAGCTAGCCTCAAGAGTTTTTTAGACTTCTATGTTCATTAAGAGACACGGTTAACTTCTAAGCCTGGTTACTTCAAACCTTTATGAATAGATGATGAGCATACTATTTCAGTTCTTGGATCCCGTGCATCATTGCTTCACCTTTCCAGATTACCAACTGGTACCCACCTTGGAAGAGTTCTCTCATCTATTGGGCATATCCATTCTTGAACAGGTACCCTTCACAGGTATGGAACAAGTTCCTAGACCAGAAGACATTGCCTCAGCTCTACATTTAAAACGGGCCGATGTGGTATCCAATTGGGAAACTCGAAGCGGGGTCGAAGGTTTTCTAGCCAAATTTCTGATAGACCAGGCTCAACTATTCTGGGATGATTTGGATTTTCAGGCTTTTGAAGATGTCTTGGCTCTTCTTATCTATGGTTTGGTTCTCTTCCCTAATCCGGATTCCTTTGTAGATGTGAATGCTGTCAAGATTTTCCTTTCTCGCAACCCTGTGCCTACCTTGCTAGGTGATATCTTACATGCTCTCTATACTCGTAGTATAAGGAGAAGAGGGACTCTTATGTGTTGCATGTCGTTGCTGTCAAGGTGGTTTATTTCTCACCTCCCTAAGTCTGTGCTGAAGAACGAAGAAGGTTTGGGTTGGTCGTACAGAATAATTTCACTTGCTCATACAAATATTCTTTGGTGTTCCCGGTCTATGGAAGACACTGCTGTTATTGACCGTTGTGGGGGATACCCTAATGTCCCATTGCTTGGAATCAGAGGGGGTATAACTTACAATTCTTGTCTAGCCTTGCGACAATTTGGTCGTGCTCGAAGAGATGGTCCCCATGAGTTACTTCTTGAGGACATTGTATTTGACTATAAGGAGGATGTTAAGGAGCATCGCCGAAGCTTTATACGAGCTTGGGGCATGGTGAACAGATCTGACCCCCAAGAGTTGGGACCGAAGACTTCCATTCCTATGCAGCCTTACCTCCAGTGGGTCCAAGCTCGTGCCCAGAAGCTTTTGATGCCTTATGAGGCCGTATTACTAGTGATTATGGAGCCCACTAACGAAAAAGGCATCCCTTACACAGTTCTCTATCCTTACATGCCCACTGATCCTGGGGAGTTACAGAGGTCTTGGATTCATCTGAAGAATGAGCGGGACACTTACTGGGAGCAGTTCCATGAGCAAGAAAGGAAGGTTTTAAAGCTCACCAGGCAGCTCGAGGAAGAAAGAATGACTATATCAGCACAAAGAGGAAGCGATCATGGGACTTTTGATTTTGCTTTTTCTAGTTTTAGATTTTGTTTTATTTACTTCTTTGTAACGCCTTAAAGGCATTGTTGAACCTTTCAAAGTTAAGATAATAAAGTTTTGTTTATTTTCTGGTTTACAAATTTAAATCTCCCAAAGTCTTTGAAATCATTACATGCGCATCCCATTATCAAGCACATCATTACAGATACCCCTACAGGTTTCTCATCTTCTTCGCTATTTATTTCAGCAGAAATGTCTTCTGATCAAGCCATCAAAGATCTTCAGGCACATAACTCCCAGTTCCAACATATGTTCATAAGTCTGGATAAGGGGCAAGAGGATCTGAAGACCCTTATTCTGAAAGAGAAGAAGAAAAAGAAGAAGGTCGATATTCTGAACATGGGTAGAAGATTCAGAGAAAGGTTGAAGCATCAAACTGATCTGACCTCTTCATCCAAGGACGGGGAGAATCAAGAAAGGGAAAAGGACCTTAGTCCTGCAGTTTCTGACAACGATACTGATTATAATGATGAGCAATATCCTCTTGCTGAGGATAGGTACAAGCAGCTAGAATACCGTCTGAGTGCTATGGAAATTCAGAAGATACCTGGTTTGGATTTCGGGGAACTGGGACTGGTATCAGGAGTGGTCATCCCTCATAAGTTCAAAGCTCCGGTTTCGCCAAGTACGATGGAGTATCTTGTCCAAAACTTTATCTCCGCTCGTATGTCAGGAAAATCCAACCCCGCACTGCTGATAGAAATTTGTGGGTGCATTTCTTTCAAGATGGTCTGTCAGGGACTCAGCTTGAATGGTTCTACCAATTGGAAGGAGCCAGTGCCCGAAATTGGGAAGATCTTGCTGCTGCTTTCTACAAGCAGTATCAGTACAACGCCGACCTTGCTCCTACTCGTACTCAGCTCCAGGGTATGTCCATGGGTGCAGGTGAAGGTTTTAAAGACTATGCTCAAAAGTGGAGAGACTTGGCTGGAAGAGTCCAACCCCCTTTGTCTGATAGGGAGTTGGTTGACATGTTTCTAGGGACGCTATCTGGTCCATTTTTCAATCACTTGATCGGAAGCTCGTCATCTGTTTTTACTGAGTTGATTTTGACTGGAGAAAGAGTAGAAGCTGGCATTCGAAGTGGTAAAATACAGAAGGATGCCTCTTCGAGTTCGGTGAAGAAGCCTTTTGCTGGTAAGAAGGAAGCTAGTGCAGTCTATAGCCCGAGGGGTCAAAGCAGATCTGAACACCGTCAAATGGTAAATGTTGTAGTGATACCAAGACCCGTAGTTGATCCACAATGCAACAATCAATAAAGGGTGGAAATACCACAGCGGCAATTTACCCGCATAAACATGACTTTGGCTAAAGTTCTACCTCAACTGCTGAAATCCAACTTGGCAACCTTGAGAGAGGCTCCCAAGAATCCAAACACTACTTCTCCCAGATACAATCCCGACGCGCGGTGCGCCTACCATTCTGAGAGTCCGGGCCACGATACAAACGATTGCTGGGCTCTGAGAAACAAATTGCAAGACTTGCTCGAAGCCAAGGAGATAGAGTCTGGTGCTCCAGAAAAGCCGAATGTTATAACTGCTCCCATGCCCAAACATGGTCGTGGAGTTAATGCTGTTGATACCGATTTGTTTGTGACCTCTGTTGAAGAAATTTCTACTCCTCTGATGACTGTTAAGAAGAATTTGTTGTTGGCCAGTTTATTTCCGGGTTGTGGTGAAGGTTGCCACATGTGTTCGGTTATACCTACTGGTTGCCTCTTATTGAAGTCAGGTATTCAGCGCCTGATGGATAATAAAGAGATCCTATTCGAGAAGACTATGATTCCCGTTGTTCCCACTGAAGACGTTCCCATTATAACCATTTCCGCCAATCCTTCCAGGGTTTCCTCGAGAAAACCTGTTAGGATTACACTTGTTCAAAGAATTGCTCCGTTAATAATCACTGTTCCTGGTCCCATCTCGTACACCTCAGATAAGGTTGTCCCATGACATTACGATGCTGATGTGTACTATCATGGTATTAAGCAAGATCTGCAGAATGAAGAAGCTGATACTGATGTCAGTAATATTGTCGGGACTAGTAAGGTTACCCGAAGTGGAAGGGTCTTCTCTCCCAAGATTTCCCCGAAGACTATCATCAAGCCTACTGTTATTCCAACTGCTACTCCAACCAGCACTCCTGACATTTCTCCTGTTCCTACTCCAATTATTACACCTACAACTATTCTTGTTCTTACTCCAATTATCACCTCTGCTGCTGAGCCATCTGGGACTCAGAAATCATAGGTGAGCCTTCCCGGACGGAGGCACCTAAGAAAATCGTTGTGGAAGCCTCTAAATAAGAAATAGAGGAAATACTGAAGATTATCAAGAAGAGCGACTACAATGTGGTCGAGAAGTTGGGGTAGACCCCGTCAAAAATCTCCATGTTGTCTCTTCTATTGTGTTCTGGAGCCCATGCAAAGGCTTTGATTACATTTCTCAAGACTGCGCATGTGCCGCAAGAAACTTCAGTAGATCAGTTCAAAGATTGCGTGGCCAGCCTAACTGTTGACAATGGGCTAGGCTTTTCAGATACGGATCTGACCCCTAAAGGGAGGAATCATAATGATGCTCTGCATGTCTCGATCGAGTGCAGGGGCACCACTATGGCCCATGTACTAGTAGATATCGGGTCTTTGTTGAATGTTCTACCAAAGAAAGCGTTAGACTGTTTGGGTTGTGAAGGTTTGTCTTTAAAGCCGAGTAACATTATGGTAAGGGATTTTAATGGATCAAAAAGAATGGTGCAAGGGGAGGTGGACATCCCTGTCAAAGTGGGTTCTCAGACTTTTGGGTCCACCTTCTACGTAATGGACATCAGGCCATCGTATTCTTGCTTGCTAGGTCGTCCTTGGATTCATAAGGCTGAGGCAGTTACTTCCACACTCCATCAAATGCTGAAGTATCCGGTGAAGGGGAAGATTATCACGGTGCAAGGTGAGGAAGAGTATATGGTGAGTCATCTCAATTCCTTCCACTACGTGGAGATGGACGGGGAATTCATAGAAACCCCTTGTCATAACTTCGAAGAGGTCCCTCAGATTTTGGCATCAACTGAAGTCACTACCGGCAAACCTCCGTTGATGATGGCTTCTCTCAAAGACGCCCGGGCTGTGGTTGAAGAAGGTGGGTGTACCAATTGGGGTCAGCTCCCTGAGTTCCCTCACAAAACTGACAAATTTGGTTTGGGCTTTACAACAGAGGCTCAAAGGGCTGTTAGGAACACACGAATTGGAAGAACTCCTCTACACATCAGCAATCAGGGAGTTAATGCAATTGAAGACAATGAAGAAGATTCAGACATCGACAACTGGATCTACCCAACAACCAACGGTGGACTGAATAACTGGACGGTGAAGGACTTCATACCTGTTTCTTTTATTCCGTAATAATTAACTTTTGTTTTAAGATTTATAATAAACAGTTTGAAACTTTAAGGCCCGATGCCTTGCCCAAGGCACCTTGGCTTTGCTTGTGAGGGCTTATTATTTTTCATTTCATATATCATTAATAAAGCATTAGACGTTTCTTGCATTACAAATTTTGCGCTCTTTGTTTTTATTTTCTGTTTCTCACTTTATCAAAACAGCTATTCGCTTACACACACTCACGTATCATACTGCAGATCCATATCCACTCTGAATCCCATTGATAACAACTCTGCTACTTCCAGTTATGACTTTGAAAATCCAATCAACCAAGCCGAGGACGAAGGTGAGGATGATTGTGAGGTGCCTGGAGAACTTGCTAGACTATTGTAGCAGGAAGAAAGGGCCATACAGCCTCATGAAGATCCAGTTGAGTCAGTGAATTTGGGTACAGAGGAAGACAAGAAAGAGGTTAAGATAGGTGCAGATCTAGAGCCTAGTGTCAAACAACAGTTAATACAGATGCTACGCGACTATGTTGAGATCTTCGCCTGGTCCTATGAAGACATGCCTGGTTTGGACACTAATATTGTGGTTCATCGCTTGCCGACTAAAGAAGACTGCCCTCCAATAAAGCAGAAGGTCCGCCGTATGCGCCCCGAAATGTCAGAGAAAATCAAAGCAGAGGTCATGAAACAGTTCGACGCAGGATTCTTAGCTGTCACTTCTTATCCACGGTGGGTTGCCAACATCATTCCGGTACCTAAGAAGGACGGTAAGGTACGGATGTGTGTGGACTACAGAGATCTGAACAGGGCAAGCCCCAATGATGACTTCCCGCTTCCTCACATTAATGTTCTAGTCGACAACACCGCGCATCACAAGATCTTCTCCTTCATGGATGGTTTCTCTGGATACAACTAGATCAAGATGGCTCCTGAAGACATGGAGAAGACAACCTTCGTTACACAGTGGGGCACCTTTTGTTACCAGGTAATGCCTTTTAGGTCGAAGAACGCTGGGGCAACTTATCAGCGTGCTATGGTCGCTTTGTTCCATAATATGATTCACCATGAGATCGAGGTTTATGTTGATGACATGATAGCCAGGTCCCAGACTAAGAAAGAGCACCTTGATCGTCTCTAGAAATTGTTTGACAGGTTAAAGACGTACAAGCTGAGGTTGAATCCGAACAAGTGTACCTTTGGGGTAAGGTCTGGTAAGCTTCTGGGTTTTGTTGTCAGTGACAAAGGTATTCAGGTAAACCCTGCAAAGGTAAAAGCCATACAGGAGATACCGGTTCCCCGCACAGAAAAAGAAGTTAGAGGTTTCTTGGTACGTCTGAATTACATTTCCAGATTCATTTCACATCTGACTGCTACTTGTAAGCCAATCTTCAAGCTGCTAAAGAAAATCAAGTAGTAAAGTGGAATGATGAATGCCAGACCGCTTTTGAAATAATCAAGGAATACCTTCAAGAACCACCAATTCTGATGCCTCCAGTTGAAGGAAGACCTTTGATATTATACTTGACAGTGCTAGACAATTCAATGGGGTGTGTGCTGGGGCAGCATGACGAGTTTGGTCGAAAAGAGCACGCCATTTATTACCTTAGCAAAAAGTTTACCAACTGTGAGACTCGATACTCATTGCTCGAGAAAACTTGCTACGCTTTGGCATGGGTTGCTCACCGACTGAGACAGTAAATGCTGACTCACACTATCTTGTTGATATCAAAGATGGATCCGATCAAGTATATTTTCGAGAATCCCGCTCTCTCTGGAAGAATAGCAAGATGGTAGATGATCTTGACCGAGTATGATATCCAATACACAACCCAAAAAGAAATCAAGGGGAGTATATTGGCAGATCATTTGGCGCATCAGGCCGTGGGTGACTACCAGTCCATGAATTTCGAGTTCCCGGATGAGAATATCATGTTGGTAACCGATTGTGAAGAACCTGGACCGGATGAAGGACCTGAGGAGGGATCCCGATGGTCTATGTATTTTGATGGAGCCTCGAACGCGTTGGGTAATGGCATTGGAATTGTAATTATATCTCCTGAGGGTTGTCATACTCCGTTCACCGCCTGATTATGTTTTAATTGCACCAACAATATGGCGGAATATGAAGCATGTATCATGGGTCTTCGAGTTGCTATTGACCTGAGGATTAAGTTCTTAAGTGTATTCGGAGATTCCACTCTAGTGATAAGTCTGATCAAAGGCGAGTGGGATACGAAGCACCCGAATCTTTTTCCTTACAAAGAGTATGTACTGACATTGCTCCCACACTTTGAGAAGATAACCTTTGAACACTTCCCACGAGAAGAGAACCAGTTGGCAGACACGTTAGCTACCTTGTCTTCTATGTTCAAAGTCAGGTGGGACAATGAAGCTCCCCAGATCACCATTGAGAGGTTGGACGAACCCGAACATTGACGTGACATTGAGACTGAAGAGGTAGCAGATAAACCCTGGTTTCATGAGGTAAATAGGTATCTTGAAGCTCAAGAATACCCCAAGGGGGCATCTGTTAATGCTAAGAAGTTTCTGAGAAGGTTCGCTGTGAATTTCTTCATCAGTAATGGAATCCTCCATAAGCGTAACCATGATTCAACCTTATTGCGGTGTGTAGACAAGAGCGAGACAGAAAGGATCATGGCAGAGTTACATGAAGGTACCTTCAGAACCCATTCTAGTGGACACACCATGGCTAAGAAAATCCTACGGGCAGGATATTATTGGTCCACTATGGAAGCCGATTGTTATCAGCATTCTTGAACCTGTCATAAATGTTAAGTCTATGCTGATAAGGTGCATGTACCTCTGGTTCCCCTGAATGTTTTAACAACTCCTTGGCCCTTTGCAATGTGGGGCATTGACATGATCGGCGAGATCAGACCTACTGCGTCTAACGGCCACCGTTTCATTCTGGCAGCCATTGATTACTTTAGAAAGTGGCTTGAGGCAACTTCCTTTGCTACAGTAACCGAGAATGTCGTGGCGCGGTTTATCCAACACAATCTGATCTGTCGATATGGTGTACTAGAGAGGATTGTTACTGACAATGGTACAAATCTCAATAACATAATGATCACCGAGCTCTACAAACAGTTCAAGATTCAGCATCATAACTCTTTTCCCTACCGGCTGAAGATGAATGGGCATGTTGAAGCGGCTAATAAGAACATCAAGAAGATTGTGCAGAAGATGACTATGACATACAAGGACTGGCACGAGATGTTACCATTCGCTCTTCATGGGTACCGTACCTCAGCACAGACGTCGACAGGGGAAACACCCTACTCGTTGGTGTATGGAATGGAGGCAGTCCTACCCATCGAAGTCCTGATACCCTATCTCAGGATTATGAAGGATGCGGGTTTGAAAGAAGACGATTGGATCCAAACTCGACTTGATCAGCTGAACCTAATCGACGAGAAGAGGCTTACTACTATCTGTCATGGTCAGACGTATCAAAAGCGAATGATCAAGGCTTTTAACAAGAAAGCCAGACGTCAAGAATATCAAGTTGGGGATCTAGTGATCAAACGCATTATACTGCCGCAAGGTGATCCCAGGGGGAAAATGGACCCCCACGTACGAAGGGCCATTTGTGGTTAAGAACATTTTCTCAGGAGGAGCTATGATTCTAACCACCATGGATGGTGACGACCTTCCTCACCTCGTCAATGCAGACATAGTGAAAAGATACTACGCATAATCAAAGACCCGCTAGGTTGACTGACCTAGGCAAAAATAAGGGCTTCCCGGCGAACCAAAAGGGTTCGGGCAAAAGTAATGGATGAAAATGAAAAAACAGTACACCCGGTAAGTCGAAAACCTGAAAAGGCGACTTGGGCAAAAAAGGGTATCCCGGTGGACTGAAAACCCGAAAGGGCGGTCCAGGCAAAAATTAGGGATTGAAGCGTAACACTATGTCTCATTGGATCACCTCACAACCAGACTTCGGTGTCGACTATCAAGCTCGGACGGCACCAATCAATCTGATCCACCTTCGACCAAGCAGCAAAGTGATGAGACACTTGAAGATATAAAGGCAATAACAGTGTTGAAACCCGATGGGATCGTTCCACATAGTTGTTTTTCTTTCTTTTACACAAATTGTAATTTCTATCTTTCGGTGGTGTTCTCTTACTAGAGCGCCAGCTTCTTTTTACAAAATGCCTATTATAGGCCAACTTCAAAGATCAATACAATTCATTTTCACAAGAAATTCCAAATTGTTTTTCTTTTTCTGTTTTGTTTTGCAAGAACGTCCAATGATTCATTTTTGATATATGCATTTGAAAATAATTGTTGCTTATAAATATTTACATAAGAAACAAAAGACGACTACTAGTAATTCCAGGAACAGGGACAAATAAGAAGTGCCCAAACCTTACAATCACTCTGCCCATCAGGTATCGGGACAGAGCCAGCTGGAGAACAATGAGTAGTGGTACATACACTCCCCACAGAGTAAAAAGTATCTAAAGACAAATGTCAACTTCCCCGAGCAGGACATAACTCTCCCTTACTGAAGTTCACAATCGAGAGTGAGTCGTAAATTTTTTCCCCAAGCAGAGTTTATTTCTCTCACAGGCAGAAATTCAATCCCCGGCAGAATTCATTATCACCTGCAACGATAATTCATCCCCAGCTGAGTTGTTTCTCCAAGTCAACAGATCTATCAACAAAGTATCTCCTCTCCAACAGAGTTATTCCCCGCAGAATTATCCTCAGACAGGGTCTCCTCGGCAGAACATCCGTAAACAAAGAGAAAATCCCCAGCACAGACATCTTTGTTCACCATCCCCAACAGAAGTATAGGAACTATGGTTTTTATAGCAATCAGGGATTTATTTTCCCAGATTCAGATTATTACGTCAGCATTTCATGTTCATACATCATGACATGTGCATACATCACATATAACATAGTCTCATTTATTTTGAGAACGTCATTATACAATGCATCTCATACATCGCACATAACTAACCATGTATTTCTTTCAGGAAAGACAGTTATTATCAGCAACTTCCAGCAGGTCCATGATCAACACTCGAAGCTAAACAGAGTAATCATCGGCGCGACAAGAACAACCTTACCCAGGTTCCCTCTGTAGTTTTACCCAAACTCATTCCGAAGCAGCCCTACTATCTAGGCTTTCATATCTAAGTAACCCTACTATCCAGGTTCATTCTCACAGCCCTACTATCCAGGCTTTCATCTCGAAGTAACCCTACTATCCAGGTTCCTTCTCACAGCCCTACTATCCAGGCTTTCAGATCTAAGTAACCCTACTATCCAGGTTCCTTCTCACAACCCTACTATCCAGGCTTTCATATCGAAGTAACCCTACTATCCAAGTTCCTTCTCACAGCCCTACTATCCAGGCTTTCATATTGAAGCAACCCTACCGGGACCCGATCAAACATAATTGATTTCATATTTCCTAAAAAAGTAGAGGTGCAACATATACCCCGACCAAACACATAGTTCACTTCCACCCCAAACCAGAATTATTCCCCAGTAGAGTAACGGACAGCTGAAGCTCCTAAAACTCTATTTCTCTCAAGACAAAGACCAGTATTCCCCAGCGGAGTCCTTCTCAGACAACAGGTATACAGGTTCTCGTAAAGGAATCTCTTATGTGATCGATTCTTCCTCGGATGGCATCTTTAAGCCCATCTCCGACAATTCTCTAGCAACTTCCAAATGGCATCTATAACCCCATTCCTGATATCATAAACCAAGTATTGCTTCATGCGAGTGCAAATTTCTGGGCACTCTAGTGTTCAATCATCTTCCACCTTCATATCACGAAAGGAAGACGAGCCAATCTATATCCTCAGGTTTAAGAAGATTGAATATGGGCAGCTGTTGTACCCCAAAATTTGCCCTCTCATATTTCTTAATACATGTCAAGTGAGGTCCTCAAATTGCTCAAGGAAGTTCAAGAGTTGACCAAACAAACTCTCTCCTAAGGCAGTCTACCTCAAATTAGGGTTTCATTTTTTATCAGGATATGTGAACCACAAAGGACTCAAATTCTCACCATTTTCCTAATATATTCTCAAGATCATCCATGTCAAGTTTCAAGTCTTGCAGAAGAAGTTTGCTCAGTCAATTTCTCAAAGGCCTGAAAATCGATTGTGTTAGGTCAAAAGTCAACTGTGGCCCACATACAGTCAAACTTCAAGATTTTTGGTAAACATCCTCATTTTGAAGTATCATTCATCATTTAATCAAGGGTTGATCATGATTTATCAAGAATTTCTCACAATTCATCAAAACCCAAAGGTTGCTAAATCAGGGTTTTGTAGGAAAAGTCAATTCAACTTTGACCAAGTATAACTTTCTCATACTTTATCATAAATGACCCATCCAAAGCTCATTTTGAAGAGGATGCGATTCCCTACAATTAATTTTCATATCCCAAGTTCAAAATATGCACTCACAAAAAGAAATGATTTTTGATATTGTAGGTCATTTTGAAAGGTCAACAAAAACACCTTTTGGGTCAATGCTTCATACATGAACATGGAAGACTCAATTGAGATGAGATCAAAAGGCTTGCTTATAGGAAATCTTAAGCTTTCTAAAAAGTCAAAGAACACCTCTCTAGGGTCAAAATTGAGAGAGTTATGCATTGGCCAAGTTGACCTTTTTTGCAAAATTGCCAAAAGTCAACATTGATCAAATTTGCATTTTTCCAAAGGGGCCCATGTTTTCTTGTTTGAAACATGTTTCTAATAGGACCCACGACCCCTGAGCTTTTCCACCTTTTATTTTATTATTTTTATCTTTTTTTTAATATTTTTAATTCATTTAAATTAAAATAAATCAAATTAAATGGTAAAATAATAAAATCAAATCAAATCTTGGATTTTTTGTGCATCTTTTGAGTCTATGTATAGCTGGCAGGATGACCAATTTGTACAAGATTGATTTGGGTTGAAAAAGATTGGATTGAAGAAAATTTGGAAAGATATCATATGCCATGAAAGACCAAATCAAATCTTCATAATGGGTAAGATTCAATTCGTTTTTGTTGACCTAATGTGTTGCACTACATATACAGAAGGAATCCAAGGCAAGAGGAGAGGTTGAGCAGTTGTGAAAGAGGCAGAACAAACTTCAAAATTTCAAAGAAAAGTGCAGATCGAATTCCAAGCTACAGGCCATCTCAAGCCATCATAACCTTACCAATCGGTTGCTGGACATCTCAGCAACGTGTTCCAATCACTAGCAAGCCTCCCCACGTCCTGAAACACTTTATAGGAGCATCACGGTTTACCCTATTTCTTTGAATTCGATAACCATGATTTATACATCATTTGCATGTTTTGATTATATATTCTTGTTCCTTATTGAGTTTGCAAGCTAATCATTCTATTCAACTGAATTTTTGATAATTGTATGTAAAACTGCCATGGCTAGGGTTTCTTGGTTAGTTTTAGGGCTTTGCAGTACATGTTAAATTGGACGTTGATTCTGGTACCATGATACTCGTGAGGATGAGCGAGTTGATTGGTACCAGCCATGATCATTTATCTTGTGTGTGGACAATTTTTGAGATACACAGGTCTATACCTACAATGACACGTCCGTAGGTAAAAGTTTGTTTACCTAAAACGACGGTTTGGTGAAGAAGACGATACGTGGCACTCCCTGGTTGGGTGGTTTGAACTTTAGCGCGTTTTTTCTATTAACCATTATTTTTCATATATTATATTTTTTTCATTATATGTATAAACAAGTCAAGTAGCTCAGTTGTCAAGCGTGCGTTGGAAATATGCATAAGGACCTGGGTTCGATCCCCAGGTCCCATATTTGTTTCATTTTGTTTTTCAACAGGTGATCAAGCGCGTTGCATTAGTGTACATCCACCATGTACCATCAACATCTGGCCATCAAACACATCTCTGGCCCAGATCAACGTGCCACCCTTGGAGGCCTACCATGCTCCTCAAGTCAACCTACACATCAGATCCATCGAAGTCAAGCAGGCCTTAGCTTTATTGGGCCCAGAAATTCAGTTGGTACCCCCCTTTCAGCAAACACCACCAGGCCCATTTACTTCTTTTTTTATTTCTTATCTTTATTTTATTATTTATTCTTTTAAATTCCTTTATTTATTTTAATTCACAAATTAGTTTATTTTCCATAAAATCATAAAATCAAGACTTCATAAAAACAATTAGGATTAATTCTTTTTTATTATTATCAAAATTAATTTAATTTAGTTTAATTTAGGGAAATTGTAATTTGTTTTCATAAATAAAATAAAATAGAAATTAGGTTAAAACTTTTGATTTAATTTTATTTTTCTATTTTTCTCAAATAAATAAAAATACAAAAATAGGTTTTAGAATAAATTAATTTATTTTTCTTAATTTAAAATCAATTAGAATTAGGATTTTCTTTTTTTTATCAATCACAATTAGGTTTAGGCAAGGGTCAAAACCCTAGTTGTTTCGTACTTGATTCATCGCGCGCGTGTTATTTATTTTTGCCAATATTTTTGTAACTGTTCATGGTTTGTAATAGTTTAATCTAGGACTTTTTACTTATCTCTTTTCCCCGGGTTTTTGGCTATGTAATTAATCCCCCTCCCCGAAGCCTTGTAATAGCGTAGATTTACTTTCTCGCATTTTAATTCCCACAAATATTTAACTGTTTAGGTGTATGCTAATAGGATTGTATGGCAAGAATGCATGACAAATTAATACGGTTAGAAAACCCTAATGTGCAAAGATTAAATAACTGAAAATAGATCACTCGCACATATCACTCTTAAGGTATACTCTCACTTCGGTTGCCTTCGGTAAACGACCATTAAGCATAGGTTGTCTTAGTGGTTGCCCTCCTGTCTAAAAAAGATCAAACGTCCCGTTCAAATGCTGCCTCGGAAATGTTGCCTCGAATATGATCTTAAGACTTTAGGGTTATTACTAGGGTATCCTAACATTGCTTTAGTAATCGTACGTCCCTTTTGAATTGACCCTTGCAAATTCCAACGACGGTGCTACCTATTTCTCAATAGTGGGATAGCGCTGTCTAAAGGAAACAAGAATAGAAACGATCTTTTTCCGAGTAGGTAGATGCTAGTAGGTACTTGCTCAAATCGAAATATTTCACACTTACACTTTTCAAACAAATTTTCAAAACCACTTTGTCACACCTTTGAGGACTGATACAAGGGTTATCACGAATTCAAACTTTTCAAAAAAAAAGCACATACACAAGCAATTTTAAAAAGATGAGCAAGTATCTAAGAGCCCATGGAAAACCATGGATAGAAAGGGTGCTAACACCTGCCCTTTCTATAATCTACCCCCCGTACTCAGAATATCTCGAAAAAGGATTTTTTTCTGTACTTTTTTCCTTTCCGATTGGATGAAATAAAAGTCGGTGGCGACTCTTGCTTACCGCAACATTTGCAAACAAAAAACGCAAACCAGTATTAAACAGTCGGTTCTGCCACCGTATCACAGTGGTTCTTGAAGGTATTCCTTGATTCTTTCGAAAGCTGTATGGCATTCGTCATTCCACTTTACCACTTGATCTTTCTTCAGAAGCTTGAAGATAGGCTCACAAGTAGAAGTTAGATGTGAAATGCACCTGGTGATATAATTCAAGCGTCCCAAGAAACCTCTAACTTCCTTTTCTGTACGGGGAGCTGGAATTTCTTGTATCGACTTTACCTTCACAGAGTCTACTTGGATGCCTTTATCGTTGACAATGAAACCCAGGAGCTTACCAGACCTTACCCCGAAGGTGCACTTGTTCGGATTCAACCTCAGCTTGTATGTCTTTAACCTGTCAAACAACTTTCGTAAATGATCAAGGTGCTCTTCATCGGTTTGAGACCTGGCTATCATATCATCAACATAAACCTCGAACTCATGGTGGATCATATCACGGAACAAAGCGACCATGGTGCGCTGATAAGTTTCCCCAGCATTCTTCAACCCAAAAGGCATCACCTTGTAACAGAAGGTGCCCACTTTGTAACAAAGATTGTCTTCTCCATGTCTTCAGGAGCCATCTTGATCTGGTTATAGCCAGAGAAACCATCCATGAAGGAGAAGATTTTGTGTTGTGCGGTGTTATCAACCAGAACGTCAATGTGAGGAAGTGGGAAGTCATCCTTGGGGCTTGCCCTGTTTAGATCTCTGTAATCCACACATATTTGTACCTTACCGTCCTTCTTAGGTACCAGAACAACATTAGCAACCCACTGTGGATAGGAGGTGACAGCTAAGAACCCTGTGTCGAACTGCTTCATGACTTCTGCCTTGATCTTATCTGACATTTCAGGATGCATACGACAGACCTTCTGTTTAACCGGAGGACAATCTTCCTTAGTTGGCAGACAATGTACCACAATATCAGTGTCTAAACCTGACATGTCTTCATATGACCAGGAGAAGATTTCTACGTAGTCATATAGCATTTGTATCAACTGTTGTTTGATCTTAGCTTCCAGATTTGCGCCGATCTTGACTTCTTTTCTGTCTATATCTGTGCCTAGGTTTATCGTCTCAACTGGCTCTTCATGAGGCTGTATAGCCCTTTCTTCCTGCTGTAATTGTCTAGAAAGTTCTCCAGGCACCTCACAATCATCCTCAACTTCGTCTTTGGCTTGGTTGATCGGGTTTTCAAAGTCATAACTGGCAGCAGCAGAGCTGTTATCAATGGGATCCATAGTGGATATGGATCTGCAGTATGATACGTGAGTGTGTGTAAGAGCACAACTGTTTTAATAAAGTGAAAACAGAAAATAAAAACAGAGAGCGCAAAATTTGTATGCAAGGAACGTCCAATGTTTTATTGATGATATATGAAATGACAAATAATAGCCCTCACAAACAAAGCCAATGTGCCTCGGGCAAGGCACAAGGCTGTAGAGTTTAAATTGTTTATTACAAATCTCAAAACAAGTAAGACAATTACGGCGAAATAAAAGAAACTGGTATAAAGTCCCTAGCCGTCCAATTACCCGGTCCACCGTTGGTAGTTGGGTAGATCCAGCTGTTAATGTCTGAGTCTTCCTCACTGTCTTTAATGGAATTAATTCCCCGATTGCTGATGAGTAGGGGAGGTCCTCCAGCCCGAGCGTGTCGAACAGTCCTTTGAGCTCTTGAAGTAAAGCCCAAACCAAACTTGTAAGTTTTGTGAGTAAAATTAGGGAGTTGTCCCCAATTGGTATACCCACCTTCTTCAACCACTGCTCTGGCGTCTTTGAGGGAAGCCATCTTCAGAGGGGGTTTGTTGCTGGTAGTAGTTTTAGTCGATGCCAAGATCTGGGGAACTTCTTCAAAGTTCTGGCAGGGAGTCTCTATGAATTCCCCGTCCATCTCTACGTATTTGAAGGAGTTGAGGTGACTCACCATATACTCCTCTTCACTACGCACAATGACAACCTTCCCTTTTAGTGGATACTTCAGCATTTGGTGCAGTGTAGAAGTAACAACCCCAACTTCATGGATCCAAGGACGACCCAACAAACAAGAGTATGACGGCCGTATGTCCATTACATAGAAAGTGGACTCCAAAGTCTGGTAACCTACTTTGACGGGGATGTCCACTTCTCCATGCACCATTCTTTTCGACCCATCAAAAGCTCTTACCACAATGTTACTAGGCTTTAAGTTCAAGCCTTCACAATCCAACCGATCCAGCGCCTTCTTGGGTAGAATATTCAGCGAAGACCCAGTATCTACCAGCACATGAGCCATAGTGGTGCCCCTGCATTCAATCGAGACATGAAGAGCATCATTATGCTTCCTCTCTTTCGGTGTCAAGTCTGCATCTGAAAACCCCAGCCCATTGTCAGCAGTTAGGCTGACCACACAGTCTTTGAATTGATCAGCTGAGGTCTCATGTTGCACGTGCGCAGTCTTGAGGAATGCGATCAAAGTCTTCGCATGGGCCTCAAAACACAACAGCAGGGACAACATAGATATCTTTGAGGGGGTCTTCCCCAGCTGCTCGACCATATTATAATCACTCTTTTTTATTATTCTTAATATTTCTTCTATCTCTTTCTTAGAGGCTTCCACGACAATTTTTCTAGGTGCCTCCGTCCGGGCAGGCTCACCTATAACTTCTTTGCCTCAAGTCCCATATGACTCGACGGAGGGAGGGATAATTGGAGTAAGCACAGGAGTAGTAGTTGATGTATCAGTAGGAATAGCAGATGGAATAACAACATGCCTATTGACAGTATTTGGGGAAATCTTAGGAGAGAAAACCTTTCCACTTCTGGTAACCTTTCTGGTCCCGACAATGTTACTGACATCATAATCAGCCTCTTCATTCTTCAGATCTTGTTTGATGCCATGATAGTACACATCGACACCATAATGCCAAGGGACAGCTTTGTCCGAGGCGTACGGGACAGGACCAGGAAAGATGATTATTAACGGAGCAACTCTTAGAGCAGATGTAATCCTAACAGGTCTTCTCAAGGAGGCCTTGGAAGGATTGGTGGAAATGGTTATAATAGCAACATTTTCAAATGGAACAACGAGAATCAAATTGTTCTCGAACAAGATTTCTTTGTTGTCCATCAGGCGCTGAACACCCGACTTCAGCAAATGGCAACTAGAAGGCAGAGATGAACACATGTGGCAACCTTCACCACAACCCAGAAATAAATTGACTGACAACAAATTCTTCTTAACTGTCATAAGAGGAGTAGAAACTTCATCAACTGTGGTCACAAATAGATCGGTATTAGCAGCATTAACTCCACGATTTTGCTTAGGCATGGGAACAGTTATGACATTGGGCTTTTTCAGAGCATCGAACTCAATCTCCTTGGCCTCGATCAGATCCTGTACCTTATTTCTCAGAGCCCAACAATCATTGGTATCGTGGCCAGAACTTTCAGAATGATAGGCACACCGAGAATTGGGATTATACCGAGGAGATGTGGTGTTCGGATTCTTGGGAGCCTCTTTCAAGGTTGCCAAGTTGGATCTTAGTAGATGGGGTAGAACTTCAACAACGCCATGTTAATCCGGGTAAACTGTCGTTGTGGTCTTTCCACCCTTTGTTGATTGTTATGTTGTGGAGCAGCCGCAAGTCTAGGTATCATTACAGCACCTACTGTTTGACGGTGCTCAGCTCTACTTTGGCATCTCGGGATATAGATGGCACTGACTTCCTTCTTACTGGTGAAAGGATTCTTTACCGAGCTTGAAGAGGCATCTTTCTGTAACTTACCACTCTGGATCCCAACTTCTACCCTCTCCCCAATTAGAATCAACTTGGTGAAACCAGCTGACGATTTGACGATCAAATGATTAAAGAATGGACCAGATAGCATCCCAAGAAACATATCGACCAACTCCCTATCAGACAAAGGGGGTTGGACTCTTCCAGCCAAGTCTCTCTACTTATGTGCATAATGCTTAAAGCCTTCACTTACACCCATGGACATACTCTGGAGTTGAGTACGAGTAGGAGCAAGGTCGGCGTTATATTGATACTGCTTATAAAAAGCGGCAGCCAGATCTTCCCAGTTTCAGACATTAGTTCCCTCCAGCTGGTAGAACCATTCAAGCTGAGTCCCTGACAGACTGTCTTGAAAGAAGTGAACCCACAAATTTCTATCAGCGGTGTGGGGCTGGATCTTTCTAACATAGGAACAGAGATGGAGCTTTGGGCAAGACACCCCATCGTACTTTGCAAAAATTGGAGCCTTGAACTTCTGCGGTATGACCACTCCCGACACCAATCCCAATTCTTCAAAATCCAACCCAGGTATCCTCTGGACTTCTATAGCACTCAAACGATCTTCCAACTACTTGTACCTATCCTTAGTGGGAGGATACTGCTCATCATTGTAGTCCGTATCATTGTCAGAAACTTCAGGACTGAGGTCCTTTTCCCTTGTCTCTCTTTCTTGGTTCTCCCCTTCCTTTGATGAAGAGGTCAGATCAACTTGTTGCTTTAACGGCCCCCTGAACCTTCTGCCCATATTCAGAATACTAGCGACCTTCTTCTTTTTCTTTTTCTCCTTCAGGATGAGGGCTTTCAGGTCCTCCTGCCCTTTCACCAGATTTATGAACATCTGTTGGAATTGGGATTTTTTGCCTGAAGATCCTTGATGCTTTGTTCGAAAGACATTACTACTGAAATAAATAGCGAAGAAGATGAGAAACCTGTAATGGTACCTGTTTATGCAATGCTATGGATGGGATGTGTATGCAATTATTTCAAGGATTCCTAAAGGCTCAGATTTGTTTAACCAAAAGAAACACACGTTAATTGCATTAATAAGTTTGAATTGTTACAAGGAATGCCTTTAGGCTTACAATAAAACAAAGCAAAACTTAAAGCAAAAAAGAAACTAGGTCTCCCAGGAACGCATCCTCTTTGGTGCAATGTAGGCATTTATGTTCCTTTCTTCATGAAGTAGCCTAGTGAGCTCCAATACTTTCTTCTCGCTGGCATAGAACTGAGCTTCAAATGTATCCTGCTCCTCTTTGAGTTAAACCCAGGACTTTTGTAACTCTTCATGATCATTTGGCATGTCAGGATGATGACCAAGTAAAGTGGTATCTCCTTCAATAACTGGTTCCATAGTTATTGGTAGGACAACAGGGTAAGGCATCATAAGACTTTGGGCGCGAGCTCGTACCCATCAGAGATAAGGCTCAAGAGGAATGGAATTCTTGTGCCCTAGTGCCTTGCTATCAATTTTATGCACCATTCCCCAAGCTTGTATGAAACTTTTGCGGTATCCCTGAGCATCATTCTCATAGTTGAAGTCGATTCCTTGGATAAGCGTATCATGAGGACCATCTCTTCTCGCATAACCAAACTGACGCAGTGCCAAACAAGGGTTGTATATGATTCCTCCCCTAATGCCTAAGAGAGGGACGTTAGGGAATTCACCACAGCGATCGATGATGGTAACATCTTCCGAGAATCGTGAACACCAATGAATGTCTGAGTGTGTAAGGGACATCAGCCTACGAGACCATTTCAAACCCTGTTCATTCTTTAAAATAGACCTGGGTAAGTGTGAAATAAACCACCTAGCCAATAGAGGAGTGTAACACAGGAGGGTCCCCCTTCTCTTTAGAGTGCGAGCGTGCAGAGAGTGTAGAATATCCCCTAGTAATGTAGGAACTAGATTATGAGACAGAAAAACCTTAATAGTGTTCACATCTACGAGTTGATCCGCATTAGGGAAAAGTACCATTCCTTAAACGAGAAGTGCCATCACCTCTTTGAAAGCTTGTAAGTCCAGTGTATCCCAAAAATGGTAAGCCTTCTTGAATAGAACTTAACCGGGATTCCTTGGACACTTCCTCTAGTCTCCCAACTTGTCACTACGTCAGACCATTGTAAGGACAGAGCTCTAGCAATCTCTTCAGGCTTTGGATGTTCTTCCGTACCGTTGAAAGGTAACTAATCAAGAATAGGTACCCCCAATAACTGAGAAAATTCCTACATAGTAGGTACTAGCTTGTAATTTGGGAAGGTGAAACAATGGTGCACAAAATCGAAGAACTGAAACAGCAGTTTTAACAATTCTTCATCAGGTTTTGCAGTGACCAAGTTGAGCAACTGACCATGCTTTTTAGTGAAATGAGAACTTTCAGGAACCCTTAATGCCAGGTCCTTTAGTTGGAGAGACACTTTCACAAGGTTAATCTGGATAGTGTTCCTACGGGCGGATGCCATATCCTACAAAACAAAGCAAAAATGAGCCCTAGGAAATCCTTGAAATGGTTATTTATGATATGCCATGCTTATGATGTCATGATTATGCTATAAAATTACATGTATAGCAAACAACAAGCAATTTACACCAAGTCCTTAAGTTTAAGGCTTGCATGAGTTTTAAGGTCATACCCTCTTGAAGCTATATTGGTTCAACCTGTCCTATAAATAGTAACCGGGTTCTAAGGGATCTCAATATCACTGATCTTTCCCCTAGCTTGTTCAATAAGCGATTGACTCGCAACCAAACAAAACTCAAGAGTCAAACCTCAATGAGTGTAGCATCGAGTATCTGTCGACCTTGGGAATACACCAAAGTCGGCCATCTCGTTACGTCCTACTGGCCAAGTTGTGCAATTAAAGGTTCTAAGGTCAGTTGATGCTTCACGACACCACACGGAGGCCTCGTACTCTCCTTGATTGACTCAAGGGTTACCGGTAACAACCAAAGTTCCACATCAACGTAGCTACTGCTTCAACCGTGTCGATATACCCCACACAATTCCCTCACAGTTTATTGTTACTTACCTAAAAGGTGTCCCCAGATCCAGGTGTAGGATCTATATAACCCCAACAGATGTCCTTAAGATAAATCAATCAAGACAATCAAGAGAAGCAATTAAAATGACCTATATCCTAAGGTATACCCCACTTTATTAGATAATTCCCCAGCAGGGTCGTCAGTTCTGTGATACGGTGGAAGAACCGACTGTTATAATGGTTTTTGTTTTTTGTTCACAAATGTCGTGGTAAGCAAGAGTCGCCATCGAATTTTATTTCATCCAACAAAGGAAAGGAAAAAGAACAGAAAAAACCTTTTTTTCGAGAGTTTCTGAGTACGAGGGGTAGATTATTGAAAGGGAAGGTGTTAGCACCCTTTCTATCCATGGTTTTCCATGGGCTCTTAGGTACTTTTCTCATTTTTAAAATTTCTTGTGTGTGCTTGTTTTGAAAAGTTTTACTTCGTGATAACCCTTATATCGGTCCTCAAGAGTGTGATGAAGTTGTTTTGAAAATTGTTTTGAAAAGGGTTTGTATGAAAAAATTTGTTTGAGCAAGTACCTAGGAACTAATCTACCTACTCGAAAAAAGTCTGTTCGTTTTCCTTTAGACAACGCTGTCCTATTATTAATGAATAGGTAGCACCGTCGTTGGAGTTTTAAGGGACGTTCGAAGGGACAAGTACGATCACAAAAGCAATGTTAGGAAATTTTTAGTAATCAACCTAAAGCCTTAAAGATCTTTTTTTGAGGCAACATCCGAATGGGTCATTTTAGATCTTTTGGGACTAGAGGACGACCACTAACATTACCTATACTTCATGACCGTTTATCAAAGGCAACCAGAGTAGAGTAAACCCTAGGAGTGAGCATGTGCAAGTGTATTTTTTTTAGTTAATTATCTTTGCACATTTAGGGTTTTCTACTGTTTTAATTTCAATTTGTCTTTCCATGCAATCCTATACATACATCTAAGTAGTTTATAGTTTGCGGAAATAAAAATGCGAGAAATTAAAGTCCTAGCTATTACAAGGCTTTCGCAGATACATAATTATTTTGACTGTAAATAAAGATGCGGAATTAAAATCCAACTTAAATCCATTACAAACCCGAAACCATTACAATAATAGAAAAAAGAAAATTAAAGGCGCGCACGGCGAATTAAATGCAAGAAATAATTGGAAAACCTAAAGATCTAATTGAAAAAATATTTAGATTATTTTTTAAGAAGAAATTAGGCTATATACAAATTTAACCCTAATTCTATTTATTTTAATTATACAAAAAGAATTAAATTGCCTTAATTTAATTAAACTAATTAATTAATAAAAATATTTTTTATAAAAAAAATGATTTTTGATGTTTTTAGGATTTTTGATTAGATAAAAAAACCTGATTTTTGGTGTTATTTGGAAAAGGAAAGAATTAATAAATAATAAAAAAGAATTAAAATAAAAAGATAATAGAATTGGGCCTGTTGGATGAGCAATTAGGGGGGGGGGGGGGGGCGTTCCTGAATTGGTTGGGCCCAAATTCTTTGGCCCAAAGGTCCTGCGCCTAATCTAGGGGGATCATCTCTTAAGGGTCTACCATGAGCTTACGCATGCTGAGCGTTGGATCTGGCTGGAGATGGATCCCGTGATGAAGCACTGAGGTGTATGGTGGACGCCAGGCTATGAGGAACGCTGGATCTGCAAGGAATTGTTTAGAAAATAAGAAAATGTTTGGACCTAGGATCGAACCCAGGTCTTTTGCTTCACACGCCTATACCCCTTGCCATCTGCGATGCGCTGTTAATTGTTAATATAATAAGAAAACAATATTATAATGATAAGCCACATAGTTTCCTCCAAAAATGCATGAATTTCAAATGGACCAGTGGTTGATTGCCACGCCTTCATCTTCTTCCCAAAAGTATCATTTTAGGTATCAGACTTATACCTACGAACATCTTCCATAACTATAAACCTGCAAGCTTCAAAAATTCATAAAAAGCATGATAAATCAATTCGAGCTATACCAATCAACTCGTCTTGATCTCACGAGTACCATGGAACCATTTTCTTGGTCCAATTTAACCTGTACAAAGAAACCCTAAAACGGCCCCCTAAACCCTAGCAATGGCAATTAGTGAAACAGTTATCAAAACTCAAAATTAATTGAACCAAAACATTCCAAATGATGATACAAATACAATGCTATGCTTAAAAGTTTTTAATCATGCGTAAATTGTAATATCAAAATCAAACTGGTATGTGCAAACCGTGGGTTTAGCAGGAGTGATTCTGGACTTAGGAATGCTTGCAATTGATCGTGTTAGCTTCAGGAGATATCCAGGAATCGTTTAGAAGCTTTGGAATGTCTTGAATCACCCTCTATGTGAGAAAACGATCCACCACTTTTTTTGCCAAAATTTGGGTTTTGTTCTTCAGCTCTCACGACTGCAACCCTATTCTTTTGGCTTGTCTATGTTCTATATATGCAGTATGATGAATTAGGGCAACAAAAACAACTTGAATCTTTTACAATCATGGAAATTGAATGTGATTTGTTTGCTATATGATATCTGATGTGTCTGCGATCGACCTAATGTCTAACGGTATCTTAACTGCAAGCGCACAGCCTATCGCGGTAGTAATAAAAGATTGTCGAATCCACAGGGACTTTGTAATCACTCTAGTACGGGAAAGTAATGCTAATTTAGCTAAGGCGGAAATTGTCACGTTGGTTTTGGGAAGGTTAAGGAAGGTAAACTAATTGATTTTAAAGTAATTATAAAATGAAATGGTCGGTATGCAATAGAGTCTACCTAAAGGATCTAATCGGACCTAGGCATATAAGGATGGTCAACTTGGTTTATCTGTAGAATTAATCAGTTTAAAAACCTTCAACTCACACTTTCATGGTCTTATCTCGGATCATACGTCTAAAGCCCTATACCTGCTTTCGCTAGCCTATAAGTGTTTAGAAGTATTTTTTGGAAACTTAATTAATTCTAATTTGGTTTAAAGCACTTTCACTGTATTTAAATCAAATGCCTAACTTTAGCTATCCGGTTAAAAACCTCACACTTTCGTGGTCTCGATCTAACCTATTTACTCTTCTTACTTTCGTAACAAAGGTTTTATTTTTAAGCATAAAAAGTTATAACCAGAGTTAAGTTGATTAAAGTTTTAGCCTAAGTTTGATCAGATGCCTAATGTCTCTTACTATCCCATACCGACGCTAAAGGTTTAGCTAGCCATGGAAATTATAATGAACGTACGGGAAATAAAAACAAACAAATATAGATTGGACATTATAAATAATAAATTAAACATGCATTAATTAATTAAAAGGTATGTAATACAATTGCAAAATAGAAACCTGAAAATAAAGCCAATACTTCAATCCCTCTTCCACAAATCGGAAACTCGGACTTGGTATCAGTAATATGACAAATTCTGAGGCTTGAATAATAAATCCTAAACTATAATAATAATTTCCTGATGTTGGAAATTATTATTTAGGCAATGAAATTAAAAGAACGGAAATAAACGAATGCAGAAAAATAACAACTGAAGGAATAATGGTTTTGATTTCGGCAGAGCTTCCACACAAGTAAACTGTAATATGCTCTGTACATCTAACGTTGAATGTTGAGGTATTTATAGAGGAATGAATTTGGCAGTTGGCTTGAAGACTTGTCATGAAGCTTTCCTTAAAAATCTCCCCAAATGTAGGAACGTGGGTAGTTGAGGAAGAAGTGGTGAACGTGGGATTTGACTGGAGAGAAATAAGGAGTTTGAAAACTCCTTCTGTTTTGCTTTGCCACGTTCTGCACTTTCAATTAACTGATATACGCATTACGTTCGTTACTGAGGCGTTACGAGCAGGTTTGGTGCTTCCCCGTGTTACGGTCGTGGCCAATGTGTTACGGTCGTAACACGCTTCAAGATGGCTTACGGTCGTGGCAGATGCATTACGACCGTCACAGCTACAAAAATGTAATTCTTGACAGATTTATCTTTTTCTTCTGTTCTTTTGATGCTTTCTTGCATTGTTTCATGTTTTCTTCTGTTTTGAGCTGAGTTATGAATACCTGCAAAAAGTAATGACAAACTCGAAATATTCGGGAGTTAATCGGGTCAAAATAATACAGAACGGGTAAATTTCATGGAAAATAAACGATACAATTTTATGTTATCAAATTCCCCCATACTTAAACCTTTGCTTGTCCTCAAGCAAAATAATCAATTAAAAATATCGGACAAGTTTTTATAAACGCACATAACTAGTATCCTTTCGTTTTCAAATAATTTCAAGAAATCCTAAGTTAGTTCGGCCGAGAAAATCGAATGAAACCACAACGATACGTAAATGACACAAGCAACAAGCTAGTCGACGACTATCCGTTTTAAACGAAACGTCCAATTATACCGTTATAATTCAACTCAAGGTTTCTCGTTCATATTTCACCCGGTTTCGTTCTTGCGCAATCACATTAAGCCCATTATCCTTGCACGCACGTAGTGGAATAGCCGGTTAGTGGTTCTGATCAAAACACGACGGTTTCTGGCACAATTATGTGGCAACCTCTTTTATCCAATTGCAAGATGCGGGGGATCAAACCGTAGTCTGCCCTACCGAGTTCAGTACCAGATGCTTCTGAACCACCTAGACAATGGATTCTTATGTTACTTAGTAGAAGCTTTTGCATCCGTTGGATTAAACGATCGGGTGAGGATCGCCCAATTTAATTGGTGAAATACCTATTTCCTTAAAGCATGTAACATTCTTTTTAAATCAATTTGCAAGATCATCCACTTATGTTCATCGACTTTCCACGTGGATTGTGTTAAGACTGGTGCCGACTGCTAATATAAACTACTAGGGGCTAATTTAGGACTCAAAACTCAAAGTATCGGTATAACGAAAATGGAGATGATTCACGTAAGTAGAGAGTCGAAGGTGTCATAATCGTATAGTTCTCGTTGGATCGCTCTCGGCCTTCTAACTAAGATTTCAGTTAAAGTAGGTAACTAACGGTTATGCGAATATAAAAGGCGAAAAAATTTTGGTATGGCTAAATAAAACGGGGAGAAAATGAAATAACGAAATATAACTGAAATAGAAATGAAATTACTCGTTCCGAAATTAAGAATGCAGTGCTCCTCCCACACTATATCAAACATTGTCTCAATGTTATGATATAATGGCTAGGTTAAATGAAAAATACATCGGAAAAACAAGGAAAACAACAAGAAAAGGAAAAACTACTAGCGACCACGGCGGCTTCGGGTTCGTGACCTTCTGGAAGGAGTAGCTTCAGAGTCAGTGCCCTGGGGTCCAAGAGATGTAACATCCATCCTTAAAGCATTAAGCTCTCATAGCACTTCATCAAGCCTTTCATTCGTCGAGCGTTGACCACTCAAGATTTGGGCATTTTGCGCGAGTACGGCGTCGAAACACTCCTGATTCTTTCTTTCAAGAGCTACAGCCATCTGATTTTGCTGATGGAGGGCTCTAAGGATGTCCTCCATAGTAAAAGGAGGTGGTGCAGAAGAGGACGACTCAGGAATGTCAGGCACGGGAACAACTCGATCCAGTTCTTCCTGCATCTCATCAGCGGGGCCGACATGAGGTTCTTCTTGAGCAGCAGCAGGGCCTTCAGGGTTAAATAGCCAGTTGGCTCGGTTCTGAGGGTCGATTCGGTCCCTGCAAGGCAAAACAATGTTAGTGTAAACTCGGTTTTGTATCACTGGATGAAATCTTCCGTCGTCCCGCTCGTGGATGAGGTGGGCCGATTTGCAATGATCCAAAGTAAGCAGAACCGGTGGTCGGGATGGCAGGTGAACAAGGGTGTCACCATGGTTTAGTGCTAAAGCAAGAGAAGTGCCAAGCCCTCTGAAATAGAAAGGTTTGCCGCCTCTGGTGCAGATGGAGTGAATATGGGCCAGGAGGAAATGTGCGACATTAATTTTCTGAACCGAGAATGCACAATGCATGAAAAATAGCTCCTTGGAGTTGAGCTTGTGGTTACTATCCCTTGCAAAGATTGTGTTGGATAAGATGCGGTGGAAGTAGCGAATGGCGGGGTTGTGGATTTGGGTAGCATTGAGGTGATCGTATGAATCATCCCGATTATTGGTCAAGCTATGCCAAAGGTTGAAGGATTCCTCATGAAAGGTGTCAGGCACACGTAGGTGAGCGCCTTCATCAGTACAAAAGTCTAGTAGGCGACCGAATGCATTCTGAGGGAATTCGTATTCGGTGCTGAAAATGCGGAACCTTACCACACCGGTAAGTTGATTTCTTGGGTCGTTTGGAGTGATGTAGCAAAATGAACTGAGAAACTCAAGGGTGAGATTCTCGTACGTTGGTTGTGGCTGGTTACATAGGGTCCAAAGGTTGACATTCTGTAGTAGGTGTTGGACACTTTCAAGTAACCCGAGGTTTCAGAGGCAGTCAGTGTCGACGAACCTCGTAGGATGGATGCCTCGGCGTTGGAATTTCAGGAACCGTGTGCGCTGAGTTTCACCTGCTTCGCCATTTCGTAGGGTAATTCCAGGAATGGGTTGGAGATTGTTCGCCATTTGCATGCAAGAGTGTTTGAGTGAGAATGGTTGTTGGTTGGTGAATGAGAGAATGAGAAGATGATACGGGTAATGGATGTATATATAGTGGAAGGAGATAGTGGGAAGTTTGAAAATTGATAGGGATTAATGGTGGGTTGAATGGGGTTAATGGGGAGTTATGGAAGAAGAAGAGAGAAAGGTTCAGGGAAGAAGAAAAGGGAACATTCTGCTAACAGGGTTACTGATGTAGCCCGTGTTACGTTCATAACACCAAGCTGACGAGCGTAACGCTCTGAAAGGCGCGTTACGGTCGTGGGGGATGGATGACGATCGTGGCAGCTACAAATTTTGCAAATTTTTACAGAACATAACATAATTACACAGAGTATATATTTTTATAGCAGGCAGAACATCTCAGGCATTCCAACATAAACACAACATTAATTTATTCAACATATAATCCAACATATATAGTTCGCAATAGAGTAGAAAACCATAAAACATTGTAAGCAGCATAATGATTGTAATTGGGAATGCAGTAATTTAACAAAAAATTGAAACTACCTAGAAACAAAGCAGAATGGAGCGAATCTAGCAAACCAGTAATTAAACAACTGAAATGAATGATTTCGTAAAACTGCATGTTCAACAACATAAACTCAAAAATTACATAAAGATAAAATTGTTCTGAATTTAAACGAAACTGAAAGTGTGCAGGAATTGGAAACTTCCTAAAAACAAAATAAAAAGAAATAAAAACTGCAGCTGCCATTCGTGACTTCATCCAAGCTTCGCTTTAATTTCTTCAAGTGAATTATGGATATGATAAAACTGCTCCACTGTTATGTCGGTTAATCCCATTATTTCCAGACGCATGCTTTTTATCTCATCTTTTAAGCCATTAATATTAGTCTGGTAAGTATTAAGCGTGGTGGCAATTTTGTTAAGGTTATCAGTATAATCCTTAGTTGTTGTTTCAGGGGCTGCATGGGCTTCCGCCATGTTGACATTTTCGTAATAACCAGGAGGAGTCTCCGGGTCACCCATATCGGACATAATATCATCAAAGATTTGGTAATCTTGCAGTGTCTCAGGTGTAGGAGGTTGGTCGGGTGGGTTTAGCTCATAGAGCCAGTTGTCACGGTTGTGGACGCTCACTTTGTCATGGTTCGGAAGGGTAAATAAGTTCACAACTTCATCTCTTATCAGATAATCATAAGGTGGGTAAGCATGGTTTGCAATCATTCGGCGGTTAAAGCAAAAAGCAAGATTCATGGGACGGATCGTACCAAAATGCGGGCACCTATTCAGCTGGTGTCTTAGGCCGAGGGCATGTGCAATCATTGTGACCAGGCCACCTATGATGATTGGTTCATCAGGGTTATCTATAATGCGGTAAAAAGTTTGCATCAGGAAGGGTACGGCATTAACATGGTGGCCTTGGTGCATACAATACAGTAAAAATATCTCGTCTTTGGACACGGCAGTCTGGTTCTCCTCTTTCCCAAATACAGTATGGGCTAGCATCTTATGGAAATAGCGGATAGCAGGGTTATGAATTTCATCGTTATCCATATTATCCGGGTCGGGGTGATAATTACCAGTCAAGGTGCCCCAAAAGTAGTCTAGCTCAATGTCCATTAGCTCAACCTGGGTAGTGGAAAAGGAAAAAGGGCTGCTAGGAAATCCTAACAAGTCAGCTAAGTCCTTATGATTGTAAACAAAATTAATGCCGAAGAGACGGAAACTTATGAATCCTTTACGGGTTCCTTTCCCGTGTTCTGGTAAATGGACTAGGGAGCTTAGGAATTCGAAAGTGAGCTCACGGTAGGTAGCAAATCTAGTCTTAATAAGGGCTTTTTCCCACCCCAACTGGTTAAACAAGTACATAACACTATCTAATATACCTAGGGCATTCATAGTTGGTTCATCATGATAAAGTGTTATGCCTATGTTTCTTTTAGACAATTCCTCGAATTTTCTTTTCTGATTTATACCCCTAAAGGTGGTTTCTAAGAAATTATGTTGCTTTGGTTCCATGGGTATTGTTAGGGAAACTAGTCAGAAGAGAAGGTGCAAAAGAAATAAAAACTTTTCAGAAATCCCGTGGCAAATAAAATTATTTTTGAAATTAGCAGCAGTTTTCATGAAAATTATAACATAAGAAAGAAAATGAAAATGAAACTTTAAATAGAAATAAATGCAAAAATGAAAAGAATAGTAAATAACAAATAGGTGGGTTTCCTCCCACTCAGCGCTGTTTTTAATGTCAAAAGCCTGACAAACAGGAGTGCAAGCACTCATGGTGGTTCTCTCGAGGATGACTCCTCGGTTGAACTTTTAGTAGTTGTCATTTTCCATGGCCACTTATCAAGCCATCTCACATATCCCTCACCTTTTCTTTTCTTTCTTCTGTGGGGTGGTTCATTCTTCTGAACTTGTGGTGGTGGTTCTGGGTCTATCCTAAGTATCAACTTTTTAAGTTTGGGCTTAGTGATTTCATCCATCCCCTCAAAGGTTAACCTTACCTTCTTAACAGTAATTATATCCCTAGTTTCACGGTCCTCTAATTTTCTCTTTTTACGCGAGACTTCCAACAAGGGTGCATTAGTGTGGATATTTTCCAATACCTCCACATATGTCTTAGATTGGGAGTCTATGTGAGCTTCTATAAAACTTTTCGAGAAAGGAAACAGTGGGGTATAGGGGTGAGGCATAACAATAGGTGCTCCCTTTTCTACCTCTTCTACAACCTCCCTTTTAGATGGTGTTGGAGGATTTTTCTCAATCTTTACTCTTTTCTCGTCTGAACTCTCCTCATCCACATCATCACTTTCCTCAACTTCATTATCGCTCTCCTCAACCTCATTATCGTTCTCCTTAGGATTTTCAACTTGTTTTTCACTAATGGTTGTTACAACATCCAATTTTTCCTCAGGGAAGGGTCCTAGAGGGTTTTGTTCAAGCTGGGAGATTTGGGTCTCTAAGGCTATGTTGTGGGTCGCGAGCGAGTCAACTGCAGTGGTCAGTTGCCGAAGGGTTTCACTGTTTTGAAGACTTTGTTTTCTAAACTCTTCGTTCTGGACAGTTTGTGTCTCTACAAAGTGCTCCATCATAGATTCTAACCTAGAGTGAGTTGGCGTCGCGTCGGAATCCTCCATTGATGTTTCAAAGTTGAAATCATGCGATTCTTCTGATTCTTCAAATTGAGTTAGAGTCGCATTTTGTGTTTCCGTAAAGCGCTTTGTCATCATTGCTATTTCATTAAAATTTTCTATTAATGTTTCGAGGTCGGATTTATAGGATACTTGCGTCTCCTCGAAATATTGGGTGTAGTGATTGTAGGGGAAATTTGGTTGAGGATAAGTTTAGTTGGAATTATAATATTCTTGCGATTCCTCAAAATGTTGGGATTGGTGGTTGGAAAGGTAATTCGGGTGAGAATGAGTCTGTGATGCATTGAAATTCTCCAATAGTATTTCGAGGTCGGATTTATGGGATACTTGTGATTCCTCGAAATACTCAGAGTGGGGGTTGTAGAAATAATTTGGATGATACATAGTAATTGGGACAAGATTCGTAGATGCAAAGACTCGTTTTGAGAACGAGTGTTTGGCATACAACAGAGGGAAATATAAAAAGTTGCCTTAGTCTAGACAACATTGTTTTCAGATTACACTAGTGACTAAACTAAAGTCCCCGGCAACGGCGCCAAAAACTTGATGTGTCTGTGATCGACCTAATGTCTAACGGTATCTTAACTGCAAGCGCACAGCCTATCGCGGTAGTAATAAAAGATTGTCGAATCCACAGGGACTTTGTAATCACTCTAGTACGGGAAAGTAATGCTAATTTAGCTAAGGCGGAAATTGTCACGTTGGTTTTGGGAAGGTTAAGGAAGGTAAACTAATTGATTTTAAAGTAATTATAAAATGAAATGGTCGGTATGCAATAGAGTCTACCTAAAGGATCTAATCGGACCTAGGCATATAAGGATGGTCAACTTGGTTTATCTGTAGAATTAATCAGTTTAAAAACCTTCAACTCACACTTTCATGGTCTTATCTCGGATCATACGTCTAAAGCCCTATACCTGCTTTCGCTAGCCTATAAGTGTTTAGAAGTATTTTTTGGAAACTTAATTAATTCTAATTTGGTTTAAAGCGCTTTCACTGTATTTAAATCAAATGCCTAACTTTAGCTATCCGGTTAAAAACCTCACACTTTCGTGGTCTCGATCTAACCTATTTACTCTTCTTACTTTCGTAACAAAGGTTTTATTTTTAAGCATAAAAAGTTATAACCAGAGTTAAGTTGATTAAAGTTTTAGCCTAAGTTTGATCAGATGCCTAATGTCTCTTACTATCCCATACCGACGCTAAAGGTTTAGCTAGCCATGGAAATTATAATGAACGTACGGGAAATAAAAACAAACAAATATAGATTGGACATTATAAATAATAAATTAAACATGCATTAATTAATTAAAAGGTATGTAATACAATTGCAAAATAGAAACCTGAAAATAAAGCCAATACTTCAATCCCTCTTCCACAAATCGGAAACTCGGACTTGGTATCAGTAATATGACAAATTCTGAGGCTTGAATAATAAATCCTAAACTATAATAATAATTTCCTGATGTTGGAAATTATTATTTAGGCAATGAAATTAAAAGAACGGAAATAAACGAATGCAGAAAAATAACAACTGAAGGAATAATGGTTTTGATTTCGGCAGAGCTTCCACACAAGTAAACTGTAATATGCTCTGTACATCTAACGTTGAATGTTGAGGTATTTATAGAGGAATGAATTTTGCAGTTGGCTTGAAGACTTGTCATGAAGCTTTCCTTAAAAATCTCCACAAATGTAGGAACGTGGGTAGTTGAGGAAGAAGTGGTGAACGTGGGATTTGACTGGAGAGAAATAAGGAGTTTGAAAACTCCTTCTGTTTTGCTTTGCCACGTTCTGCACTTTCAATTAACTGATATACGCATTACGTTCGTTACTGAGGCGTTACGAGCAGGTTTGGTGCTTCCCCGTGTTACGGTCGTGGCCAATGTGTTACGGTCGTAACACGCTTCAAGATGGCTTACGGTCGTGGCAGATGCATTACGACCGTCACATCTACAAAAATGTAATTCTTGACAGATTTATCTTTTTCTTCTGTTCTTTTGATGCTTTCTTGCATTGTTTCATGTTTTCTTCTGTTTTGAGCTGAGTTATGAATACCTGCAAAAAGTAATGACAAACTCGAAATATTCGGGAGTTAATCGGGTCAAAATAATACAGAATGGGTAAATTTCATGGAAAATAAACGATACAATTTCGTGTTATCAATATCTTTCCAAAACCATCCTAATCATGCTATTTTTGCCTCAATTTTCCTTGATTTAATTTGATTTGATTAGGCCAACTTAATTAGATTTGGTTCTAACAAAAATCAGATCAAAAAATCAATCTTTGATATTTTTTGTCATTTATTTGATTTAATGTGAATTTTAAATAATAAAAATCAAAATAAAATAAATAAATAAATAGAGAAAATAATATATGGATTCTGATTTTGGTCGTGGACCATGTCTTCAACAAGATACAATCATGAAAAGCTGGGCCCATTTGACAAAAAAATGCACTTTTGAGCATATTTGACTTTTGGCAATTTTCCAAAAATGGCCAACTTTGACAATGCATATCTCTTCCAATATTAACCCTAGAGAGATGTTCTTGGACTTTTTAGAAAGCTTAGTATGTCTCCTAAACAACCCTTTTGGTTTAATCTAATTGGCTCTTCCATATTCATGTAAGAGGCTTTGACCCAAAAGGTGTTTTTGTTGACTTTTCAAAAGGACCTATAATGTAGAAATTCATATCTTTTTATGAGTGCATTTTTTGAAATTTAGGGATGAATATGAGTTGTAATAAATTGGATTCTCTTCAAAATGAGCCTTGGATGAGAAATTTTTGATAAAGCATGAGAAAGTTATGCTTGGTCAAAGTTTGGTTGACTTTTCCTAAGAAACCCTAATTTAGTAACTTTTGAGTTTTGATGAATTAGGAGCATTCCTTGAGGAATCATGATCAACCTTTGATCAAATCATGAGTATAACTTCAAAATGTTGATGTTGACCAAAAACTTGAAGTTTGACCGTATGTGGGTCACAGTTGACTTTTGACCCAACACAGTTGATTTTCAGGCATTTGAGCAGTTGACTGAGCAAACTTCTTGTGCAGGGCATGAGACTTGACATTGATGTTCTTGAGAACATATTAGGACCATGTAAAATATTTGAGGCCTTTGTAGTTCACCCATCTTGATGAAAATGGAAACCCTAGTTGAAGGTTCATTGCTTTAGGAGAGAGTTTGTCTGGTCAACTCTTGGGCATCCTTGAGCAAGTTAAGGGTCTGAATGAGAATATGTTGAGTAAAATGGGAGTTAAAATTTTGGGGTGCAACACTAGGGCATTAAGAACATATAGGAATTCAATAGATCTCGAAGAGGAAAGATCAAACTAGGAATCTAAGGTAAATGGGGGTGATCTGTCATTATAATTTATATGGAGTTTAGAGGTATGTAGGGATTTTGTTGGGGTTTATGATGATTTGGTGATTGTTGCATTTGTAATGAAATTATGTTGAAATTGATGAAAATACTGTATTGATTTACCATGAGTTTGTGTATATGATGCATATAATATTGTGTGGTTGTTGTATGATGATTCCATGTTGAAAAATATGAAAATTTGGACTGTAATGATATGAAATTTCAAGAGTAATTGGGGATGAAGAGGTGAAGAATCGCAACAGGAAGTTGAAGTCTACTACACGTCGCCAAGCAAAGGGATGCATCACTAGGAGAGTATGATGTTATGCTCTGATTCCAAGAGGGAATCAATCCTATGGTGGGAATCTTTGGAGGGTGATGAGTTAAGTACCCATAACAAATGGGTACCACATGCATGAGTTTATGTTATTTCACTACATCTTATATGGCATTGCATAACTGTCGACTAAATGAGGATGTATTATGTTGTTGTGCTAAATTACATTTTTGTTGATTTCGATGCCATGATGTTGTTGTTTGAACTACTATGTCTATTATGTATATATTTTTTAATGAATGTGATTACTCACCCTTTCTGTTTGAATGTTGTCTCCATGTAGGTAACACGCAGGTGATCAGGAGTAATTTGTAGAAGCTTAGAGCATAACTTGGAGAGTGTTGTTTATTTCTGTTGGTTTTAAAAGGTCTTGCTTTGATATGTAACATCGGGGTTCAGAATGCTTGATTTGAACTATATTTTCTTTGTTTTGTTATGATATTTTTGAACTACCTTTTATGGTATTTAAGTTGTTATGAAATATGAACTATGAACAATGAATGTTCTATGATGCGTTTAATAAAGACATTTTGAACTATGAATTCCACTGTGAGTAGTTGAAATAATTGTGGTTGTTTATTAATAAAATAATTATCTTAAATGATTTTGAAAACCTGTGTTACGGGGTAAGATATGCATTAATGATGTTTTATGAATCAAGTGATGCCCTTTTGGTGAGATACTCTAATGATTCTATTATAATATTCATTAGGATTTAGAAGAGTGTTACATTAGTGGTATCAGAGTAGGTCGGTCCAACCGACCAAGTTTTATATGATGTCTACTTCCTGTGGATCAACTACTACTTGGATATTGTCGATATGTTTGCTTTTCTAATGTTGGTTTTCTATGTACAGAGTCTTGACTGGAGGGAGAAATGTTAATGCTATTTCTAACGCTTTGGAAGTCGTGGCTCAGGAACTGCAGAACTAGCATGGTCAGTAGAACCATAATTAAGGAAATGATGATGAGGCTCGTGGATGGGAAATGTTCTAGAGGAACAATCCTCCGATCTACAAGGGTAGGCATGATGCAGATGGTGTGCAAGTGTGGCTTAAGGGGATTGAAAATATTTTTCAGGTAGTGATTTGCACGAAAGATCAGAAAGTGAAGTTTAACACTCACATGTTGGAAGAGGAAGCCGAGGACTGGTGGAATAATATGCACTAGAGGATGGATATTTTGGGAATAGAAATAACTTGGGTTGTATTCAGAACTGCTTTTCTGGATAAGTACTTTCCTGAATACGTATATGGTAAGAAGGAAATCGAATTTCTTGATTTGAAGCAGGGAAGTTTGAAAGTTGATGAGTATGCAAATAGATTCGAGGAGATAGTGAAATTTTGTCAACACTATAACAACACAGCCGTTGAGGTGTTAAAGTGCATTAAGTTTGAGAATGGATTATGTCCAGAGATCAAGCAGGGTATTGGATATTTACAGATTTGTCAGTTTCCTATGCTGGTGAATATGGTATGTGTGATACGGTGGGAGAACTGACTTGGTTTTTGCGTTTGTTTTCGCAAATGTTTCGGTTGAGCAAGAGTCGCCACCGACTTTTTATTTTATCCTAAGGAAAGGTTAAAAAGCACAGGAAAAACCTTTGAGATGTTTTCGTGGGTTCGTGGAGTAGATTATGGAAAGGGAAGGTATTAACACCCTTTCTATCCATGGTTATCCATGGGCTCTTAGTTACTTGCTTAGATAACTTGCCTTTGCTTTTCGATTGTTTGAAATGGTGCTTTGTGTGTGTGGTTTTGAAAATGTTTTGAAAAAGATGCCTTATCTAGGCAACCATTGTAACAATTCTTTACTCGAATGTTTTACAAAGGTGTTTGTCTTTTTGAAAAGATGTTTCAATGTTTTTGAAAGTTTGTTTTGAAATTGTGTTGTGATGTGTATTTTGAAAAAAAAAAGGCAAGGATTGTTTTGCAAGTTTGGTCAAGTAATCAAGAGCTATCTACCCTAAATTTCTCAAAGATCTTTCCTATGTTTTAACCCTTTTAACAGTATTGTTCCACCATTGTATTTGGTGGACAATCTTGTGTTAGGATGTTAACGGGACGGGTGCGGATCATTATTTAGACCATGAATGCAATAGTGCCAAGTGTCTTCGGCAATTTTTTCTTTAAGGGACTTGATCATTTTTTAGGCAACTTGAGAAAGCGTCATCGAGGGACTATGATCATTTGATTTGTTTTTTTGTTTTTCCAAAGACACCCAACATGCAACATGGCCCATTTTTGAAGGCAACAAGTGGAGTAACCCTAGGGGTGCAAGTGTGCATGGTGTTGTCCATTTTCATGCTTTTTTGTCTTTGTATTAGTCAAGCTATTTGTTATTTGATTTGCATACAAACCCTAGGTCTATCATGGCATAATTTGAAAGCTTTTAAATGCGGAAATTTAAAGTCCTAAATTATTACAACATGATTATGGGGATGGGGGTACAAATGTTTGAACGGGGAATATTTGACAAGAAATTAAATTCTAAGCTATTACATCCATATCGAATATACAAATATTTAATTGTACAATATTTGAATAAATACAATAAATATGCAAAATGTATTATGCACAAAATGATTTTTTATGTATGTGAAAGTATTTTTTCATGTGAGATATAAACAAAAAATAAAAAGGTCAAATTTGAATATTTTTGTTATCTAGGGAAAAACCCCTAGTTTTTGAATAAAATAGTATTTATTTATTAATTATATACAATATTTGTTAATTATATACAAAAAATAAGAAGTATGTTGTAAAAAGTATTTTTGATGTCAAATATTAATAAAAATAAAAATGTATTATTTTCATATTTTTATCCTAAATATTCTAATAAAATATACAAGTATTTATATATTATATATTAAATATGCTAAATGTGTACAAAAATAAAATATTAATTATTTACAAAAAATGTATATTTTAGAAAATGTTTTCAAAATGTAAACAAAAAATAATAACTGAAAAATATTTATTTTTGTATTATTTTTAGGGTTTTAAATAAAAAGGTTTTTATATTATTTACATATATATACTAAATAAAACAAATAAATGCCAAATAAAATGCAAAAAAGTGAGGAAAAATATTTTTAGTGTTTTTTCATGTTTGAATAAAAATATAAAATCAGAATCAAAAATAAAAAGTCGAAAATGATAAATATTTCACACAATGGGCCAGGGGGTGTAAATTGGAAAAGGGAGTGCAAAGAGCAAGACTGACTCAGGCCCAACCCAAGCCAGCTTTGTCTTCAACCTTCAGCTTTTGTTTCAAAAAACGCGCGCCTTCTTGTTCATCATACTAACTTCTGATTCTTTGACTTTTAGCAAAAACTCATAACACCAGTAATGTAGAGCATCAAGAGACGAATTCAGACATATAAAATACTTGACTTAACTCTAAGAAACCAGGGAGAATTTCTTCATCCTCAATTTCTGACCTAATTTTTCTTCAATGTTCATAGCCAAAATTCTCACAGCATACTGAATATAAATGAAAAGTAATCATATGTATGGCTTCAGGGCTATGAGTAGAGCATGTTTCATTCACAAACCTAAGCCTAACTCTTCCTATATTAAGAGATAAAAGTTCATGGTTTTACCTGTTTCAGCTTGAGTCGTGTACAACAATGTGGCCAACTTCAATGGAGTTTGAGCTTTTGTACAGCTTGCCTGAAGTCCAAGGATGCTTCCCAAGTACCTAGCTTGCTTTGAAACTCTCTGAATCGTGCTATGGAAGTTCACCTGCAAAACTGAAAAGTGAAAATGGCAACAGAGGTTAGGGATGTTACAGTTTGTATTTAGGGCTTGGGATAGTTTGTATAGATGATATGGAATGTGTTTGGACAGGCTTGAGCAAAAACACACGAGTGGATATGGTTATGGAGGTCAAGTTGCAGAACTTGCCCTGTTTTGCAACAAAACAGGGATTATGAGTATGAGCAGGTCTTAGGGATGGATGAGTCGTGCCTTAGGCTTGCTTGTATGTATGAAAGATGTTTTCAAAGTTTGTGTTTGGCTGTGTTGACAGGAATGAGAGATTGGCTTCAGTTTGCAAGCTTTCTTCTTTTTGAAGTAAGAAGGTTCAAGTTCTCATGCAGGCCTGTGTACCCTCTCTATCTATGCTGCACACTTTGCTCTTGATCAGTGGGATATGTGTACAAACTCTTGCCTCAAACATCTGGCCCATGCCTCCAAGATTTGGTATTTGACATAAAGCACTACTTTTCAAAAATGGCAAGTTTGCTTTTTCTACTTAAGGGATAATTCTATGTGTAATGACCAAATGCATAAAACAATGCTTGAACACAATGGTTAGGCATTTAATTATGGAGTGCAAATTTGGTTTAGAGGCCTGCAAGCAAGTACCAAGCATGCTGATTTGAAAATGAAACTTGTATGAACATGTATTTGGTTATGAACAAAAGTGAATTTTGCCCAACTTTGCAAATTCGATTCTCCCTAACCACAAGGGTGTTTGAGAAGTTCTTGGACAATTTGGAAAGCTTGGAATGTGTACTACAATCCATCTTTGTAATACAAATTGAAACTCCAAGTGTAAGCATGTGAAAAATGGCCAAGAAGTTGGTCAAAAATCCTGCCTAGAATAGGTCAAAATTTCTCTAAGTTAAAAATGTTTTGCACCCTTGTTCCAAAAATCATAACTTGAGATACAAGCTTCATTTGAGAAAACTTTGTGAATCAAAGTTGTATATTTTGCAATAGACTAAAACTTTCATGTTTTGAGTTTTGTTTGAATCCATTTGTATCTTGATGAAAAAATGGGACAAACTTAGGAAAAAATAAGGAAATTTCATAACTTAGAAAATTTCCAAGTTATGAAATTTCTTCATTTTAAACCCTAATTTGCAATTTTGGATTTCTTGATGAACAAGTTTCATAATTTGACATGTCTTGATGAAAAATGAATCTTGGCACTTGATTTTGACCAAAAAGTCAGAGTTTGACTTTTCAGTATACAGTCAAATTTTGATCAGTTGACTGAAAAATTCATCTGTCAATCCTATGCATTTGGGATCTTTTGAACTTGTTGAATGTTTCAAGACAATTCCGTTGAGTCCTTGAGTCCATATGTGAGCTTGGTTTTCCATTGGTTAGGTCAAACAGTCAAAAATTACCTTTGTGCAGTCAAAACCCTAAAAATGACCATTTTGCCCTTTTGGTGATCTGATCAAATTTCTTGTGGAATTGTGATCCAAACTTGACCAAATAGTTCATATGAGTTCATTATGTTGATGTGGGTCAAAAATCATGAAGTTTGACTGTCAATTGGCCACAATTGACTTTTTCCCCAATACAGTTGATTTCTAAGTCAACTGTCCAATTGACTGGGCAAAGATTGGAATCAAGGCTTGAAACTTGGTATGGATAAACTTGTAAGTCCAACATGAAGCATGAAAGTCACTTTGGGCATTTTAGGTCAAAACATCCCTGTGCAAACTCAAACCCTAATTTGAGTCAACAGTGCAAGAAGGGGTCTTGAGCAGAGCAAACCCTAACTTGATCTTGAGCTCCAAGAGTCTTGTGGTGAGAAAATGTTGATGAAAAGGGAGGGAAAATTTTGGGGTACAACAGTATGTCTACCCTTACACCAAATTGATGTTATTCTTGGGATGAACTGGTTGGAGTTCAACTATGTTCATATCAACTATTATAATAAAACGATGAGGTTTCCTAAGTTTGGTGGTAACAGAGAGTTGATGTTTTGTCTACTAAGCAAGTGGATGAACTCTTAGAACATGAAGCTTTAATGTTTGTAATGTTTGCATTATTACAAGTTGATCGTGAAACTACAAGTGTGGAATTACCTGTTGTGATCGGTGGGAATGAGAACTGACTGTTTTTTAATGTTGGTTCGCGAAATGTCGTGGTAAGCAAGAGTCGCCGCCGTCTTTTATTTTCTCCAACAAGGAAAGGACAAAAGCACAGCAAAATTCCTTTTCGAGATGTTTCTCGGGTTCGGGAGGTAGATTATAGAAAGGGAAGGTGTTAGCACCCTTTCTATCCGTGGTTATCCACGGGCTCTTAGGTACTTGCTCACTATGTTTTCAAAATGTTTTGCTTTTCTTGTGTTTGTGGTTTTTGAAAAAAAGTTTCGTTTGGAAAATTTCTAAGTAACTCTTGTATCTGTCCTCAAGAGTGTATGAAATATTTGTTTGAAAACCTTTTGAAAGTGTAGGTGCGAAAAGATGTTTTTGTTTGTTTTGAAAGAGCAAGTACCCATGAGAAATCTACCTACTCTAAGGAATTAGGCTGTGTAAGAGTCCTTTAGACAGTACTATCCCACTATTGAAAAGTAGGTAGCACCGTCGTTGGAGTTATTCGGGTCAATTCGATTATTAGGGACAATGTGTGGTCACCGAAGCAATAGTAGGACGCCTTAGCGGTAACCCTAATGTCCTAGATCCTTTTTATCCGAGGTAACCGTTTCGAGGCAACTGGATCTTTAGACAGGAGGGCGACCTCTAAAACACCCTATACTTGACGACCACGTCGAGGCAACCAGTGAGGCGTACCCTAGGAGTGGCATGTGCATGTTTGTTGTTTCAGTTTATGTTTATCTTTGAACATGCATTTGTGAGCTACAGATTGATTTTATTTTTCATACAAGTCTTTCATGCATTTTTAACCGTTAAGAGTGCGGAAAAGGTAAATCTAGCTATTACAAGGCGCGGGTATATACATCGCCAAAAACATAAACCCGTTTGGAAAATAAATGGGAGAAAAGTAAAAGAAAGCGGCAAAATCCTAATTAACTATTACATCCTCGGAAGCAGATACATCAATATAATCAAAATAAATAATAATGCGCGAATAGAGATTTGATCGGGATGTCCTTAGGGTTTTGACCCTTTTTGAGAAAAAGAAAGTACTTTGTCCTTTTTTTGAATTAATTAAAATTAAAACTAATTTACTAATTAATTATTTAATTAAAATAAAAAATATTTTTTATGTTTTTTTTAGGCCTTAATGAAATAAAAAGAAATTAAAAGTCAAGAAAACCCTAATTCTAAATTTATTTTAGTTATTATGAAAAGAATCCAAATTGAACCTAATTTAAACTAATTAATTTGTTAGTATTTTATTTACAAAATATAATTAGTAGTGAAAATAATAATAAATAATATTTACATTTTTCAGAATTTGTTATGAAAATAATAGTTTGTGAGTTAATTAAATAATAATAATAACTATAATTAAGAAAATTATTAAATAGAATTTGAAATAGAAAAGAAAAAAAGAATAAAGAACCAGGGGTGCTGGGCCAGCTTTGGGGGTGAAGAAGCGTTTCCAGGCCCATTAAGCTCAAGCCCTTCTGACTTTTGGAATTGCCTAGAACGTGGGTTGACCAGGAGCATGGTGTGCGTCATCTTTAGGCCACTGGATGGACGCTTGAGGACACTTGGCGTCTGGATGAGGAAGGTGTATGATGGAATCCTTGGCAAGCGCTGCATATGAATATATTAGAAAAAATATGAAACAAAGGTTTGGGGGACCTGGGAATCGAACCCAGGTCCCAATGATTAACGTCCACCTCACTGACCACTAGGCCATCATGCTGCATTTGATATAATATTAACAATTGAAAATAATATAAAAAACAATCATATGCTGGAGAGAGAAAACAAAATAGCGCGCGCGTTTGAATGATCCAATGGCATAGCACCACGTCTTGTCTTCTTCCCCAGATTCCATGTAAAATAAAAACAATTAGCGGGGGTTTTTAACCCCCACAAAGTGGCACGAGGAAAAATAACGAATAGCCCTACAGGCTATATAAATTGGGCGCGATGGTAGCTTTGCGTTCGTCTCATCCTGACGGTCTCAACCATAGGCATTATGAAGCCTAATTTTGTCTGTACAGCAAAGCCCTATTTTGAAAGCTTCGAAACACTAAATTTCATCAATGGTAGATTCTGATTCTATGCGTTTCAATGCAATTAATTTATGCCAAAAGATTCATGTGGATGCAAGCAACTCAAAACACACAAAAAATCACATTAAAGATGCATAAATTATGAGTTTCGATTATGAGAAAGAAAGTTAAACCGTGCGACTGTTTGTGGAGATTTCTTGAGCTATGAAACTGGAAACTGATTGCAAGTCGTTCAGGAAGCTCCCAGCAATGTCTTTGAATCCACAAAAGTCCTTAATTCGCCCTAGAACACTGAAAACAGTTTTGAGTTTTTCCACTTTTTTTCAATATTGCATATGGCTTCTGCAGCAGTTTTTCACGTGTGAGGAATTAGGTTTGGCTTCAGTATATGTAATGGAATGAAAACTAGGGTAAATCTTGGTCCAAAAATCCATGGCATTAATGTTTGAATATTTGATTTTCAATCAAATAATTTTGCATCTTTTTGATTGAAAAACCTTGCCAAATTGGTAGATTTTGTCCCCTTGATGTGTACACAAAATCTCCAACTTGTCTTGGTCATATTTGCTTCATAAAAAGATTTGAAAACCCTATCTTGATATTTTCCTACAATTAAATGAATTAAATGAATTAATAATCAATTAAAAATCCAAATAATTAATAAAAATAAGAAAATAATTCAATTTAATCTCAATGGGTCGTTCATAAGCCTTGGGTAAAGATTCAAGAAGGAATTTGGGGCCCATTAGCAAAAACAAGGTGTTTTAGGCAAAGTTGACTTTTGCAAATTCCCAAAAATTTCCCAACTTCTCCAATGCATATCTTGCTCAATTTTGATCATGTGAACATGTTCTTGGACATTTTGGAAAGGTCTTGAAGTCCTCTAACCAATTCCTTTGGTCCCATGTCATTTGGATTTACCAATCTCAAGTTATGGTCTTTGACTTAAAGTGCCTTTTTGTTGACTTTTGAAATTGACCTATAATGTAGAAATTGATAACTTTTTGTGAGAGCATTTCTTGGACTTGGAATGTGAAGATGAGTTGTAGGAAATGTCATCCCCTTCAAAATGAGCATTGGATGAGATTTTTCTGATGAACCATGAAAAAGTTATGCCTTGGTCAAGTTACAGTTGACTTTTCAACTGTCCAAAAATAGCAACTTTTGCATCTTTGATGATTTTTGAGCCATTCTTGAGGAATCATGATCAAGACATGATCAAATGATGATTGTGAGCTCAAAATAAGATGTTGACCAAAAATTTTAACTTTTGACTATAAAATGACCATTTTGCCCCTGTAGTTGATTGTGAACCAAATAAGGCTTTTGACTGTGCAATTTGACCTTGTGAGCCTTGAGACTTAATATGTAGATGCTTGGCAATGTATATAAGCACATGTGACTTGCTTGAGCCATTGAAAACCTCAAATTCATTGAAGGAACCAAAACCCTAATTTTGACTGGCTTAGGAGATGTTAGGACTGTGCAACCCTTGATCCATTTGAAGATTGATCTTGACAAATCTTGAAGAATATGGGAGGGAAAATTTTGGGGTACAACAGTTTCCCCTGTTAAATCTTCTTAGACCTGAGGATGTAGACTGGCTTGCGTGCCTTTCGTGATCCGAAGGTGGAAGATGATTGAACACTAGAGTGCCTAGAAATTTGCACTCGCATAGTAGAGTATCAACAGTGTGATGGCGGGAATGGGCTTATAGATGCCATTTGGAAAGATGGTGGATAGGAGGATGGGCTTATAGATGCCATCTGGAGATGTGACAGAACCTTGTCGGGAATGGGCTTATAGATGTCATTTGGAAATGTGATGGATAGTTGTGGAGATGGGCTTATAGATGCCATCGGGGGTGTCGATCGCGTAAGAGATTCCTTAGCGAGAACTTGCGTACTTGAGAAAGAAGGATAATTTCCTGGCCTGTTACAGGGGTTGATCTTCAAACTCTTCATGCAGATATGCCCTGGCTAGATACAGGTATCGAATCTACAATCAATCACTCACAGATATGCCTTGGCTAGATACAGGTATCAAATCTGGAATTAGTTGTCTACAGATATGCCCTGGCTGGATACAGGTATCAAATCTCTAAACTCTTCATGCAGATATGCCCTGGCTAGATACAGGTATCGAATCCATAATCAATCACTCACAGATATGCCCTGGCTAGATACAGGTATCGAACCTGGAACTGGTCGTCTACAGATATGCCCTGGCTGGATGCAGGTATCGAATCTCTAAACTCTTCATGCAGATATGCCCTGTCCGGATACAGGTGTCGAATCTGGAATCGGTCGTCTACAGATATGCCTTGGCTGGATACAAGTATCGAATCTCTAAACTCTTCATGCAGATATGCCCTGGCTGGATACAGGTATCGAATCTACAATCAATCACTCACAGATATGCCCTGGCTAGATACAAGAATCGAATCTGGAATTAGTCGTCTACAGATATGCCCTGGCTGGATACAGGTATCAAATCTCTAAACTCTTCATGCAGATATGCCCTGGCCGGATACAGGTATCGAATCTACAATCAATCACTCACAGATATGCCCTGGCTAGATACAGGTATCGAATCTGGAACTGCGACAGTTGATAGTAATCATCTTTGGATTGACCTTTTTCCTGAAAAGGTAAAACATCAGTTGTATGCAATGTCATGTTGTATGAAATGCATGATGTCATGATGTTCTCAAAAATAAATGAGATCGTGTCGTATGCACTTTATCATGTATATGAATAGGATGTATGAAATGTGAAATGTCTATGAATGTATTTTCGTCTAGGAAAATAAATCCTTGACGAATGCCGGGAAATTGTTGAATCCTGGGCTGATGTTGAAGAGTAGAGTTCTTCGTTTTCGCTGGGGATGATGATTGCAAGAATAAACCGGTAGGAGGAGATGAATCCGTTGGGGAATAAACTTGGCGACGAGATTACTCTGTGGGAAGAGATACTTCGCTAAGGTTTTGATGATAACTCCGCTGGGGATTCCAATGATAAGTTATGTTGGAAGATTTGATGAACTCCGCTGGGGGATAGGAAGAACTTCGCCGAGGACGATCTTTCCGTGGCAATTAGCTGAGGATAACCCAGTTATAAGCTCTGGTGGGGGATAACCTTTGAACATGGTCGGGGAGAGATACGTTGTACTCTGCGGGAGACAAGCTTCCAGGATCTACTGGGGATAAGCTTCCAGAATCTATTGGGGAGGATGATTCAACTCTCCTGGGGAAACTTTTTGGACTGTACTGAAGAAGTGGCTCCACTGGGGCGTCTGTATTCCACCGGGGAACAATCTTATATTTCTGTCGAGGAATATTAAGACTGCCGGGGATGCTTGTTGAGGAATATCTGTATACTCTGCTAGGGAATATTGAGATCTTCTGGGGATACCCAACTTCCTTAAGGCTGATAGTAGACTAACTCTGCTTGGGGAGAGTATCGCTGACTTGCTGGAGATACTGTGCCTTTTCGGGGCTGACGGGAGACCACCTTTGCTCGGGGGAGAGTATTGCTGATTTTGGTCTTACTCGACGGGGAGTGAAGGTATCCTGGTCACGTTCTTCAGCTGAACCTACCTTAGTACCTTGGTGGACAAAGCAACTAGATCGCTTAGACAACTCATTATTGCCCCTGTTTCTGTCGTCACCCGTAATTAATCCTTTGTTTTGCATGCAAATATTTATGAGTTAGCAATTAATGTCAAATGCATATATCAAAAATGAACATTGGACGTTCTTTGCAAAACAAAACAGAAAAAGGAAAAACAATTGGCAATTTGTATGGAAAAGTGAATTTGTATTGATTTTTGAATTTGCCTGTAAATAGGCGTTTTTGTACAAGAGGCTGACATCCTAGTAAGATAACGCCGCCGAGCAAAATAGAGTTTATACAATTTTGTGAAAAGGAAAACAAAACAGCTATCTGAAAAATCCCACTGGGTTCCAACTCTGTTATCGCCTTTATGTCTTCAAGCGTCTCATCACTTGGCTGCTTTAGTTGAAGATGAAGCTGACTGATCGATGTCGTCTGAACCTGACTTAGTATTACGCTTTGATCCCTAACTTTTGCCTGGACCGCCCTTTCGAGTTTTCAGTCCACCGGGATACCCATTTTTGCCCAAGCTGCCTTTTCAGGTTTTCGACTTGCCGGGTGTACAGATTTTTTTCATTTCATCCCTTATTTTTGCCCGAACCCTTTTGGTTCGCCAGGAAGCCCTTATTTTTGCCTAGGTGTATCAACCTAGCGGGTCTTTAATTCATGCGTAGTATCTTTTTACTATGTCTGCATTGGCGGGGTGAGGAAGGTCGTCACCATCCATGGTGGTTAGGATCATGGCTCCTCCTGAGAAGATATGTTTAACCACAAATGGCCCTTCGTACGTAGGGGTCCATTTTCCCCTGGGGTCACTTTGAGGAAGAATGATGCGCTTGATTACCAGGTCTCCGACTTGATACTCTTGTCGTCTGACTTTCTTGTTAAATGCCTTGATCATTCGTTTTTGGTACGTCTGACCATGACAAATAGCAGTGAGTCTCTTTTCATCAATTAGGTTTAACTTATCAAGCCGAGTCTGGATCCAGTCATCTTCGCTCAAACCTGCATCCTTCACTATCCGGAGAGAGGGTATCTGGACTTCAATAGGCAAGACTGCCTCCATGCCATAGACCAAGGAAAAGGGGGTTGCCCCTGTTGACGTCCTTGCTGAGGTACGATACCCATGAAGAGAAAACGGTAACATCTTGTGCCAATCTTTGTAGGTCACTATCATCTTCTGCACAATCTTCTTAATATTCTTATTTGCCGCTTCGACAACCCTATTCATCTTTGGCCGGTAAGGAGAAGAGTTGTGGTGTTGTATCTTGAATTGCTCGCAGAGCTCAGTGATCATCTTGTTGTTAAGATTGGTATCATTGTCCGTAATGATCCTTTCCGGGACACCGTAGCGACATATCAGGTTATGCCGAATGAACCGTGCCACGACATTCTTGGTTACGGTAGCGTAGGAAGCTGCTTCAACCCACTTTGTAAAGTAATCGATCGCTACCAGGATGAAGCGATGCCCGTTGGATGCCGTAGGTTTGATCTCGCCGATCATATCAATGCCCCACATTTCAAAAGGATAAGGTGATGTCAAGACGTTCAGAGGAACTGGAGGAACGTGCACCTTATCAGCATAGATCTGGCATTTGTGACACGTCCGAGAATGTTGGCAATAGTCAGCTTCCATTGTGGACCAGAAATATCCTGCCCGAAGGATCTTCTTTGCCATGGTATGTCCACTAGAATGTGTTCCGAAGGTACCTTCATACAGTTGTGCCATGATCTTTTCTGCTTCAGTCTTATCCACACAACGCAGTAAGGTCGAATCATGGTTTCGCTTGTAAAGAATGCCGTTGCTGAGGAAGAACTTTGCTGCGAACCTTCTCAGGAACTTCTTGTCGTTAACAGATGCGCCTTCGGGATATTCTTGAGCTTCCAAGTACCTCTTCACTTCATGATACCAAGGTTTTTCAGTTACTTCTTCAGCCTCAAGATCACAGCAATATGCAGGTTCATCCAATTTCTAGATAATGATCCGGGGAGCCTCGTTGTCCCATTTGACTTTGAACATAGAAGACATCGTAGCCAGCGCGTCCGCCAACTGATTCTCCTCTCTTGGGAAGTGTTCAAAATTTATCTCCTCGAAATGAGGAATCAACGTCAACACATACTCTTTGTAAGGAATAAGATTTGGGTGTTTCGTATCCCACTCGCCTTTGATCTGGCTGATCACGAGAGCGGAATCTCCAAAGACACTCAGGAACTTGATCCTTAAGTCAATTGCAGCTTGAAGACCCATGATACATGCTTCATACTCTGCCATGTTGTTGGTGCAGTTGAAACATAACCGGGTAGTGAGTGGAGTATGAGTGCCTTTAGAGGATATGATCACGACGCCAATACCGTTACCCAAAGCGTTGGAGGCTCCGTCAAAGTGCATAGACCATCGGGATCCTTCATCCGGTCCAGGTACTTCACAATCAGTCACTACCATGATATTCTCGTCTGGAAATTCAAAGTTCATGGATTGGTAGTCGTCCACTGCCTGGTGTGCCAAATGGTATGCCAACGCACTTCCCTTGATTGCTTTCTGAGTCGTGTACTGGATGTCATATTCTGTCAAGATCATTTGCCATCTTGCTATTCTTCCAGACAAGGCAGGCTTTTCGAAGATGTACTTTATTGGATCCATTTTTGAAATTAACAGGGTGGTGTGAGTCAACATATACTGTCTCAGCCGGCGAGCAGCCCATACCAAAGCGCAGCAAGTTTTCTCGAGCAGTGAGTATCGGGTCTCACAGTCGGTAAACTTTTTCCTAAGGTAATAAATGGCGTGCTCTTTTCGGCCAGACTCGTCATGCTTCCCCAGCACACACCCCATTGAGCTGTCAAGTACTGTCAAGTATAATATTAGAGGTCTCCCTTCAACCGGTGGCATAAGAATGGGTGGCTCTTGGAGATACTCTTTGATTCTTTCGAAAGCGGCCTGACATTCATCGTTCCAACGTACTACTTGATCTTTCTTCAGTAGCTTGAAGATTGGTTCACAGGTAGCAGTTAGATGTGAGATGAATCGGGAAATGTAGTTCAGTCGTCCTAGAAAGACTCTGACTTCTTTCTCTGTCTTCGGAGTTGGCATCTCTTGTATGGCTTTCACTTTGGCAGGGTCCACTTGAATACCTTTGTCGCTCACGACGAAACCTAGTAGTTTTCCAGATCTTACCCCGAAGGTGCACTTGTTCGGGTTCAACCTCAGCTTGTACAACTTCAGACAGTCAAACAGCTTCTGCAGATGGTCAAGGTGTTCCTCCTCAGTTTGGGACCTTGCAATCATATCATCGACATACACTTCGATCTCATGGTGGATCATATCATGAAATAAAGCAATCATGGCACGTTGGTAGGTTGCCCCAACATTTTTCAACCCAAAAGGCATGACCTTGTAGCAAAAGGTGCCCCACTGAGTAACAAAAGTGGTCTTCTCCATGTCTTCGGGAGCCATCTTGATTTGATTATAACCAGAGAAGCCGTCCATGAAAGAGAATACTTTATGCTGAGCAGTGTTGTCAACCAGAACATCGATGTGAGGCAGAGGGAAGTCATCCTTAGGGCTCGCCCTGTTCAAATCCCTGTAATCAACACACATTCGGACCTTACCATCTTTCTTTGGCACTGGAACCACGTTGGCAACCCACTGAGGGTAAGAAGTCACTGCTAGAAACCCGGCATCAAATTGTTTCATAACCTCAACTTTGATTTTCTCGGACATCTCTGGACGCATACGGCGGACCTTCTGTTTAATCGGAGGGAAGTCTTCCTTGGTAGGTAGGTGATGAACCACAATGTCAGTATCCAACCCAGGCATGTCTTTGTAAGACCAGGCAAAGATTTCCACATAATCATGCAACATCTGAATCAACCGTTGTTTCACACTAGCCTCCAGGTTGGCACCAATCTTGACTTCCTTTCTGTCTGTCTCAGTACCTAGATTTACCGTTTCCACTGGCTCTTCATGTGGCTGAATGGCCCTCTCTTCCTGGAGTAACAGTCTTGCAAGATCACCAGGCACTTCACAATCACCTTCACCTTCGTCTTCGGCTAAGTCGATCGGATTTTCGAAGTCATAACTGGCAGTAGCAGAGTCATTACCAGTGAGATCCAGAGTGGATTGGAACCTGTATAAGTGTGTGTGTGTAAATATAGTTGTTTTGCAATATATAAAGAAAGAAAGGGAGCACAAGATTTGAAATGCGAAAAACGTCCAATGTTTTTATTCATGATATATGAAAATGACAAATAATAAGCCCTCACAAATGAAGCCACGGTTCCCCGGGTAAGACACCGAGCCATAAAGTTTCAAATTATTGTTCGTTACAAATTTAAAACAAAGGAGTTCATTACTGAGTGACAAAAGTAATAGGTATGAAATCTTTGGCAGTCCAGTTGTTCAGTCCACCGTTGGTCGTTGGGTAGATCCAGCTGGCAAATTCGGATTCCTCCCCGTCGTCTTCAATAGCATTCACCCCCTAGTTGGTGATTAACACAGGAGGTCTTCCAATCCTTGCCTTGCGAACAGCCCTCTGAGCTTCTGCAGTGAAACCCAAACCAAACTTGTCAGTCTTCGGAGTAAAATCAGGAAGTCGGCCCCAGTTTGCACACTCACCCTTCTCAATCACAGCCCGGGCATCCTTTAAGGAAGCCATCTTCAAAGGAGAATCTTCTTCAGTCACAGTCTCTGCTGATGCCAGTGTCTGAGGTACCTCTTCAAAATGTTGAAAGGGGGTCTCAATGAACTCCCCGTCCATTTCTATATACCGGAATGAGTTGAGGTGGCTGACCATGTACTCTTCCTCCCCCTGAACTGTAACAATCTTCCCTCTGACCGGGTACTTAAGCTTCTGATGTAATGTGGAGGTCACAGCTCCAGCCTTATGGATCCATGGACGACCCAACAAACAGGAATAGGACGGTCGGATGTCCATCACATAGAAAGTAGAATCAAAAACTTGGGAACCGACCCTGATTGGAATGTCAACTTCACCATGTACCATCCTTTTGGACCCGTCAAAGGCCCGAACAACAATGTTACTTGGCTTGAGCTCTAAACCCTCACAATACATCCTGTCTAGAGCTTTCTTGGGCAATACATTCAATGAAGAACTGGTGTCTACCAACACATGGGCAAGAGTAGTGCCCCTGCATTCAATGGAGACATGCAGGGCGTCGTTATGGTTTTTTCCTTTGGCAGTCAGATCGGCGTCAGAGAAACCCAACCCATTATCAGCAGTCAAGTTGGCCACACAATCGGTAAATTGATCAACAGACATTTCTTGTGGCACATGGGCCATCTTCAGGAAGGAAATCAGGGCCTTGGCATGGGCCTCTGAATACAACAACAGTGATAGCATAGAAATTTTAGAGGGGGTGTGCCCCAGCTGCTCAACTACATTTAAATCACTCTTCTTGATAATTTTAAGAATCTCTTCCATCTCTTGCTTGGAAGCTTCAACATTGGTGGTCTTTGGTGCCTCCGGCTGGGCAGGCACATCAATAGCAATCCCTTTGCCCCGAGCGTCAGATGACTCGGCAGCAGGGGTAGAAACAGGAACTTGGTCAAGAAGGGAAGCAGGCACACTGGCAGGTGTGATGACAAGAGGTCTCTGAATAGCTGGTGGCGCAATATCAGGTGAGAAGAGCCTGCCACTGCGAGTGACTTTAGCAGGCCCGGTGATGTTGCTAATGCCGGTACTTGTATCGAACTCTTGTTTTACTCCAAGCACATAAACATCTGCCCCATAGTGCCACATGACAGCTTTGTCAGATGTATAGGGGAGGGGCCCCGGAACAGTGATGATGATAGGAGCAATCTTCTGAGTAGGCCTGATTTTGACAGGCTTCTTTGAGGGAGCCTTAGGAGGATTGTTGAAAATAGTAACAATGGACACTTCTTCAGTAGGGATAACAGGAATAGCAATCTTCTCGAACAAGATCTCTTTGTTATCCATCAGGCTTTGGACGCCTGAATTCAACAAAGGACAACCAGCAGGTGAAACAGAACACAGATGGCAACCTTTACTACATCCCGGAAATAAACCTGCTAGCAACAGGTTCCTCTTGACAGTCATCAACGGAGTAACAATATCATCCACAGAGGCTACATACAGGTCTTCTTCCACAGCATTCACTCCATGCTGGGGCATGGGAGCAGTCACAACATTGGGCCTTTCGGGCGCCTCGAACTGTATTTCTTTAGCATCAATAAGGTCCTGAACCTTATTCCTTAGAGCCCAACAATCATCTGTAGAATGCCCCGGGCTATCAGAGTGATAAGCGCAGCGGGAGTTGGGATTGTACTTTGGAGATGTTGTATTCACTACCTTCGAAGCTTCTTTGACAGTTACCAGATTGGTTGACAGTAGTTGCGGCAAAATCTGAGACAAGATCATATTGAGCCGAGTGTATTGCCTTTTGGGTCTCTCACCCCTTGGTTGGTTGTATTGCTGAGGAGCAGCAGCGGGCTTTGAGATTACCACCGCGTTGACAGCTTGGCGGCGTTCCGGTTTATTCTGTTTCCTGGAACCATACACAACACTAGATTCTTTCTTGAAGGGCTTCTTTTCAGAACTTGAGGAGGCACCTTTTTGTATCTTCCCCGACTTGATACCAGCTTCTATCCTTTCTCTAGTTAAGATCAGGTCTGTGAACCCAACAGAAGAATTACCAATCAGATGGTTAAAGAACGGACCAGACAGGGTCCCTAGGAACATATCAACGAGCTCTCGGTCAGTCAAAGGTGGCCGCACCCTGCCAGCCAGGTCTCTCCACTTTTGCGCGTACTCCTTAAAACCTTCACCCGTCCCAAGTGACATACCCTGGAGTTGGGTACGCGTGGGAGCGAGGTCGGAATTATACTGATACTGCTTATAAAATGCAGTAGCCAAATCCTCCCAGTTTCGAATACTGGCTCCATCCAGCTGATAGAACCACTCGAGTTGAGCCCCTGAAAGGCTATCCTGGAAGAAATGGATCCATAGATTCTTGTCTGCAGTGTAAGGTTGGATCTTCCTTACATATGATCTAAGATGCAGCTTAGGGCAGGATGCCCCGTCGTACTTTGCAAAAGAAGGTGCCTTGAATTTGTGTGGGATCACCACCCCAGAAGATAAACCTAGATCTCCAAAATCCAACCCAGGAACATGTTGAATTTCCATAGCGCTTAGACGGTCCTCTAGTTGCTTGTACCTGTCCTCAGCAGGAGGGTACTGTTCATCATTGAAATTCGTCTCGTTGTCGGAGACCACAGGACTAGGAACCCTTCCCCCTTGGGGACTGTCTTTCCCTACAGAGGAAGTAGCTTGATCAGCCTCATTCTGCAGTGTATTCCCAAACCTCCGTCCAGTGTTGAACCGCACATTCCTCTTCTTCTTCTTCTTCAAAAGCAGAGTCTTCAATTCCTGTTGACCCTGGGCTAAGCTCATGACCAGCTCTTGAAACTGGGCGTTCTGGGCCTGGAGGGCCTTGATAGCTTGTTTGTTGGATGATTCAGGATTCATGATGACTGCTGAAATAAATAGCAAAGAAGATTAAGCAACCTGTAGAAAAAAGGTACCTGTTATGCATATGATGCATGGAATGCGTATGATTTATGTTTTCAAAGACAATCGGGGTTCAACTTTGTAAACAAAAAGGAAACACACTTCATTAGATTTAACTTTGGAATTTAAATTGTTCAAGAAATTTCCCTTAGGCGTTATAAGAATGAAAATACTGAAAAGGAAATAAAAGTTGTAAAAGAAACATCCAAAGCCCATCAGTGCTCCCATGGCCTCCTCTTCTCAGTATGAATGTAGTCATTCAGGACCCGCTCGTTCTCCAATTGCTTAGTCAGCTTCTGGATTTTCTGCTCTTGTTCGTTGAACCTTTCCCGATAAGAATCCCGTTCTTCCTGTAGTTGCGCCCAAGACCTCTTTAGTGTGTCAACATCAGTGGGTATCTGAGGAGGGAGAACAGTTGGAGGAACCCCGTCTCTATCAGGAAATTCAAGAATGATAGGCCTGACAGCTTCGTATGGCATACCTAACTTCTGAGCACGGATGCGGACCCATCTGTAGTAGGATTCCATAGGTAGAGAAGTCTTCGGTCCCAACTCATGTGGGTCAGCTTTGTGAATTCTGTCCTAAGCCTTGACGAATCTACGACGTAGCTCGTCACTATCTACCTGAAACTCAAAACTGATGTGAGGTACCAACATCTCATGAGGCCCTGCTCTTCTGGCTCTTCCAAATTGACGGAGAGCTAAACATGGATTATAAGAGATTCCTCCCTGGGTACTGATCAATGGAACATTAGGATACTCTCCGCAACGATCAATGATAGCTACCTCATCCAAACCTCTGAGAGTCCAAATGATGTCATTATCAGTGAGAGACATTAACCTATGAGCCCAGCCTCTTCCTTCTTTGTTCTTCAGCGCGAACTTAGGGAGGTGCGAAATAAACCACCTCACTAACACAGGAGCACAACACCACAAAGTTCCCCGTCTTCGAGCAGTACGAGCATAGAGTTGTTGCAGGATATCACCCAAGAGAGTAGGCACAGGGTTCCGAGACATGAAGATCCTTATGGCATTGACATTGACAAAATTATCAGGATTTGGAAACAGAACCAGACCATAGATTAAGAGAGCCAGAATGTCTTCGTACGCTCTGAAGTCTAAGTCATTCCAGAAACTATTAGCTTTACCAATCAGGAATTTAGCCAAAAAGCCCTTAACTCCGCTTCTAGTCACCCAGTTATCCATTACCTCTTTGTTGGTCAAAGGAAGGGCTGCAACAATCTCCTCAAGCCTAAGAGTCTTTTCCCAACCAGTGAAGGGAGTCTGATCCAAAATAGGGATACCAAGCAAATCAGAAAATTCTTCCAGGGTAGGGACCAGCTGGAAGTCTTGAAAGGTGAAGCAATAATATAGAGGATCATAAAACTGGGTCAGGACACTCATCAGCTGTTGGTCCCACTTTGAAGTGACTAAACCGAGAAGAGAACCATGCCTCTGGATGAAGGAAGTAGTATTTGGAATTCTGTCAACCAATTCTTTAAGCAACTCAGGTGGGTGAACAAAGTTGAGCCGGATAGTATTCCTTCGCACAGGCATCATAATGTCCTACAAAACAGAGCATAGATGAAACCCTCTTGTCTTTGAAATGGGTCAGTTCTTATGCAGGATGCATGCAATGGTATGATAGTATGATGTTATGATAAAGCACACCACAAGTATTCACAAAGGCAAACATGATAAGGCACACAAGTCACACAAGACAGCCCTTAGAGTTTAGGCCAGCATGAAGTTTAGGTGCTACCCTCTTTCAGTTTCGTTGGTTAAGACCTGTCCTAGAAAATAGTAACCGAGTTCTAGAGGATCTCAATATCATCGACTACCCTCAATCGGTCATAACTCCAGCGTCGCAATCTTTTCTTGCGGCCAAAACCATCGCGAGAGTTTAGCCTCAATGAGTGTAGCATACTGCTACTGTTCTATGGCCAAGTTGGGTCAATTTAGGGTTCTAAGGTCGGTTGGTGCTTAATGACTCCTCAGAAGACACATATTCTCCTCGTTGCAACACAAGGGATATCGGTACAGACCAAGGTGTCACACCAACGTAGCCACTGCTTCACCCGTGTCGGTCTACGCCGGACAGGTCCCTCACAGCTTATGCTACCTAAAAAAGGTATTCCCCAGATCGGGGTTAGGATCTATGAAACTCCAAGACATGCCCACAATATTAAAGCAAACAAATCAAGCAATTGAAAACAAGAGTGGTCTAATCCTAAGGTACACCTCACTTTTAAAAGATTCCCTAGCAGAGTCTCCAGTTTTGTGATCGGTGGGAATGAGAACTGACTGTTTTTTAATGTTGGTTTGCGAAATGTCGCGGTAAGCAAGAGTCGCCACCGTCTTTTATTTTCTCCAACAAGGAAAGGACAAAAGCACAGCAAAATTCCTTTTCGAGATGTTTCTCGGGTTCGGGAGGTAGATTATAGAAAGGGAAGGTTTTAGCACCCTTTCTATCCGTGGTTATCCACAGGCTCTTAGGTACTTGCTCACTATGTTTTCAAAATGTTTTGCTTTTCTTGTGTTTGTGGTTTTTGAAAAAAGTTTCGTTTGGAAAATTTCTAAGTAACTCTTGTATCTGTCCTCAAGAGTGTATGAAATATTTGTTTGAAAACCTTTTGAAAGTGTAGGTGCGAAAAGATGTTTTTGTTTGTTTTGAAAGAGCAAGTACCCATGAGAAATCTACCTACTCTAAGGAATTAGGCTGTGTAAGAGTCCTTTAGACAGTACTATCCCACTATTGAAAAGTAGGTAGCACCGTCGTTGGAGTTATTCGGGTCAATTCGATTATTAGGGACAATGTGTGGTCACCGAAGCAATAGTAGGATGCCTTAGCGGTAACCCTAATGTCCTAGATCCTTTTTATCTGAGGCAACCGTTTCAAGGAAACTGGATCTTTAGACAGGAGGGCGACCTCTAAAACACCCTATACTTGACGAGCACGTCGAGGCAACCAGTGAGGCGTACCCTAGGAGAGGCATGTGCATGTGTGTTGTTTCAGTTTATGTTTATCTTTGAACATGCATTTGTGAGCTACGGATTGATTTTATTTTTCATACAAGTCTTTCATGCATTTTTAACAGTTAAGAGTGCGGAAAAGGTAAATCTAGCTATTACAAGGCGCGGGTATATACATCGCCAAAAACATAAACCCGTTTGGAAAATAAATGCGAGAAAAGTAAAAGAAAGCGGCAAAATCCTAATTAACTATTACATCCTCGGAAGCAGATACATCAATATAATCAAAATAAATAATAATGCGCGAATAGAGATTTAATCGGGACGTCCTTAGGGTTTTGACCCTTTTTGAGAAAAAGAAAGTACTTTGTCCTTTTTTTGAATTAATTATAATTAAAACTAATTTACTAATTAATTATTTAATTAAAAGAAAAAATATTTTTTATGTTTTTTTAGGCCTTAATGAAATAAAAAGAAATTAAAAGTCAAGAAAACCCTAATTCTAAATTTATTTTAGTTATTATGAAAAGAATCCAAATTGAACCTAATTCAAACTAATTAATTTGTTAGTATTTTATTTACAAAATATAATTAGTAGTGAAAATAATAATAAATAATATTTACATTTTTCAGAATTTGTTATGAAAATAATAGTTTGTGAGTTAATTAAATAATAATAATAACTATAATTAAGAAAATTATTAAATAGAATTTGAAATAGAAAAGAAAAAAAATAAAGAACCAGGGGTGTTGGGCCAGCTTTGGGGGGTGAAGAAGCGTTTCCAGGCCCATTAAGCTCAAGCCCTTCTGACTTTTGGAATTGCCTAGAACGTGGGTTGACCCGGAGCATGGTGTGCGTCATCTTTAGGCCACTGGATGGACGCTTGAGGACACTTGGCGTCTGGATGAGGAAGGTGTATGATGGAATCCTTGGCAAGCGCTGCATATGAATATATTAGAAAAAATATGAAACAAAGGTTTGGGGGACCTGGGAATCGAACCCAGGTCCCAATGATTAACGTCCACCTCACTGACCACTAGGCCATCATGCTGCATTTGATATAATATTAACAATTGAAAATAATATAAAAAACAATCATATGCTGGAGAGAGAAAACAAAATAGCGCGCGCGTTTGAATGATCCAATGGCATAGCACCACGTCTTGTCTTCTTCCCCAGATTCCCTGTAAAATAAAAACAATCAGCGGGGGTTTTTAACCCCCACAAAGTGGCACGAGGAAAAATAATGAATAGCCCTACAGGCTATATAAATTGGGTGCGATGGTAGCTTTGTGTTCGTCTCATCCTGACGGTCTCAACCATAGGCATTATGAAGCCTAATTTTGTCTGTACAGCAAAGCCCTATTTTGAAAGCTTCGAAACCCTAAATTTCATCAATGGTAGATTCTGATTCTATGCGTTTCAATGTAATTAATTTATGCCAAAAGATTCCTGTGGATGCAAGCAACTCAAAACACACAAAAAATCACATTAAAGATGCATGAATTATGAGTTTCGATTATGAGAAAGAAAGTTAAACCGTGTGACTGTTTGTGGAGATTTCTTGAGCTATGAAACTGGAAACTGATTGCAAATCATTCAGGAAGCTCCCAACAATGTCTTTGAATCCACAAAAGTCCTTAATTCGCCCTAGAACACTGAAAACAGTTTTGAGTTTTTCCACTTTTTTTCAATATTGCATATGGCTTCTGCAGCAGTTTTTCACGTGTGAGGAATTAGGTTTGGCTTCAGTATATGTAATGGAATGAAAACTAGGGTAAATCTTGGTCCAAAAATCCATGGCATTAATGTTTGAATATTTGATTTTCAATCAAATAATTTGCATTTTTTTGATTGAAAAACCTTTTCAAATTGGGAGATTTTTCCCCCTTGATGTGTACACGAAATCTCCAACTTGTCTTGGTCATATTTGCTTCATAAAAAGATTTGAAAACCCTATCTTGATATTTTCCTACAATTAAATGAATTAAATGAATTAATAATCAATTAAAAATCCAAATAATTAATAAAAATAATAAAATAATTCAACTTAATCTCAATGGGTCGTGCATAAGCCTTGGGTAAATATTCAAGAAGGAATTTGGGGCCCATTAGCAAAAACAAGGTGTTTTAGGCAAAGTTGACTTTTGCAAATTCCCAACAATTTTCCAACTTCTCCAATGCATATCTTGCTCAATTTTGATCATATGAACATGTTCTTGGACATTTTGGAAAGATCTTGAAGTCCTCTAACCAATGCCTTTGGTCCCATGTCATTTTGATTTACCAATCTCAAGTTATGGTCTTTGACTTAAAGTGCCTTTTTGTTGACTTTTGAAATTGACCTATAATGTAGAAATTGATAACTTTTTGTGAGAGCATTTCTTGGACTTGGAATGTGAAGATGAGTTGTAGGAAATGTCATCCCCTTCAAAATGAGAATTAGATGGGATTTTTCTGATGAACCATGAAAAAGTTATGCCTTGGTCAAGTTACAGTTGACTTTTCAACTGTCTAAAAATAGCAACTTTTGCATCTTTGATGATTTTTGAGCCATTCTTGAGAAATCATGATCAAGACTTGATCAAATGATGATTGTGAGCTCAAAATAAGATGTTGACCAAAAATTTTAACTTTTGACTGTAAAATGACCATTTTGCCCCTGCAGTTGATTTTGAACCAAATAGGGCTTTTGACTGTGCAATTTGACCCTGTGAGCCTTTAGACTTGATATGTAGATGCTTGGAAATGTATATAAGCACATGTGACTTGCTTGAGCCATTGAAAACCTCAAATTCATTGAAGGAACCAAAACTCTAATTTTGATTGGCTTGGGAGATGTTAGGATTGTGCAACCCTTGATCCATTTGAAGATTGATCTTGACAAATCTTGAAGAATATGGGAGGGCAAATTTTGGGGTACAACACCTGTCGTCTGTGAATTTCCATAAGTGTTTCCAAATGACATTCGTGATTTTCCTCCATAACAAGAAGTTGAATTTTGTGTAGAATTGACACCATGTACAAGTCTGGTGTCGATGGATCCTTACAGGATGTCAGCTTCAGAGCTGAGCGAGTTGAAGAAACAACTAGAAGAATTATTGGAGAAGAAGTTTGTTCGAGAGAGCGTCTCTCTGTAGGGTGCTCCGGTGTTGTTGGTTAAAAATACAAAAGTATGAGGTTGTTCATGGATTGCAAACAGTTAAATAAAGTGACTATTAAGAATAAGTATCCACTTCCGAGGAATGATGACTTGACGGATCAGTTCTGTGATACGGTGGGAGAACTGACTATGGTTTTGCGTTTGTTTTCGCAAATGTTTCGGTTGAGCAAGAGTCGCCACCGACTTTTTATTTTATCCTAAGGAAAGGTTTAAAAAGCACAGCAAAAACCTTTTGAGATGTTTTCTTGGGTTCGGGGAGTAGATTATAGAAAGGGAAGGTATTAGCACCATTTCTATCCATGGTTATCCATGGGATCTTAGTTACTTGCTTAGATCACTTGCCTTTTGTTTTCAATTGTTTGAAATGGTGCTTTGTGTGTGTGGGTTTGAAAATGTTTTGAAAAGAAGCCAATGTGGTGGCAACCTTTGTAATGATCCATGTTGGGATGTATACAAAGATGTATGTCTTTTGAAAATGTTTTCATTTGTTTTTGAAAGTTTGTTTTGAAAGTGTCGTGAGGTGTGGTTTTAGAAAATAGGCAAGTGTTTTGTTTTTGCAAGTTTGATTCAAGTAACTAAGAGGTTATCTACTCCTAAATTTCTCAAAGTTTATTGCTATGTTTTAACCCTTTTAACAAGTTTGTTCCACCATTGTATTTGGTGGACAATCTCATGTTAGGATGTGAAAGGGACGGGCGCGGGTCATCGTTTAGACCATAATTGCAATGGTGCCAAGTATCTTTGGGCAATTTTCTTTAAGGGACTTGATCATTTGTTTAGGCAACTTTTTTGAAAGCGTCATCGAGGGACTATGATCATTTTATTGTTTTGTTTGTTTTGCCCAAAGAGACCTAACATGCAATATGGCCCAATTTTGAAAGGCAACAAGTGGAATACCCTAGGGGGTGCAAGTGTGATTTGTGCGTCCATTTTCATGCTTGTTTATCTTGAAATTAGGTCAAACTATTTTTGTCGTTTTTTGATTCGCATACAAACCCTAATTCTAACATGGTATAATTAGAAAGCAATAAAGTGCGAAAAATAAATTTACTAAGCTATTACAACACCATATATGGGAAGGGTGGTACAAATGTTCAAATGGGGATTTTGACAAGGAATTTAAACCTAAACTATTACATCAATATTGCATTATTTACAAGATAATTTAATTGCACAAATTAAATAAAATAAGAATAAATATGCAAGATGCAAAAAATGGTTTTTGTATATATGAAAAAAAAAGTATTTTTATATGTCAAAATAAACAAAATAAAAAGTATTATTTTTTGGAGCTTTTTCATGTTTAGGGCTAAACCCTAATTTTATTAAGTAAAATGTATTATTCATTTATTATTCATAATATTTATTTATTACAAAAAAATAAAAAAAAATGAGGTATATTTGTGAAAAGGGTATTTTTATATTAAATATTTAACAAGAAAATAAAAGTGTGTATATTTTGTAATTTAACCTAAATATATTAATATCTATATAAATATTTGTATTATTTACTAAATATGTATTATATATACAAAAATAATAATATTTAATATTTATAAAAAGAAAGTATTTTTTATATAAAATATTTTCAGAAGATAAAACAAAATAAAAATGAAAAAAAAATGTTTTTGCATATTTTTTAGTATTCTTTAATAAAATGTATCTATTTATTTATTTATGCATAAAAAACTAATCTAAACAAACAAATACCTAATAAATTCAAAAATGGTGTAAAAAATTATTTTTATATTTTTTATATTATGAGGAAAAATAAATAAGTCAAACCAAAAAAAAGAAAAGTCAAAAAATCATTAAAATGAACAAAATGGGCTTAGGGGGTTCAGAAGTAAATGTATGGTGCAAATAAGAAAAACATTCCAGGCCCAGCCCAGAACCAGTCATCTTCAACCTCAGAACAAACTTTGTTCAAGAAAACACGCGTTTCCTATCTCCCAATTCCTGTACTTTCAAGCAAAACTCACAACATGAAAAATGTAGAGCATGAGAAGACGAATCCAACAATATAAAGAACTTGACTTAACTCTCTAAGATGAGGGAGAATTTCTTCTCCCCCAATTCCTGACCTAGTTTTTCATCAATGTTCAGACCTTAAATTCTTGCAGCACACATAATATAAATGAAATCTAATTACATGGGCATGTTCAGGGCTATGAATGTGACATATTCTCTTCACAAACCTGAAGCTAACAATGCCTAATAAGAGAGATACGAGTTCATGAACTTACCTGTTCAGTTGAAGTTGTATCTGGCAATGGAGAAGCTTTCAGTGCAAGGTGATGATTGGTATAGCTTCCTTGAGGTCCAGGGATGCTATTCCAAGCTTTACTTTGTCTTGAAACCTTTTGAATCGTGCTATGGAACTTCAACTGCAAAACAAGAAAATGAAAATGGTGGAACTGGTTAGAGGAGTTACAGGTCGTGTTTTATGTTTGGATTAGCTTCAAGTGATGCTAGGGAATGTGTTTGATGAGCTTTTAGCAAGAAAGCATGAAAGGGATGAGAGTTGGAACTCAATCTGCAGAGGTTACTCTGTTTGGGCAGTTTGAAGGTGATTCTGGAAATGAGAGGGTGTTGGGGATGGTTGGCTCGTGTTCTAGCTTGTGTTTGATGTTTAGGATACGTTTGATAACTTTGCTTAGGCTTTTTTGTGCTGAGATGAAAGTTGGTATATGTTATGATGTGTTTCTTGAACTTTAAGCAAACAATGGTCAAGTTGTGTTCTAGACAGGTAGAGGACCCCTAAACATGCTGCAAAGTTTCTCCTTGATCAGTGTGATTAGTCCCTAAACTTGTGCCAAGGGGATTTGATCTGTACTTCTTGGATTTGCATTAAGACATAAAGCTTGCTTTTGCAAAAATGGCTATTTCACTTTTTCCATTTATGGTCTAATCTTGCATACAATGCTTGGATACACAAAATAAGGCTTTGGCACAATGAGTATGCATTAAATTATTGAGTGTTGGATGGTTTAGAGGCATGCAATGTAGCATAAACCAAGCTGACTTGAAAATGGCAATGTGTACGAACATGTCTTGGTCAAGAACAAAAGTGACTTTTTGCCATATTGCAAAATTCGATTCTCTCAAGTCATGAGGTTGTTTGATGAGTTCTTGGACATTTTGGAAAGCTTGGAATGTGTACTACAATCCATATTTGAAGTGAAAATTGAAATTCCAAGTGGAAGTGTATGGAAAATGGTCTTGAATTTAGGTAAAAAACTTGCCTAAAATAGGTCAAATTTTCACTAAGTTAAGAATGGTTTGGTACCCTTGTTCCAAAAATTGTAACTTGAGATACAAGCCTCTTTTGGGAAAACTTTGTGAATAAAAGTTGTAGATTATGCAATAGGCTACAACTTTCATGTTTTGACTTTTGCTTGAATCCAAATGAATCTTGGTGAGAAAGTGGGGCAAAGTTGGGAAAAAATTAGGGTTTTTCATAACTTAGAAAAATTCTAAGTTATGAAAAATTCTCATTTCAAACCCTAATTTGCAATTTTTGATTTCTTGGTGAACAAGTTTCATGATTTGGCATGCTTTGATGAAAAATGAATCTTGACCCTTGATTTTGACCAAAAAGTCAAAGTTTGACTTTTCAGTATACAGTCAAAATTGATCAATTGACTGGGAAATTCAACTGTCAATCTTGTGTACTTGGGATCTTTTGAACTTGTTGAGCATGTCAAGATAATTCCATTGGGTCCTTGAGTCCATATGTGAGCTTGGTTTTCCATTGGCTAGGTCAAACAGTCAAAAATTGCCTTTGTGCAGTCAAAACCCTAAAAATGACCATTTTGCCCTTTTGGTGATCTGATCAAATTTCTTGTGGAATTGTGATCCAAACTTGATCAAATGGTCCATGTGAGTTCATAATGTTGATGTGGGTCAATTTTTATGAGATTTGACTGTCAATTGGCCACAATTGACTTTTTCCCCAATACAGTTGATTTCTAGGTCAACTGTCCAATTGACTGGGCAAAATTTGGAATCAAGACTTGAAACTTGGCATGGATAAACTTGGGAGTCCAACATGAAGCATGAAAGTCATCTTAGGCATTTTAGGTCAAAACATCTTTGTGCAAATACAAACCCTAATTTGGGTCAACAGTGCAAGGAGGAGTCTTGAGCAGAGGAAACCCTAACTGGATCTTGATCTTCCAGGGTCTTGTGATGAGAAAATGTTGAGGAAATGGGAGGGCAAATTTTGGGGTACAACAGTTGCCCCTGTTCAATCTTCTTGAACCTGAAGAGTTAGATTGGCAAGTTTGCCTTTCGTGACTCGAGGGTAAAAGGAGATTGGACACTAGAGTGCCCGGAAATTTGCACTCGCATGTTGAAGTATCAACAATGTGATGTCGGGAATGGGCTTATAGATGCCATCTGGAGATGTGACAGGACCTTGTCGGGAATGGGCTTATAGATTCCATTTGGAAGTGTTGATCGCCTAAGAGATTCCTTAGCGAGAACTTGTGTATTTGAGAAAGACAGATGTTTTCCTGACTTGTTACAGGTGTTTGATCTTCAATCTCCTCATGCAGATATGCCCTGGCTAGGTACAGGTGTCGAATCTACAATCGGTTGCTCACAGATGTGCCCTGGCTGGATACAGGAATCGAATCCGAAAATAGTCGTCAATAGATATGCCCTAGCTGGATACAGGAATCGAATCTTCGAACTCTTCAGACGTGCCCTGGCTAGATACAGGAATCGAGTATGGAAATGTGGTCAACAGATATGCCCTGGCTGGATACAGGAGTCGAATATGGAATTGTGATAGTTTCTAGATATGCCCTGGCTGGATACAGGAATCGAATCTTCGAACTCTTCAGACGTGCCCTGGCTAGATACAAGAATCGAGTCTGGAAACTGATCACTCTCAGATGTGCCCTGGCTAGATACAGGTATCAAATCTGGAATTGTGACAGTTGAAGGTAGTTGTCTTTGGGATTGTCTTTTTCCCTGTAAAGGAAAAAACATAGGTTGTATGCAATGTCATGATGTATGATATGCATGATGCTATGATGTTCAACATGAGATAGTGTTTTATGCACTTTATCATGTATGTAAGCAAGATGTATGAAAATGTGAAATGTTCATGAATGTATTTTCGTCTTAGGAAAATAAATCCTTGACGACCGGCCGGGGAATTGCTATGTGGAAGAGATACTTTGCTGAAGTTTTGATGAGAGGCCTGCTGAGGACTTCAATGATGGATTCCGCTGGGGATAATGATGATAAACTCCGCTGGGGATACCAAAGATAAACTCCGCTGGGGAATACCAAAGATAAACTCCGTTGGGGATTGAAAGAACTTTGCCGAGGGCGATCTTCTGTGGCAATTAGCTGAGGATAACCCAGTTATAAGCCTTTGTGAGGAATAACTTTGAATAAAGCTCGGGAGAGACGTCCGTATCCTGCAGGGAACAAGCTTCCAGAATCTACTGGGGATAAGCTTTAAGACCTGCTGGGGATAAGAATTCCACTTTCCTGGGGAAACTTTTTGGAATTACACTGGGGTACTGATATTCCGCCGGGGAACAATCTTAGATCAAGACTGCCGGGGATGCTTGTTGATGAATGCCTATACTCCGCTGGGGAATGTTGTGCCTTTTCAGGATTGACGGGGAACCAACTCTGCTTGGGGAAAGTATTGCTGAATCTTGTCTTACTCTGCGGGGAGTTGAGATGATTTGGTCACATTCTTCAGTCGAATCTACCTTGGTACCTTGGCGGACAAAGCAACCAGACTGCATCAGACAATTTCATATTGCCCCTGTTTCTGATGTCACCTGTAATTAATCCTTTGTTTCATATGCAAATATTTATGAATCAGCAATTTAATGTCAGATGCATATATCAAAAATGAACATTGGACGTTCTTCGCAAGACAAAAACAGAAAAAAGGAAAAAACAATGGCAATTTGTATAGAAAAGTGAATTTATATTGATTTTGAATTTTGCCTGTGAATAGGCGTTTTTGTACAAGAGGCTGACATCCTAGTAAGAGAATGCCGCCGAATAACATAGAATTTACAATTTTGAAAAGGAAACAAAACAGCTATGTGAACAATCCCACTGGGTTCCAACTCTACTATCGCCTTTATACCTTCAAGCGTCTCATCACTTTGCTGCTTGGTTGAAGATGAAGCTGATTGATCAATGCCGAGATCTGAGCCAGATGGTTGATGCCGAATTCCAGATGCAAGGTGATCCAATGAGACATAGTTTTACGCTTTATCCCTAACTTTTGCCCGGACCGCCCTTTCGGGTTTTCAGTCCACCGGGATACCCATTTTTGCCTAAGCCGCCTTTTCAGGTTTTCGACTTGCCGGGTGTACAAATTTTTTTCATTTCATCCCTTATTTTTGCCCGAACCCTTTTGGTTCGCCGGGAAGCCCTTATTTTTGCCTAGGTATGTCAACCTAGCGGGTCTTTTATTCATGCGTAGTATCTTTTTACTATGTCTGCATTGGCGGGGTGAGGAAGGTCGTCACCATCCATGGTGGTTAGGATCATGGCCCCTCCTGAGAACACATGTTTAACCACAAATGGCCCTTCGTATGTAGGGGTCCATTTGCCCCGGGGATCACTTTGAGGAAGGATGATGCGTTTGATTACCAGGTCCCCAACTTGATACTCTTGTGGTCTGACTTTCTTGTTAAATGCCCTGATCATCCGTTTTTGGTACGTCTGACCATGACAGATAGCGGTGAGCCTCTTTTCGTCAATCAGGTTTAATTGATCAAGTCGAGTCTGGATCCAGTCATCTTCACTCAACTCTGCATCCTTCATTATCCGGAGAGAGGGTATCTGGACTTCAATTGGCAAGACTGCCTCCATGCCATAGACCAAGGAGAAAGGAGTTGCCCCGGTTGACGTCCTTGCTGAGGTAGGGTACCCATGAAGAGCAAACGGTAGCATCTTGTGCCAATCTTTATAGGTCACTGTCATCTTCTGCACAATTTTCTTGATATTCTTATTAGCTGCTTCTACAGCTCCATTCATCTTCGGCCGGTAAGGAGAAGAGTTATGGTGCTGTATTTTGAATTGTTCGCAGAGTTCAGTGATCATCTTGTTATTGAGATTGGTACCATTGTCCGTAATGATTCTTTCCGGGACGCCGTACCGACAGATCAGGTTATGCCGGATGAAACGTGCCACGACGCTCTTGGTTACCGTTGTGTAGGAAGCTGCCTAAACCCACTTCGTGAAGTAATCGATCGCCACCAAGATGAAGCGATGCCCATTGGATGCTGTCGGTCGGATCTCCCCGATCATATCAATGCCCCACATTGCAAAAGGCCAAGGTGCCGTTAGGACGTTCAGAGGAACCGGAGGGATGTAGACCTTGTCAGCATAGATCTGGCATTTGTGACAAGTTCGAGAGTGTTGGTAACAATCGGCTTCCATTGTGGACCAGAAATATCCTGCCCGGAGGATTTTCTTTGCCATGGTGTGTCCACTGGAATGTGTTCCGAATGTACCTTCATGCAGTTCTATCATGATCTTCTCTGCTTCAGCCTTATCCACACAACGCAGTAGAGTTGAATCATGATTCCGTTTGTAGAGAATGTCGTTGCTGAGGAAGAATTTTGCCGCAAACCTCCTCATGAACTTCTTGTCATTGACAGATGCACCTTCAGGGTATTCCTGAGCTTCCAAGTACCTCTTCACCTCATGATACCAGGGTTTTTCAGTCACCTCGGCCTCCAGATCGCAGTAATATGCCGGTTCATCCAATTTCCAGATAATGATCCGGGGAGCTTCATTGTCCCATTTGACTTTGAACATTGAAGACATCGTAGCTAGTGCGTCCGCTAGCTGATTCTCCTCTCTTGGGAAGTGCTCAAAAGTTATCTCTTCAAAGTGGGGAAGCAAAGTAAACACATACTCCTTGTAAGGAATAAGATTTGGGTGTTTCGTATCCCACTCGCCTTTGATCTGATTGATCACGAGAGCGGAATCTCCGAAGACACTCAGAAATTTGATCCTTAAGTCGATTGCAGCTTGTAGACCCATGATAAATGCCTCATATTCTGCCATGTTGTTGGTGCAGTTGAAACATAATCGGACAGTGAATGGAGTATGAGTTCCTTTGGGAGATATGATTACAGCGCCGACGCCGTTACCCAAAGCATTGGAGGCTCCGTCAAAATGCATAGACCATCGGGATCCTTCCTCAGGTCCTTCATCCGGTCCAGGTACCTCACAGTCAGTTACCACCATGATATCTTCGTCCGGAAAATCAAAGTTCAATGATTGGTAATCGTCCACAGGTTGGTGTGCCAAATGATCTGCCAGTACACTTCCTTTAATTGCTTTCTGAGTTGTATACTGGATATCATATTCTGTCAAGATCATTTTCCATCTCGCTATTCTTCCAGACAGAGCAGGCTTTTCGAATATGTACTTGATGGGATCCATCTTTGAAATCAAAAGAGTAGTGTGAGTCAGCATATACTGTCTCAGCCGGCGAGCAGCCCATACCAGAGCGCAACAAGTTTTCTCAAGCAGTGAGTAACGAGACTCACAGTCGGTAAACTTTTTGCTCAGGTAATAAATAGCGTGCTCTTTTCGGCCAGACTCGTCATGCTGCCCCAGCACACACCCCATTGAATTGTCAAGTACTGTCAAGTATAATATCAGAGGTCTTCCTTCCACTGGCGGCATAAGAATAGGTGGCTCTTGGAGATATTCCTTTATCTTTTCAAAGGCAGCCTGACATTCATCGTTCCAGCGTACTACTTGATCTTTCTTCAGTAATTTGAAGATTGGCTCACAGGTAGCAGTTAGGTGTGAGATGAATCGGGAAATGTAATTCAGTCGTCCCAGGAAGCCTCTGACTTCTTTCTCTGTCTTTGGAGTCGGCATCTCTTGTATGGCTTTTACCTTGGCAGGTTCCACCTGAATACCTTTATCACTTACAATGAAACCTAGCAATTTTCTGGACCTCACCCCAAAGGTGCATTTGTTGGGATTCAACCTCAGCTTGTATAACTTTAGTCGGTCAAATAGCTTCCTCAGATGATCAAGGTGCTCCTCCTCAGTTTGAGACCTTGCAATCATGTCATCAACGTATACTTCAATCTCATGATGGATCAAATCATGAAATAAAGCAACCATGGCACGTTGATAGGTTTCCCCAGCATTTTTCAACCCGAACGGCATGACCTTGTAGCAGAAGGTGCCCCACTGAGTCACAAAGGTAGTCTTTTCCATATCTTCCGGAGCCATCTTGATCTGATTGTACCCTGAAAAACCATCCATGAAGGAGAACACCTTGTGTTGAGCATTATTGTCAACAAGAACGTCGATGTGAGGTAAGGGGAAGTCATCCTTGGGGCTTGCCCTGTTTAGATCCCTGTAGTCGACACACATTCTGACTTTACCGTCCTTCTTCGGCACTGGCACCACATTGGCAACCCACTGAGGGTAAGAAGTTACTGCTAGAAACCCGGCATCGAATTACTTCATAACCTCAGCCTTGATCTTTTCGGACATCTCGGGACGCATGCGGCGGACCTTTTGCTTTACCGGAGGGCAGTCTTCTTTGGTTGGCAGGTGATGAACTACAATGTCGGCATCCAAACCAGGCATGTCCTCATAGGACCAAGCAAATATCTCCATGTAATCATGCAGCATCTGGATCAATCGTTGCTTCACGCTGAGCTTTAGATTGGCACCAATCTTGACCTCTTTCCTATCTGTCTCAGTACCCAGGTTAATCGTTTCCACCGGCTCTTCATGCGGCTGAATGGCCCTCTCTTCCTGGAGTAGCAGTCTTGCGAGTTCACCAGGCACTTCGCAATCATCTTCACCTTCATCTTCAGCCAAGTTGATCGGATTCTCGAAGTCATAACTGGTGGTAGCAGAGCTGTTACCAGTGAGATCCAGAGTGGATTGAAACCTGTATGAGTGAGTGTGTGTAAATATAATTGTTTTGCAATATATAACACAGAAAGAAAAAGAGCACAAGATTTGAAATGCAACAAACGTCCAATGTTTTGATTGATGATATATGGAAATGTCATACAAAAAGCCCTCACAAATGGAGCTACGATGCCCCGGGTAGGACACCGAGCCAATAAAAGTTTCAACATATTTGTTTGTTACAAATTGAAAATCAAAAGAATTAATTACTGCGTGACAAATGTGATAGGTGTAAAATCCTTTGCCGTCCAGTTGCTTGGTCCATCGCTGGTGGTTGGATAGATCCAACTGTCAAACTCTGCTTCCTCTACGTCCTCCTCGATAGCATTCACCCTCTGATTGGTGATAAATACTGGAGCCTTTCTGATCTTGTCCTTGCGCACTGCCCTCTGAGCCTCTGCAGTAAAACCCAGCCCAAACTTGTCATTCTTTTGAGTGAAGTCAGGAAGCTGACCCCAATTTGCACATTTGCCTTTCTCGATTACAGCCCGGGCATCCTTCAGGGATGCCATCTTCAACGGAAAGTCTTCTTCAACCACTGTTTCAGCTGATGCCAGCGTTGGAGGCACTTCCTCAAAATGCTGAAAGGGGGTTTCAATAAATTCCCCGTCCATCTCGATATACCGGAATGAATTCAAGTGACTAACCATGTATTCCTCCTCGCCCTGCACAGTAACAATCTTCCCTTTGACAGGGTATTTGAGCTTTTGGTGTAGAGTGGATGTTACTGCCCCATCCTTGTGAATCCAGGGTCGACCCAACAAGCAGGAGTAAGATGGACGAATATCCATTACATAGAACATTGAGTCAAAGACTTGGGAACCCACACGAATAGGAATGTCTACTTCATCGTGCACCATCCTCTTAGAACCGTCAAAGGCTCTAACACTGATGTTACTAGGCTTCAATTCCAGACCCTCACAATCCAAGCGATCCAATGCCTTCTTGGGCAAAACATTGAGGGAAGAGTCGGTATCCACTAACACGTGTGCGAGAGTAGTGCCCCTGCACTCTATAGAGACGTGTAGGGCATCATTGTGATTTTTCCCTTTGGCGGTAAGGTCAGCATCTGAGAACCCCAAACCATTGTCAGCTGTCAAATTAGCCACACAGTCATTGAATTGATTTGCAGAGGTCTCTTGCGGCACATGGGCCATTTTCAGAAATGAAATCAGGGATTTTGCATGGGCCTCTGAGCATAGCAGCAATGATAGCATAGAGATTTTGGAGGGGGTATGCCCCAACTGTTCAACAACATTGAAGTCACTCTTTTTAATGATTTTAAGGATCTCCTCCATTTCTTGTTGGGAGGCTTCAACAGTAGTCTTTTTTGGTGCCTCCGTCCTGGCAGGCAAATCGGTAGCAACTTCTTTGCCCCGAGTATCAGAGGACCCGGCGGCAGTAGTAGACACAGGAACTTGAATTGGAACATGCACACTTGCGGGTGTGATGATGAGAGGTTTTCGGATAACTGACGGTGCAATGTCAGGCGAGAAGAGCCTGCCACTGCGGGTAATCTTGGCGGGACCAGTGATGTTACTGATACTGGTATTGGTGTTGAACTCCTGCTTCACCCCAAGCACATACACGTCGGCCCCATAATGCCATGGGACCGCTTTATCAGACTCATAGGGGAGAGGCCCCGGAACAGTAATAGTAATGGGTGCAACAGACATAATTTGGACTGGCTTCCTCGGGGGAGCTTTGGTAGGATTGTAAATGTTGACAACAGATATTTCTTCAGCGGAAACAAACGGAACAGCAGTTTTCTTGAACAGAATTTCTTTGCTATCCATCAGGCTTTGGATGCCTGATTTCAGCAGCGGACAACCGGTAGGGATAACAGCACACAGGAGGCAACCCTTGCTACAACCCAAAAATAAACCGGCTAGCAGTAAGTTCCTCTTAACAGTCAAAAGAGGGGTAGCAACATCATTCACCGAAACAGCATACAAATCTTCCTCAATGGCATTTACTCTATGCTGGGGCATAGGAGCAGTTACAACATTTGGCCTCTCAGGCGCCTCAAACTGAATTTCCTTCGCATCGATAAGGTCTTGCACCTTATTTCTCAAGGCCCAGCAATCATCAGTAGTATGCCCAGGGCTATCGGAATGATAAGCACAACGGGCATTTGGGTTATACTTAGGAGATGCAGTATTCACGACCTTCGGCGCTTCTTTGATGGTCACCAAGTTGGTTGATAACAGTTGCGATAAGATTTGTGACAAGGTCATACTCAACCGAGTATACTGCCTCTTGGGCCTTTCACCTCTTTGTTGATTGTACTACTGAGGAGCAGCAACAGGCTTTGAAATGACCAAAGCATTGACGGCTTGGCGACCTTCTGGCTTGACTTGTCTTCTAGGACCATAGACGGCACTTGCTTCTTTCTTGAAAGGCCTCTTCTCAGTACTTGTGGAGGCAACTTTTTGTATCTTTCCTGACCTGATGCCAGCTTCAATTCTTTCTCCCGTCAGAATCAAATCCGTAAACCCAGCGGAGGAGTTACCAACCAAATGATTGAAAAATGGACCAGACAAAGTCCCTAGAAACATAACCAGATCACGATCAATCAATGGAGGCTGCACCCTGCCAGCCAAATCTCTCCATTTTTGTGCATATTCTTTGAACCCTTCGCCGGTTCCTAGAGACATACCCTGAAGTTGGGTACGCGTAGGAGCGAGATCAGAATTGTATTGATATTGTCTGTAGAATGCGGTTGCCAAATCTTCCCAGTGTCAGATGCTAGTTCCATCTAGTTGGTAGAACCACTCAAGCTGTGACCCCGAAAGGCTATCTTGGAAGAAGTGAATCCAAAGGTTCTTATCCACCGTGTAAGGTTGGATCTTCCTTACGTATGACCTTAGATGCAGCTTTGGACAGGAAGCCCCGTCATATTTGGCAAAGGCAGGCGCCTTAAACTTGTGTGGGATTACTACTCTAGAAGATAACCCCAAATCTCCGAAATCCAGCCCCGGTACATTCTGAATCTCCATGGCGCTCAAGCGGTCCTCTAATTGCTTGTATCTATCAGCAGAAGGTGGGTATTGTTCGTCATTGTAGTCCGTCTCATTGTCAGAGACTGCAGGACTAGGAGCTCCTCCCCCTTGGGGACTGTTTTTCTCAACAGAAGAAGTAGTTGGATCAGCCTCGTTATGGAGTGTGTTCCCAAACCTGCGTCCGGTGTTGAATAACGCAGTCCTCTTTTTCTTCTTCTTCTTCAGGAGTAGGGTCTTCAACTCTTGCTGACCTTGGGCCAGGCTCAGGACCATTTCTTGAAACTGGGCACTTTGGGCCTGAAGGGCCTTGATTGCTTGCTCACTGGATGAGTCTGGATTCATGATGACTGTTCAAATAAACAGCGAAGAAGATTAAGCAACCTGTGAAAAAGGGTACCTGCTATGCATATGGTGCAATGAGATGCGTATGTTTTTATGTTTTCAAAGACAAACAAGATTCAACTTTGTAGACAAAAGGGAAACGCACTTCATTAGATTCATATTTCAAATTGTTCAACAACTTGCCCTCAGGCATTACAGGAATGAAAAATACTGAAAAGGAAATAAAAGCTGTAAAAGGATATATCCAAAGCCCATCAGTGCTCCCATGGCCTCCTCTTCTCAGTGTGGATGTAGTTATTCAGGACCCGCTCTTCCTCCAATTGCTTAGTCAGCCTCTGGATCTTCCGTTCCTGCTCGTTGAACTTTTCCCGATAGAAATCCCGTTCTTCCTTTAGCTGCGCCCAAGATCTCTTCATTGTGTCAAAATCAGTGGGTATCTGAGGAGGGAGGACAGTTGGAGGAACCCCATCTTCATCAGGAGATTCAAGAATGATAGGTCTGACAGCTTCGTACGGCATACCTAACTTCTGAGCACGGATGCGGACCCATTTGCAATAGGGTTCCATTGGTAGAGAGGTCTTTGGTCCCAACTCATGTGGGTCAGCTTTGTGAATTTTGTCCCAAGCCTTAATGAATCCATGGCGTAGTTTGTCATTGTGTGTCTGAAACTCAAAATGGAAGTGAGGAACCAACATTTCATGAGGCCCAACTCTTCTGGCTCTTCCAAACTGGCGGAGAGCTAAGCATGGATTATAAGAGATTCCTCCTTGGATACCAATCAAAGGGACATTAGGGTATTCTCCGCAACGATCGATAACAGCTACCTCATCCAAACCTCTGAGAGTCCAAGTGATGTCATTATCAGTGAGAGACATTAACCTCCGAGCCCAACCCTTTCCTTCTTCATTCTTCAGCACGAACTTAGGAAGGTGCGAAATAAACCACCTCACTAGCAAAGGAGCACAACACCAAGGAGTTCCCCGTTTTCGAGCAGTACAAGCATAGAGTTGTTGCAGGATATCACCCAAAAGAGTGGGTACAGGATTCCGAGACATGAAAATCCTTATGGCATGGATACTGATAAAGGTGTCAGGGTTGGGAAACAAAATCAGACCATAGATTAAAAGAGCCAGAATGTCCTCGTACGCCTTGAAGTCCAAGTCATTCCAGAAATCATTAGCTTTGCCAACCAGAAATTTGACCAAAAAGCCCTTAACTCCACTTCTAGTTTCCCAGTTAGCCAATACCTCTTCTTTGGTCAAGGGGAGAACTGCGGCAACCTCTTCAGGCCTAGGAGTCTTTTCCAAACCAGTGAATGGAGTTTGCTCCAAGACAGGGATCCCAAGCAAATAAGAGAATTCTTCCAGGGTAGGAACCAGCTGGAAGTCTTGAAAGGTGAAACAATGATACAAGGGGTCATAAAACTGGGTCAGAACACTTATCAGTTTTTGGTCCCATTTTGCAGTGATCAAGCCAAGGAGAGAACCATGCCTGTTGATGAAGGAAGAAGTGTTTGGAATCCTACCAACCAAATCCTTGATCAAAGTTGGTGGTTGAACAAAGTTGAGCCGGATAATATTCCTACGCACGGGCATCATGATGTCCTACAAAACAGAGCAAAGATGAAACTTTTTTGTCTTTGAAATGGGTTAGTCCTTTATACAGGATGCATGCAATGGTATGATGGCATGATGCTATGATGAAGCACACCACAAGTATTCACACAGGCAAGCATGATAAGGCATACAAGTCACACAAGACAACCCTTAGGTTTCAGGCCAGCATGAAGTTTAGGTATTACCCTCTTTTGGTTTCGTTGGCTAAAACCTGTCCTATCAAAAGTAACCGGGTTCTAGAGGATCTCAAATCATTGACTACCCTCAATCGGTCATAACTCCAGCTTCGCAATCTTTTCTTACGGCCAGAACCATCGCGAGAGTTTAGCCTCAATGAGTGTAGCATACTGCTACTGTTCTAATGGCCAAGTTTGGTTAATTTAGGGTTCTAAGGTTGGTTGGTGTTTAATGAATCCTTAGAAGACCTATATTCTCCTCATTGCAACACAAGGGATATAGGTACAGACCAAGGTGCCACACCAACGTAGCCACTGCTTCACCCATGTCGGCCTACGCCGGACAGGTCCCTCACAGATTATGCTACCTAAAAAAGGGTATTCCCCAGATCCGGGTTAGGATCTATGAAACTCTGATGCAAAACCCACAAATATAAAAGCAAACAAGGCAAACAATTGAAAACAAAGGTGATCTAAGCCCTAAGGTTACTCCACTTTTAATTCATTCCCCAGCAGAGTCGCCAGTTCTGTGATACGGTGGGAGAACTGACTATGGTTTTGCGTTTGTTTTTGCAAATGTTTCGGTTGAGCAAGAGTCGCCACCAACTTTTTATTTTATCCTAAGGAAAGGTTTAAAAAGCACAGCAAAAACCTTTTGAGATGTTTTCTTGGGTTCGGGGAGTAGATTATAGAAAGGGAAGGTATTAGCACCCTTTCTATCCATGGTTATCCATGGGCTCTTAGTTACTTGCTTAGATCACTTGCCTTTTGTTTTCAATTGTTTGAAATGGTGCTTTGTGTGTGTGGGTTTGAAAATGTTTTGAAAAGAAGCCAATGTGGTGGCAACCTTTGTAATGATCCATGTTGGGATGTATACAAAGATGTATGTCTTTTGAAAAGGTTTTCATTTGTTTTTGAAAGTTTGTTTTGAAAGTGTCGTGAGGTGTGGTTTTAGAAAATAGGCAAGTGTTTTGTTTTTGCAAGTTTGATTCAAGTAACTAAGAGGTTATCTACTCCTAAATTTCTCAAAGTTTATTGTTATGTTTTAAACCTTTTAACAAGTTTGTTCCACCATTGTATTTGGTGGACAATCTCATGTTAGGATGTGAAAGGGACGGGCGCGGGTCATCGCTTAGACCATAATTGCAATGGTGCCAAGTATCTTTGGGTAATTTTCTTTAAGGGACTTGATCATTTGTTTAGGCAAATTTTTTGAAAGCGTCATCGAGGGACTATGATCATTTGATTGTTTTGTTTGTTTTGTCCAAAGAGACCTAACATGCAATATGGCCCAATTTTGAAAGGCAACAAGTGGAATACCCTAGGGGGTGCAAGTGTGATTTGTGCGTCCATTTTCATGCTTGTTTATCTTGAAATTAGGTCAAACTATTTTTGTCGTTTTTTGATTCGCATACAAACCCTAATTCTAACATGGTATAATTAGAAAGCAATAAAGTGCGAAAAATAAATTTACTAAGCTATTACAACACCATATATGGGAAGGGGGTACAAATGTTCAAATGGGGATTTTGACAAGGAATTTAAACCTAAACTATTACATCAATATTGCATTATTTACAAGATAATTTAATTGCACAAATTAAATAAAATAAGAATAAATATGCAAGATACAAAAAATGGTTTTTGTATATATGAAAAAAAAAGTATTTTTATATGTCAAAATAAACAAAATAAAAAGTATTATTTTTTGGAGCTTTTTCATGTTTAGGGCTAAACCCTAATTTTATTAAGTAAAATGTATTATTCATTTATTATTCATAATATTTATTTATTACAAAAAAATAAAATAAAAATGAGGTATATTTGTGAAAAGGGTATTTTTATATTAAATATTTAACAAGAAAATAAAAGTGTGTATATTTTGTAATTTAACCTAAATATATTAATATCTATATAAATATTTGTATTATTTACTAAATATGTATTATATATACAAAAATAATAATATTTAATATTTATAAAAAAAAGTATTTTTTATATAAACTATTTTCAGAAGATAAAACAAAATAAAAATGAAAAAAAAATGTTTTTGCATATTTTTTAGTATTCTTTAATAAAATGTATCTATTTATTTATTTATGCATAAAAAACTAATCTAAACAAACAAATACCTAATAAATTCAAAAATGGTGTAAAAAATTATTTTTATATTTTTTATATTATGAGGAAAAATAAATAAGTCAAACCAAAAAAAAGAAAAGTCAAAAAATCATTAAAATGAACAAAATGGGCTTAGGGGGTTCAGAAGTAAATGTATGGTGCAAATAAGAAAAACATTCCAGGCCCAGCCCAGAACCAGTCATCTTCAACCTCAGAACAAACTTTGTTCAAGAAAACACGCGTTTCCTATCTCCCAATTCCTGGACTTTCAAGCAAAACTCACAACATGAAAAATGTAGAGCATGAGAAGACGAATCCAACCATATAAAGAACTTGACTTAACTCTCTAAGATGAGGGAGAATTTCTTCTCCCCCAATTCCTGACCTAGTTTTTCATCAATGTTCAGACCTTAAATTCTTGCAGCACACATAATATAAATGAAATCTAATTACATGGGCATGTTCAGGGCTATGAACGTGACATATTCTCTTCACAAACCTAAAGCTAACAATGCCTAATAAGAGAGATACGAGTTCATGAACTTACCTGTTCAGTTGAAGTTGTATCTGGCAATGGAGAAGCTTTCAGTGCAAGGTGATGATTGGTATAGCTTCCTTGAGGTCCAGGGATGCTATTCCAAGCTTTACTTTGTCTTGAAACCTTTTGAATCGTGCTATGGAACTTCAACTGCAAAACAAGAAAATGAAAATGGTGGAACTGGTTAGAGGAGTTACAGGTCGTGTTTTATGTTTGGATTAGCTTCAAGTGATGCTAGGGAATGTGTTTGATGAGCTTTTAGCAAGAAAGCATGAAAGGGATGAGAGTTGGAACTCAATCTGCAGAGGTTACACTGTTTGGGCAGTTTGAAGGTGATTCTGGGAATGAGAGGGTATTGGGGATGGTTGGCTCGTGTTCTAGCTTGTGTTTGATGTTTAGGATATGTTTGATAACTTTGCTTAGGCTTTTTTGTGCTGAGATGAAAGTTGGTATATGTTATGATGTGTTTCTTGAATTTTAAGCAAGCAATGGTCAAGTTGTGTTCTAGACAGGTAGAGGACCCCTAAACATGCTGAAAAGCTTCTCCTTGATCAGTGTGATTAGTCCCTAAACTTGTGCCAAGGGGATTTGATCTGTATTTCTTAGATTTGCATTATGACATAAAGCTTGCTTTTGCAAAAATGGCTATTTCACTTTTTCCATTTATGGCCTAATCTTGCATACAATGCTTGGATACACAAAATAAGGCTTTGGCACAATGAGTATGCATTAAATTATTGAGTGTTGGATGGTTTATAGGCCTGTAATGTAGCATAAACCAAGCTGACTTGAAAATGGCAATGTGTACGAACATGTCTTGGTCAAGAACAAAAGTGACTTTTTGCCATATTGCAAAATTCGATTCTCTCAAGTCATGAGGTTTTTTGATGAGTTCTTGGACATTTTGGAAAGCTTGGAATGTGTGCTACAATCCATCTTTGAAGTGAAAATTGAAATTCCAAGTGGAAGTGTATGGAAAATGGTCTTGAAGTTAGGTAAAAAACTTGCCTAAAATAGGTCAAATTTTCACTAAGTTAAGAATGGTTTGGTACCCTTGTTCCAAAAATTGTAACTTGAGATACAAGCCTCTTTTGGGAAAACTTTGTGAATCAAAGTTGTAGATTATGCAATAGGCTACAACTTTCATGTTTTGACTTTTGCTTGAATCCAAATGAATCTTGGTGAAAAAGTGGGGCAAAGTTGGGAAAAAATTAGGGTTTTTCATAACTTAGAAAAATTCTAAGTTATGAAAAATTCTCATTTCAAACCCTAATTTGCAATTTTTGATTTCTTGGTGAACAAGTTTCATGATTTGGCATGCTTTGATGAAAAATGAATCTTGACCCTTGATTTTGACCAAAAAGTCAAAGTTTGACTTTTCAGTATACAGTCAAAATTGATCAATTGACTGGGAAATTCAACTGTCAATCTTGTGTACTTGGGATCTTTTGAACTTGTTGAGCATGTCAAGATAATTCCATGGGGTCCTTGAGTCCATATGTGAGCTTGGTTTTCCATTGGCTAGGTCAAACAGTCAAAAATTGTCTTTGTGCAGTCAAAACCCTAAAAATGACCATTTTGCCCTTTTGGTGATCTGATCAAATTTCTTGTGGAATTGTGATCCAAACTTGATCAAATGGTCCATGTGAGTTCATAATGTTGATGTGGGTCAATTTTTATGAGATTTGACTGTCAATTGGCCACAATTGACTTTTTCCCCAATACAGTTGATTTCTAGGTCAACTGTCCAATTGACTGGGCAAAATTTGGAATCAAGACTTGAAACTTGGCATGGATAAACTTGGGAGTCCAACATGAAGCATGAAAGTCATCTTAGGCATTTTAGGTCAAAACATCTTTGTGCAAATACAAACCCTAATTTGGGTCAACAGTGCAAGGAGGAGTCTTGAGCAGAGGAAACCCTAACTGGATCTTGATCTTCCAGGGTCTTGTGATGAGAAAATGTTGAGGAAATGGGAGGGCAAATTTTGGGGTACAACAAGTTGGTTGGTGCCAGTGTGTTTAAAAATATTGACTTGAGGTCGGGTTATCATCAGATTTAAGTTAAGCCAGATGGTATTCTGAAGAAAACTTTAAGAAAGAGATATGGACATTACGAATACACTGTGATATCATTTGGTGTATCTAATGCGCCAGGTTTTTTCATGGAATACATGAAACATATTCTTCATAAGTATTTGGAAAAGTTTGTGGTGGTTTTCATCGACGACATTTTGATTTATTCTGAATTAGAAGAAGAGCATGTTGAGCATTTGCAAATTGTGTTGCAAGTGTTGAAAGAGAAGAAGTTGTATGCAAAACTATCCAAGTGTGAATTTTGGTTGAAGGAAGTGAGTTTCCTTGGCCATGTGATTTCTAGTGGTGGAATTGTTGTGGATCCTTCTAAGGTTGATGTAGTGTTGCAGTGTGAGACACCTAAGTCTGCAACTGAGATTCGAAGTTTTCTATGTTTAGCAGGTTAATAACAAAGATTAATTGAAGGATTTTCCAATTTGGCGTTACCATTGACTCAGTTTTCTCGAAAGGGTCAATCTTATGCGTGGGATGTTACATGTGAAGAAAGTCTTGTAGAATTGAAGAAGAAGTTCACAATCACTTTGGTGTTGATTTTGCTGAATCCAATTGAATCTTTTGTGGTTTATTATGATGTGTCTAAGATGGGACTTGGTAGTGTACTAATGAAAAATGGACAAGTTGTTGCTTATTCTTCTAGACAACTAAAGGTTCATGAGAGGAATTATCCTACGCATGAATTAGAGTTAGCAGTGGTGGTGTTCGTGTTAAAAGTTTGGAGACACTATTTATTTGGATCTAAATTTGAGGTGTTCAGTGATCACAAGAGTCTGGAATACTTATTTGATCAGAAATAATTAAATAACAGGAAGATACGATGGCTCAAACTTTTGAAAGATTATGATTTTGATTTAAGTTACCATCCTGGTAAAGCAAATGTGGTAGCTGATGCTTTGAGTAGGAAGTCCTTACATATGTCGATGCTTATAGTTCGAGAGTTAGAAATGATCGAACAATTAAGAGACAAGAGTTTGATGTGCAAAGAAACTTATAACAGCGTGAAGATGGGAATGTTAAAACCGACTAGCAGAATTCTCGAAGAAATCCGAGAAGGTCAGAAATCTGATTTGAGTTTGGTGGATCGACTGGCGTTGATTAACCAAGGTAACAGTTGTGAGTTCTAAGTGGATGAAAATGGTGTGATGAGGCTTGGTAATAAAGTGTGTGTTCTATATGTTCTATAGCTTAAGAAGAGTATTTTTGAGGAAGGACATCGAAGTGATTTAAGTATTCATCCGGGTGATACGAAGATGTATCAGGATTTGAAGAAATTATTTTAGTGGATGGGTATGAAGAAAGAGGTTGTTAAATTTGTGTATGCTTACTTGACTTGTTAGAAGTCAAAGATCAAACATCAGAAGCCTATGGGTCTATTGCAACCTTTGAATATTCCAGAGTGGAAATGGGACAGTGTTTCTATGGATTTTGTGTTGGGTTTGTCGAAGACTGCTAAAGGTAATGATTAGATTTGGCTGATAACAGATAGGTTGACTAAGTCAGCTAATTTCTTGCCGATGAAGATCAATCATCCTATGGAGAAGCTAGCTGAGATGTATATTGATGAGATTGTGAAGTTACATGGGATACCTTTCTGCTTGGAAATATTGCTTCTATACGTGGGTAACTTGTAGGTAATCAGGAATAGTTCGTTGAAGCTCAGAGGATAGCTTCGGAGTGTGTTATTTATTTCCTATTGAATAAAGTGGGTCTTGCTCTGATATGTAATATTGGGGTTGGGATTGTTTGATTGGAATAACTATGTTCTTTTAGTTATCTTAATATTTGAACTACCTTTCGTAGTATTTCAGTTATTTGAATTATGAACTATGAATGACGAAGTATGATGAAGCTTCTACAAAGTGTTTTAATAAAAGTGTTTTGAAACTATAGATTCCGCTATAATTAGTTGAAGTGTCATTGTTGTTATTAATGAAGTATTTGTTATAATAGATTTTGAAATTTTTTGTTACAAAGCAAGATGTTTTATATGATGTTTATATGAAGATGTGACACCCTTGTTGGTGGTTTTATTTGAATTATTTTCTTAAATTATATGTAACTTATACGTAGGTTTAGAAGGGTGTTACATTAGTGGTATAAGAGATGGTTGACTCGTCCAACCAGGTTTTTTTATGATGTGCATGTCATGTCAGTCGATTAGTGTAAGTACATTGTCGATACGTTGTTTCTGATGTTAGTTTCCTGTGTGTAGAATGACTGGGAGAAACTATGTTACGATTGCTGCTGCTTTGCAGGTTATTGCTCAAGTTGTGCAACACAAGCCTAATGCTGGCAGGAATGATAGATCTCGTGTCTTGGAGATGTTTCAGAGGAACCATCTGCCTACTTTCAAGGGTAGGTACGATCATGATGGATCACAAACTTGGCTCAAGGAGATTGAAAGGATCTTTCGAGTCATGGATTGCACAGAGGCACAGAAGATGTGGTTTGGTACGCATATAGGGGCGGCCCTGGGCCAGGGCAAACAGGCCCATATCCTAGGGTGTCAACTTCAACTTCAACTTCAACTTTGCGGGATTGATCAATTTTAATTTCAGGTTCTAAGTTTGTTCCATTATTCCTCTATTCCTCCTAATGAGAGATTGTACCAAAATAACAATGATAGTTTTTTTAGGATTAATTGAAATATTAGTTGAATTTGACCCAATTGTCCAAGAACATGTTAAACATATTACAGATGATAATGTTCATGTTCACTTTCTTGGGTATAAAATTCAAAATGAGTTAATAATTTCTTGGGCATAAAATGTTATATGATGTTTTTTAAATATTATATTAATTGTTAGGGGGAAAATTTTTATCATTAGCCTATGGTCATCGTGCTCCTGAGTGCAAGAAAGATGGTCCAACTTGTTTTAATTATGGAGAACAAGGTCATATCAGTACCCAATGTCAGACACAAAAGAATAATGTTGCTTCTACCCAGACTAACGGTAGAGTGTTTGCTCTGAGTGGAGCAGAGGATTCCAAGAAGGACAACTTGTTTCGAGGTATTTTTTTATTAACAATGTTGAATTTGTTTCTTTTATTGATAATGGTGCTACTCATTCATTTATTTCACATGAATTTTCTAATATGTTGGTATTAAAGTTGTCTAATATGAATTGTAGTAGGGTAATATATACTCCTTCTAGTGGTTTTGTTACTACTACTTTTGTTTGTTCAAGATGTCCTTTGACAATTTATGGTAAGAGTTTTGTGATGGATTTGGTATGTCTACCCTTACACCAAATTGATGTTATACTTGGTATGAACTGGTTAGAGTTTAACTATGTTCACATAAATTGTTATGATAAAACTTTGAGGTTCCCTAAGTTTGGTGATAATGGAGAACTAATGTTGTTGTCTGCTAAGCAAGTGAATGAACTCCTGGAAGATGAAGCTTAGATGTTTGCAATGTTTGTGTCATTGCAAGTTGATCGTGAAGTTTCAAGCGTTGAATTACCCATTATCTGTGAATTTCTAGAGGTGTTCCCAGATGACATAAGTGATTTACCTCCAGAACATGAAGTGGAGTTTTCTATAGAAATGGTGCCAGGTACAAGTTTGGTGTCAATGGCTCTTTATAGAATGTTAGCTTCCGAGCTGAGTGAGTTAAAGAAACAATTGGAATATATGCTTGAGAAGAAGTTTTTTCGACCGAGTGTTTCTCCACGGGATGCACCTGTGCTGTTAGTTAAGAAGAAAGATGGAAGTATGACATTGTGTATGGACTACAGACAATTGAATAAAGTGACTATTAAAAATAATTATCCACTCCCGAGGATTGATGATTTAATGGATCAGTTGGTGGGTGCTTGTGCTTTCAGCAAGATTGACTTGGGGTCGGGTTATCATCAGATTTGTTTTAAACCAGATGATATTCTGAAGACGGATTTTCGAACAAGATATGGTCATTATGAGTACATTATGATGTTGTTTAGTGTATCTAATGCGCTAGGTGTTTTCATGGAGTATATGAATAGAATGTTTCATTCATATCTGGATAAGTTTGTTGTATTTTTCATTAATGATATTCTGATCTATTCTAAATCAGAATAAGAACATGTGGAGCATTTGTGAATTATGTTGCAAGTGTTGAAAGAAAAGAAGTTGTATGCAAAGTTGTCGAAGTGTTAGTTCTGGTTGAAGGAAGTGAGTTTCCTTGGCTATGTGATTTCTAGTGATGGGATTATCGTGGATCCTTCTAAAGTTGATACAATGTTGCAATGGGAAACTCTGAAATCTGCGACTGAGATTCCAAGTTTTCTTGGTTTGGCGGGTTATTATTGAAGGTTCATTGAAGGATTTTTCTTGGTTGGAGTTACCGTTAACTCAGTTAAATCGAAAGGGTGAAGCTTATGAGTGGGATGTTGCATGTGAAGAAAGCTTCATAGAATTGAAGAAGAAATTGATGACTACTCCGGTATTAATTTTTCCTAATCCAAGCGAGTCTTTTGTGGTGTATTGTGATGCATCTAAGACGGGTCTTGGTGGTGTGCTGGTGTAAAACAGATAGGTTGTTGCTTACGCTTCTAGGCAACTGAAAGTTCATGAAAATAATTATCATATGCATGACTTAGAGTTAGCATTTATGGTGTTTGTGTTTAATATTTTGAGACATTATCTTTTGGATCTAATTTGAAGTGTTCAGTGATCACAAAATTTTAAAGTACTTATTCGATCAGAAGGAATTAAATATGAGGCACAGAAGATGGCTTGAGTTGTTAACAGATTTTGACTTTGATTTGAATTAACATCTTGGTAAAGAAAATATGGTAGTTGATGCGTTGAGTAGGAAGTCGTTGCATATGTTGATGCTTATGGTTCGAGAGTTAGAAATTATCGAACAATTCATAGATATGAGCTTGGTGTGTGAAGAGACTCTTGATAGTGTAAAGTTAGGAATGTCGAAACTGACTATTGGTATTGTAGAAGAAATTCGAGAAGGTCAGAAGTCTGATTTGAAATTGGTTGATCAGTTAACATTAATTAACCAAGGTAATGGAGGTGAGTTCCGAGTTAATGACGATGGTATGATGAGGTTTGCAAATAGAGTATATGTTCTAGATGTTCCACAACTTAAGAAGAGTATTCTTGAAGAAGGGCATAAAAGTGGGCTGAGTATTCATCCCGGTGCTGCAAAAATGTACCAAGATTTGAAGAAATAGTTTCGGTGGCCTGGTATGAAGAAGGAAGTTGCTAATTTTGTTTAGGCTTGTTTGACTTGTCAGAAGTCGAAGATTGAACATCAGAAGTCTTTGGGTCTGATGCATCCGTTGAACATTGCACAATGGAAATGGGAAAGTATTTCTATGGATTTTATGTCAGGTTTGCCAAAGACCGCTAAGGGTAATGATTCAATTTACGTGATAGTGGATAGATTGACTAAGTCGGCTCATTTCTTGCCGAAGAAGATCAATCATCCTATGGAGAAGCTAGTTAAGATGTATATTGAGGAGATTGTGAGATTTTATAGGATACCTTTGAGTATCGTATCGGATTAAGATTTGAGGTTTACGTCGAAGTTATGGGAAGGTTTATATAATTCTTTTGTCACTAAGTTGACGTCGAGTTCTACATATCATCCACAGACGGACGGTCAGATAGAGAGGACTATTCACTCTTTGGAGGATTTATTGTGGGCTTGTATGTTGGAACAAGGAGGTACTTAAGATAACTACTTTCCATTGATTGAGTTTACATACAACAATAGTTTTCATGCAAGTATTGGTATGGCACTGTACAAAGCGTTGTATGGTAGGACATATAGAACTCCATTGTGTTGGTATGAATTAGGAGAGAGTGCTAAGCTCGGACCTGAAATTATGCAGGAAACATTGAGAAGATCAAGATGATCCAAGAGAGGATGCGAGGTTCTCAGAGTCGTCAAAAGAGTTATCACGATAATAGGAGGAAGACACTCGAGTTCCAAATGGATGATCATGTATTTTTGAGGGTTACTACGGTAACTGGTGTTAGTAGGGCTCTTAAGTCATGAAAGCTTACACCGTATTTTGTTGGTCCATATCAGATATCAAAGAAGATATGTGAGGTGGCTTATTGGATTACTTTACCATCGTCTCTTGTGAATCTTCATGATGTGTTTCACGTGTCTCAATTGAGGAGATACATCTCAGATCCTTCACATGTGATCCAAATGGACGATGTACTTGTGAGAGATAACTTGATTTTTGAAGTATCACCTGTAAAGATAGAAGGTCAAGAAGTGAAGCAATTGTGGGGTAAAGACATTTCCTAGGTGAAGGTATTGTGGGGCGGACCAGCTGGTGAAAGTTGGACTTGGGAATGTGAGGATCAGATGAGAGAGTCTTATTCGAATTTATTTCCGCCAGGTAATTTTCGAGGGCGAAAATCCTTTAAAGTGAGGGAGAGTTATAACACCCTAAAATAATTAGATTATTTATTTAATTATTTAATTGATTTATGATGCGTATTTGTGATGTATTTGGGAGCATATATAATGTTTTGATGAATATGATGCGTGATGGCATGTTATGTGTGGGATAGTGGAAATTAAGTAATATTGGGTGTTTTAATATTTTAGATAATTAGAATAATTATTTAAAATTATTTTAATTAGTGAAATAGAGATAATATATTTTGTAGAAATAATAAGGGCAAAGTTGTAATTGGTGAAGTGATTAGTGAGGGTAAGATGGGAAGACTTTAGAAAGGGCCCAAGGGTTAAACAAGGAAAAGTGAGTGTCAGTGCTTCATTCTGTGCAATCAAGGAAAAGAGAAGAGGCAGAGAGCGGACCTAGGGCATTGAGGAACTCAGAGGGATTTTGTAGAACGGAAGGAGATTCAATAGCTATCTATAATCTAAGGTAAGGGGGTTATCCTTATTATTATGATTGATATAGGGGTTAGAGGTATGTAGGTTGTTTAGGGTTTTATGATAAATTTGATAACATGATGATTGCGATGAAATAGATGATGAAATTGGTGATAGATTAATGTTGTAATGCTATGAAATGATGTATATGATACCTACTATGATGTGTTATTGTGATGTTGTGAAACCATAATGAATTGTGTCAATTTTGGACTGAATGGGTGAATAAATCATAAGAGATTTTGATTGGTTATGTGCAGAAAATGCAACAGCAGAGTTTCTGTTTTCGCACCCTCGTCGGGCGAACTTCCCAAGTCTTTGGGAAAAGAATCTTTACCGAGAATTCATCGGGTGAGAGTGATGCGAGAGAGAAGGATGATTTTTGGCAGGTTTTGAAAATATATGGAGGAAGTGTCTCGCTCCAGCTTCGTCGGCTGAAGTAGAGGTGAACGTGAACTTGTCGGGCAAACGAAGAGGTTGACGGGCGAAAGAGATGACAAAAAAATAGTGCTCCTGGAATTTTGTATAGGGAAAGGAATTTCGCCCCAGCCTCATTCAAAAAGCCTCAGGCGAGCAAGCTGCTTCACCGGGCGAGCCTCTGGCGGGGGGTATTAGGCCGAATTTTTAAAGTGTCAGAACTTAAGTTTCAGGACTCTGTTTGATGCGTCGTTCGAAGCATTAGGAATCTAACATGGTGAACTATAATTTTGTGTTGTACAATGAACCATATGATGAATTTATAGTACCTATTCTTTGATGAAATGATGTTTCTATGAAGATGCCATGTTGTATTATGAAGTAATTGATGTTGTTATAATTAATGAAGATGATGATTACATGTTTGATGTGTATACATGTCGTGTGAAGATAGTTATATGATGATTATAAGAATAATGATGTGTTTTGACTAGAAGTGGTCATGTTTTATTATGTTGTTGCGCATCATGCATTCATGGCATATGTTAGGGTGTTGGCCCAGTGATGTTATGACGTTGGTCCAGTGATGATTGTTAGAATGTTAGTCCAATGACGGCCTCAGTCCCATGGTGTGAATTGAGTGTATTTTTGTTATGTGCTCTGGTTCCAAACGATAATCGATCCTATGATGGGAATATTTGGAGAAAGATGACTTGGTAATCAGTGAAGTTTTGTACCACATGCATGAGTCAATGATGTTGCATTGCATTATATGTTACATTGCATAATGATTGATTAAGCTATGTTGATGATGTTGTGATCTCAGTGGTGTTTGATGGTAGATGTTAATGTGATGATATAATTGATGTGTATTAAGGATGCGAAAGTGTGAGTATAATTTATGAAGTATGATGATATGTGGAATCCATGATGGTTTATTGTTGTACTACTATATCTATTCCATATATCTTTTATAATAATTTGTGATTACACACCCTTTCTGTTTGGAAATGTTGCCTTATACGTGAGTGACTTGCAGGTAGTCATGAATAGTTCGTTGAAGCTTAGAGGATAGCTTCAGAGTGCGTTATTTATTTCCTATTGAATACAGTGGTTCTTGATCTGATATGTAACATCGGGGTTGATATCGTTTGATTGGAATAATCATGTTCTTTTAGTTATCTTGAGATTTGAACTATCTTTCGTGGTATTTGAGTTATTTGAATTATTAATTATGAACGATAAAGTATGATGAAGCTTCTATGAAGTATTTTAATAAAAGTGTTTTGAAACTATGAATCTCGCTATGAGTAGTTGAAGTTTCATTGTTGTTATTAATGAAGTATTCGTTATATTTGATTTTGAAAACACGTGTTATAGAGAATGATATTTTATATGATGTTTATATGAAGATGTGATACCCTTTTTGGTGGTTATATGTGAATTATTTTCGTAAATTATATGCGAATTATACGTGGTTTAGAAGGGTGTTACAACATGCATATAGGTTGACACATACTGATACTTTTAAGAAATTGAAAAAATTCTTATTTTATGTGTCGACACATACGAATTTCAGGTCGACACATGTACTGAGTTTTTAAAGCATAAAGCTATTGACATGCTTCGGCTGACATATCCATTTTTCAGGTCGACACGTGCAATTGAAATTTGACTTATGTGTCGACACGTATTATTTTTAGGTCGACACATATTGTTTGATTGGGTCAATTTTTTAATTCTTTTTAATTCATAAAATCTCCTCTTTGCATCTAAACTTCCATAACTATAAATACATCATTCATGCATCATTCCAACTTGATGAAACCATAAAAATTTCCTGCAACTGCTCTTCACCTTTAACCTCCAACCTATGCATACACACTAATAAATCACACATAATAATATTTTGTTAGAGTGCCATCTATACGAGGTTTAATAATGTCCAATTAGGTGATTTTATATCCTAGAATATTAGGTAAGATTTGTTGGGGTCTTCATCCGGAAAAATCTCAGGTTTGTCCTCAAAGATCATTGATTGATTTGGGGGGCTTTCGTGCAAGACGTTCAATAGAGGATTTCAGCCTAGTGAAAGCCTTTGGAGATAAAGAACACAAAGGACCCTTTAGAGATAAAGAATGAAAAGGAAGTAGCACGAGAAAAGAGAATCGAATTGAAGTCTTGTGTTGCAATATGTACAATTGATCATGCATAGAAGATTTGGAGATAAAGAACATAAATGAGTAGCAATATCGACCAGTTGTTGTACCCTAAAATTTTCCCTCTCATTTTACTTAATGCATGTCCGTTGAGATCCTCAATTTGCTCAAGTTTGCCCAAGAGTTGACTATACAAACTCTCTACTAAGGCAGTGTACCTCAAATTAGGGTTTCCATTTTCATCAATATAGGTGGAACCCAAAGGTATCATATTATCTCCATGGTCTTAATATGTTCTCAAGACCCTACATGTCAAGTTTCATGCCTGGCACAAGAAGTTGGCTCAGTCAACTGCTCAGATACTTGGGAATCGACTGTATTAGGTCAAAAGTCAGATGTGACCCACATACAGTCAAACTTCAATATTTTTGGTCAACATTAACATTTTGAAGTGACTTTCATCATTTCATCAAGGGTTGATCATGATTCCCCAAGGAATGCTCCAAATTCATCAAAACCCAAAAGTTGCTAAATTAGGGTTTCTTAGTAAAAGTCAACCAAACTTTGATCAAGCATAACTTCCACATGCTTCATCATAAATTTTCCATACAAATCTAATTTTTAATATTATGCAATTACCTACAATTCATCTTCATCTCACAAGTTCAAAATATGAACTCAAAAAAAGATATGAATTTCTATATTATGGGTTCTTTTGAAAAGTCAACAAAAACACCTTTTGGGTCAAAGCTTCTTACATGAACATGGAAGACTCAATTGAGATGAGACAAAAAAGGTTGCTTAGGGGACATCCTAAGATTTCTAAAAAGTCCAAGAACACCTCTCTAGGGTTAAAATTGAAGGAGATGTGCCTTGTCAAAGTTGACCTTTTTTGCAAAATTGCCAAAAGTCAAATATGCTCAAAAATGCATTTTTTGCTAAATGGGCCTAACTTTTTATGCTTGCACCTCACTTATAATGTGGTCCACGACTCAAATATTCACCCACACATTATTTGCTTAATTTTTAAATTTATTTTGTTTTTTTATTAATTAAAAATTGAATTAAATCAAATAATTGATGAATAATAGCAAAGATATGATTTGATTTGGTTTTTAGACAGGTTGGCAATCAAAACATGCTGAATTATCAAGGCCAAAATGAATCAAGCATAATTGGTACAAGGCAGGGATGATTTGGCTCAAAATAGCAAGTTTACATGTAGCTTGAAAATCAAATCAAATATCTCATAATTGCCAAGATTAAATCCAAGTTTGTAACCCTAATTCATCCCTAGATATCTATTGGACAAGAACAAAGCAGAAAACAGGGTTTTTGCAGTCGTGAAAAGCACAAAACAAAACGTGAATTTCTTGAAAAAAAGTGGGATTCGGTTTTCAGGTCATAGGGCGATTCAAGGCAATTTGAAGCTAGCAATCTCTTCCTGGGCGTGCATAGAAGCTATTCCAATCATTCCCAAGTCATCAAACCACCAGAATCACCAGTTATACATCACGATTTGCATCCTCTGAACTCAAACTTGTTTCTCCAGTTTTATGCATTTTTAATCCAATTTGCTTGCATATACATATTTAGGATCATGCTAGGAAGCTTTTTGATAGCCTGGATTTGAGTTTTGATGCAGGAATAACTACTTGCCATAGTTAGGGTTCGTGAGCTCCAAATTGTGGAACCCTAGCTAGAGGCAAAATTGGGCCAAATTAAGGGCCTCTTCATGTTCAGGGGATGAAGTACGTTTGATTCATGCCCTTGAATGGAATTTATATTGCTTGAATTTCGTTTTAAGATTTTTACAGGTTTTAGCCACGCATAAGAAACCGTCACTATAGCCTATAGTGATGAGTTTGTCCGTAGGTAAAGGGTCAATGCCAAAAGCGATGGTTCCCTAGAGAAGACGATGGCGTGGCAATCATCCATTCGCCCGTTTGAAAATTCGCGCGCATAGGGTTTGGCCATTAGTTTTCTTTATATCATATTTTGTTTTTATTGTATTAACCATAAGTCATAATAGCACAACTGGTAAGACATGTGGTTGGTAAGCACAAGGACCCGAGTTCGATCCCTGGTCGCAGCAACGCCTATTTTCCTATTTTCTGAATGTAGATTGCATGCACTTCTTATCAAAGGGCCCACCATACTCCACCAATCTCCAGCCAATGGATTTATCATCCATTCAATCCAACTCACAGGAAGTAAAGGACCATGATGCACCCTCAAGTCAACGATACAAGGAATCAAATGCTGACCGGACTTGAAGCGTTTTTGGGCCTAGAAAATTCAAATTGGCACCCCCCCCCCCTTTTGCTAGCATACATGCCCAGTTTGTAGTTTCTTTCTATTTTCTTTTTTTAATTTCTTTAAATATTTTCTTTAATTGTTTTAACTAATTAACACAAAAATTATTATTTTTTCATAAAATCAACAAATCATAAAAAAGAGTTTTTTTATAATGTTTATTTAATATAATTAGTAAGTTAGGTAAATTTAATTTTTGTTTCATTTAAAATTAAATAGAAATTAGGTTTTAAATTTTGTAATTAAATTGTTACTTTTCTCAAATAAAACACCACAAAAATACACAAAATCTTTTTTTTTACAAAATATTTTATTTTTCTTGAAATTATTTAATTTGGTTTAGATTAGGTTAATTTCAATTTCTTTTTATAATTAAAATAATTAGAATTAGGGTTTTAGTCGTACATAACTTAATTAATTCTTTTCTAAAAAATAACTTAATCACTTTTCAATTAGATTTTAGGGTTTTCAATTTCTCCTCGCGTTTAATTTGCCGCGTGCATTTTAATTTATCATTATTGTAATTGTTTCGAGTTTGTAATAGTTTTAATTAGGGTTTTAAATTCTGCACTTTTATTTCCCGTCAAGACAATTATGTAACTGTCAAAGCCTTGTAATAGCTAGGTTTATTTTTCGCACTTTAAATTCCTGCAAATATTTAACTGTCTAGATGTATGCTAATAGGATTGTATGGCAAGATTACTTGAAACTAAAACGGTAGATCACCTAATGTGCAAAGATTAAATAACTGAAATAATTCATATGCACATATTCACTCCTAGGGTTAACCTCACTTCGGTTTCCTTCAGTAAAACGGTCATTAAGCATAGGAGATTTTAGTGGTTGCCTTCCTGTCTAAGAGATCAAAATGTCCCGTTCGAATGTTGCCTCGGAAAGATCTTAAGACTCTAGGGTTGCTACTAAAGTTTTCTAACTGTTGCTTTAGTGATTGTACTTGTCCCTTTCGAATGTCCCCTACAACTCCAACAAAGGGGCTACCTACTCCTTAATATTAGGATAGCGTTGTTTAAAGGAAACGAGAACGAACAATCTTTTTTCGAGTAGGTAGAATCTTAAGTACTTGCTCAATAAAATTTTTTCACACAAACACCTTTCAAAACAAATTTTCAAAACAAACCTCGTCACACCCTTGAGGACTGATACAAGGGTTATCACGAAGTAAAACACTTTCAAAACAAGCACACACAAGAAATTTGAAAAATGAGCAAAGTACCTAAGAGCCCATGGAAAAACATGGATAGAAAGGGTGCTAACACTTTCCCTTTCTATAATCTATCCCCCGTACTCAGAATATCTCGAAAAAAGGTTTTTTCTGTTCTTTTTCCTTTTCCATGATTGGATAAAATAAAAGTCGGTGGCGACTCTTACTTACCGCGACATTTTGCGAACAAAAAAGCAAACCAGTATTAAACAGCCGGTTCTGCCACCGTATCACAGAACTGGCGACTCTGCTGGGGACGTATAAGTGGGGTATACCTTATGATCTTGGTCATTAAATTGCTTCTCTTGATTGTCTTGATGGATTTACTTTTGAGGGTTTGTTTGGGGTTACAATAGATCCTACACCCGGATCTGGGGACACTTTTTAGGTAAACAACAATAGATCGTGGAGACTATATGACATAGACTGATATGGTTTAAGCGATGGCTGTGTTGGTGTGACACTTTGGTTGGTACCGGTATCCTTCGTGGGGAAACGAGGAGAATACGAGGCCGTCGTGTGGTGTCGTGAAGCACTAACGGACCTTAGAACCTTAGTTGAACAAACTTGGCCATTAGAAAGTAGTGAGATAGCCGGCCTCGGTACAGAGCTGGGGATTGGTTGATACTCGATGCTACACTCATTGAGATCAGACTTTTGGGATATTTAGACCGCAAGAAAAGATTTCTTGAGCTGAGACAATTCCCGATAAAGGATGGTCAGTGATATTGAGATCCTCTAGAACCTGATTACTTTTTAAGGCAGGTTTGAAACCCACTAAACTTCAAGAGGGAACTACCTTTAACCTCATGCAAGCCTTAAACTTAAGGACATTGTGTGATTTGACTGTGTTTGCTATATCTGTGTTTGCTATACCTTTGGTTTATCATAACATCATGCATTATAACATAACATACATTATTATTGCACTAACCATTTCAAAGATCATGGGAATTTAACTTTGTTCTGTTTTGCAGACCATGGCTTCCGTTCGTAGAAACACTACCCGAATCAGTTTTGTGAAGATACCTTCCCAACTCAAAGAGCTAGCATCAAGGGTTTCTGAAACTTCTGCGTTCACTAAGAGACATGGTCGACTTCTCAACCTGGTTACTTCAAACTTTGATGAAAAGATGACGAGTGTACTCTTTCAGTTCTTTGATCCCAAACACCACAGCCTCACCTTTCTAGACTATCAGTTGGTTCCTACCTTGGAAGAATTCTTTCAGCTATGGGATATACCCATTCTGGAACAGTTACCTTTCACAGGTCTAGAAGAAGTTCCTAATCCAGAAGTCATTGCCTCAGCTTTGCATCTGAAACGGGCCGACGTGGTATCCAATTGGGAAACAAGAAGCGGAGTCAAAGGTTTTCTAGCAAAGTTTCTGATAGACAAGGCCCAGTTGTTTTGGGATGATATGGATTTTCAGGCTTTTGAGGAGGTATTGGCTCTTCTAATCTATGGGTTAGTCCTATTCCTTAATCCGGACTCATTCATAGATGTGAATGCTATCAAGGTTTTTCTCTCCCGCAACCCTGTGCCTACCTTGCTCGGAGATAGTTTGCACACTCTCCATACTCGTACTATGAAGAGAAGAGGGATTCTTATGTGTTGCATGCCATTGCTGTCGAGGTGGTTTATTTCTCACCTCCCTAAGTCCATACTGAGGAACGAAGAAGGTTTGGGTTGGTCGCAAAGGATAATGTCGCTCGCTCATACCGATATTCTTTGGTGTTCTTGAGCTATGGAAAACACTGCTATTATTGACCACTGTGGGGAGTACCCTAATGTCCCATTGCTTGGTATCAGAGGGGGTATAACCTACAATCCTTGTTTAGCTCTGCGACAATTTGGTTACGCTCAAAGGGATGGTCCCCATGAGTTACTTATTGAGGGCATTGTATTCAACTTTGAAGATGATGTTAAAGAGTATCGCCGGAGGTTCATACGAGCTTGGGGCATGGTAAACAGATCTGGCACAAGGGCTTTGGGGCTAAAGACTTCCATTCCTATGGAACCTTACCTCCAATGGGTATGAGCTCGCGCCCAGAAGCTTATGATGCCCTATATGGCTGTTTTACCAGTGATTGTGGAACCCACTACTGAAGAAGGGATCAGTTCTATGCTCAAGAGAGGAAGGTTTTAGAGCTCACAAAGCAACTCCATGAGGAAAATGGACTGAATGATTAACTCGGCACAAAGAGGTAGCATCCATGGGAATTTTGATGTCTTTTATAGTTTTAGATTTATTTTTAATTGTAACACCTAAAAGGCATTTGAACTTCAAATTCAGCTAATAAAGTTTTTGTTTATTTTGGTTTGCAAATTTAAATTTCTCGAAGTCTTTGAAATCATTGCATGCGCATCCCATTATCATACACATCATTACAGGTACCATTACAGATTTCTCATCTTCTTCGTTGTTTATTTCCGCACGAAATGTCTTCCTAGCAAACCATCAAGGACCTTCAGGCACAAAACGCCCTGTTCCAACAAATGTTCATAAGTCTGGAAAAAAGGCAGGAGGATTTGAAAGCCCCTATCCTGAAAGAGAAGAAGAAAAAGAAGAAGGCTGTTGGTATTCTGAATATGGGCAGAAGGTTTGGAGAGCGGTTGAAGCGACAAGTCGATCTGACCTCTTCATCTAAGGAAGGGGAGAATCAGGAAGAAGAGAAGGACCCCAGTCCTGCAGTTTCTGACAATGATACCGATTATAATGATGAGCAATATCCTCCTGTTGAGGATAGATACAAACAGTTGGAAGATCGTCTTAGTGCCATGGAAGTTCAGAGGATACCTGGACTGGATTTTAAAGAATTGGGATTGGTGTCGGGAGTAGTCATCCCGCAGAAGTTCAAAGCTTCAGTTTTTGCTAAGTATGGTGGGGTGTCCTTCCCAAAACTCCATCTCTGTTCTTATGTCAGAAAGATCCAGCTCCACACCGCTGATAGAAATCTGTGGGTTCATTTCTTTCAAGATAGTCTGTCATGGACTCAACTTGAATGGTTCTACCAGCTGGAGGGAGCCAATGTTCGAAACTGGGAAGATCTGGCTGCTTCTTTCTACAAGCAGTATCAGTACAACGCCGACCTTGCTCCTACTCATACTCAACTTCAGAGTATGTCCATGGGTGCAAGTGAAGGCTTTAAAGATTTTGCACAAAAATGGAGAGACTTGGTTGGGAGAGTTCAACCCCCATTGTCTGATAGGGAGTTGGTTGATATGTTTCTGGGGACGCTATCTGGTCCATTTTTCAATCATTTGATCGGCAACTCATCATCTGGTTTCACCGAGCTGATCCTAACTGGAGAAAGAGTAAAAGCTGGGATTCGAAGCGGAAAAATACAGAAGGATGCCTCTTCAAGATCAATAAAAAGCCTTTTGCTGGTAAGAAGGAAGCCAGTGCCATCTATAGCCCGAGGGGCCAAAACGGGGTTGAACATCATCAGACAGTAAGTGTCGTGATTATACCTAGACCTGCAGTTGCTCCACAATGCAACAAAGGGTGGAAAGACCACAACGGCAGTTTACCCGCATCAACATGACATTGGCTGAAGTTCTACCTCATCTGCTGAGATCCAACTTGGCAACCTTGAAGGAGGCTCCGAAGAACCCAAATACTACTTCTCCCCGATATAATCTGAATACCCGGTGTCCTATCATTCTGAGAGTCCTGGCCACGATACAAATGACTGTTGGGCTCTGAGGAATAAAATACAAGACTTGATTGAAGCCAAGGAAATAGATTTTGATGCTCTGGAGAAGCCCAACGTCATAACTGCTCCCATGCCTAAACACGGTCGTGGAGTTAATGTTGTTGAAACTTATTTGTTTGTTACCTCTGTTGATGAAATTTCTACTCCTCTCATGACTATCAAGAAGAATTTGTTGTTGGCCGGTTGATTTCCGGGTTTTCATGAAGGTTGCCACATGTGTTCGTTTCTACCTTCTGGTTTCCGTTTGCTGAAATCAGGTGTTCAACGCCTGATAGATAGCTAATAAATTTTGTTTGAGAAAACTTTGGTTCTCGCTATTCCATCTGAAGACGTTGCTATTATAACCATTTCTGCCAATTCTTCCAAGGTCTCCTCGAGAAGACCTGTTAGGATTACATATGCTCCAAGAATTGCTCCACTGATAATTACTGTTCCTGGTCATGTCCCGTATGTCTCGGACAAAGATGTTCCCTGGCATTATGGTGCTAATGTGTACTATCATGGCATCAAACAAGATTTGAAAAATGAAGAAGCTGATCCTGATATTGGTAACATTGTCGGAACCAGTAAAGTTACCCGAAGTGGAAGGGTCTTCTCTCCCGAGATTTCCCCTAAGACTGTCCACAAACCTATTGTCATTCCATCTGCTGTTACTGCTAGTACATCAACTACTGTTCCTGTTCTTACCCCAGTTATTACCTCTGTCGGCGAATCGTCTGATACCCGCGACAATGGAATTATAGGTGAGCCTTCCCGGACGGAGGCGCCTAAGAAAATTATTGTCGAAGCCTCTAAGCATGAAATGGAGGAAATATTGAAAATCATTAAGAAGAGCGACTATAATATGGTCGAGCAGCTGGGGCAGACCCCATCGAAGATATCCATGTTATCTTTGCTGTTGTGCTCCGAGGCCCATGCGAAGGCTTTGATTGCATTCCTCAAAACTGCGCATGTGCCGTAAGAGACTTCAGTTGATCAATTCAAAGATTGTGTGGGCAGCCTAACTGCTGATAATGGGCTGGATTTTTCAGATGCAGACTTGACACTAAAGGGAAGGAAGCATAATGATGCTCTGCATGTCTCGATAGAATGCAGGGGCACCACTATGGCTCATGTGCTGGTAGATACTGGGTCTTCACTGAATGTTCTGCCGAAGAAGGCATTGGACCGTTTGGATTGCGAGGGTCTAACTCTAAAGCCTAGTAACATTGTGGTAAGGGATTTCGATGGATCAAAGAGAACGGTGCACGGGGAGGTGGACATCCCTGTCAAAGTGGGTTCTCAAACTTTTGGGTCCACCTTCTATGTGATGGATATCAGGTCGTCGTATTCTTGTTTGCTGGGTCGTCCTTGGATCAACGAGGTTGGGGCAGTCACTTCCACACTCCACCAAATGCTGAAGTATTCGGTGAAAGGAAAGATTGTCACTGTGTGGGGTGAAGAGTAATATATGGTGAGTCACCTCAATTCCTTCCGCTATGTAAAGATGGATGGGGAATTCCTAGAAACTCCTTGGCAGAACTTCGAAGAGGTCTCGCAGATCTTGGCATCAACTGAAACTACTACCATCAGCAAACCTCCTCTGAAGATGGCTTCTCTCAAGGACGCCAGAGCCGTGGTTGAAGAAGGTGGGTGTGCCAATTGGGGTCAGCTCCCTAATTTCACTCATAAGACTGACAAATTTGGTTTGGGCTTTACTACAGGGGCTCAAAGGGCTGTTAGACGCGCTCGGGCTGGAGGACCTCCCCTACGCATCAACAATCGAGGAATTAACGCCATTGAATACAGCGAGGAAGACTCAGACATCGACATCTGGATCTACCCAACTACCAACGGTGGACCGTGTAACTGGACGACTAAGGACTTTATACCTATTTCTTTTATTCCACATTAATTGACTTACTTGTTTTGAGATTTGTAATGAACAATTTAAAACTTTACAGCCCTGTGCCTTCCCCGAGGCACATTGGCTCTGCTTATGAGGGGCTATTATTTGTCATTTCATATATCATTAATAAAGCATTGGACGTTTCTTGCATACAAATTTTGTGCTCTCTGTTTTTCTTTCCTGCTTTCACTTTATCAAAACATTTATTCTCTTACACACACTCAAGTATCATAATGCATATCCATATCAACTCTGGATCCCATTGATAACAGCTCTTCTATTTCCAGTTATGACTTCAAAAATCAGATCAATCAAGCCGAAGACGAAGGTGAGGATGATTCCGAGGTGCCTGGAGAACTTGCTAGACTACTACAACAGGAAGAAAGGGCCATACAGCCTCATGAAGAGCCGGTTGAGACAGTGAATTTGGGTACTGAGTGTTGTACCCCAAAATTTTCCCTCCTATATTTCTCAATACATGTCAAGTGAGGTCCTCAAATTGCTCAAGAAGGTCCAAGAGTTGACCAGACAAACTCTCTCCTAACGTAGTCTACCTCAAATTAGGGTTTCATTTTGCATCAAGATGCTTGAGTCCAAAGGATCCCAAATGCTCACCATTTTCCTAATATGTTCTCAAGATCATCCATGTCAAGTTTCAAGCCTTACAGAGGAAGTTTGCTCAGTCAATTGCTCAAATACCTAGAAATCGACTGTGTTAGGTCAAAAGTCAACTGTGGCCCACATACAGTCAAACTTCAATATTTTTGGTCAGCATCCTCATTTTGAAGTATCATTAATTATTTGATCAAGGGTTGATGATGATTCCTCAAGGATTGCTCACAATTCATCAAAACCCAAAAGTTGTTAAATTATGGTTTTGTAGGAAAAGTCAACTCAACTTTGACCAATCATAACTTTCTCATATTTTATCATAAATGACCCATCCAAAGCTCATTCTGAATAGGATGCAATTCCCTACAATTCAACTTCAGCTCCCGAGTCCAGATTATGCACTAACAAAAAGATATAAATTTTGACATTATACGTCATTTTGAAAAGTCAACAAAAACACCTTTTGGGTAAAAGCTTCATAACATGCGTATAGAAGACTCAATTGAGATGAGACCAAAAAGGTTGCTTAGGGAGCATCCTAAGCTTTCTAAAAAGTCCAAGATCACCCTCATAGGGTCAAAATTGAAAGAGATATGCCTTATCAAAGTTGACCATTTTTGTAAAATTGTCAAAAGTCAAAAGTGTCCAAAATTGCATTTTTTGCTAAATGGGCCTAACTTTTTATGCTTTCACTGAGCTTGTGATGTGATCCACGACCCATGAGCCCTTCCACTCGTCTTTCTTTTATTTTTATTATTTATTTTTGATTTTATTTCATTTAAATCAAATAAAATCAATATAAAATAATGAAAATATCAAAATCAATTAAACCTTGAGATTTTGTGCATGATTAGAGTTATTATACAACTGGTGGCAAGATCAAATCGTGCAAGGCTTCATGTGGACAAAAAAAGATTGAAAATGCTTGTTTTAGAAAGATTTGGTGCAAGGAATAAATCAATGGTCAATCTTCATAAATGGCAAAGATTTGATGCAAATCTTTACCCTAATGCACTCTATTATAGATAGTGAACAAAGGCAGGCCAAAAGGGAGGTTAGAAGCAGCCGTGCAGAGGTGAAAGAAAAACTCAAAAATTGCAAGAAAAGTGGTGATCCAATTCCTGTACTAGAGGCCAATTTGTTCCGTTCTCAGATTACCAATTGATTGCTGGACATCTCCAGATGGAATCTCACCCATTTGCAAACTCCCTCACGCTTGGAATTGCAAGATATAGGTATCACGACATGCTTCCAATTTCGAATTCAGTGTCATTGATTCACTCATCCATTGCATATTCCAATGATATATTCCTGTTTGTCTTTGAGTTTACAAGCTTTTGATACCATTTAATTGTATTTTTAATACTTGTATGAACATCTGCCATAGCTAGGTTTTGTTTTGGTGTTTTGGGGCTTTTAAATGCAGGAACAATTGGCCCTAATGAAGGATACCATTGTGATCAGAGGGTCAAACCCAGTTGATCCATGGTCTTGAAACTTATTTATATTGCTTGTATGCAATTTTTTAAATACACAGGGTTATAGCTACAGCGCCATGTCTGTAGGTAAAGGTTCGGAGTTTTAAACGATGGTTCTAGGGAAGAAGACGATAGCGTGTCACAACCTGATTGGCTGATTCAAATTCTGGCGCATTATTCTAGCCAGAAACCTGTAGATCTGATATATATTATTTGTTTCTATTATATTAATAAACTAACGTCCAACGCAGTTGGTCAGAAGAAGGAAGTCAGAAGCTCATTGTTCTGGGTTCGATCCCATGCGTGAGCTTTTGGTATTTTCTCCTTTGTTTTCGCCAGATCCAGCATGTGCATCTTCTGAGGATCATCACCTTCTGGATCCACTAGCCAGCATCAGATCCAGTGCACCATCTTTCTAATCCGTTAGCTAGGACCATATCCAGCGTATCATCTTCTGGATCCCAGTCAGAACCAGACCCAGCATGTGCAAGTCATCATCTTCTGGATCCACCAGTCAGAGCCAGATCCAGTGCACCCCATCTTCTGAGGGTCATCATCTGTTAGATCCACCAGCCAGGAGCAGGCCCAGTGTCCCCATCTTCTAAGGGCCACCATCTTCTGGACCATCATCCTCTGATCAGAACCGCTGACAGCAGGCCCTTGGGTTATTTCTTTTTTTTCTCTTTAATTTTCTTTTCTATAATTATTCTGTTTGTTTTTATCAACACCAAAATTATTTTCTAAAATTGACCAATCAAAAAATCACGGAAAGAAGACTTATTTGCTTAATAAATGTTTTTTTAAGTAATTAGTTTAATTAATTTAAGGCAATTCTAATTTCTTTCACAATTAAAATTAATTAGAATTTAGGATTTTCTTTTTTTAATTCAATTATTTCATTACTTTCTTAAATAAAAAAATGACAAAAAAAACATGTTTACTTTAATCATTTACAATTAGGTTTAAGGGTCAAAACCCCAGTCGCTTCGCATTTAATTCGCCGCGCGCTGATTATTTATTTTTTCCAATATTGTTGTAACTGTTCATGGTTTGTAATAGTTTAATCTAGGGCTTTTATTTATTTCATTTTCCCGGGTTTTTTGGCTATGTAATTAATCCCTCTCCCCGAAGCCTTGTAATAGCGTAGATTTACTTTCTCGCATTTTAATTCTCGCGAATATTTAACTGGCTAGATGCATGCTAATAGGATTGAATGACAAGAATGTATGGCAAATTAATCCAGTTAGAAAACCTTAATGCGTAAAGATAAATAAGTGAAACCAATCACTCACACATATCACTCTTAGGGTATACTCTCACTTCGGTTGCCTTTGGTGAATGATCAATAAGTATAGGGTTTCTTAGTGGTTTCCCTCCTGTCTAACAAAGATCAAATGTCCCGTTCGGAAATGTTACCTCAGAAATGTTGCCTCGAATATGATCTTAAGACTCTAGGGTAATTACTAAGGTGTCCTAACATTGCTTTAGTGATCGTACGTCCCTTACGAATTGACCCTTACAAATCCAATGACGGTGCTACCTACTTCTCAATAGTGGGATAGCGTTGTCTAAAGGAAACGAGAATAGAAACGATCTTTTTTCGAGTAGGTAGATGCTAGTAGGTACTTGCTCAAATCAAAACTTTTCACACTTACACTTTTAAAAATAATTTTCAAAACAACTTCTTCACACCCTTGAGGACTGATACAAGGATTATCACGAAGTTAAAACTCTTTTCAAAACAAGCACACACACAAGCAATTTTAAAAGATGAGCAAGTACCTAAGAGCCCATGGAAAACCATGGATAGAAAGGGTGTTAACACCTTCCCTTTCTATAATCTACCTCCCGTACTCATAATATCTCAAAAAAGAATTTTTTTTTCTGTACTTTTTTCCTTTCCGGTTAGATAAAATAAAAATCGGTGGCGACTCTTGCTTACCGTGACATTTTGCGAATAAAAAACGCAAACCATCATTTCAAAAAAGTCGGTTCTGCCACCGTATTACAGAACTAGCGACTCTGCTGGGGATGTTAAGTGGGGTATACCTTAGGATCTAGTTCATCATAATTGCTTCTCTTTATTGTTTTGATTGCTTTACTTTTAAGGGTTTTGTTTGGGAGTTACTATAGATCCTAACCAGGATCTAGGGACACCTTTTAGGTAAGTAGCAATAGACTGTCAGGGAACTGTATGGCATAGACCGATATGGTTGAAGCAGTAGCTACATTAATGTGGCACATTGGTTGGTACCGGTATCCCTTGTGGAGAAACAAGGAGAATACGGGGCCGCTGCGTGGTGTCGCTAAGCATCAACTGACCTTAGAACCTTTAATCGACCAACTTGGCCATTAGAAAGTAGTGAGATAGCCGGCCTCGGTGTGAAGCTGAGAATTGGTTGATACTCGATGCTACACTCATTGGGACCATACTCTCGAGATAGTTTCGGCCGCAAGAAAATATTGCGTGAGCTGAAACCATGACCGATGGAGGATGGTCAGTGATATTGAGATCCTCTAGAACCCAGTTACTTTTTCTAGGACAGGTTGAAACCAACTTAACTTCAAGAGGGTATTACCTTTGACCTCATGCAAGCCTTAAACTTAAGGGCTTTGTGTGATTTGTTTGTCTTTGCCATGCTTGTTATCTGCTATACCTGTTGTTTTTTATCATGACATCATGCATCATAACATGGCATTCATGCTTCATTACACTAACCATTTCAAAGACCAAGGGAATTTATCTTTGTTGTATTTTGCATATTATGGCGTCTGTGCACAGAAATACCATCCGAGTCAACTTTGTGCAAATACCTGCCCAACTTAAAGAGCTAGCCTCGAGAGTTTCTGATACTTTTATGTTCATTAAGAGACATGGTCAGCTTCTTATCCTGGTCACCTCCAATCTTGATGAGCAGATGATGAGTGTACTTTTCCAGTTCTTCGATCTTGTGCATCACTGCTTCACCTTTCCAGATTACCAATTGGTTCCCACCTTGGAAGAGTTCTCTCACCTATTGGGCATATCCATTCTTGAATAGGTACCCTTCACAGGTATGGAAGAAGTTCCTAGACCAGAAGACATTGCCTCAGCTCTGAATTTAAAACTGGCTGATGTAGTATCCAATTGGGAAAAACGAAGCGGGGTGGAAGGTTTCTTAGCCAAATTTCTGATAGACCAGGCTTAGCTATTCTGGGATAATTTGAATTTTCAGGCTTTCGAAGATATCTTGGCTCTCCTTATCTATGGTTTGGTTCTCTTCCCGAATCTGGATTCCTTTATAGATGTGAATGCTGTCAAGGTTTTCCTCTCTCGCAATCCTGTGCCTACCCTTTTGGGTGATATCTTGCATGCCCTTTATACTCGCACCGTGAAAAGAAGAGGGACTCTTTTGTGTTGCATGCCACTGCAATCGAGGTGGTTTATTTCTCACCTCCCTAAGTCTGTGCTGAAGAACGAAGAAGGTTTGGGTTGGTTCTACAGGATAATGTCGCTTGCCCATACAGATATTCTTTGGAGTTCCCGGGCTATGGAAGACACTGCTGTTAATAACCGTTGTGGGGGATACCCTAATGTCCCATTGCTTGGAATCAAAGGGGGTATAACCTACAATCCTTGTCTAGCTTTGTGACAATTTGGTCGTGCTCGGAGAGATGGTCCCCATGAGCTACTTCTTGAGGATATTGCATTTGATTACAAGGAGGACGTTAAGGAGCACCGCCAGAGGTTTATACGAGCTTGGGGCATGGTGAACAGATCTGACCCCCAAGAGTTGGGACCAAGGACTTCCCTTCCTATGCAACCTTACCTCCAATGGGTCTGAGCTCGTGCCCAGAAGCTTGGGATGCCCTATGAAGCCGTATTACCAGTGATTTTGGAGCCCACTAATGAAGAGGGTATTCCTTACATGGTTCTTTATCCTTACATGCCCACTGATCCTAGGGAGTTGTAGAGGTCTTGGATTCAGCTGAAGAATGAGCGGGATACTTACCGGGAAAAGTACCATGAGCAAGAAAGGAAGATTTTGAAGCTCACCAGGCAGCTCGAGGAGGAAAGAGTGATCAATGACTACATTGGCACAAAGAGAAAGCGTCCATGGGACTTTTGATTTTGCTTTTCTAGTTTTAGATTTGTTTTCTATTTACTTCTTTGTAACGCCTTAAAGGCATTGTTGAACCTTTCAAAGTTAAAGCTAATAAAGTTTTGTTTATTTTTGGTTTGCAAATTTAAATCTCCCAAGGTATTTGAAAACATTACATGCATCCCATTATCATGCACATCATTACAGGTACCACTACAGGTTTCTCATCTTCTTCGCTATTTATTTCAGTAGAAATGTCTTCCGATCAAGCCATCAAAGATTTTCAGGCACAGAACGCCCAATTCCAACAAATGTTCCTAAGCCTGGCTAAAGGGCAAGAGGATCTGAAGACCCTTATTCTGAAAGAGAAGAAGAAGAAGAAGAAGAAGAAGGTTGGTATTCTGAACATGGATAGGAGATTCGGAGAAAGGTTGAGACAACCAGCTGATCTGACCTCCTCATCAAAAGACGGGGAGAACCAAGAAAGGGTAATGGACCCTAGTCCAGCAGTTTCTGATAACGATACGGATTTTGATGACGAGCAATATCCTCCTGCTGAGGATAGATACAAGCCGCTAGAAGACCGTCTGAGTGCTATGGAGATTCAGAAGATCCCTGGTCTGGATTTCGGAGAGCTAGGATTGGTATCGGTAGTGGTGATCCCTCATAAGTTCAAAGCTCTGGTTTTTGCCAAATACGATGGAGTATCCTGTCCAAAACTCCATCTCTGCTCTTACGTAAGAAAAATCCAACCCCACACCGCAGATAGAAATTTGTGGGTACACTTATTTCAAGATAGTCTGCCAGGGACTCAGCTTGAATGGTTTTATCAGTTGGAAGGAGCCAATGTCCGAAACTGGGAAGACCTTGCTGCTGCTTTTTACAGGCAGTATCAGTATAACGCCGACCTTGCTCCCACTCGTACTCAGCTCCAGGGTATGTCAATGGGTGCAGGTGAAGGCTTTAAGGATTATGCTCAGAAGTGGAGAGACTTGGCTGGAAGAGTCCAACCCCCTTTGTCTGATAGGGATTTGGTCGACATGTTTCTAGGGACACTGTCTAGTCCATTTTTAAATCACTTCATCGGCAGCTCATCATCTGGTTTCACTGAGCTGATTTTGACTGGAGAGAGAGTCGAAGCTGGTATCCGAAGTGGTAAGATACAGAAGGATGCTTCGTCAAGTGCAACAAAGAAGCCTTTCACCGGTAAGAAGGAGGCTAGTGCAGTCTATGGCCCGAGGGGCCAAAGCATACCTGAACACCGGCAAGTGGTAAATGCTGTAGTAATATTAAGACCAACAGTTGCTCCATAATGCAACAATCAGCAAAGGGTGGAAAGACCATAACGACAGTTTACCCACATCAACATGACTTTAGCTGAAGTTCTGCCTCATCTGTTAAAATCCAACTTGGCAACCTTGAAAGAGGCTCCCAAGAATCCAAACACTGCTTCTCCCAGATACAAACCCAACGCGCGATGCGCCTACCATTCAGAGAGTCCTGGCCACGACACAAACGATTGCTGGGCTCTGAGAAATAAAGTGCAAGATTTGATGGAAGCTAAAGAGATTGAGTTTGATGCTCTGGAAAAGCCAAACGTTATAACTGCTCATATGCCCAAACATGGTCATGGAGTCAATGCTGTGGACACCGATTCGTTTTTAACCTCTATGGAAGAGATCTCTACTCCTTTGATGACGGTTAAGAAGAATTTGTTGTTGGTCGGTTTATTTCCGGGTTGTGGTAAAGGTTGCCACATGTGTTCAATTCTGCCTTCTGGTTGCTGTTTATTGAAGTTAGGTGTTCAGCGCCTGATGGATAATAAACAAATTTTGTTTGAGAAGACTATGATTTTGTTTGAAGATGTTGCCATTATCAACATTTTCGCCAACCCTTCCAATGTTTCCTCGAGAAAACCTGTTAAGGTTACACCCGTTCCAAGAGTTGCTCCGTTAATAATCACCGCTCCAGGTCCCATCCCATATACCTCAGATAAGGCTATCCCATGGCATTACGGTGCTGATATATATTACCATGGTGTTAAATAACATCTGAGGACTGAAGAAGACGATATGGATATCAGTAATATTGTCGGGACAAGCAAGGTCACCAGAAGTGGAAGACTCTTTTCTCCTGAGATTTCCCCTCCGACTGTCCACAAAGCTGTTGTCATTTCGTCTGCTAGTACAGTCCCAGTTCCCACTCTAGTCATCACCCCTGCCGCCAAGCCATCTAGGACTCGGGGCAAAGAAATCACAGGTGAGCCTGCCCGGACGGAGGCACCAAAGAAGATCATTGTAGAAACCTCGAAACAAGAGATAGAGGAAATACTAAAGATTATCAAGAAGAGAGACTACAACATAGTCGAGCAGCTGGGGCAGACCCTGTCAAAAATCTCCATGTTGTCCTTGTTGTTGTGTTCTGAAGCACATGCAAAGGCTTTAATTGCATTCCTCAAAACTGCGCATGTGCCGCAGGAAACTTCAGCCGATCAGTTCAAAGATTGTGTAGCTAGCATGACTGCTGACAATGGGTTGGGTTTCTAGGATGCAGATCTGACTTCTAAAGGAAGGAATCATAATGATGCTCTTCACATCCCAATCGAGTGCAGGGGCACCACTATGGCCTATGTGCTGGTAGACATCGGGTCTTCGCTGAACGTTCTACCAAAGAAAGCGTTGGACCGTTTGTACTATGAGGGTTTGACTTTGAAGCCGAGTAACATTATGGTCAGGGCTTTTGATGGATCAAAAAGGATGGTGCACGGGGAGATGGACATCCCTGTTAAAGTAGGTTCTCAGACCTTTGGGTCCACCTTCTACGTAATGGATATCAGACCATCATATTCTTGCTTGCTGGGTCGTCCTTGGATTCATTCGGTTGGGGCAGTGACTTCCATGCTCCATCAAATGCTGAAATATCCAGTGAAGGGGAAGATTGTCACGGTGCAAGGTGAGGAGGAGTATATGGTAAGTCATCTCAACTCCTTCTGCTATGTGGAGATGGACGGGGAATTCATAGAAACGCCTTGTCAAAATTTCGAAGAGGTCCCTCAGTTCTCGGCATCAGCTGAAGCTACTACCGGAAAACCTCCGTTGAAGATAGCTTCTCTCAAAGACGCCAGGGCCATGGTTGAAGAAGGTGGGTGTACCAATTGGGGCCAGCTCCCTGATTTCACTCACAAAACTGACAAATTTGGTTTGGGCTTTACTATAGGGGCTCAAAAGGCTGTTAGGCACGCACGGATTTGAAGACCTCCTCTGCACATCAGCAATCGGGGAGTTAATGCAATTGAGGAAAGTGAAGAAGATTCAGACATCGACAGCTGGATCTACCCAGCAACCAACGGTGGACTGAACAACTGGACAGCGAAGGACTTCATACCTGTTTCTTTTATTCCATAGTAATTGACTTTTGTTTTAAGCATTGTAATAGACAGTTTGAAACTTTATAGCCCGGTGTCTTGCCCGAGGCACCTCGGCTTTGCTTATGAAGGCTTATTGTTTGTCATTTTCATATATCATTAATAAAGCATTGGACGTTTCTTGCATTACAAATTTTACGCTCCTTGTTTTTTCTTTTCTGTCTCTCACTTTATCAAAACAACTATTCTCTTACACACACTCACGTATCATACTGCAGATGCATATCCACTATGGATCTCATTGATAACAACTATGCTACTGCCAGTTATGACTTCGAAAATCCGATCAACCAAGCTGAGGACGAAAGTGAGGATGATTGTGAGGTGCCTGGAGAACTTGCTAGACTGTTACAACAGGAAGAGAGGGTCTTACAGCCTCATGAAGAGCCGGTTAAGTCAGTGAATTTGGGTACAAAGGAAGACAGGAAAGAGGTCAAAATAGGTGCGAATCTGGAGCCTAGTGTCAAGCGACGGTTGATACAAATGCTACGTGACTATGTTGAGATCTTTTCCTGGTCCTATGAAGATATGCCTGGTTTAGACACTGATATTGTGGTACACCGCCTGCCGACCAAAGAAGATTGTCCTCCGATAAAGCAGAAAGTTTGCCGTATGTGCCCTGAAATGTCAGAGAAAATCAAAGCAGAAGTCATGAAATAGTTCGACGCAGGGTTCTTAGTTGTTACTTCTTATCTGCAGTGGATTGCCAACATTGTTCCGGTACCTAAGAAGGACGGTAAGGTACGAATGTGTGTGGACTATAGAGATCTGAATAGGGCAAGCCCCAAGGATGACTTCCCGCTTCCTCACATTGATATTCTGGTCGATAACACCACGCAGCATAAAATCTTCTCCTTCATGGATGGTTTTTCCGACTACAACCAGATCAAGATGGCTCCTGAAGACATGGAGAAGACAACCTTCGTTACACAGTGGGGCACCTTCTGTTACAAGGTAATGCCTTTCGGGTTGAAGAATGTTGAGGCAACTTATCAGCGCGCTACGGTCGCTTTGTTACATGACATGATTCACCATGAGATCTAGGTTTATATTGACAACATGATAGCCAGGTCCCAGACTAAGGGAGAGCACCTTGATCATCTCCAGAAACTGTTTGACAGGTTGAAGACGTACAAGCTGAAGTTGAATCCGAACAAGTGTACCTTCGGGGTGAGGTCTGGTAAGATTCTAGGCTTCGTCGTCAATGATAAAGGTATTCAGGTGGACCCTGCAAAGGTAAGAGCCATACAGGAGATGTCGGCTCCCCGCATAGAAAAGGAGTTTAGAGGTTTCTTGGGACGGCTGAATTATATCACCCGGTTCATTTCACATCTGACTGCTACTTGTGAGCCAATCTTCAAGCTGCTGAAGAAAGATCAAGTTGTAAAGTGGAATGAGGAATGCCAGACCGCTTTCGAAAGAATCAAGGAATATCTTCAAGAGCCACCAATTCTGATGCCTCCAATTGAAGGAGGACCTTTGATTTTATACTTGACAGTGCTAGACAGTTCAATGGGGTGTGTGATGGGGCAGCATGACGAGTCTGGCCGAAAAGAGCACGCTATTTACTACCTTAGAAAAAAGTTTACCGATTGTGAGACCCGATACTCATTGCTCGAGAAAACTTGTTGCGCTTTGGCATGGGTTGCTCGCCGGATGAGCTAGTATATGCTGACTCACACTACCCTATTGATATCAAAGATGGATCCAATCAAGTATATTTTCGAGAAGCCCGCTCTCTCCAGAAGGATATCAAGATGGCAGATGATCTTAACGGAGTACGACATCCAATACACAACCCAAAAAGCAATCAAAGGGAGTGTATTGGCGGATCATATGGCACATCAGGCTGTGGACGACTACCAGTCCATGAATTTCGAGTTCCTGGATGAGAATATCATGTTGGTAACTGTGATACGGTGGGAAGAACTGACTGTTTTTTGGAATGCTGGTTTGTGTTTTGCATTTTTTTTGTTTGCAAAATGTCGCGGTAAGCAAGAGTCGTCACCGACTTTTATTTTATCCAACAAGGAGAGAAAAAAAGCACAGAAAAATTCCTTTTTCGAGATAGTTCTGAGTACGGGGGGTAGATTATAGAAAGGGAAGGTATTAGCACCCTTTCTATCCGTAGTTATCTACGGGCTCTTAGGTACTTGCTCATTGTTTTCAAAATTGTTTTCTTTGTGCTTGTGGGTTTGAAAAGTTTTTGTTTTAACTTCGATTCAACTCTTGCTTCTGTCTTCAAGAGTGTAATGAAGTGTTTTTTAAAAACTTGTTTGTAAAAGTGTAAGTGCGAAAAAGTTTTGTTTTGAAAGAGCAAGTATCTAAGAACTAATCTACCTACTCGAAAAAGGAATCGTTCTATGTTAATTTCCTTTAGACAATGCTATCCCACTATTAGTGAGTAAGTAGCACCGCCGTTGGAGTTTAAGGGTCAATTTGAATGAGGGACATACAGTCACTAAAGCAATGTTAGGATGCTTTAGCGGCAACCCTAATGTCTTAGATCAATTGTTTGAGGCAACAATATCCGAGGCAACCATTTCGAGGCAACTATGATCTTTTAGACAAGAGGACGACCTCTAAAACGACCTATACTCAATGATTGTTTACGAAGGCAACTAAGTGGGGTGTACCCTAGGAGTGAGCATGTGCGAGTGTGTTGTTTTCAGTTATTTTTATCTTTGCACATGTTAAGGGTGATCTAATTTTATTTTAAGATTAAGCATTCAGTCTTATCATGCAAACCCAATTATCAAACATCTAGCAATTATAATTAGCAGAAATTAAAGTGCGGAAATTAAATTACAAGGCGTCGGGTATTTACATCGCCAAAATTGAAAATAAAATAAAGCGGTAAAAATAATAAATGTCCTATTTAAAACTATTACAAGCCGGGAGCAGATACATCAATAATTAAATAAGGAACAATAAATCGCGCGAGTGAATTGGATCGAATGTGAAATTAGGGTTTTGACCCTTTTAAAAGAAAAATGTTTTTTGGTTGTTTTTATTTTTAAGAAAAGGAATTAAAACCTAAAATTTAAATGCTAAATTAATTATTAAATAAATTAATTAATGAAAAATAATTAATGACATATTTTTGGAGTTTTTATTATTTTAAGAAAGAAAATAAAAATAATTAAACTAAAGTTAAAACCTAATTAAATCTAATTGATTTTATTTATTTACAAAATAAATTAATGTTACCTAATTAATATCCTAATTAATTAATTAGTATTTATTAATAAAAAATAAAATTCTGAATCTTAATTGGATAAAAAGTATTTTTGTGATTTTTTAATAAAAAAGAAAATTTGTTTATTGGTTAGAAATTAATTAAAACTGATAAAATAATAAATGAAAATAAACAAAATAAAGGAAGTAAGAAAAATGGGCCTGATATTGGAGGGTGTAAATAGCAAGAGATTTGGCCCAAATATGCTGATCCAATTGACTTTTTGGGATCCCATACACGTGCGTTGACTAGCCTTTTGGTGGACCTTTGATGTTGACCACCAGATATGGCCATTTGGCCATCTGGCGCTTTGATGGTGAATGTCCATGGTGAACCTCCATCTTGAATATGCACATGATTTCCTGGAAACAATTGGAAAAATAACAAATGCTGGAGGCAGGGATCGAACCCCTGACCTCCAGCCCCATATGCCTTGGAACCAAGCGTGGCAACCACTAGGCCAAGTGGTTTTTGTTGTTAATAAAACACACAGTAATAATAATATAAAAACAAAATTCAATGGTCAGAAGAAAAAAAGCGCGTGTTTTTGAATGGGCGAATGATGGTGTGACAATGCATCATCCCTGTCCTCCAACCGTGGCTAAAACTCTGTAATACCTATAGCTACAGACGCAGGTCGTCACTACAAGTTGTGCTCATTCAAAAAACTCCTACAGGCCATGAAAATGATTTCCAGGACCATGGTTGAACTTGTCATCCTCTTCTGATCATAACCATAGCCATCACTAAGGCTAATTTTTCCTGAAACGAAAAGCCCTAAAAACGAACAAAAAACCCTAGCAATGGTGATCTGTGATATAGGTTAGATAAATGAAATTTGTTAATGTAGAAAGCTTGCAAATGGCATGGTGATCACAAATATGCAATTATTTCATGTTAACAATGCCTAAATTCTGAAATACGAAATCAAGAATAGGGCTGCCTTGTGAGCGACTTACAGTGCTTGGAAGGGTCTGAAAATGCGTGATTTTGATTGGTCTCGCTTGTGGAGATGGCCAGAAAACGATTGAGATACTTGCCAAGCCCCAAGGATGCCTCTATGCCCTGTTTTGATCTCAAGCTTTTTCTTGATTTTTGCCAATTTTGTTCTGCCTCTAGAACTGATCTCCAACCCCTCAAATTGTCTGCCTCGCCTCCTTATGTATTGTACAATACATTAGGGTTGTTTTTACTGTCCAAATCTTCCTCTATCAATGCTTGAATATTAGATTTGATCTTCTTTTACAACCTTCCAATTTTTGCTTGATTTGAATCTTTTTGTACTCTAATGCCTTGATACGAGTTTGGTATGGTGCAAGCTGTCCATTGAAACCTATAATCATCAAAAGATCTTTGGTTATCAATATTTTTTATTTTATGTGATTTTATTTGATTTAAAATGAATTAATTCAAATAAAAATCAAATTAAATAATAAAAATATAACATGAACACACGGCCAAGGCTAGAGCACGTGGGAAATAATGCAAACTCTAAACCAGTGAAAAAGAATGCTCCCATTTGGCAAAATTTGAATTTTTTGGGATAGTTGACTTTTGGCAATTTTGCAAAAAAGTCCAACTTCAACAATGCAGAACTTCCTCAATTTTGAACTTTTGGAGGTGTTATTGGACTTTTTAGAAATCTTAAGATGTCCTCTAATCAACCCTTTTTGTCTCATCTCATTTTGATATTCAATTATCAAGTTAGAAGTTTTGACAAAAAAGGTGTTTTTGTTGACTTTTCAAAATGACCTATAATGTCCAAATTCATAACTTCTTGTGAGTGAATTTTTTGATCTTGGGATATGAATATGGATTGTAGGGAATTGCATCCACTTAAAAATTAGCTTTGGATGGGTCATTTCTCATAAAGTATGAGAAAGTTATGCTTGGTCAAAGTTGAGTTGACTTTTCCTACAAAATCCTAATTTAGCAACTTTTGAATCTTGATGAATTTTGAGCAATCCTTGATGAATCATGATCAACCCTTGATCAAATGATGAAATATACTTCAAAATTAGGATGTTGACAAAAAATCTTGAAGTTTGACTGTATGTGGGTCACAATTGACTTTTGCCATAGCACAGTCGATTTTTGGACCTTTGAGCAATTGACTGAGCAAACTTCCTCTGCAAGGCTTGAAATTTGACATGGATGATCTTGAGAACATATTAGGACATTGGTGGTCCTTTTAGGTCATTTGGACTCAAGGATCTTGATGCAACACAAAACCCTAATTTGGGTAGACTGCCTTAGGAGAGAGCTTGTCTGACAAACTCTTGGGCTATCTTGAGCAACTTGGAGATTTTTCTTGCAATGTTTTAAGAAACATGGGAGGGAAAATTTTGGGGTACAACAGCTGCCCCTGTTTAATCTTCTTAAACCTGAGGATGTAGATTGGCTTTCATGCCTTTCATGATCCGAATGTGGAAGATGATTGAACACTAGAGTGCCCAGAAATTTGCACTTGCATGAAGTGGTATCTGCCTTATGATGTCGAGAATGGGCTTACAGATTCCATTTGAAGGAGCTTCGATCGCATAAGAGATTCCTTAGTGAGAGCTTGTATACCTGTTGCTTGAGGAAGATTCTGCTGGGGAAGTCTGATCTTTGTTGAGATTTAGGAACTTGCCCGTAATTCAACTGAGGTGTCGAGATTTAGGAACTTGCCCGTAATTCAACTGGGGAAACATCTTCGTCGAGATTTAAGAACTTGCCCGTAATTCAACTGAGAAAACTTCTCTTTTGAGATTTAGGAACTTGCCTGTAATTCAATGGAGGAACTTTGTCGAGATTTAGGACCTTGTGTGTAATTTAACTGAGAAAAACATCTCTTCTGAGATTTAAGAACTTGTCTGTAATTCGACTGAGGGAAACATCTTCGTCAAGATTTAAGAACTCACCCGTAATTCAACTGAGAAAACTTCTCTACTGAGATTTAGGAACTTGTCTGTAATTCAACGGAGGAACTTTGTCGAGATTTAGGACCTTGTCTGTAATTCAACTGAGAAAAACATCTCTGCTGAGATTTAAGAACTTGTCCGTAATTCAACTAGGGAAACATCTTCGTCGAGATTTAAGAACTCGCCCGTAATTCAACTGAGAAAACTTCTCTGCTGAGATTTAGGAACTCGTCTGTAATTCAACAGAGGAAAACTTTGTCGAGATTTAGGAACTCTCCTGTACTTTAACTGAGAAAACATCTCTGCTGAGATTTAAGAACTTGTCCGTAATTCAACTGGGGAAACATCTTCGTCGAGATTTAAGAACTCGCCCGTAATTCAACTGAGAAAACTTCTCTGTTGAGATTTAGGAACTCGTCTGTAATTCAACGGAGGAAAACTTTGTCGAGATTTAGGAACTCGCATGTACTTCAATTGAGAAAACATATCTGCTGAGATTTAAGAACTTGTCCATAATTCAACTGGGGAAACATCTTCATCGAGATTTAAGAACTTGCCCGTAATTCAACCGAGAAAACTTCTTTGCTGAGATTTAGAAACTCGTCTGTAATTCAACGGAGGAACACTTTGTCGAAATTTAGGAACTCGCTTGTACTTCAACTGGGAAAACATCTCTGCTGAGATTTAAGAACTTGTCTTTAATTCAACTGGGGTAAAAGCTTAAAAGCTTTGAATTTTGTGAGAATTTAACTGTATCTTTCCTGAAAGGTAAAGGTTAGTTGTATGTAATGCATGATACGTATCAAGCAATGATGTTCTCAAAATAAATGAGATTGTGTTGTATGATGCGTATATGCATGTGTCATGATGTATGGAAATGTAATGTTTTTAGTTGGGGAAAATAAATCTCGGATAGTTGCTGGAGAAAAGAGTTGAATTCTTCGTTTCCGCTGGGGATGGCGAACGAAGATGATTGTAAGAATAAACCTGCAGGAGAGGATAACTTCACTGGGGAATAAACTGATGAGGAGATTACTCTGTGAGGAAGAGATACTCTACTGAGGATTCCGCTGATAAATTCCGCTGGGGATGTATTATCGTTGTTAGTGATACTGAATCCTGTTGGGGATTGAATTTCTGTCTGTGAAAGGAATGAACTCCGCTGGGGATGATCTTCAGTTGCGACTTCACTGGGGATAACCTTTTAGGCTCTACTAGGGACAATCTTCCAAAGTTTACTGGGGATGATTCTCCAAACTCCACTGGGGAAGCTTTTCAGACTGCGCTGGGGAAAATTTTCAAACTCCACTGGGGATATGCTTTTTATACTCCACTGGGGATATTAAGACCTTTCAGTGTTGATGGTAGGTAAACTTTGTCTGGGGAGAATATTGTCGATTCATTCACAGTTGTGAGTCTCATCTGGGGAGAGTTAACATTACTGTCTTTCTCTTACTCTGTAGGGAGTGAATGTACCTTAGCCGTATTCTTCAACTAAATCTACCTTTGTACCTGGTGGATAGAGCAACTGTAAAGCTTGGACAAATCTTATTTGCCCCTATTTATGATATTACCAGTAATTATCTTTTGTTTCGCATGTAAATATTCATGAGCAATAATTAATGTCAAATGCATATATCAAAAATGAACATTGGACGTTCTTTGCAAAACAAAACAAATAAAGGAAAAACAGTTCGAAATTTATTTGAAGATGAATTGTATTGATTTTGAAGTCTGGCCTGTAAATAGGTGTTTTTGTACAAGAGGCTGACGTCCTAGTAAGAGAACGCCGCCGAATAATAGAATTTACATAATTTGTGAAAAATTAAACAAAACATCTATGTGAATAATCCCACTGGGTTCCAACTCTGCTATTGTCCTTATGTCCTCGAGCATCTCATCACTTTGCTACTTGGTTGAAGGTAGATCAGATTGATTAGTGCCGTCTGAGCTTGATAGTCGATACCGAAGTCTGGTTGCAAGGTGATCCAATAAGACATAGTGTTACGCTTTAATCCCTAATTTTTGTCTGGACTTCCCTTTCGGGTTTTTAATCCACCGGGATACCCTTTTTTGCCCAAGCCGCCTTTTCAGGTTTTAGACTTTCCGGGTGTACAGATTTTTTCATTTTCATCCCTTATTTTTGCTCAAACCCTTTTGGTTCGTCGGGAAGCCCTTATTTTTGCCTAGGCCAGTCGACCTAGCGGGTCGTTAATTATGCGTAGTATTTTTTCACTATGTCTGCATTGATGGGGTGAGGAAGGTCGACACCATCCATGGTGGTTAGAATCATAGCTCCTCCTGAGAAAATGTTCTTAACCACAAATGGCCCTTCGTAAGTAGGGGTCCATTTTCCCCTGGGATCACCTTGTGGTAGGATGATGCGCTTGATCACCAGATCCCCAACTTGATACTCTTGTCGTCTAACTTTCTTGTTAAATGCCTTGATCATCAGTTTTTGGTACGTTTGACCATGACAAATAGCAGTAAGTCTATTTTCGTCGATTAAGTTTCGCTGATCAAGCCGGGTCTGGATCTAGTCGTCTTCGCTCAAACCTGCATCCTTCATAATCCGAAGAGAGGGTATCTGAACTTTAATGGGCAAGACGGCCTCCATGCCATATACCAAGGAATGGGGTGTTTCCCCTGTTGACGTCCGTGCTGAGGTGCGGTACCCATGAAGAGCAAATGGTAACATCTCGTTCCAGTCTCTGTATGTCACCGTCATCTTCTGCACAATCTTCTTGATGTTCTTATTAGTCGCTTCAACATCCCCATTCATCTTCGGCCGGTAGGGAGAAGAGTTGTGATGCTGTATATTTAACTGCTTGCAGAGCTCGGTGATCATCTTATTGTTTAGATTTGTACCATTGTCTGTAATAATCCTTTCTGGTACACCATATCGATAGATCAGGTTGTGCCGAATGAACCGTGCCACGACGTTCTTGGTTACAGTAGCAAAGGAAGCTGCTTCAACCCACTTCGTAACCAAAATGAAGCGATGCCCGTTGGATGCCGTAGGTATGATCTCACCAATCGTGTCAATGCCCCACATTGCAAAATGCCACGGAGCTGTCAAGACGTTCAGAGGAACTGGAGGTATGTGCACCTTATCAGCATAGACTTGGCACTTGTGACAGGTCCGAGAATGTTGATAACAGTCGGCTTCCATTGTGGACCAATAATATCCTGCCCGTAGGATTTTCTTTGCCATGGTATGTCCTGTGGAATGAGTTCCAAAAGTACCTTCGTGTAACTCTGCCATGATCCTTTCTGCCTCGTTCTTATCCACACATCGCAGTAAGGTTGAATCATGGTTGCGCTTGTAAAGGATGTCATTACTGATGAAGAACTTCGCCGCGAACCTCCTCAGAAACTTCTTATCATTAACAGATGCGCCCTCGGGGTACTCTTGAGCCTCGAGATACCTCTTTACCTCGTGAATCCAGGGTTTATCTGCTACCTCTTCAGTCTCAATGTCACAGCAATATGCAGGTTCGTACAACCTTTCAATGGTAATCCGGGGAGCCTCGTTGTCCCAATTGACTTTGAACATAGAAGACATCGTAGCTAGCGCGTCCGCTAACTGATTCTCCTCTCTAGGGAAGTGTTCAAAGGTTATCTCTTCGAAATGTGGAAGCAACGTCAAAACATACTCCTTGTAAGGAATAAGATTTGGGTGTTTCGTATCCCACTCGCCTTTGATCTGGCTGATCACGAGACCGGAATCTCCGAACACACTCAAGAACTTAATCCTTAGGTCGATTGCTGCTCGAAGACCCATGATGCACACTTCATACTCCGCCATATTGTTGGTGCAATTGAAACATAATCGAGCGGTGAATGGAGTATGGGAGCCTTTAGGAGATATGATCATGGCGCCAATGCCATTACCTAAAGCGTTTGAAGATCCATCAAAGTACATAGACCATCGAGATCCTTCCTCAGGTCCTTCATCCGGTCCAGGTGTCTCACAGTCAGTCACTATCATGATACTTTCATCCGGAAATTCGAAGTTCATAGACTGGTAACATCCACTGCCTGATGTGCCAAATGATCTGCCAATACACTTCCCTTGATTTCCTTTTGGGTCGTGTATTGGATGTCATACTCGGTCAAGATCATCTTCCATCTTGCTATTCTTCTGGACAAGGTAGGCTTCTCAAAGATATACTTGATTGGATCCATCTTTGATATCAATAGAGTAGTGTGAGTCAGCATATACTGTCTCATCCGGCGAGAAGCCCATGCCAAAGCGCAGCAAGTTTTCTTGAGCAATGAGTATCGGGTCTCGCAGTCGGTAAACTTTTTGCTAAGGTAATAAATAGCATGCTCTTTTCGGCCAGACTCGTCATGCTGACCCAACACGCACCCCATTGAGTTGTAGAGTACTGTCAAGTATAAGATCAAAGGTCTCCCTTCAACTGGAGGCATGAGAATGAGTGGATCTTGGAGATATTCTTTGATCCTTTCGAAAGCGGCCTGACATTCATCATTCCATATTACCACTTGTTCTTTCTTCAGTAGCTTGAAGATTGGCTCACAAGTAGCAGTCAGGTGTGAGATGAATCGGGCAATATAGTTCAAACGTCCCAGAAAGCCTCTGACTTCTTTTTCTGTTCGGGGAGCTGGCATCTCCTGTATAGCCTTCACCTTTGTAGGATCCACTTGAATACCTTTATCGCTTACGATGAAACCCAGCAACTTACCAGATCTCACCCCGAAGGTGCACTTGTTCGGGTTTAACCTCAGCTTGTACAACTTCAACCTATCAAATAACTTCTGAAGGTGGTCAAGATGCTCTTCTTCAGTTTGGGATCTTGCAATCATGTCGTCGACGTATACCTCAATCTCATGATGGATCATGTCATGGAACAAAGCAACCATGGCGCGCTAATATGTTGCCCCAGCATTCTTTAATCCAAAAGGCATGACCTTGTAGCAAAAGGTACCCCATTGAGTAACAAAGGTTGTCTTCTCCATATCTTCGGGAGCCATTTTAATCTGATTATAATCGAAGAAACCATCCATAAAGGAGAAGACCTTATGCTGTGCGGTGTTGTCAACCAGAACGTCGATATGAGGTAGAGGGAAATCATCCTTGGGGCTCGCCCTTTTCAGATCCCTATAATCAACACACATTTGAACCTTACCATCCTTCTTCGGCACAGGAACCACGTTGGCAACCCACTGCGGGTAAGAAGTAACTGCTAGAAAACCGGCGTCAAATTGTTTCATAACTTCAGCCTTAATTTTCTCCGACATCTCTGGGCGCATTCAGCGAACTTTCTGTTTCACTGGAGGACAGTCTTCCTTGGTAGGCAGGTGATGAAACACAATATCAGTATCCAACCCAGGCATATCTTCATAAGACCAGGCAAAGATCTCCATGTAGTCACGCAACATCTGAATCAACCGTTGCTTAATGCTAGGCTCTAGATTTGCACCGATCTTGACCTCTTTCTTGTCTACCTCTGTACCCAGATTCACTGATTCCACCGGCTCTTCATGCGGCTGTATGACCCTCTCTTCCTGAAGTAACAGTCTAGCAAGTTCACCAGGCACTTCTCAATCATCTTCACCTTCGTCTTCGGCTAAGTTGATCGGACTTTCGAAGTCATAACCGGCAGTAGCAGAGTCGTTATCAGTGGGACCAGAATGGATGTAGACCTGTATATATGAGTGTGTGTAAAATAGTTGTTTTGCAAGATAAAAAAGAAAAACAAGGAGCACAAAATTCATAATGCAAGAAAACGTCCAATGCTTTTATTAATGATATATGGAGATGACAAATATCAAGCCCTCACAAACAAAGCCACGGTGTCTCGGGTAAGGCACCGGGCCGTAAAGTTAAAAATTATTTGTTACAAATTTAAAACAAAAGTCTCATTACTGGGTAATAAAAGAAATTGGGACGAAGTCCTTTGCCGTCCAGTTGCTTAATCCGCCGCCGGTAGTTGGGTAAATCCAACTGTCAATATCATACTCTTCATCCTCGTCTTCAATGGAATTCACTCCTAAATTGCTGATAAACAGGGGAGATCCTCCGATCCGCGCATGCCGAACAACCCTTTGAGCTTCTGCAGTGAAACCCAAACCAAACTTGTTAGTCTTATGTACAAAGTCAGGGAGTTGGCCCCAATTTGCACACCCACCTTTCTCAACAACAGCCTGGGCATCCTTGAGGGAAGCCATCTTCATTGGAGGATCTTCAATAATAGTTTCAGTTGACGCCAGCGTCTGGGGAACTTCTTCAAAATGTTGACACGGGGTTTCAATGAACTCCCCGTCCATTTCCACATACCTAAAGGAGTTGATGTGGCTCACCATGTACTCCTCTTCTCCTCGTACTGTAACGATTTTCCCCTTCACAGGGTATTTCAGCATCTGGTGGAGCGTAGAAGTTACTGCCCAGCTTTGTGGATCCACGGGCGACCCAGGAAACAAGAATAAGATGGTCGAATGTCCATCACATAAAATATAGACGCAAAAATATGAGAACCAACCTTCACTGAAATATCCACTTCTCCGTGTACCATTCTCTTGGACCCGTCAAAGGCCCTGACTACAATGTTACTCGGCTTCAGCACCAACCCTTCATAGTCCAACCGGTCTAATGCCTTTTTAGGTAAAACATTCAGCGAGGATCCAGTATCTACCAACACGTGATCCAGAGTAGTGCCCATGCACTCGATTGAAACATGTAGAGCTTCATTGTGATTCTTTCCCTTGGCAGTCAAGTCAGCGTCAGAGAAACCCAACCCGTTATCAGCAGTTAAACTTGCCATACAGTCTTTGAACTGATCAACAGATTTTTCTTGCGGCACGTGTGCAGTTTTCAGGAAAGCAATCAGAGCCTTAGCATGGGCCTCTGAGCATAGAAACAAAGACAACATAGAGATATTTGACGGGGTTTTCCCCAGCTGCTCGACTACATTGTAGTCGCTCTTTTTGATGATCTTCAAAATTTCCTCCATCTCCTGTCTAGAGGCTTCAACAGTAATCTTCTTCGGTGCCTCCGTCTGGGTAGGCTCACCGGTAATCCCTTTTCCCTGAGTGTCAGTAGACTCAGCAATAGGGGTAAGGATTTGAACATGAACAGGGACAGTAGTAGGTGTACTGGCAGGTGTAATAACAACAGGTTTCTGAACAGTTGGTGGAGAGATCTCAGGGGAGAAAAGTCTTCCGCTACGGGTGACTTTACTAGATCCAACAATATTGCTGACGTCATTATCAGCCTCTTCAGCATTCAAGTCTTGTTTAACCCCGTGATAATACACGTCAGCCCCGTAGTGCCATGTGATAACTTTATCTGATGTATAGGGGATAGGCCCAGGAATGGTAATGATCAGAGGAGCGATTCTCGGAACAGATGTAATTCTAATAGGCTTTCTCGAGGAAGCCTTGGAAGAATTGTCGAAAATGGTGATTATAGAAATGTCTTCAAAAGGAACCAATGGAACAAAAGTCTTCTCAAATAGAATTTATTTATTATCCATCAGGCGTTGGACACCTGACTTCAAAAGATGGTAACCAGTAGGTAGGACGGCACACAGATGGCAACCTTCGCCACAGCCCGGAAATAAACCGGCTAACAGAAGGTTCTTCTTCACTGTCATCAATGGAGTGGAAATATCTTTCACAGAAACCACAAACGAGTCTTCATCTACAACATTCACTCCATGCTTTGTCATAGGAGCAGTCACAACATTAGGCTTTTCCAGCTTCGAACTCAATCTCTTTAGCATCAATTAAATCCTGTACTTTATTCTTCAAGACCCAACAATCATTCGTATCATGCCCCGGGCTATCGGAGTGAAAAGCACAGCGGGCGTTCGGGTTGTATAGCGGTGATGTTGTATTGGGATTCTTTGGGGCTTCCTTCGGAATCACCAAGTTGGTCTTTAACAACTGCGGCAAAATCTGAGACAGGGTCATATGGAGCTGAGTGAATTTCCTTCGCGGCCTCTCGTCTCTTGGCTGATTGTTGCATTGTGGGGAAATAGTTGGTCTTGAAATAACAACCGCATTGACTGTTTGGCGGCGCTCAGGTCTATTATGGCTCTTTGAACTTTAAACAGCGCTGGATTCCTTCTTAAAAGGCTTATTTTCGGTGCTTGATGAAGCACCCTTCTGTATCTTACCGCTCTTGATACCGGCCTCAACTCTTTCCCCGGTTATAATTAGCTCAGTAAACTCGGACGATGAACTTCCAATCAGGTGGTTAAAATACGGACCAGACAGGGTCCCCAGAAACATATCTACTAACTCCCTGTCAGCCAGCGGGGGTTGTACTCTTCCAGCAAAGACCCTCCATTTTTGAGCGTAGTCTTTGAAACCTTCGCTCGCACCCATAGACATACCTTGAAGTTGGGTACGCGTGGGAGCGAGGTCGGCATTGTATTGGTACTGCTTGTAAAAAAGCAGCAGCAAGGTCTTCCCAATTACGGATACTAGCTCCTTCCAGCTGGTAAAACCATTCAAGCTGAGTCCCTGAAAGACTATCTTGAAAGAAGTGGATCCAGAGGTTCTTGTCAGCGGTGTATGGTTGAATCTTTCTCACATACGAGCGGAGGTGCAGCTTTGGGCAAGAAACCACCGTCGTATTTAGCAAAGATTGGTGCTTTAAACTTGTGGGGAATCACCACCCCAGATGACAAACCTAAATCTCCGAAATCCAGACCAGGGACTTTCTGGACCTCCATTGCGCTCAACCGGTCTTCGAGTTGCTTATACCTATCCTCAGCCAGAGGATACTGGTCCTCATCAAAGTCAGTCTCATTGTCAGAAACCACAGGGCTAGGAGCCCTTCTTTCTTCTTGGTTTTCTCCCCCTCCAGATGAGTTAGTCAAATCAACCTCTTCCCATAAATTGTTTCTGAATCTGCGACCCATTTTCAGTAGGACCGTCTTCTTCTTCTTCTTCTTATCCTTTAAGATAAGGGTCTTCAGATCTTACTGACCTTTGGCCAAGTTCATGAACACTTCCTGGAACTGAGCGTTTTGAGCTTGCAGAGCCTTGATGGCTTGATCAGTTGATGTTTCAGAAGAAATGATGCGCTGAAATAAACAGCTAAGAAGATGAGAAACCTGTAAGGGTACCTGTAATGAGGTGCATGGAATGAAATGCGTATGATATGATTTCAAATACGTCGAGAGATTCAAATTCGTAAACCAAAATGAAACACACTTTTATTAGATAAACTTGAAACAATGTTTGACAAATGCCTTTAAGGCGTTACAAAAATAAAAACTGAAAAGTAAATCAAAACTAGAAATAACAAAAGACATCAGTGCTCCCATGGTCGTTTCCCTTTGGTGCTAACATAGTCATTGAGGACCTTCTCGTTCTCTAGTTGCCTTGTCAAATTTAGGATCTTCCGCTCCTGCTCGTGATACTTTTCTCTGTAAGTATCTCGTTCTTCTCTCAACTGCATCCAAGACCTCTTTAATGCCCCAATGTCAGTAGGCATGTATGGATGGAGGATGGTATGAGGAACCCCTTCTTCATCAGTACTCTCAATAATTACCAGTAAAACAGCTTCGTAGGGCATTCCCAGCTTTTGGGCACGTGTACGAACCCACCGGAGATACGGTTCCATCAGAAGAGAGGTCTTCATCCCTAACTCATGTGGATCAGACTGGTGCACCCTGTCCCAAGCTCGTATGAACCTGCGGCGATGCTCCTCACTATCCCCTTGGAAGTCAAAGACAATGCTCGGCATTAGCAACTCATGAGGTCCGTCCCTCCTAGCTCACCCAAACTGACATAAGGTCAAACAAGGATTATAGGTAATCCCTCCTCGAATTCCCAGTAGTAGAACATTGGGGTACTTCCCACAGCGATCAATAATAACTACTTCTTCCATGTTTTTAGTGCTCCAGATAATGTCCATGTGAGCAAGAGACATGATCCGGTAAGCCCAACCCATGCCTTCCTTGTTCTTCAAAACAAATTTGGGGAGGTGAGAAATAAACCACCTCGCCAGCAATGGTGCACAGCACATAAGGGTTCCCCGTTTCCGAGCAGTACGGGTGTAAAGAGAGTGTAGAATGTCACCCAAGAGAGTGGGCACGGGATTACCGGACATGAAGATTTTCACCGCATTTACATCGACAAAAGAATCTGAGTTAGGAAACAGAACCAGACCATAAATGAGAAGATCCAGGATGTCTTCAAAAGCCTGAAAGTCCAAACCGTCCCAAAACTGATTAGCCTGATCAACCAAGAATTTAGCCAAGAAGCCTTTTGTCCCACTTTGAGTCTCCCAGTTAGACATTACCTCAGCCTTTGTCAGATGTAGGGATGAAGCAATCTCTTTCGGCCTAAGGACTTTCTCCCAACCTGTAAACGGGGTCTGCTCTAGAATAGAGATACCAAGTAGATCAGAGAACTCATCCAGAGTAGGGACCAACTGATAGTCCGAGAACGTGAAGCAGTGATATAATGGTTCAAAGAACTGGCACAAAATACTCATCATTTGTTCATCCAATCTGGAAGTGACCAAACCAAGGAGGTGACCATGTCTTCTGATAAAAGAGGAAGTATTTGGAACTTTTGCAACCAAATATCTAAGCTGAGTAGGAATCTGTACAAAGCTTATTTGAATAGTGTTTCTACGCATAGAGGCCATGACCTACAAAACAGAACAAAGATGAATCCCCTTTGTCTTTGAAATAGGTTAGTCTGATGCAATATGCATGCAATGTCATGATGCATGATGTCATGATAGAAACACATCTCAAGTATTCATAGATAGCAAACATGGTAAGGGAAAATGAGTCACACAGATAGCCCTTAAATTTCAGGCTGGCATGGAGCTTAGGTACTACCCTTTTTCAGTTTAGTTGGTTCAACCTGTCCTAGTAATAGTAACCGGGTTTTAGAGGATCTCAATATCACTGACCACCCTCGATCGATCATAATTCCAGTTTGGCAACCTTTTCTTGCAGCCGGAATCATCGCGAGAGTTTGGTCTCAATGAGTGTAGCATGCTGCTACTGTTCTATGGCCAAGTTGGTCAATTATAGGTTCTAATGTCAGTTGGTGCTTAATGACCTCTTAGAAGACCCATATTCTCCTTGTTCCACCACAAGGGATATCGATACAAACTAAAGTTCCACACCAACTTAGCTACTGCTTCAACCGTATCAGTCTACGCCATACAGTTCCCTCACAGTCTATTGCTACTTACCTAAAAGATATCCCCCAGATCGGGGTTAGGATCTATAGTAACTCTGATACAAAGCCCACAAAGATAAAAGCATATAAACCAAGCAATTAAAAACAAATATGAACTATTCCTAAGGTACACCCCCACTTAAAATATCCCCAGCAGAGTCGCCAATTCTGTGATACGGTGGGAAGAACTGACTGTTTTTTTGGAATGCTGGTTTGTGTTTTGCATTTTTTTTGTTTGCAAAATGTCGTAGTAAGCAAGAGTCGCCACCGAATTTTATTTTATCCAACAAGGAAAGGAAAAAAGCACAGAAAAATTCCTTTTTCGAGATAGTTCTGAGTACGGGGGGTAGATTATAGAAAGGGAAGGTATTAGCACCCTTTCTATCCGTATTTATCTACTGGCTCTTAGGTACTTGCTCATTGTTTTCAAGATTGTTTTCTTTATGCTTGTGGGTTTGAAAAGTTTTTGTTTTAACTTTGATTTAACTCTTGCTTCTGTCTTCAAGAGTGTAATGAAGTGTTTTTTGAAAACTTGTTTGTAAAAGTGTAAGTGCGAAAAAGTTTTGTTTTGAAAGAGCAGGTATCTAAGAACTAATCTACCTACTCGAAAAAGGAATCGTTCTATGCTAATTTCCTTTAGACAATTCTATCCCACTATTAGTGAGTAGGTAGCACCGTCGTTGGAGTTTGAGGGTCAATTCGAATGAGGGACATACAGTCACTAAAGCAATGTTAGGATGCTTTAGCGGCAACCCTAATGTCTTAGATCATTTGTTTGAGGCAACAATATCCGAGGCGACCATTTCGAGGCAACTATGATATTTTAGACAAGAGGACGACCTCTAAAATGACCTATACTCAATGACTATTTACGAAGGAAACCAAGTGGGGTGTACCCTAGGAGTGCGCATGTGCGGGTGTGTTGTTTTCAGTTATTTTTATCTTTGCACATGTTAAGGGTGATCTAATTTGATTTTAAGATTAAGCATTCAGTCTTATCATGCAAACTCTATTATCAAACATCTAGCAGTTATAATTAGCATAAATTAAAGTGCGGAAATTAAATTACAAGGCGTAAGGTATTTACATCGCCAAAAGCAACCCTTTGAAAATAAAATAAAGCGGTAAAAATAATAAATGTCCTATTTAAAACTATTACAAGTCGGGAGCAGATACATCAATAATTAAATAAGGAACAATAAATCGCGCGAGTGAATTGGATCGAATGTGAAATTAGGGTTTTGACCCTTTTAAAAGAAAAATGTTTTTTGGTCGTTTTTATTTTTAAGAAAAGGAATTAAAACCTAAAATTTAAATGCTAAATTAATTATTAAATAAATTAATTAATGAAAAATAATTAATGACATATTTTTGGAGTTTTGATTATTTTAAGAAAGAAAATAAAAATAATTAAACTAAAGTTAAAACCTAATTAAATCTAATTGATTTTATTTATTTACAAAATAAATTAATGTTACCTAATTAATATCTTAATTAATTAATTAGTATTTATTAATAAAAAATAAATTTCTGAATTTTAATTGGATAAAAAGTATTTTTGTGATTTTTTAATAAAAAAGAAAATTTGTTTATTGGTTAGAAATTAATTAAAACTAATAAAATAATAAATGAAAATAAACAAAATAAAGGAAGTAAGAAAATTGGGCGTGATATTGGAGGGTGTAAATAGCAAGAGATTTGGCCCAAATATGCTGATCCAATTGACTTTTTGGGATCCCATACACGTGCGTTGACTAGCCTTTTGGTGGACCTTTGATGCTGACCACCGGATCTGGCCATTTGGCCATCTGGCGCTTTGATGGTGAATGTCCATGGTGAACCTCTAGCTTGAATATGCACATGATTTCCTGGAAACAATTAGAAAAATAACAAATGCTGGAGGCAGGGATCGAACCCTTGACCTCCAGCCCCATATGCCTTGGAACCAAGTGTGGCAACCACTAGGCCAAGTGGTTTTTGTTGTTAATAAAACACACAGTAATAATAATATAAAAAACAAAATTCAATGGTCAGAAAAAGAAAAAGCGCGCGTGTATTTGAACGGGCGAATGATGGTGTGACAACGCATCATCCCTGTCCTCCAATTGTGGCTAAAACTCTATAATACCTATAGCTACAGACACAGGTCGTCACTACAAGTTGTGCTCATTCAAAAAACTCCTACATGCCATGAAAATTATTTCCAAGACCACGGTTGAACTCGTCATCCTCTTTTGATCATAACCATAGCCATCACTAAGGCTAATTTTTCCTGAAACGAAAAGCCCTAAAAACGAACAAAAAACCCTAGCAATGGTGATCTGTGATATAGGTTAGATAAATGAAATTGGTTAATGTAGAAAGCTTGCAAATGGCATGGTGATCACAAATATGAAATTATTTCATGTTAACAATGCCTAATTTCTAAAATACGAAATCAAGAACAAGGCTGCCTCGTGAGCGACTTACAGTGCTTGGAAGGGTATGAAAATGCGTGATTTTGATTGGTCTCGCTTGTGGAGATGGCCAGGAAACGATTGAGTTACTTGCCAAGCCCCAAGAATACCTCTATGCCCTGTTTCGATCTCAAGCTTTTTCTTGATTTTTGCCAATTTTGTTCTGCCTATAGAACTGATCTCCAACCCCTCAAATTGTCTGCCTCGCCTCCTTATGTAGTGTACAATACATTAGGGTTTTTTTACTGTCCAAATCTTCCTCTATCAATGCTTGAATATTTCATTTGATCTTCTTTTACAACCTTCCAATTTTTGCTTGATTTGAATCTTTTTGTACTCTAATGCCTTGATACAAGTTTGGTATGGTGCAAGCTTTCCATTGAAACCTATAATCATCAAAAGATCTTTGGTTATCAATATTTTTGATTTTATGTGATTTTATTTGATTTAAATGAATTAATTCAAATAAAAATCAAATTAAATAATAAAAATATAATATGAACACATGGCCAAGGCTAGAGCACGTGGGCAATAATGCAAACTCAAAGCAAGTGAAAAAGAATGGGCCCATTTGGCAAAATTTGAAGTTTTGGGGATAGTTGACTTTTGGCAATTTTGCAAAAAAGTCCAACTTCAACAATGCATAACTTCCTCAATTTTGAACTTTTTGAGGTGTTCTTGGACTTTTTATAAATCTTGAGATGTCCTCTAATCAACCCTTTTGTTCTCATCTCATTTTGATATTCCATGCTCAAGTTAGAAGCTTTGACAAAAAAGGTGTTTTTGTTGACATTTCAAAATGACCTATAATGTCCAAATTCATAACTTCTTAGGAGTGCATTTTTTGATCTTGGGGTATGAATATGTATTGTAGGTAATTGCATCCTATTCAAAATGGGATTTGGATGGGTCATTTCTCATAAAGTATGAGAAAGTTATGCTTGGTCAAAGTTGAGTTGACTTTTCCTGCAAAACCCTAATTTAGCAACTTTTGAATCTTGATGAATTTTGAGCAATCCTTCATGAATCATGATCAACCCTTGATAAAATGATGAAGTATACTTCAAAATGAGGATGTTGACAAAAAATCTTGAAGTTTGACTGTATGTGGGTCACAATTGACTTTTGCCCTAGCATAATCAATTTTTGGACCTTTGAGCAATTGACTGAGCAAACTTCCTCTGCAAGGCTTGAAATTTGACATGGATGGTCTTGAGAAAATATTAGGACATCGGTGGGACTTTGAGGTCATTTGGACTCAAGGATCTTGATGCAACACAAAACCCTAATTTGGGTAGACTGCCTTAGGAGAGAGCTTGTCTGACCAACTCTTGGGCTATCTTGAGCAACTTGGAGATTTTTCTTGTAATGTTTTGAGAAATATGGGAGGGAAAATTTTGGGGTACAACAGTAACCGACTGTGAAGAACCTGGACCGGATGAAGGACCTGAGGAAGGATCCCGATGGTCTATGCATTTTGATAGAGCAGCAAACGCTTTAGGTAACGACATTGGCGCCGTAATTATATCTCCTGAGGGCTGTCATACTCCGTTCACCCCCTGATTATGTTTTAATTGCACCAACAATATGGTGGAGTATGAAGCGTGTATCCTGGGTCTTCGAGCTGCCATTGACTTGAGGATTAAGTTCTTGAATGTATTCGGAGATTCTGCTCTGGTGATCAGTCAGATCAAAGGCGACTGGGATATGAAGCACCCAAATCTTGTTCCTTACCAAGAATATTTACTGACATTGCTCCCACACTTTGAGGAGATAACCTTTGAACACTTCCCCAGAGAAGAGAACCAGTTAGCGGACGCGCTAGCTACTATGTCTTCTATGTTCAAAGTAAGGTGGGATAATGAAGCTCCCCAGATTACCATCGAGAGGTTGGATGAACCCGTACATTGCTGTGACATTGAGACTGAAGAGGTAGCAGATAAACCCTGGTTTCACGAGGTAAAGAGGTATCTTGAGGTTCAAGAATACCCAGAGGGGGCATCTGTTAATGATAGGAAGTTTCTGAGAAGATTCGCTGCGAAGTTCTTCGTCAGTAATGGTATCCTTTATGAGCGTAACCATGATTCAACCTTACTGCAATGTATGGACAAGAGCAAGGCAGAAAGGATCATGGCAGACCTATATGAAGGTACCTTCGGAACTCATTCTAGTGGACATACCATGGCAAAGAAAATCCTACATGCTGGATATTACTAGTCTACTATGGAAGCCGATTATTATCAGCACTCTCGGACCTGTCATAAGTGCCAAGTCTATGCTGATAAGGTGCAGGTACCTCCAGTCCCTCTGAATGTTTTGACAGCTCCTTGGCCTTTTGCAATGTGGGGAATTGACATGATCAGCGAGATCTGACCTACTGCGTCTAACGGGCATCGTTTCTGTTGTACCCCAAAATTTGCCCTCGCATTTTACCACAAGAAATCTCAGCTTCAGGCATTTCCTGATTTTTCAAACTGGCTCAAGAATCGGTCAAACGGACTTTTCTCGTCAGTCAGACACAATTAGGGTTTTACTGGTTTTCATGGCTCTAGAACAGTTCACACAGTTGGCTTAGGGTTTTGGTTGACTTTGGCTAAATTTTGATCAGGCAAACGTTATTTGGCATTTAATCAGGAATTAAGGTTTTTATGGGCATATTCTCAGAAGGTTAAAATTCCACAGCACTTTGCAAGTTATTCCAAGATTCGGTTTGAATTCGCATTGTTTTGATTTAATCAGTAAAAGAGGCATTTGGTTTGAATTCACGTTGGTTTGTTTGAGCCAGTCAAAAGAAATATGCAGTATTGGATTTACGGTGCTTGGTAAGAAATCAGTAAGAAAGGAATGTGTCTGATCAGTTATTGCGTTTGACTGTGCGTTGCTTTAGATGATGGAGGCGCCAAGTTCATTTATTTTGATCAACGAAGAATCAATGTTTAGTTGATTATTTATTATTCTAAGAATTAAATATCTGGAATTTAATTTTCATTTGTTTTAATTTAAGGAACTATAAATAATAAGTAAATAATTGAGAAGGGATAAAAAGAATTAAATGGATTAATAGAATTTTTATTTCATATTTAAACATTTGTTACAATTATTATTTAGATACAAGTATGCATTTACAAAGTATTTAAAATAATAATAGTTTACAATGATTAAATTGAAATTAAAGTTATCCTATTTTTCTAAATATTTTCTAAGTCCCTAAGTCTTCATTCTTCACTTTGTTCCCCTCCATTCAATTATTCATCTGCAAAAAGAAAAGGAGAAAAGTCAGTGACTGATAAATAAATAAAGACAGATAAAAGACAGTTCATCATTAAGGGCCACTGATTGGGATCAGTTAACCCTCTCTGCAAATCACGGGATTTCTCCCAGTTCACAAAGAGGGAAGAATTTTTATTTGCTAAAAAAAATGAATGCACAAAAGTCAAAATTGCACAATTCAAAAATCTCAAACAGCACTGCACAAGTTCAAACCAAACTAGAAGTCCAAACTGAAAATTCCAACTTGCTGTCAAAGTGTCACAAAGCTATTCAAGGCTATCAAAAAAGAAGATTTGAAAGATATCAAGCAGCACAAAATCTGGAAAAAGAAGGGACAATATGCAGAGGAAAACTATTATGCAAGCAAACATATTCACTTTTCATCATGTCCCAAAGTGGCCCTTTCAGAAAAAAGTACAGCATAAGCATTATTTTAATACAACTGTACTGAGAGAGAGAAAGAGAAGAGGAAAGTAAGCAGGTTTTAGGCTTTAGGCTTAAGAAAAATATAAAAACTGCAATAGCACGGTGGACAAGGGGCAGAAGAAAATATAAAGTTTTGATCAATAAAGCAGTAAAAGAAAAAACAGAAGAAATATATCAAAGAGGGAGGAGGAGATCAGAAAAACATGACCAGCCTCATAACCAGTTCAAGCCTCAAGCCTCACACTGCCTGAAGCCTAACAACATAACCGGTTCAAGCCTGAAGCCTCACACTGCCTGAAGCCTAACAACATAACCAGTTCAAGCCTCAAGCCTCACCCTGCCTGAACCCTTTCAATCAAACACTTTAAACCTGCAAGCATAACCTGCACAAGACCTGCAGAAGCCTTAACCACAAACATATAAACTAAAGCTCAGAAACCAGATAACCTGCACAAACATAACTGTGATCGGTGGATCTGGAACTGACTGTTTAACGCTGGTTCGCGAAATGTCGCGGAAGCAAGAGTCGCCACCGTCTTTTATTTTCTCCAAATGGAAAGGACAAAAGCACAGAAAAATTCCTTAAAGAGATTGCTCTCGGTTCGGGAGGTAGATTATAGAAAGGGAAGGTGTTAGCACCCTTTCTATCCATGGTTATCCATGGGCTCTTAGATGCTTGCTCATTTGTGTTTTCAAAAATGGTTTGCTTGCTTTTCAACTGTGGGTTTTTTAAAAAAAGTTTCTTTGAAAATTCCAGTTCGACTCTTGTATCGGTCCTCAAGAGTGTTTGAAAAATTGCTTTCGAAAGCTTTTAAAAATGTGTCGGTGTGAAAAGTATTTTTTGAATTTGTTTTGAAATTAGAGCAAGTATCTAGAGTCGTCTACCTACCCTAAGGAATTCGTCTGTGTAGATGTCCTTTAAAGTAGTACCATCCCACCATTGAGAGGTAGGTAGCACCACCGTTGAAGGTGTTCGGGTCAATTCGAGGTTCGGGACATGGCGATCACCAGAGCAATAGGAAGACACCTTAGAAGCTACCCTCATGCCAGGTTCCCGGATCATGAGGACTTACTAAGACATCCTCTACTCGACGATCACCTTTCGAAGGGCAAGGCAACAGTGAGGCGTACCCTAGGGGTGGTGTGTGCGATTCGTGTATTGTTTTCATTGGTATTTGTCTTTTTTATGTTAAGGTGTTCTACGCTTGATTTTATTTAGACATTCATTCTTGCATGCAATTATTAACAGTTAAAAAATTTGCGGGAAAATAAATCTAAACTATTACAAAGGCGCGGGTCCACATCGCCAAATTATATCCAGGACCCGATTTGACATAAAATAAAGAAATAAAGTAAAGTGCGAAAGATAAATATTTACACGGCTTTGGGAGAATTACATCAATATTTAAAAGAAGGAATAAATAAAATGTGCGAATTGAATTAAAATTGAAAACGAGGGCGTTGGACCCTTTTGAAGTTAAATTGAAATTAAAAATTAATTAATTATTTATTGAAATAAAATAAGTGTTTTTTAGGTTTTTTTGTATTTATGAAATAAGAAAATTAAAATTAAAATTAAAAGAAACCCTAATTCTAAGTTATTTTTAATTATTTGAGAAAAATGTTAAAGTTTAACTTAATTTACTAAAGAATTTATGTACATGTTTATTTACAAAATAAATTAGTAATTAATAATAATAATAATGATGAGAAAATTATTTATTAAAAAAAATGATGAAAAAGTTAAAAAACCTAATTTCTACATATTTAATTTATTAAGAAAATATTAAAGTTTTGAAACCTAAATTAATCTAATTAATTGTTTAAAGTTTATTTACAAAAATAATAATAGTAAAATTAATATTAATAAAATAAACATTTTTTTTTTATTTTTCTGTATTTTATATTTATTATGAAAATTATTTTATGGAATTAAAAGAAAACAATTAAAAAACAATTAAAAGAATAAAAAGGAAAAACAAATAAAAATTAAAATTTGAGCAAACCATAGGGGGTGTCTGACCCAAGGGGAGGTTTTTTTTGAAGTATTGACTCCTGAGTACCGTGGTCTGCATTCTTTGGCCATTGGATTGAGTTTCATGCATAAGTTGTTCTACTTTGGCCAATTGGCTTTTGGCTTTTGGCTTTTGGCCATTTGTGTTCTGGCTTCAACGTTCCCTTAATCTCTGGCTTAATGTATGCCTCCATGTATTGGTGTCATGCATAAGTTTTTCTAGTCTGGCCATTTGGCTTTTGGCTTTTGGCCATTTGGCTTTTGGCCTCAACGTTCCTTAATGAACCTGTCTGGGATCCTGTCTAAATCTGCAGTGTTGAATCTCACAAACACATCAAATAAAATCATAAAATGCAAATAAAGGCAATATATGAAGAAATTTAATGTTTAGGCACAATATGGCATGTATGAATGATTATACCCTTTTGATCATGGAGATCAAATCAACCTTACCCTTACTGGAAAAGTAGTGACATGAATGCTTTTATGCTCTTTGGATCATGGAGATCAAGCCAGCCTTACCCTTACTGAAGAAGTAATAAGATGTTGGTTTGTAACTGAGATGGTTTGTTTGTAGTGAGAGAGGGATTTGTAATAAGGATTTCAAGGTTTTTAGGGTTCTTGAGAGAATTTGATATTCTGACAGCGTTGTGGCAAGGGTTTTCTTTTTTTATCCTCTCTTTTCTCCTCTCTTTTTTTTTCTTCTTCTGGTTTGTGTGAAAAGAAGGTGTTTATATAATGGAAATTAGGGTAAAGAAAATGGGCTTTGAATGTGCAATTGGGCCTCCCATATTCACTTGAATTCGTCACTTTCCAGGCTAAATCGCAGGGACTTAAGTGCATTTTTTGAAGTTGAAATGTGAAGAGAAAATGTAGCCGACATCGAGAACTAACTCCTGTCCGAAAATCGACTCAATCGGATAAACGGTGAATTAGTTATGAATTTTTGAAGTTTCAGCTCAGACAAACTTATTTTGGGCTTCAGTGTCGACTCTGACACGTTCTTCAATAAAAAACTGGTATTGATCGGTGCATAATTTGGTCTCGACTTTTGAAGCAAAGTTGTAGATTTATGAGTCAGGGACCTTGTGTAAAAGTATGAGCCCAATCCGATAAAAATTGACCGAGTTATGAATTTTCGAAGTTTCGGCTCAGATGAAATAATATTCAGCATTCAGGATTTTCAGCGTGTCACGCACTCTGAGCAAAAAACGAAGGCCTTTTGAATACCGTTTGAACTCAATTCCTTCTGTGAAAATGTAGTCAACTCAATTTGTGAAATTTTGGCGCCGGAACCAACTCGATACGATGAAAATCGACCAAGTTATGATTTTTTGAACATGACGCAAATAAACTTCTGTCACAAATTTTCTGCACGAAAATACCTGATAAATCCACATTTTTGAAGACCTTCTGATCGAAATTGGCTTCCAGCCGTGAGAGATGAAAACGTAGATAATGTCAAGACGGAATTTTGGCCACCGGAACGGGTTCAAAATGAGTCACGATCTTCAAGTTATGAATTTTTTAGCGCGTAAAAACTGCACTTTCAGCACACTTTTTCACCATATTTCTTCGAGAAAACTCACACATTCGGATACCTTCTTTAAAGAATTGACTCTTGAGCCGAACCTGAATTTGAGAATACATTATCAGAGATATCTTGGCGAAAGAATACCTGAATATGACGTGCCAGGTTGGACTTGTGAATTTCTTGGAGAATATGGGAGGGCAAATTTTGGGGTACAACAGTTGCCCCTGTTCAATCTTCTTAGACCTGAGGATGCAGATTGACTGACGTGCCTTTCGTAATCCGAGGGTGGAAGATGATTGAACACTAGAGTGCCCAGAAATTTGCGCTCACATAGTAGCAGTGCGATGATGGAATGGGCTTATAGATGCCATTTAGAGGTTGCTGGATAGGATGATGGGCTTATAGATGCCATCTGGATGTTGATCGCGTAAGAGATTCCTTAGCGAGAACCTGCATACCTGCAAAACAGAAAATGAGTACCTGACACGTTGCAGGAGCTGGTTTTTAGATGCTTGGTATAGATATGTCCTGACTGGTTGCAGGAGCTGAGTCTGGAGCTTCAAACGGCGATGAATGAACCAGGGATGGTTACTGCCTTAGCATGAACGGTAAGAGAGCCTTGGGCGACTTTAACTTCAACAACGCTCGTTGAGAAAAATCTTGGGTGTCTTCTACTGGATAAGCATCAGGGAGATCTTAGGGTCGATCTGACTGAACCAGAGAAAGCCTTTGACTGGATAAGCATCAGGAAAATCTTAGGGGCGATTTAACTGAACCGGACAAGGTCTTGAAACATCTTCAACTGGATAAGCATCAGGGAGATCTTAGGGTCGATCTGACTGAACCAGAGAAGGTTTTTTTTTTTTTTTGATAAGGATGTGATGAAGGAATCTGAGACGATTGCTACTCCAAATCTATGATGAAGGAATCTGGGACGATTACTACCTCAGCAGAATGATGAAGGAATCTGGGACGATTACTACCTCAGCAGGATGATGAAGGAATCTGATTACTACCTCAGCAGGATGATGAAGGAATCTGGGACGATTACTACCTCAGCAGGATGATGAAGGAATCTGGGACGATTACTACCTCAGCAGGATGATGAAGGAATCTGGGACGATTACTACCTCAGCAGGATGATGAAGGAATCTGGGACGATTACTACCTCAGCAGAATGATGAAGGAATCTGGGACGATTACTACCTCAGCAGAATGATGAAGGAATCTGGGACGATTACTACCTCAGCAGAATGATGAAGGAATCTGGGACGATTACTACCTCAGCAGGATGATGAAGGAATCCGGGACGATTACTACCTCAGCAGGATGATGAAGGAATCTGGGACGATTACTACCTCAGCAGGATGATGAAGGAATCTGGGACGATTACTACCTCAGCAGAATGATGAAGGAATCTGGGACGATTACTACCTCAGCAGAATGATGAAGGAATCTGGGACGATTACTACCTCAGCAGGATGATGAAGGAATCCGGGACGATTACTACCTCAGTAGAATGATGAAGGAATCTGGGACGATTACTACCTCAGCAGAATGATGAAGGAATCTGGGAAGATTACTACCTCAGCAGGATGATGAAGGAATCCGGGACGATTACTACCTCAGCAGGATGATGAAGGAATCTGGGACGATTACTACCTCAGCAGAATGATGAAGGAATCTGGGACGATTACTACCTCAGCAGAATGATGAAGGAATCTGGGACGATTACTACCTCAGCAGAATGATGAAGGAATCTGGGACGATTACTACCTCAGCAGAATGATGAAGGAATCTGGGACGATTACTACCTCAACGGGTAAAGACTTTTATCTGTTGATCGTTCTTTCCTGAAAAAGTAACGAATTAGTTGTATGCAATGTCATAATGCATGAATTGCCTGATTTTAAGATGTTCTCAAAAATAAATGAGATTGGGGTGATATGATGCGTCTATGCATGCTATAATGATGTATGTGACGTTTTATGAATATGTTTTTCGTCTAGGAAAGTAAATCCTTGACGGGTGCCAGGAAGTCGTATCCTGGGCTGATGTTGAAGAATAGATTTTGCTTCCGCTGGGGATGATAACTGCAAGAATACCAGTAGGAGAAGATGACTCCGTTGCGGAATAAACTTGGCAAATGGAAGATTCTGCGGGGAGAAAAGATACTCTAGCGACCATGCTGGGAAGCAACATTCTGTGGGAAGAGGGATGCTTGGCTGAGTGTTGATAACTTGCTGAGGATATCCTTGTTGTGCTGGAAGTGTTGATAGACTTCGCTGGGGATAGGAAGACTTTGTCGACGACGCTCTTTCCGTGGCTTTTGGCTGAGGATAACCCAGTTATATCCTGTTAAGGAAATAACTCTTTACATCAAGCCGGACGATGCGTTCGTGCTTTCGAAGGATAAGCTTCCAGAATTTACTGGGGATAAGCTTACTGTTTGGGGATATGAATTCCAATTTTCCTGGGGAAACTGGATTGGACTCTTCTGGGGAGTTTTGATATGCTGGGGAAGTGATCCCTTTGAATGTTGATACGCCGCCGGGGAACAATCTTTAGACCAAGACTGCCGGGGATGCTTGTTAAGAATATATGCTGCTGGTGGGGAATGTTGAGCTCTACGGGAGGATGCCCAACTTCCTTGAGATTTGATAATTTTGCTTGGAGAAGAATGCACTGCTTTGCTGAACCACTCTCTGGGGAATTAATATGTACTTGGTCATGTTCTTTAGCTGAACCTACCTTGGTGCCTTGGAGGATAGAACAATTGGATTGTTTAGACAACTCTTTTATTGCCCCTGTTTCTATGGGGGAGGCACATGTGGGATGCTGATAATTGTTGAGGGTCAAACCTTCTTCTGGTAGGCAGGTGACAAGATGACAGGACATAGTCGTACGCTTTGATCCCTAACTTTTGCCTGGACCGCCCTTTCGGGTTTTCAGTCCACCGGGATACCCATTTTTGCCCAAGCCGCCTTTTCAGGTTTTCGACTTGCCGGGTGTACAGATTTTTTCATTTTCATCCCTTATTTTTGCCCGAACCCTTTTGGTTCGCCGGGAAGCCCTTATTTTTGCCTAGGTATGTCAACCTAGCGGGTCTTTGATTATGCGTAGTATCTTTTCGACTATGTCCATTCTTAGAAAGTAGGGAGTTGCCCCTGTTAGAAGTGTTTTGTCATGCCACCAGAAGGTGTTTAATCAGGCACGATTCGTTGTTGGAATGCCTCAAGTGACTTAGGCGGAGATTTGCCCCATGCTATTTGGCCTTTGAGAGATTCTCCGAATCTTGATTGGATTGCCCCAGATGATGGACCATGGTCATGCCATGCCCCTTGATTGGAGATACTCTTGTTCATTAGACTTTCATTGTGCGAATTTCCCTGTTGTTCAAACAAAAAGTCATATGCAAACAAAGTTATGTTAAAAATGCAAAGCCTATGTCTGTCTTGAAGATTTTGTAAATGCGTTTTTTTTCATAAAACAAGTGATTGTTTGTAAAACGTGATGTCAACACCGTATTTACCGTAGGCCTTAAGGAGTCAGGATACCTTTCGTAACAGTATGCTTTCGAACTAACCCATGCTTCAGCTAGGACTTTTAAGGGTTATAACGTGGTCTGGTTCATGGTTTAAGAAACAAAGGATAAAGGCTCAAATTATTTGTACCCACCCGCTCTTCGTGATGTTCTTCAAACCTAAGCTCAGTTGATCATGCGCTAGACCTTGGTTGAGTTTTTGCTTTGATATACCAGCGATGGTTCGGATATTGACAGTATATTTTGATTAGGCAGTCATTTCCTTTTTTGTTGAGGGTTTGTAGGACCTCTTTCTTTTTGATTTCGTTATCCCTATTATTATTTTTTTTGCCTGAGTTGTTTCCTTTTTGGAATTACAGTCAGCGGGATGCCCCAGTTTTGTAAGTCTCCTTCATAGGTTTTGACTTAATGGGCTTTTTTTATTTTGAGAGATATAATGACTGCCTATCCTTGTGATTGTTCGGAATCATCATTGTCTTTCTTCGTTTTGTAAGGATCTCTTTGGTGCCATTCGTTATGCACTTGGATCAACTGAGAGACTACCTTGCCCCAGGTTATGATTAAGGGTTTTAAATTTCAAAAAGAAAAACTCCTACTTCTTTGGCTCAGAGGGGTTGACGAGGGATTATCTTCCTTATAACTCCAGTGTTTAGGGATTGAAACAATGCATGTACCTCATCAGCGGGGTCTGTTCAAAAGCATACTGTAGATTCGGTATCGTTTTCGTCATCCTCCCTCAAGAGGCTTAGAATTATTAATCGAGAGTTGACATCAGAAAAAAAATATGAAAATAATTTGCGTATAGTGACTACGAATATATTGCTTCAAAACAGACATATGCGATGCATTAATGAAATAACAATGTTTGACATGAATAAATGTTTGAACAATCAAAGCACAACACAACTTGAACATTCGAATGAACAAAAGTTTTCTAGTCTCAGAGATTGTCACTTCAAAAGGTGAGCCTTGGAGGGATGGTAGAAAAATTCAGCCTGACCATCTTGTGTGAATTCCAGTGCTCCTTCATCAATCAGGTCCTGAATCCTATTTTTCAGAGTCCAACAATCCTCTGTAGCATGCCCCGGGCTGTCGGAATGATAAGCGCAGTGAGCGTTGGGGTTATACCTTGACGGTGTCCTGTTGGGATTCTTAGGAGGATCCTTTAGAGTTACCAAATTCAACCTCAGCAGTTGTTGTAAGGCTTGAGGCAGTGACACGTTGAGCTTGGTGAATTGCCTTTTAGGCTTGTCTGACTGAAGCTGGTGAGGTTGATACTGAATTGGTGATACTGAAGCCATATAGGGAGCTTTCTCCTTGCCTCTCTGTCTCAATGATGGTCGAACGATGACTGGCTCTTTACCCTTAGACGTTTGCCCCAGTTGGTTACCCTGAAGCAGTTGGTTGACGAGAAACCGGAGCTCATCTTGTCTTTGAGCTAAACCTTGAATGGCATTCCTCTGCCCCAGCATCTGGGCTTTCAATGCATCCACCTCAGCTTGTAGGTGTTTCAGCCTTTCATCCTCAGCCCTGTTCCTGACCAAAGTCTCCGTGAGAAGGGTCCTTAGCTCTTCCTGCCCCTTGGATAGATTCAGGAGGATTTTCCCGAACCGGGTCTCTTGAGCAAGAAAGTCCTGATTGTCTTGTTGGGAAGCCATGGCTGAAATAAACAGCGGGAAAGGTAAGTGACCTGCAAAAGGGATACCTGTAATGCAATGATGTGTATGATATGCATGCAATGTTTTCAAGGACCTCGCGGGGTAAACAAGGAAATTTGTTAGCATTTGGATCCGGTAGCTTGATTGGAAGAAACTTCATATTTGTTGAGAGTCTTTCTTCCAAGGGTCAAAGGCTCACCATATCCAGTGGGTCATAGCCCCTGACTTTAGTCATCATGTCTAGTTCTGATTTCCAAACAACCTTGGTTAGGGGAACTTTATTCAGGAGTCAGAGCTCACCATATCAAGTGGGTCATAGCCCCTGACCACTTTGGTTAGAGGAAAATAAATCCTCTTTGCCCCTTGCTAGATGTTTGATTCGTCATGACCTGCATCACAAACCCTTGAGATCCTTGAAATGGGTTAGGATGTATGCGATGGTATGATGTCATGATGCATGGGGTAATGTAGGTAACCCTGTTATGAGTCCCAATTAAGGACTGCACACCAAAACCTGCAAGAGATTCAGTATACTAGTCATGAGTCCCAATTAAGGACTAGAACAAACCCTGCAAGAAACTCGGTAAACCCTGTTAGGAGTCCTAATTAAGGACTGCAAACCAAAACCTGTAAGAAACTTAGATACCCTGTTATGAGTCCCTATTAAGGACTATAAACAAAACCTGTAAGTAGTTCATGTGTCAGATAACAAGCATGCAAGTAGTCAAGTACGAAGGCACGCAAGTCACACAAGAGAAACCCTTAGAGTTTAGGCCAGCATGGGGTCTGGGTATTACCCTCTTGAAGTTGGTGGGCTCAAACCTGTCCTATCAGAAGTAACCGGGTTCTAAGGGTCCCAATATCACTGGATTGCTTTCATTGTTCATCGTTTCGATTTAGCCACTGAACTGGCGACCGAAATATTCCAGGACAGCAACCCTCAATTGAGTGTAGTATCGAGTATCAACCAACCTCGGACTGCACCAAAGTCAGTTATCTCACTACCCTAAAGAGGCCAAGATGGTTCAATTAAGGTTCCTAAGGTCTGTTGATGCTTCACGACACCACGTGGAGGCCCCGTACTCTCCTTGACTGAACTCAAGGGTTACCGGTACACACCAAAGTGCCACATCAACGTAGCAGACTGTTTCAACCATGTCGGTATACCCCGCACAGTTCCCTCACAGCCTTGTTGCTACTTTCTAAGAAGGTATCCCCCAGATCCGGGTTAGGATCTATAGAACTCCCAAGACAGTCCCACAATTTAAAGCAAACAAGGAAAGCAATTGAAAACACAGTTATGAACTAACCCTAAGGTACACCTCACTTTAAGTTAATTCCCCAGCAGAGTCGCCAGTTCTGTGATCGGTGGATCTGGAACTGACTGTTTAACGCTGGTTCGCGAAATGTCGCGGAAGCAAGAGTCGCCACCGTCTTTTATTTTCTCCAAATGGAAAGGACAAAAGCACAGAAAAATTCCTTAAAGAGATTGCTCTCGGTTCGGGAGGTAGATTATAGAAAGGGAAGGTGTTAGCACCCTTTCTATCCATGGTTATCCATGGGCTCTTAGATGCTTGCTCATTTGTGTTTTCAAAAATGGTTTGCTTGCTTTTCAACTGTGGGTTTTTTAAAAAAAGTTTCTTTGAAAATTCCAGTTCGACTCTTGTATCGGTCCTCAAGAGTGTTTGAAAAATTGCTTTCGAAAGCTTTTGAAAATGTGTCGGTGTGAAAAGTATTTTTTGAATTTGTTTTGAAATTAGAGCAAGTATCTAGAGTCGTCTACCTACCCTAAGGAATTCGTCTGTGTAGATGTCCTTTAAAGTAGTACCATCCCACCATTGAGAGGTAGGTAGCACCACCGTTGGAGGTGTTCGGGTCAATTCGAGGTTCGGGACATGGCGATCACCAGAGCAATAGGAAGACACCTTAGAAGCTACCCTCATGCCAGGTTCCCGGATCATGAGGACTTACTAAGACATCCTCTACTCGACGATCACCTTTCGAAGGGCAAGGCAACAGTGAGGCGTACCCTAGGGGTGGTGTGTGCGATTCGTGTATTGTTTTCATTGGTATTTGTCTTTTTTATGTTAAGGTGTTCTACGCTTGATTTTATTTAGACATTCATTCTTGCATGCAATTATTAACAGTTAAAAAATTTGCGGGAAAATAAATCTAAACTATTACAAAGGCGCGGGTCCACATCGCCAAATTATATCCAGGACCCGATTTGACATAAAATAAAGAAATAAAGTAAAGTGCGAAAGATAAATATTTACACGGCTTTGGGAGAATTACATCAATATTTAAAAGAAGGAATAAATAAAATGTGCGAATTGAATTAAAATTGAAAACGAGGGCGTTGGACCCTTTTGAAGTTAAATTGAAATTAAAAATTAATTAATTATTTATTGAAATAAAAGAAGTGTTTTTTAGGTTTTTTTGTATTTATGAAATAAGAAAATTAAAATTAAAATTAAAAGAAACCCTAATTCTAAGTTATTTTTAATTATTTGAGAAAAATGTTAAAGTTTAACTTAATTTACTAAAGAATTTATGTACATGTTTATTTACAAAATAAATTAGTAATTAATAATAATAATAATGATGAGAAAATTATTTATTAAAAAAAATGATGAAAAAGTTAAAAAACCTAATTTCTACATATTTAATTTATTAAGAAAATATTAAAGTTTTGAAACCTAAATTAATCTAATTAATTGTTTAAAGTTTATTTACAAAAATAATAATAGTAAAATTAATATTAATAAAATAAACATTTTTTTTTTATTTTTCTGTATTTTATATTTATTATGAAAATTATTTTATGGAATTAAAAGAAAACAATTAAAAAACAATTAAAAGAATAAAAAGGAAAAACAAATAAAAATTAAAATTTGAGCAAACCATAGGGGGTGTCTGGCCCAAGGGGAGGTTTTTTTTGAAGTATTGACTCCTGAGTACCGTGGTCTGCATTCTTTGGCCATTGGATTGAGTTTCATGCATAAGTTGTTCTACTTTGGCCAATTGGCTTTTGGCTTTTGGCTTTTGGCCATTTGTGTTCTGGCTTCAACGTTCCCTTAATCTCTGGCTTAATGTCTGCCTCCATGTATTGGTGTCATGCATAAGTTTTTCTAGTCTGGCCATTTGGCTTTTGGCTTTTGGCCATTTGGCTTTTGGCCTCAACGTTCCTTAATGAACCTGTCTGGGATCCTGTCTAAATCTGCAGTGTTGAATCTCACAAACACATCAAATAAAATCATAAAATGCAAATAAAGCCAATATATGAAGAAATTTAATGTTTAGGCACAATATGGCATGTATGAATGATTATACCCTTTTGATCATGGAGATCAAATCAACCTTACCCTTACTGGAAAAGTAGTGACATGAATGCTTTTATGCTCTTTGGATCATGGAGATCAAGCCAGCCTTACCCTTACTGAAGAAGTAATAAGATGTTGGTTTGTAACTGAGATGGCTTGTTTATAGTGAGAGAGGGATTTGTAATAAGGATTTCAAGGTTTTTAGGGTTCTTGAGAGAATTTGATATTCTGACAGCGTTGTGGCAAGGGTTTTCTTTTTTTCTCCTCTCTTTTCTCCTCTCTTTTTTTTTCTTCTTCTGGTTTGTGTGAAAAGAAGGTGTTTATATAATGGAAATTAGGGTAAAGAAAATGGGCTTTGAATGTGCAATTGGGCCTCCCATATTCACTTGAATTCGTCACTTTCCAGGCTAAATCGCAGGGACTTAAGTGCATTTTTTGAAGTTGAAATGTGAAGAGAAAATGTAGCCGACATCGAGAACTAACTCCTGTCCGAAAATCGACTCAATCGGATAAACGGTGAATTAGTTATGAATTTTTGAAGTTTCAGCTCAGACAAACTTATTTTGGGCTTCAGTGTCGACTCTGACACGTTCTTCAATAAAAAACTGGTATTGATCGGTGCATAATTTGGTCTCGACTTTTGAAGCAAAGTTGTAGATCTATGAGTCAGGGACCTTGTGTAAAAGTATGAGCCCAATCCGATAAAAATTGACCGAGTTATGAATTTTCGAAGTTTCGGCTCAGATGAAATAATATTCAGCATTCAGGATTTTCAGCGTGTCACGCACTCTGAGCAAAAAACGAAGGCCTTTTGAATACCGTTTGAACTCAATTCCTTCTGTGAAAATGTAGTCAACTCAATTTGTGAAATTTTGGCGCCGGAACCAGCTCGATACGATGAAAATCGACCAAGTTATGATTTTTTGAACATGACGCAAATAAACTTCTGTCACAAATTTTCTGCACGAAAATACCTGATAAATCCACATTTTTGAAGACCTTCTGATCGAAATTGGCTTCCAGCCGTGAGAGATGAAAACGTAGATAATGTCAAGACGGAATTTTGGCCACCGGAACGGGTTCAAAATGAGTCACGATCTTCAAGTTATGAATTTTTTAGCGCGTAAAAACTGCACTTTCAGCACACTTTTTCACCATATTTCTTCGAGAAAACTCACACATTCGGATACCTTCTTTAAAGAATTGACTCTTGAGCCGAACCTGAATTTGAGAATACATTATCAGAGATATCTTGGCGAAAGAATACCTGAATATGACGTGCCAGGTTGGACTTGTGAATTTCTTGGAGAATATGGGAGGGCAAATTTTGGGGTACAACAATAACCAAAACCATTTTTCAAACCCAAGCCTGCACCTGCTGAAACCTTATACTCACAATAAACCAGAAAACCTGTAACCTATGTCAAACATCCCACACCATAACCTGTTAAGGCAATAACCAGCATAGGCCAAAACCTGTCAACCCAATCAGCTAAACACCAACACCATCCAAATCAAACTCAAGCCAACCAAAAGCATTCAAAGTCAAACCCTCAAGCCCTCAGCAAAAACCATCATTGGGCAAAAGCATTCAATTCAAAGCCATAAGAGGAAAGCTAGTCAAAACAAAGTGTCTCAACAGTAGCAATGTTCAAAGCAAGCCTCAGAAGAAGCTTCTTCACAGGCAAATCACAAGGCAACAAGACAGTTGAAGAAGAAAGTGAACAATAGGCAACACAAAAGCCTCAGGAAATTAACATCACAGGCTTTCAACACATAGCATACAAAATAGGCAACACATAGCATACAAAATAGGCAACACAAGCGTTCAAAGGCAAGTTCAAGGCAACTGAGAAAGGAAAAATTTTCAAAGGCAACAAAGGCAAGCCAACGAAGAGAAGAGATAAAGAAGTGAATTTTAAAAGGGTTTTCAGTGCAAAAAAATCATCATCAAACCCTAAAGTGGCAAAAAGGTAAAGGTTACCAAAGAGCAAGCCCAGCATCCTCACTGTCTTCCCCGCTCGTCCCGGCCTCCTAGCGCACGCCCAACCGTCCTCTTCCATCTCCAAGGTTAACACTTCTTTTTTTTTTTCTTTCAAAAATACCCCAGATGATCATGTGAGAAAAACGAAGTTAGAATCGAAATGAATCAAAATCGTAACATGCAGTAATCAACAAATCCTAATGAAATAAGAAAGATGAAATCACCTTAAATCTGTCGCCCCAAAGCGTTGTTGGAGGGAAGAAGAGGTTGGAAGTGCCAGCGGCCATGGACAAACGGGCGAAAAACTCAGAGGCTCGGAAGCGAACGTGTAAACGAGGAAGACGAAGAAGACAAGATTAAGCGCCGCCGCTCACAAACCCTACGCGTTTCAAATGAAAACAGATTAACAAAACCCTAAAACTTGTTTCAAGCATGCTGGGCCTTGCCCATTCCAACATACGCCTAAAAGCCTAAAATTACTTAGTACACCCCTCTCATTTCTCTTGTTCAGACCCAATACCCAAAGCCCATTAAAAGCTCTAACTTTTTTTAAGTTAAAACATTTAATGTTTTTAAACACCATATATTTTTTCTAATTTAATATATTTGTTATAATACATTAATACTAAAAATGCCTAAAGATATATTTTTTCTAATATACATAATTCCATTCTTGATATTTGATTAAAACACACTTTGTGTATATAAATTCTTTTTAAAACAAACGCATTTTCCTAAATTAAAATATTTTTGTACATAAATAATAAAATACATTTTTTTCACACCATGTAATTAAAATTGAAAACATTTTCCCTTTCTTTTAATTAAAATATTTTTGTACATAACAAATGAAAAATACTTTTTTGTATACATAATTAAAACTTAGAAATATTTTCTTTTCTTAAAAACATCATTTTTACACAATATAATTAAATTGAAAACATTTGCTTTTCATTAAAACTTTCTTTTTGTACATATTAAGAAAATACAAGATTAAATAAACATCTAATTTTAGGTCAAATAATACTCCATATACATTAATTTCACATTGTCGCACATGTAAATAATTACATATATAAATACACATATACACGTACACTTACACAATACATCTCACACTTACACAATACAAATACATTCACACTGCCCCTATACACATTTGTTTATCTTATATTTGTATATTCGTCATCTACATTTGATCGCAAATTCGATTTGGTTGTAACTTATTGGATACTATAAGTCTCATCCCCATTCATACACATGTACCCCCGCTCCCGGATACTTATTTCGTAATAGCGTAGATTTTACATTTCGCAATTTACCGCTTTCAATTATACCATGGTTAGACCTAGGGTTTACATGTACATAAAATCAAACGCTAGATAACCTAATACAAGACAAATACATGAAATCAATACACAATCACACTTGCACCCTCTAGGGTAATCCCACATGTTGCCTTCCAAAATAGGCCATGCTTGCACGTCGAGTGTCTTTGGCAAAACAAAATCAAATGATCATAAGTCCCTCAAAGTGTTGCCTAAACGGAATGATCATAGTCCCTTCAAAGCAAATTGCCAAAGACACTTGGCACCATTGCATTCATGGTCCATACGATGACCCGCGCCCGTCCCAAATAAACTTCCTAAACGCAAGATTGTCCACCAAATTCAATGGTGGAACAAAATTGTTAAAAGGGTTAAAACATAACAAAAACCTTTGAGTACAATAGGGTAGACAAAACTCTTAGTTACTTGAGAACAGCTTGCAAAAACACTTGCCTTCTTTTCAAAAACCACAATCCACAACACTTTCAAAACAAACTCTCGAAACATTTTTGAAACATCTTTTCGAAAAGATACACGCCTTTGTAAAATATTCGAGTAAAGAATTGTTACAAGGTTAGCCTAAGACAAGGCATCTTCTTCCAAAACATTTTCAAAAACACTCACACATACACCATTTTCAAACAATCAAAAATCAAGGCAAGTGATCTAAAAAACCAAGTAACTAAGAGCCCATGGATAACCATGGATGAAAAGGGTGCTAATACCTTCCCTTTTCATAATCTACCCCCCGAACCCACGAAATATCTCAAAAGGTTTTTGCTGTGCTTTTTTAACCTTTCCTTTAGGATAAAATGAAAAGTCGGTGGCGACTCTTGCTCAACCGCACAAGTGCGAATACGAACGCAAAACCCTAGTCAGTTCTCCCACCGTATCACAGAACTGGCGACTCTGCTGAGGAACACTTAAAAGTGGGGTTACCTTAGGGTTTAGATCACTTTTACTTTCTTGCTTTGTTTGACTTGATTGCTTTATCTTTTGGGTTCTTGTTTGGGTTTGTTGTAAATCCTCCACCCGGATTTGGGGCACCTTTTTAGGTAAATAGCAAAAAAACTGCGAGGGAACTGTGCGGGGTATACTGACACGGTTGAAGCAGTAAGCTATGTTAGTGTGACATATTTGTGAGTACCGGTAACCCTTGAGTAGTCAAGGAGAGTACGGGGCCGCTGTGTGATGTCATGAAGCACTAACGAACTTTTAGAACCTTAATTGACCATCTTAGCCTTTTTAGGGGTAGTGAGATGACCGACTTTGGTGCAGTCCGAAGTTGGTAGATCCTCGATACTACACTCTTTTGAGGATTGTTTTCTTGGAATATTTTGGTCGCCAGTAAGTGGCTAAACCGAAACAATGAACACAGAAAACAATCTAATGATATTGAGCTCCTTAGAACCCGGTTTCTATTTTAGGACAGGATGAGCCAACTAACTTCAAGAGGGTACTTACCTGAACCTCATGCAAGCCTAAACCTAAGGACTGGTTTGCTTTGTGTGAATATGTTTGCCTGTATATACGTCCACTTGCTTTTCGCATACATGTACATAACATCATGACATCATACCATAGCATTTTCAATAACCATTTCAAGGATCTCGAGGGTTCTTTTGATGCAGGGTCACATTGAACCAGACGTCTACCAAGGGGCAAGAGGTTTCTCCTCTAAACAAAGTTCTCCAGTCAAAGTTCAAGTACAACAACTTAAATCAGTGGCTATGACCCACTCGACATGGTGAGCTTGATTCTCGTGGAAGGACATCCACCGATACAAAGTTCTCCAGTCAAACAACTTGAATCAGTGGCTATGACCCACTCCACATGGTGAGCTTGATTCTTGTGGAAAGACATCCACCGATACAAAGCTCTCCAATCAAAGTTCAAGTACAACAACTTGAATCAGTGGCTATGACCCACTCGACATGGTGAGCTTGATTCTCGTGGAAGGACATCCACCGATACAAAGTTCTCCAAACAAAGATCAAGTACAACAACTTGAATCAGTGGCTATGACCCACCGGACATGGTGAGCTTGATTCTCGTGGAAGGACATCCACCGATACAAAGTTCTCCAGTCAAAGACCGAGTGCAACAACTTGAATCAGTGGCTATGACCCGCTTGACATGGTGAGCTTGATTCTCGTGGAAGGACGTCCACCGGTGCAAAATTCTCCAATCCAAGAGCAGAGTTCAACCTCTAACATTTTCTTGTGTTTACCCCAAGAGATCCTTGAAAGCATGCATCCACATATCATGCATTGCATTTTGACAGTCTTTCCTTTTTCAGGTTTCCTTACTCTCCTGCTGTTTATTTCAGCAAGAGATGGCGCTAGAGAGGTCTGTCAAAGACATCCAAGACCAGACTGCTCAGCTGCAGGAGATGTTCCTGAACTTGTCTCTGGGGCAAGAAGAGATGAAAGCTCTCCTCACAAAGGGTTTGGAGAATTCCAACAATGCCAGGAGTGATCAGCTTGTGGAGCTGCAGTTCAATCTGACAACCTTGAGGACCCAAATGATGGGACAGTTGGTGGGCCAGATGGCTCTCATCCAAGACCTATCCCAAAGACAAGAGGAACTCAGAGTTCTTGTCCGCCAAATGCTTCCAAACAACCAACTGGGGCAAACATCTGAGGTTGAAGAGAAAGTCACCGCTCAGCCTCCATCCACTCAAGAAGACAAGGGGAAAGCTCCTTTGCTCGCTTCAGGGTCACAAGCCCATCAACAACCTCGCCAGCGTCAACGGGGTAATCGGCGTAAGCAAGAAACGTCGGGAAGACAGTTCACGGAGACTGAAATACCATCATTCTTTATACTGAAGCGTCTGTTGGAGGTCAACTTGCTTACCGTAAAGGACCCTCCTCAGAAGCTCAATACCTCCTCTCCTAACTATCATCCCGACGCATTCTGTGTTTACCACTCCTACAGCCCGGGACACGACACCAACGACTGTTGGGCCTTGAAGAACAAGATTCAAGATCTGATCGACATTGGGGTGCTGGAATTCATGCCAGACGGCGAGATGAAAATCTTCCGTTAAAGGGTTCTCCACTTGAAGTGACGAAACTCAAAACTGAAAGACTTTCGCTTCTTTTTGAATTTTCAAAGTTGTAATTCCTTTTGCTGTCAAACAATTATCTGTTGATGTTAAACTCTGTTTTCATTAATGCATTGCATATGTTTGTCTTGAATTCATCCATTCGTTTCACTACTCTTATGCTTTTCTTTATGATATTTGACTCTTGATAAAAAGCTGTAAAGCCTTTAGAGGGAGGATGACGAAACAATGCCATGATCTTATACAGTATGCTTTTGAACGGACCTTGCTGATGATGTACAGGCATTTCTTTCAATCCCCAAACACTGGAGTTATAAGGAAGTTAATCCCTAGTCAACCCCTTCGAGCCAAAGAAGTAGGAGTTTTCTGTTCTAAACAATCAAAACCTTTGATATAAACTTGGGGCAGGGTAGTATCTCAGTTAATTCAAAAGAAAATGCGCATTGAAGTCGCAAACTCTCAGTTCTTAATACAACGAACGATGTCAAAAAGAAAGAAAGCATTTCGTTGGAATCAAAAGACAAGGGTGGTTCCCTATCACATAAACAGTCAATCTCTCAAAAGACAAAAGCCCGCCAAGCCAAAACCTATAAAGGAGGCTTAAGAAAGCTGGGGCATCCCGCTGACAGTAATCTCGAAAATGGGAACAGTCAGGCAAAAGTTAGGGATAACAAATCAAAATCAAAATAGTGAGGTCATTACAAAATCCTCAACAACACGAAAAATGTTGAAAAAGAAAAAGGAGATGATGACTGTCTCCCCAAATTCAACTAGTGAACCATCGCCCAAAAGTCGTTCCAAACTCAAAACAGAGTGCGACGCGCAATTAACTGAGCTTAGGGTTGAAGGACATCACGAAGAGCGGGTGGGTACAAATATACTTTGAGCCTTTATCCTTTGTTTCTTAAACCGTGAACCAGGCCATGTTACAACCCTTCAAAAGTCCTAATTGAAGCATGGGTTAGTTCGAAAGCATACTGTTACAAAAGGTATCCTGACTCCTGTAGGGCTTTACTCTAAATCTTGTGTTGACTTGTCTTGTGAAAAGTTTTCTGCTAAAAAACGCATTTTTCAAAACTTCGAGACAAACATAAACTTTGTATTACTTGAATATCTCTGTCTGCATTTGGCTTTTTGTTTGACAGCGAAGAAATTCATGCAGCGAATGTTCGGAGGAACGAAAACTCTCTCAGTGAGCCAAATCACTTCAAAAGGACGACACTTCCTTTACAAATCTCCTATCAGCAAGGGGCATGACATGTCACGATTCAGTTAACCTGGGGCAGTCCAGTCAAGGTCCAACGGATCTTTCAGAGTTCAGTTAACCTGGGGCAGTCCAGTCAAGATTTCAAGAAATCTCTCAATATGCAGAGTAGTCTGATTCAAGATTCTTTCACCACCACTTGGGGCATTCGAATGTCAAAAGTGTTCAACAAATCAACTATTACAATTCCAGATTCGATTCCTGTATCCAGCCAGGGCATATCTGTTGATCACATTTCCAGACTCGATTCCTGTATCTAGCCAGGGCACGTCTGAAGAGTTTGAAGATTCGATTCCTGTATCCAGCCAGGGCATATCTGTTGACGACTATTTCCAGACTCGACTCCTGTATCCAGCCAGGGCACGTCTGAAGAATTCCAGATCAACACCTATAACAAGCCAGGAAACATCTGTGGACGACCGATGATAGACCAACCCCTGTAACAAGCCAGGAAATTATCTACATCACCACTTGGGGCATTCGAATGTCAAAAGTGTTCAAAAAACCGATGCAGCTTTACACGAGCTCATCATCAGGAAGCCCTACACCGGTTCCTCTTCAAGACTTCTGAAAACAGTTTATGGATTCTTCCCAACAACGGATGTTAATCTATCAGCTTGTTCAGATGCAACCTTTGAAAACAGTTTACGGACGCTTCCCAACAACGGACGCGGCTCTATTGCTGATTCAACTTCAAGATTTCTGAAAACAGTTCACGGGTTCTCCAAGTAAACGGATGTTAACCTATCGCTTGTTCAGATTCTTCTCAAGACTTCTGAAAACAGTTTATGGATTCTTCCCAACAACGGATGTTAATCTATCAGCTTGTTCAGATGCAACCTTTGAAAACACTTTACAGACGCTTCCCAACAACGGACGCGGCTCTATTGCTGATTCAACTTCAAGATTTCTGAAAACAGCTCACGGGTTCTCCAAGTAAACGGATGTTAACCTATCGCTTGTTCAGATTCTTCTCAAGACTTCTGAAAACAGTTTATGGATTCTTCCCAACAACGGATGTTAATCTATCAGCTTGTTCAGATGCAACCTTTGAAAACAGTTTACGGATGCTTCCCAACAACGGACGCGGCTCTATTGCTGATTCAATCTCAAGATTTCTGAAGACGGTTCACGGGTTCTCCAAGTAACGGATGTTAACCTATCGCTTGTTCAGATTCTTCTCAAGCTAACTCCACTCAGGGTCAAGCTTCATGATCTCCAGCAAAGCTAAAACTTCAAATTATCAATCCCCAGCGGAGCCGGACCATTGAACCTTCTCCCCACAGAGTTTTGGGGAGGGCAAATCTTGAGTTCCCCAGTGAAGTCGCCAGAGTTACTTCCCACCAAGCTGAAGATTCTCAATCTTACCTCCCCGGCATGAGTCTACTAGTTTGGAACTCCCCAGTAGAAGTCATCAGGAATTCCCCAGAAGATTGGTATACGACCCAAGTTCCTTATTCCCCAGCAATAACCAGGAATTATTCTTCCCGACAGCAGTCAAGATGCTTTTGTCTTCAGCCATCCAGGATTCATTTATCCTCAGCAAGATAGCTCATCAGCTTACATGCGCATTCATTTACATCAATATCATATAACATACATTGCATCATGCATCATAAAATTGCATACAACTAACCCTTTGCCTTTTCAGGTAAGATCAATCGACAGACAAAGATCATCTCCCAAGATTCATCCAGAAATAGTTCAGATGTGACCCGGACACGGTGACATTCTGATATTTATTCCTGATCCACCCAAATACAGTTTTATACGAGCACATCATCAGGAAGCCCTACACCGGTTCCACTTCCTCTTCAAGACTTCTGAAAACAGTTCACAGGTTCTCCAGTAACGGATGTTAACCTATCACTTGTTCAGATTCTTCTCAAGACTTCTGAAAACAGTTTATGGATTGTTCCCAACAACGGATGTTAATCTATCACTTGTTCAGATGCCAACTTTTGAAAACAGTTTACGGACGCTTTCCAACAACGGATGTGGCTCTATTGCTTATTCAATCTCAACTCCTGAAAAATAGTTTATAGATTCTCCAGACATGGATGTCGATCTATTGCTCATTCGGACCCCCAATTCAGAGATGTTCCAAAACATGAGTGCCTTTCTGATACTTGTCCACTCACCATTGACATACAGTTCAACATGTCCAGATGGCATCTATAAGCCCATCCTCCTACCAGCAGTCACCAAATGGCATCTTTAAGCCCATTCTCAAATGGCATCTCTAAGCCCATTCCCCGACAAGATTCTATCGCACCAGATGGCATCTTTAAGCCCATTCTCAAATGGCATCTCTAAGCCCATTCCCCGACAAGATTCTATCGCACCAGATGGCATCTTTAAGCCCATCACCAAATGGCATCTTTAAGCCCATTCACCTCTACCATCATATCGCCGAGCGCAAATTTTCTGGGTACTTTAGTGTCCAATCTTCTTTTACCTTCAAGTCGCGAAAGGCAAACTTGCCAATCTAACTCTTCAGGTCCAAGAAGATTGAACAGGGGCAACTGTTGTACCCCAAAATTTGCCCTCGCATTTTACCACAAGAAATCTCAGCTTCAGGCATTTCCTAATTTTTCAAACTGGCTCAAGAATCGGTCAAACGGACTTTTCTCGTCAGTCAGACACAATTAGGGTTTTACTGGTTTTCATGGCTCTAGAACAGTTCACACAGTTGGCTTAGGGTTTTGGTTGACTTTGGCTAAATTTTGATCAGGCAAACGTTATTTGGCATTTAATCAGGAATTAAGGTTTTTATGGGCATATTCTCATAAGGTTAAAATTCCACAGCACTTTGCAAGTTATTCCGAGATTCGGTTTGAATTCGCATTGTTTTGATTTAATCAGTAAAAGAGGCATTTGGTTTGAATTCACGTTGGTTTGTTTGAGCCAGTCAAAAGAAATATGCAGTATTGGATTTACGGTGCTTGGTAAGAAATCAGTAAGAAAGGAATGCGTCTGATCAGTTATTGCGTTTGACTGTGCGTTGCTTTAGATGGTGGAGGCGCCAAGTTCATTTATTTTGATCAACGAAGAATCAATGTTTAGTTGATTATTTATTATTCTAAGAATTAAATATCTGGAATTTAATTTTCATTTGTTTTAATTTAAGGAACTATAAATAATAAGTAAATAATTGAGAATGGATAAAAAGAATTAAATGGATTAATAGAATTTTTATTTCATATTTAAACATTTGTTACAATTATTATTTAGATACAAGTATGCATTTACAAAGTATTTAAAATAATAATAGTTTACAATGATTAAATTGAAATTAAAGCTATCCTATTTTTCTAAATATTTTCTAAGTCCCTAAGTCTTCATTCTTCACTTTGTTCCCCTCCATTCAATTATTCATCTGCAAAAAGAAAAGGAGAAAAGTCAGTGATTGATAAATAAATAAAGACAGATAAAAGACAGTTCATCATTAAGGGCCACTGATTGGGATCAGTTAACCCTCTCTGCAAATCACGGGATTTCTCCCGGTTTACAAAGAGGGAAGAATTTTTATTTGCTAAAAAAATGAATGCACAAAAGTCAAAATTGCACAATTCAAAAATCTCAAACAGCACTGCACAAGTTCAAACCAAACTAGAAGTCCAAACTAAAAATTCCAACTTGCTGTCAAAGTTTCACAAAGCTATTCAAGGCTATCAAAAAAGAAGATTTGAAAGATATCAAGCAGCACAAAATCTGGAAAAAGAAGGGACAATATGCAGAGGAAAACTATTATGCAAGCAAACATATTCACTTTTCATCATGTCCCAAAGTGGCCCTTTCAGAAAAAAGTACAGCATAAGCATTATTTTAATACAACTGTACTGAGAGAGAGAAAGAGAAGAGGAAAGTAAGCAGGTTTTAGGCTTTAGGCTTAAGAAAAATATAAAAACTGCAATAGCACGGTGGACAAGGGGCAGAAGAAAATATAAAGTTTTGATCAATAAAGCAGTAAAAGAAAAAACAGAAGAAATATATCAAAGAGGGAGGAGGAGATCAGAAAAACATGACCAGCCTCATAACCAGTTCAAGCCTCAAGCCTCACACTGCCTGAAGCCTAACAACATAACTGGTTCAAGCCTCAAGCCTCACACTGCCTGAAGCCTAACAACATAACCAGTTCAAGCCTCAAGCCTCACCCTGCCTGAACCCTTTCAATCAAACACTTTAAACCTGCAAGCATAACCTGCACAAGACCTGCAGAAGCCTTAACCACAAACATATAAACTAAAGCTCAGAAACCAGATAACCTGCACAAACATAACCAAAACCATTTTTCAAACCCAAGCCTGCACCTGCTGAAACCTTATACTCACAATAAACCAGAAAACATGTAACCTATGTCAAACATCCCACACCATAACCTGTTAAGGCAATAACCAGCATAGGCCAAAACCTGTCAACCCAATCAGCTAAACACCAACACCATCCAAATCAAACTCAAGCCAACCAAAAGCATTCAAAGTCAAACCCTCAAGCCCTCAGCAAAAACCATCATTGGGCAAAAGCATTCAATTCAAAGCCATAAGAGGAAAGCTAGTCAAAACAAAGCGTCTCAACAGTAGCAATGTTCAAAGCAAGCCTCAGAAGAAGCTTCTTCACAGGAAAATCACAAGGCAACAAGACAGTTGAAGAAGAAAGTGAACAATAGGCAACACAAAAGCCTCAGGAAATTAACATCACAGGCGTTCAACACATAGCATACAAAATAGGCAACAGATAGCATACAAAATAGGCAACACAAGCGTTCAAAGGCAAGTTCAAGGCAACTGAGAAAGGAAAAATTTTCAAAGGCAACAAAGGCAAGCCAACGAAGAGAAGAGATAAAGAAGTGAATTTTAAAAGGGTTTTCAGTGCAAAAAAATCATCATCAAATCCTAAAGTGGCAAAAAGGTAAAGGTTACCAAAGAGCAAGCCCAGCATCCTCACTGTCTTCCCCGCTCGTCCCGGCCTCCTAGCGCACGCCCAACCGTCCTCTTCCATCTCCAAGGTTAACACTTCTTTTTTTTTTCTTTCAAAAATACCTCAGATGATCATGTGAGAAAAACGAAGTTAGAATCGAAATGAATCAAAATCGTAACATGCAGTAATCAACAAATCCTAATGAAATAAGAAAGATGAAATCACCTTAAATCTGTCGCCCCGAAGCGTTGTTGGAGGGAAGAAGAGGTTGGAAGTGCCAGCGGCCATGGACAAACGGGCGAAAAACTCAGAGGCTCAGAAGCGAACGTGTAAACGAGGAAGACGAAGAAGACAAGCTTAAGCGCCGCCGCTCACAAACCCTACGCGTTTCAAATGAAAACAGATTAACAAAACCCTAAAACTTGTTTCAAGCATGCTGGGCCTTGCCCATTCCAACATACGCCTAAAAGCCTAAAATTACTTAGTACACCCCCCTCATTTCTCTTGTTCAGACCCAATACCCAAAGCCCATTAAAAGCTCTAACTTTTTTTAAGTTAAAACATTTAATGTTTTTAAACACCATATATTTTTTCTAATTTAATATATTTGTTATAATACATTAATACTAAAAATGCCTAAAGATATATTTTTTCTAATATACATAATTCCATTCTTGATATTTGATTAAAACACACTTTGTGTATATAAATTCTTTTTAAAACAAACGCATTTTCCTAAATTAAAATATTTTTGTACATAAATAATAAAATACATTTTTTTCACACCATGTAATTAAAATTGAAAACATTTTCCCTTTCTTTTAATTAAAATATTTTTGTACATAACAAATGAAAAATACTTTTTTGTATACATAATTAAAACTTAGAAATATTTTCTTTTCTTAAAAACATCATTTTTACACAATATAATTAAATTGAAAACATTTGCTTTTCATTAAAACTTTCTTTTTGTACATATTAAGAAAATACAAGATTAAATAAACATCTAATTTTAGGTCAAATAATACTCCATATACATTAATTTCACATTGTCGCACATGTAAATAATTACATATATAAATACACATATACACGTACACTTACACAATACATCTCACACTTACACAATACAAATACATTCACACTGCCCGTATACACATTTGTTTATCTTATATTTGTATATTCGTCATCTACATTTGATCGCAAATTCGATTTGGTTGTAACTTATTGGATACTATAAGTCTCATCCCCATTCATACACATGTACCCCCGCTCCCGGATACTTATTTTGTAATAGCGTAGATTTTACATTTCGCAATTTACCGCTTTCAATTATACCATGGTTAGACCTAGGGTTTGCATGTACATAAAATCAAACGCTAGATAACCTAATACAAGACAAATACATGAAATCAATACACAATCACACTTGCACCCTCTAGGGTAATCCCACATGTTGCCTTCCAAAATAGGTCATGCTTGCACGTCGAGTGTCTTTGGCAAAACAAAATCAAATGATCATAAGTCCCTCAAAGTGTTGCCTAAACGGAATGATCATAGTCCCTTCAAAGCAAATTGCCAAAGACATTTGGCACCATTGCATTCATGGTCCATACGATGACCCGCGCCCGTCCCGAATAAACTTCCTAAACGCAAGATTGTCCACCAATATCAATGGTGGAACAAAATTGTTAAAAGGGTTAAAACATAACAAAAACCTTTGAGTATAATAGGGTAGACAAAACTCTTAGTTACTTGAGAACAACTTGCAAAAACACTTGCCTTCTTTTCAAAAACCACAATCCACAACACTTTCAAAACAAACTCTCGAAACATTTTTGAAACATCTTTTCGAAAAGATACACGCCTTTGTAAAATATTCGAGTAAAGAATTGTTACAAGGTTAGCCTAAGACAAGGCATCTTCTTCCAAAACATTTTCAAAAACACTCACACATACACCATTTTCAAGCAATCAAAAATCAAGGCAAGTGATCTAAAAAACCAAGTAACTAAGAGCCCATGGATAACCATGGATGAAAAGGGTGCTAATACCTTCCCTTTTCATAATCTACCCCCCGAACCCACGAAATATCTCAAAAGGTTTTTGCTGTGCTTTTTTAACCTTTCCTTTAGGATAAAATGAAAAGTCGGTGGCGACTCTTGCTCAACCGCACAAGTGCGAATACGAACGCAAAACCCTAGTCAGTTCTCCCACCGTATCACAGTTTCATTCTGGTAGCAATTGATTATTTTACAAAGTGGGTTGAGGCAGCTTCCTTTGCTACAGTAACCAAAAATGTTGTGGCGCAGTTTATCCGACACAATCTGATCTGTTGATATGGTGTACCAGAGAGGATCATTACGTACAATGGTACAAATCTCAATAACACGATGATCATCGAGCTCTATAAAAAGTTCAAGATACAGCATCATAACTCTTCTCCCTACCGGTCGAATATGAATGGGGTTGTTGAAGCAGCTAACAAGAACATCAAGAAGATTGTGCAGAAGATGACGGTGACATACAAAGACTGGCATGAGATGTTACAATTCGCTCTTCATGGGTGTTGTACCTCAGCACGGACCTCGACAGGGGCAACACCATACTCTTTGGTGTATGGCATGGAGGCAGTCCTACCCATCGAAGTTCAGATACCCTCTCTTAGGATTATGAAGGATGCAGGCTTGAACGAGGACGACTGGATCCAAACCCGGCTTGATCAGCTGAATTTAATCGATGAAAAGAGACTTACTGCTATCTATCATGGTCAGACGTATCAAAAGCGAATGATAAAGGCTTTTAACAAGAAAGTCAGACGACAATAATATCAAGTTGGGGATCTAGTGATCAAACGCATCATACTACCGCAAGGTGATCCGAGAGGCAAATGGACCCCTACATACGAAGGGACATTCGTGGTTAAGAACATTTTCTCGGGAGGAGCTATGATTCTAACCACCATGGATGGTGACGACCTTCCTCACCCCGTCAATGCAGACATAGTAAAAAAATACTATGCATAATCAAAGACCCGCTAGGTTGACTGGCCTAGGAAAAAATAAGGGCTTCCCGGTGAACCAAAAGGGTTCGGGCAAAAGTAAGGGATATGAAAATGAAAAAAACTGTACACCCGGCAAGTCGAAAACCTGAAAAAGCGACTTGGGAAAAATAGGGTATCCCGGTGGACTGAAAAATCGAAAGGGAAGTCCAGAAAAAAATTAGGGATTAAAGCGTAACACTATGGCTCATTGGATCATCTTGCAACCAGACTTTGGTATCGACTATCAAGCTCAAATGACGACAATCAATCTGGTCCACCTTCGACCAAGTAGCGAAGTGATGAGACGCTTGAAGATATAAAGGCAATAGCAGAGTTGGAACCCAGTGGGATTGTTTCACGTAGCTATTTTTTCTTTATTTTATACAAATTGTAAATTCTATCTTTCAGTGGCGTTCTCTTTCTGGGACGTTGGCCTCTTTGTACAAAATGCCTATTACAGGCCAACTTCAAAAAAATCAATACTATTCATTTTCACAAGAAATTTCAACTTGTTTTTTCTTTTTCTGTTTTGTTTTACAAGAACGTCCAATGATTCATTTTTGATATATGAATTTGAAAATAATTGTTGCTCATAAATATTTACATAAGAAACAAAAGACGATTACTCGTAATTCCAGGAACAAGGACAAACAAGAAGTGTCCAAAACCTTACAGTTGCTCTACCCACCAGGTACAAGGATAGAGCCAGCTTGAGAACATGAGTAATGGTACATATACTCCCCACAGAGTAAGAAGTATCCAAAGACAATGGTGTTAACTTTTCCAACAGAGCATAACTCTCCCCAACCGAGGTTCACAATCTCGAATGAGTCGGCAAAACTCTCCCCAAGCAAAGTTTTTTTATCACCAGCAACAGAAATTCATCCTCAGCTGAGTTATTTCTCCAAATCAGCAGATCTATCAACAGAGTATCTCCTCTCCAACAGAGTTATCCCCCACAGAGTTGTCTTCAGACAGAGCCTCGTCCGGCAAAATGTTTACCAGCCAAGGGGAAAATCCCCAACACGGTCATCTTTGTTCACCATCCCCAAACAGAGGTGGGGGAACTATAGTTTTCATAGCAATCAGGGATTTATTTTCCAAGATTCAGATTATCACGTCAGCATTTCATGTTCATGCATCATTTCATATGCATACATCATATATAACATAGTCTCACTTATTTTGAGAACATCATCATACAATGCATCTCAGGCATCACATATAACTAACCCTGAATCTCTTTCAGGAAAGACATTTATTATCAACAATTTCCAGCAGGTCCATGATCAACACTCAAAGCTAAACAAAGTAATCATCGGCAACAAATGCAACCTCATCTAGGGTTCTTCTCACAGCCCTGCTATCCAGGCTTTTCATCTCGAAGTAACCCTACTATCAAGGTTCCTTCTCACAACCCTACTATGATCGGTGGAAATAGAACTGACTGTTTTAAAGCTGGTTCGCGAAATGTCGCGGTAAGCAAGAGTCGCCACCGTCTTTTATTTTCTCCAACAAGGAAAGGACAAAAGCACAACAAAATTCCTTTTCGAGATGTTTCTCAGTTCGGGAGGTAGATTATAGAAAGGGAAGGTGTTAGCACCCTTTCTATCCATGGTTATCCATGGGATCTTAGGTACTTGCTCACTATGTTTTCAAAAAATTGTTTGCTTTTCAAGTGTTTGTGGGTTTTGAAAAAGTTTAGTTTGAAAAAAAACTTCTAGGTAACTCTTATATCAGTCCTCAAGAGTGTATGAAGTATTTGTTTGAAAACTTTTTGAAAGTGTGAGTGCGAAAAGATGTTTTTGTTTTTTGAAAGAGCAAGTACCCAGGAGAAATCTACCTACTCTAAGGAATTAGGCTGTGTAAGAGTCCTTTAGACAGTACTATCCCACTATTGAGAAGTAGGTAGCACCTTCGTTGGAGGTATTCGGGTCAATTTGATTATTAGGGACAATGTGGTCACCAAAGCAATAGTAGGACGCCTTAGCGGTAACCCTAATGTTCTAGATCCTTTTTTATCCGAGGCAACCGTTTCGAGGCAACTGGATCTTTAGACAGGAGGGCGACCTTTAAAACACCCTATACTCAATGACCACCTCGAGGCAACCAAGTGAGGCGTACCCTAGGAGTGGCATGTGCATGCGTGTCAGGTTCATGTTAAATTATCTTGTACATGTATCATGGTGATCTACGAGTTGTTTTTAATTTTCATACAAGTCTTGCATGCATAATTAACAGTTACTAGTTTGCGGGAAATAAAGTGCGGAAAATTGAATCTACGCTATTACAAGGCGTCGGGTTTTACATCGCCAAAAACATAACCTTTTGGAAAATAAATGCGAGAAAGTAAAGAAAGCGATAAAAGGGTCCTAATTAACTATTACATCCTTGGAGCAGTTACATAAATATAATCAAAATAAGAATTAAAATTAAACATGCGCGCGAAAGAATTGAACCGGGACGTCCTTAGGGTTTTGACCCTTTTTGAGAAAAGAAAGAAGTTTGTCCTTTTTTTGCATTTAATTATATATTAAACCTAATTCTAGTTAATTAAATAATTAAAAGAAAAAAAGTATTTTTTTTGTGTTTTTTAATATCTTAATGAAAATAAAAATAAAAGGAATTAAAAGTTATCAACAGAAAAACCCTAATTCTAAGTTAATTTTATTTATTATAAAAAATGTCAAAGTTAATCTAATTAACTAAATTAATTAATTTACATTTATTTACAAAATAATTAATAGTGAAATTACTAAATAATAATAAAAATAAAAAATATTAGTTTTTCTGAATTTTATTAGGAAAATAATTAAGTTGTTAATTATATATTAATAATAGTAATAATTAATGAAAGAATTAAATAGAAATAAAAATAGAAAAAGAAAAAGGAACAAAGAAACCAGGGGGGTGATGGGCCCATTAGGAGGTTTTGTTAGCAGATTTCAAGCCCATTAACCCCAAGCCTGCGTTGATTTTCTGAATGGTCTACGTGCATGTTGACTGAGGAACACCATGATCCTCCATCTCTGGCCTTTGGGTTCACATTTGTGGCCACTTGGCGCCTGGATGCTGGAGACGCATGGTGGGGTACATTTAGGAAGCCTGCATGTGATTAGGTTAGAAAAAATATGAAACAATTATTTTAGGGGACCTGGGAATCGAACCCAGGTCCCAATGGTTGCCAGACAACTCATCCTCCACTACGCCAGCTGAACGCCTTTGATATTATAATAACAAACAAATATATTATTAAGAAAACAAATAATATGCTGGACAAAACACAATCACGTGCGCTTTTTGAATGGTCCAACCATACACGTACAGCTCATCATCTTCCTCGTTTACCCATGAAAAAGACAAAGAGATAGGGGGGTTTTTAACCCCCACAAAGCAAAACGAGGAATAATAGCGATTACGTCTAGGATTAGCATAAATTGTTCGCGAGGGTCCTATTAGATTCGTCTGAATCTCCTGAATTCAACCATAGGTCTTACGAAGCTTAATTTTTCCTGGTTACTGAATCCCCAAATTTCAAGCTTAGGAACCCTAGATTTCTTCAATGGTGATTCTTGATTCCGTGCATCATAATCTAATTAACATGCATCATTAGCTTCCTATGGACTCAAACAATGCAAAACAAACAATAAATTGTGTTAATGATGCATGAAATAAACAACTCGATTCCAGAAGAAAAAAAACGCAAACCCTTAAACTGTTCTTGGTGATTCTGACAGCTTTAAGGCTTAGTTTTGATTGCAATATGTTCCTTACACCTCCAGCAATGTATTGGAAACAATAAAAGGCTTTGAATTGGCGTGGAAAGTAGAATGCAGTTTTCAAGTTTCTTTGATATTTTTCAATGTTGCATATGGCTTTCTTGCAGAGTTTTCACGTGTGATGCATTAGGGTTAGCTTCAGTATATATAATGGAAGGGAATTAGGTTAACTTCTGGCCAAGAAATCCATTGCATTATGATTTGTATATTTGATTTTCAATCAAATATTTTTCAATCTTTTTGATTGAAAAACCTTGCCAAATTGGGAGATTTTGGTCCCCTTGATGTGCACACGAAATCTCCAGCTTGTCTTGAGCTTATTTGCTTCACAAAAAGATTTGGAAATCATATCTTGATATTTTCCTACAATTAAATGAATTAAATGAATTAAAAATCAATTAAAAATCCAATTAATTAATAAAAATAAGAAAATAATTCAATTTAATCTCAATGGGTCGTGCATAAGCCTTGGACAAAGTTTCAAGAAGAAATTTGAGGCCCATTAGCAAAAATGAGGTGTTTTGAGCAAAGTTGACTTTTGCAAATTCACAAAAATTTCCCAACTTCTCCAATGCATATCTTGCTCAATTTTGATCCTATGAACATGTTATTGGACATTTTGGAAAGGTCTTGAAGTCCTATAACCAATGCCTTTGGTCCCATGTCATTTGGATTTACCAATCTCAAGTTATGGTCTTTGACTTAAAGTGCATTTTTGTTGACTTTATAAATTGACCTATAATGTAGAAATTGATAACTTTTTGTGAGAGCATTTCTTGGACTTGGAATGTGAAGATGAGTTGTAGGAAATGTCATCCCCTTCAAAATGAGCATTGGATGGGATTTTTCTGATGAACCATGAAAAGGTATGCCCTGGTCAAGATACAGTTGACTTTTCTGCTGTCCAAAAATAGTAACTTTTGCATCCTTGATGATTTTTGAGCCATGCTTGTGGAATCATGATCAAGACTTGATCAAATGATGATTGTGTACTCAAAATAATATGTTGACCAAAAATTCTGACTTTTGACTGCAAAATGACCATTTTGCCCCTGCAGTTGACAGTAGAGCAAATAGGGCTTTTGACTGTGGAATTTGACACTGTGAGTCTTGAGACTTGGCATGTAGATGCTTGACAATGTATATGAGCACATGTGACTTGCTTGAGCCATTGAAAACCTCAAATTCATTGAAGGAACCAAAACCCTAATTTTGACTGGCTTAGGAGGCATCTGGACTGTGCAACCCTTGAGGAATCTTGAAGAATATGGGAGGGCAAATTTTGGGGTACAACACCTACTATCCAAGCTTTCACATCGAAGTAACCCTACTATCCAGTTCCTTCTCATAGCCCTACTATCCAGGCTCACATCGAAGTAACCCTACTATCCAGGTTCCTTCTCACATCCCTACTATCCAGGCTTTCATATCGAAGTAACCCTACTATCCAGGTTCCTTCTCACAGCCCTACTATCCAGGCTTTCACATCAAAGTAACCCTACTATCAAGGTTCCTTCTCATAGCCCTACTATCCAGGCCTTCATATCGAAGTAACCCTACTATCCAGGTTCCTTCTCACAGCCCTACTATCCAGGCTTTTCATATCGAAGTAACCCTACTATCCAGGTTCCTTCTCATAACCCTACTATCCAGGTTCCTCCTCACAGCCCTACTATCTAGGATTTCACATCGAAGTAACCCTACTATCCAGGTTCCTTCTTGCAGCCCTACTATCCAGGCTTTTCATATCGAAGTAACACTACTATCTAGGTTCCTTCTCATAACCCTACTATCCAAGTTCCTTCTCACAGCCCTACTATCCAGGCTTTCACATCGAAGTAACCCTACTATCCAGGTTCCTTCTCACAGCCCTACTATTCAGGCTTTTCATATCAAAGTAACCCTACTATCCAGGTTCCTTCTCACAGCCCTACTATCCAGGCTTTTCATATCGAAGTAACCCTATTATCCAGGTTCCTTCTCACAACCCTACTATCCAGGCTTTTCATATCAAAGTAACCCTACTATCCAGGTTCCTTCTCACAGCCCTATTATCCAGGCTTTTCATATCAAAGCAACCCTACTATCCAGGTTCCTTCTCATAACCTTACTATCCGGGTTTTTTCCTCTATTATCCCTGGACAGCAGTCCACAATACTGTAAGACTGGGACCCGATCATACGCAATTGATTTCACATTTCCCCAGTAAGTCGCGGTGCAACATATACCCCGACCAAACACAAGATCACTCCCGCTTCCCAAACTGGAATCATTCCCCAGTAGAGTAACAGACAACTGAAGCTCCTAAAACACTATTTCTCTCAAGACAGAGACCAACATTCCCCAGCAAAGTCCTCCTCAACAACAGGTACACGGGTTCTCGCAAAGGAATCTCTTATGCGATCGACACTCCTCCAAATGGCATCTGTAAGCCCATTCTTGATATCGCAAGACAAGCACCACTTTATGCGAGTGCAAATTTCTGGGCACTCTAGTGTTCAATCATCTTCTACCTTCAGATCACGAAAGGCAGACAAGCCAATCTACATCCTCAGGTTTAAGAAGATTGAACAGGGGCAGCTGTTGTACCCCAAAATTTTCCCTCCCATATTTCTCAATACATGTCATGTGAGGTCCTCAAATTGCTCAAGGAGGTCCAAGAGTTGACCAGACAAACTCTCTCCTAAGGCAGTTTACCTCAAATTAGGGTTTCATTTTGCATCAAGATGCTTGAGTCCAAAGGATCCCAAATGCTCACAATTGTCCTAATATGTTCTCAAGATCATACATGTCAAGTTTCAAGCCTTGCAGAGGAAGTTTGCCCAGTTAATTGCTCAAATACCTAGAAATCGATTGTGCTAGGTCAAAAGTCAATTGTGGCCCACATACAGTCAAACTTCAAGATTTTTGGTCAGCATCTTCATTTTTAAGTATCATTCATTATTTTATCAAGGATTGATGATGATTCCTCAAGGATTGCTCACAATTCATCAAAACCCAAAAGTTGCTAAATTAGGGTTTTGTAGGAAAAGTCAACTCAACTTTGACCAAGCATAACTTTCTCATATTTTATCAGAAATGACCCATCCAAAGCTCATTTTGAAGAGGAGGCAATTCCCTACAATTAATATTCATCTCCCAAGTCCAGATTATGCACTCAAAAAAAGATATGAATTTTGACATTATAGGTCATTTTGAAAAGTCAACAAAAACACCTTTTGGGTCAAAGCTTCATAACATGAGTATAGAAGAGTCAATTGAGATGAGACCAAAAAGGTTGCTTAGGGGACATCCTAATATTTATAAAAAGTCCAAGAGCACCCTCATAGGGTCAAAATTGAAAGAGATATGCCTTATCAAAGTTGACCATTTTTGCAAAATTGCCAAAAGTCAAAATTGTCCAAAATTGCATTTTTGCTAAATGGGCCTAACTTTTTATGCTTGCACTGAGCTTGTGATGTGATCCACGACCCATGAACCCTTCCACTTGTCTTTCTTTTATTTTATTATTTATTTTTGATTTTATTTCATTTAAATCAAATAAAATCAATATAAAATAATGAAAATATCAAAATCAATTAAACCTTGAGATTTTGTGCATGATTAGAGTTATTATACAGCTGGTGGCAAGATCAAATCGTGCAAGGCTTCATGTGGACAGAAAAAGATTGAAAATGCTTGTTTTGGAAAGATTTGGTGCAAGGAATAAATCAATGGTCAATCTTCGTAAATGGCAAAGATTTGATGCAAATTTTTACCCTAATGCACTCTATTATAGATAGTGAACAAAGGCAGGCCAAAAGGGAGGTTAGAAGCATTCGTGCCGAGGTGAAAGAAAAACTCAAAAATTGCAAGAAAAGTGGTGATCCAATTCCTATACTAGAGGCCAATTCGTGCCGTTCTCAGATTACCAATTGATTGCTAGACATCTCCAGATGGAATCTCACCCATTTGCAAACTCCCTCACGCTTGGAATTGCAAGAGACAGGTATCACGGCATGCTTCCAATTTCGAATTTAGTGTTATTGATTCACTCATCCATTGCGTATTCCAATGATATATTCGCGTTTGTCTTTGAGTTTGCAAGCTTTTGATACCATTTAATTATATTTCTAATACTTGTATGAACATCTGCCATAGCTAGGTTTTGTTTTGTTGTTTTGGGGCTTTTAAATGCAGGAACAATTGGCCCTAATGAAGGATACCATTGTGATCAGAGGGTCAAACCCAGTTGATCCATGGTCTTGAAACTTATTTATATTGCTTGTATGCAATTTTTGAAACACACAGGGTTATAGCTACAACGCCATGTCTATAGGTAAAGGTTCAGAGTTTTAAACGACGGTTCCAGGGAAGAAGACGATAGCGTGTCACAGCCTGATTGGCTGATTCAAATTCTGGAGCGTTATTCTGGCCAGAAACCTGTAGATCTGATATATATTATTTGTTTCCATTATATTAATAAACTAACGTCTAGTGCAGTTGGTCAGAAGAAGGAAGTCAGAAGCTCATTGTTCTGGGTTCGATCCTAGGCATGAGCTTTTGGTATTTTCTCCTTTGTTTTCGCCAAAGACAACATGTGCATCTTCTGAGGATCATCACCTTCTGGATCCACTAGCCATCATCAGATCCAGTGCATCATCTTTCTGATCCATTAGCCAGGACCAGATCCAGCGCATCATCTTCTGGATCCCAGTCAGAACCAGACCTAGCACGTGCAGGCCATCATCTTTTGGATCCACCAGTCAGAGCCAGATCCAGTGCACCCTATCTTCTGAGGGTCATCATCTGTTGGATCCACCATCCAGGAGCAGGCCCAGAGTCCCCATCTTCTAAGGGCCACCATCTTTTGGACCATCATCCTCTGATCAGAACCGCTGACAGCAGGCCCTTGGGTTATTTCTTTTTTTTTTTCTTTAATTATTCTGTTTGTTTTTATCAACACCAAAATTATTTTCTAAAATTGACCAATCAAAAAATCACGGAAAGAAGACTTATTTGCTTAATAAATGTTTTTTTTAAGTAATTAGTTTAATTAATTTAAGGCAATTCTAATTTCTTTCACAATTAAAATTAATTAGAATTTAGGATTTTCTTTTTTTTATTCAATTATTTCATTACTTTCTTAAATAACAAAAATGACAAAAAAAACATGTTTACTTTAATCAATTACAATTAGGTTCATTCAAGGGTCAAAACCCTAGTCACTTCGCATTTAATTCGCCGCACGCTGATTATTTATTTTTGCCAATATTGTTGTAATTGTTCATGGTTTGTAATAGTTTAATCTAGGGCTTTTATTTATCGCGTTTTCCCGGGTTTTTTGGATATGTAATTAATCCCTTTCCCCGAAGCCTTGTAATAGCGTATATTTACTTTCTTGCATTTTAATTCTCGCAAATATTTAACTGTCTAGATGTATGCTAATAGGATTGAATGACAAGAATGTATGGCAAATTAATCCAGTTAGAAAACCCTAATGTGCAAAGATAAATAAGTGAAACCAATAACTCACACATATCACTCTTAGGGTATACTCTCACTTTGGTTGCCTTCGGTAAATGATCATTAAGTATAGGGTGTCTTAGTGGTTGCCCTCCTGTCTAACAAAGATCAAATGTCCCATTCGGAAATGTTGCCTTGGAAGTGTTGCCTCGGATATGATCTTAAGACTCTAGGGTAATTACTAAGGTGTCCTATCATTGCTTTAGTGATCGTACGTCCCTTACGAATTGACCCTTACAAATCCAATGACGGTGTTACCTACTTCTCAATAGTGGGATAGCGCTGTCTAAAGGAAACGAGAATAGAAACAATCTTTTTTCGAGTAGGTAGATGCTAATAGGTACTTGCTCAAATCAAAACTTTTCACACTTACACATTTCAAAACAATTTTCATAACAACTTTGTCACACCCTTGAGGACTGATATAAGGGTTATCACGAAGTTAAAACTCTTTTCAAAACAAGCACACACACAAGCAATTTTAAAAGATGAGCAAGTACCTAAGAGCCCATGGAAAACCATGGATAGAAAGGGTGTTAACACCTTCCCTTCTATAATCTACCCCCCATACTCAGAATATCTCGAAAAAGGATTTTTTATGTACTTTTTTCCTTTCCGGTTGGATAAAATAAAATTCGGTGGCGACTCTTGCTTACCGCGACATTTTGCAAATAAAAAACGCAAAATGAAAACCAACATTTCAAAACAGTCGGTTCTGCCACCGTATCACACTGAGGAAGACAGAAAAGAGATTAAAATAGGTGCAAATCTAGAGTTTAGCATCAAACAGAGGTTGATACAGATGTTGCACGACTATGTTGAGATCTTCACCTGGTCCTATGAAGACATGCCTGGTTTGGACACTAATATTGTGGTACATTGTCTGCCGACTAAAGAAGACTGTCCTCTGGTTAAGCCGAAGGTTCGCCGTATGCGTCCCAAAATGTCAGAGAAGATCAAGGCAGAGGTCATGAAATAGTTCGACGCAGGATTCTTAGCTGTCACTTCATATCCACAGTGGGTTGCCAATGTCGTTCCGATACCTAAGAAGGACGGTAAGGTACGGATGTGTGTAGATTATAGAGATCTGAATCGGGCAAGCCCCAAGGATGACTTCCCACTTCCTCACATTGATGTTCTGGTCGACAACACCGCGCAACATACAATCTTCTCCTTCATGGATGGTTTCTCTGGCTACAACCAGATCAAGATGGCTCCTAAAGACATGGAGAAGACAACCTTTGTTACACAGTGGAGAACCTTCTGCTACAAGGTGATGTTTTTTAGGTTGAAGAATTCTGGGGAAACTTATCAGCGCGCCATGGTCGCTTTGTTCCACGATATGATTCACCATGAAGTCGAAGTTTATGTTGATGATATGATAGCCAGGTCTCAGACTGAGGAAGAGCACCTTGATCATCTCCAGAAATTGTTTGACAGGTTGAAGGCATACAAGCTGAGGTTGAATCCAAACAAGTGTACCTTCAGGGTAAGGTCTGGTAAGCTTCTGGGTTTCATCGTCAGTGACAAGGGTATTCAGGTAGACCTTGAGAAGGTAAAGGCCATACAAGAGATGTTGGCTCCCCGCATAGAGAAAGAGGTTAGAGGTTTCTTGGGACGTCTGAATTATATCGCCAGGTTCATTTCACATCTGACTGCTACTTGTGAGCCAATCTTCAAGCTTCTGAAGAAAGATCAAGTGGTAAAGTGGAATGATGAATGCCAAACCGCTTTTGAAAGAATCAAGGAATACCTTCAAGAACCACCAATTTTGATGCCTCCGGTTGAAGGAAGACCGTTGATATTATACTTGGCAGTGCTAGAAAATTCAATGGGGTGTGTGTTGGGGCAGCATGACGAGTCTGGTCGGAAAGATCACGCCATTTACTACCTTAGCAAAAAGTTTACCGACTGTGAGACACGATACTCATTGCTCGAGAAAACTTGTTGCGCTTTGGCATGGGCTGCTCGCCGACTGAGACAGTATATGCTGACTCACACTACCTTGTTGATATCAAAGATGGATCTGATCAAGTATATTTTCGAGAAGCCTGCTCTCTCCGGAAGGATAGCGATGTGGAAGATGATCTTAACTGAGTACGACATACAATACACAACCCAAAAATCAATAAAGGGGAGTGTATTGGCTGGTCATTTGGCTCATCAGGCCGTGAATGACTACCAGTCTATGAATTTTGAGGTTCCGGATGAGAATATCATGTTAGTGACTGACTACAAAGAACCTGGACCGGATGAAGGACCCGAGGAAGGATCCCTATGGTCTATGTATTTTAATGGAGCCTCAAACCCACTGGGTAACGGCATTGGGGCTGTAATTATATCTCCCGAGGGCTGTCATACTTCGTTCACCGCCCGATTATGTTTCAACTATACCAACAACATGGCGGAGTATGAAGCATTTATCATGGGTCTTCGAGCTGCTATTGACCTGAGGATTAAGTTCTTAAGTGTATTCGGGGATTCCTCTCTGGTGATAAGTCCGATCAAAGGCGAGTGAGATACGAAGCACCGGAACCTTATTCCTTACAAAGAGTATGTACTGACATTGCTCCCACACTTTGAGGAGGTAACCTTTAAACATTTCCCACGAGAGAAGAACCAGTTAGCGGACGCGCTAGCTACCATGTCTTCTAAGTTCAAGGTTAGGTGGGATAACGAAGCTCCCCTAATCACTATTGAGAGGTTGGATGAACCAGCACATTGTTGCGAGATCGATACCGAAGAAGTGGCAGATAAACCTTAGTTTCATGAAGTTAAAAGGTATCTTGAGGCTCAAGATTATCCCGAAGGGGCATCTGTCAATGATAAGAAGTTTCTGAGAAGGTTCGCTGCAAATTTCTTCCTCAGTAATGGGATCCTCTATAAACGCAACCATGACTCCACACTATTACGGTGTGTAGACAAAAATGAAGCAGAAAGGATCATGACAGATCTACATGAAGGCACTTTCAGAACCTATTCTCGTGGACATACCATGGCTAAGATGATCCTACGGGAAGGATACTATTGGTCCAGTATGGAAGCCGACTGTTATCAGCACTCTCGAACTTGTCATAAGTGCCAAATTTATGCTGATAAGGTGCATGTGCCTCCAGTCCCCTTAAACGTCTTGACAGCTCCTTGACCCTTTGCAATGTGGGGTATCGATATAATCAGAGAAATCAGGCCCACCGCTTCCAATGGACATCACTTCATCTTGGTAGCTATTGATTACTTCACGAAGTGGGTTGAGGCAGCTTCCTTCGCAACAGTAACCAAGAATGTTGTGGCGTGGTTTATCCGACATAATCTGATATGTCGATATGGTGTGCCAGAGAGAATTATTACTGACAATGGTACGAATCTCAACAACACAATGATCACCGAGCTTTGTAAACAGTTCAAGATACAAAATCATAATTCTTCTCCCTACCGCCTGAAGATGAATGGCGTTGTTGAAGCAACTAACAAGAACATCAAAAAGATTGTACAAAAGATGACAGTGACATATAAAGACTGGCATGAGATGTTACCATTTGCTCTTCATGGGTATCGTACCTCAGCATGAACGTCGACAGGGGAAACCCCCTATTCTCCGGTATATGGCATGGAGGCAGTCCTACCCATCGAAGTCCAGATACCTTCTCTCAGGATTATGAAGGATGCAGGTTTGTACAAAGGCGACTGGATCCGAACCTGACTTGATCATTTAAATCTAATCGATGAGAAGAGACTTACTGCTATCTGTCATGGTCAGACGTATCAAAAGCGAATGATTAAGGCTTTTAACAAGAAAGTCAGGCATCAAGAATATCAAGTCGGGGATCTAGTGATCAAACGCATCATACTGCCGCAAGGTGATCCCAGGGGCAAATGGACCCCCACGTACGAAGGGCCATTTGTGGTTAAGAACATTTTCTCTGGAGGAGCTATGATTCTAACCACCATGGACGGTGACGACCTTCCTCACCCTATAAATGCAGACATAGTGAAAAGATACTACGCATAATCAAAGACCCGCTAGGTCGACTGGCCTAGGCAAAAATAAGGGCTTCCCAGCGAACCAAAAGGGTTCGGGCAAAAGTAAGGGATGAAAATGAAAAAAAATATGTACATTCGGCAAGTCAAAAACCCGAAAGGGCCGCTTGGCAAAAAAGGGTATCCCGGTGGACTGAAAACCCGAAAGGGCGGTCCAGGTAAAAGTTAAGGATTGAAGCGTATCATTATTTCTCATAGGTTCATCTTACGACCAGACTTCGGTATCGACTATCAAGCTCAGACGGCACCAATCAATCTGATCAACCTTCGGCCAAGTAGCAAAGTGATGAGTCGCTTGAAGATATAAAGGCGATAGCAGAGTTGGAACCTAATGGGGTCGTTTCACATAGCTGTTTTTCTTTCTTTTACACAAATTGTATAATTTTTGTCTTTCGGCAGCGTTCTCTTACTAGAGCATCAACCTCTTTGTACAAAAACGCCTATTACAAGCCAACTTCAAAAATCAATACAAGTCATTTTCACAAGAAACTTCAGTCTGTTTTTCTTTTTCGGTTTTGTTTTACGAGAACATCCAATGACTTATTTTTGATATATGCATTTGAAAATGATTGCTGCTCATAAATATTTACATAAGAAACAAAAGACAATTACTCGTAATTCCAGAAACAGGAAAAAACAAGAAGTACCAAATCCTACAGTTACTCTGCCCAGCATGTATCGGGATAGAGCCAGCTTGGGAACATAATTATTGGTACATACACTCCCCACAGAGTAAAAGTATCCAAAGACATTGATGTCAGCTTCCTCGAAACAGGACATAACTATACCCAGCTGAGGTTCATAATCGCGGGCGAGTCAGTAAATTTCATCCCCCAAGCGGAGTTTATTTCTACGGATATAGAAGCTCAATCTCCAATAGAGCTCATCATCTCCAGCAACGGAATTTCATCCCCAACTGAGTTTATTCCTCCAGATCAGCAGGTCTACCAACAGGGTATCTCCTCCCACTAAGTTTGGTCCCCGCAGAGTTATTCTTCAGCATCTCTTTCCGACAGAATATTTACAAATCTCTAGTAACTGTCAGGGATTTATTTTCCCAGACGCGAGCATACCCCGATAGCATTTCACGAACATACATCATGACATACACATGCATATCATATATAGCATAATCTCATATATTTTGAGAACATCATCTCACCTTGCATTTCATGCATCGCATATAACTAACCCTGATATCTTTTCAGGAAAAGAAGATTAGCTTCAATAAGTTCAGCAGTTATACAAGTCACATCTACAGACGAATAATGGAAACTCAGTCCCCGAAATCAAATGGGTCAACTAATCTATATTATCGCTTCGAAGTAACCCTACTATCCAGTTTCCTTCTCACAGCCCTACTATCCAGGCTCTCATATCGAAGTAACCCTACTATCCAGGTTCCTTTCACAACCCTACTATCCAGTATTTTATATCGAAGTAACCCTACTATCCAGGTTCCTTCTCACAACCCTACTATCCAGGCTTTCATTTCGAAGTAACCCTACTATCCAGGTTCCTTTTCACAACCCAACTATCTAGGCTTTCATTTCGAAGTAACCCTATGACCTAGGTTCCTTCTCGCAGCCCTACTATCCAGGCTTTCATATCGAAGTAACCCTAAGACCCAAGTTCCTTCTCACAACCCTACTATCCAGGCTTTCGTATCGAAGTAACCCTACTATCCAGGTTCCTTCTCATAGCCCTACTATCCAAGCTTTCATATCGAAGTAACCCTACTATCCAGGTTCCTTCTCACATCCCTACTATCCAGGCTTTCATATCGAAGTAACCCTACGACCCAGGTTCCTTCTCACAGCTCTACTATCCAGGATTTCATATCGAAGTAACCCTACTATCCAGGTTCCTTCTTATAGCCATACTATCCAGGCTTTCATATCTAAGTAACCCTACGACCCAGGTTCCTTCTCACAGCCCTACTATCCAAGCTTTCATATCGAAGTAACCCTACGACCCAGGTTCCTTCTCACAGACCTACTATCCAAGCTTTCATATCGAAGTAACCCTACTATCCAGGTTCCTTCTCACAGCCCTACTATCCAAGTTTTCATATCGAAGTAACCCTACGACCCAGGTTCCTTCTCACATCCCTAATATCCAAGCTTTCATATCGAAGTAACCCTACGACCCAGGTTCCTTCTCACAACCCTACTATCCAGGCTTTCATATCAAAGTAACCCTATGACCCAGGTTCCTTCTCACAACCTTACTATCCAGGCTTTCATATCGAAGTAACCCTACTATCCTGGTTCCTTCTCACAACCCTAATATCCAGGCTTTCATATCGAAGTAACCCTACTATCTAGGTTCCTTCTCACAGCCCTACTATCATGGTTTCATATCAAAGTAACCCTACTATCCAGGTTCCTTCTCACAACCCTACTATCCAGGCTTTCATATCGAAGTAACCCTACTATCCATGTTCCTTCTCACAACCCTACTATCCAGGCTTTCATATCGAAGTAACCCTACTACCCAGGTTCCTTCTCACAGCCCTACTATCCAGGCTTTTATATCGAAGTAACCCTACTATCCAGGTTCCTTCTCACAGCCACACTATCCAGGCTTTCATATTGAAGTAACCCTACTATCTAGGTTCCTTCTCACGGCCCTACTATCCAGGCTTTCATATAGAAGCAACCCTACTATCCAAGTTCCTTCTCATAACCTTACTATCGAGGTTCCTTCTCTCTTATCTCCAGACAACAGTTTACAACACTGTAAGACCGATACCTGATCAAACACGATTGGTTTTGCATTTCCCCAGTAAGTCGTGGTACAGCCTGTACATCAACCAGATATGCAGTCCACTTACGCTTCCTCAAGCAAGAGTTATTTCCCTAGTAGATTAACGGACAACTGAAGCTCCTAAAGTTTTATTTCTCCCAAGACAAATACCAATGTTCCTCAGCAGATTCCTCATGAACAACAGCAACAGGGACTCTCGTCAAAGGAATATCTCAGAAATTAACATTCTTTAGATGGCATCTTTAAGCCCATCTCTTACAATTCTCTGTCGCATCCAGGATGGCATCTTTAAGCCCATCTCTGACAATCTTACATTATCGACCTCCAAATGGCATCTTTAAGCCCATTCCCGATATCACAAATCAAGTTCCACTTCATATGAGTGCAAATTTCTGGGCACTCTAGTGTTCAATCATCTTCCACCTTCATATCACGAAAGGCAGGCTAGCCAATCTACATCCTCAGGTTTAAGAATATTGAACAGGGTCAGCTGTTGTACCCCAAAATTTTCCCTCTCATTTTACTCAATGCATGTCCATTGAGATCCTCAATTTGCTCAAGTTTGCCCAAGAGTTGACTATACAAACTCTCTACTAAGGCAGTGTACCTCAAATTAGGGTTTCCATTTTCATCAAGATAGGTGGACCCCAAAGGTATCATATGCTCTCCATGGTCTTAATATGTTCTCAAGACCCTACATGTCAAGTTTCATGCCTGGCACAAGAAGTTGGCTCAGTCAACTACTCAGATACTTGGGAATCGATTGTATTAGGTCAAAAGTCAACTGTGACCCACATACAGTCAAACTTCAATATTTTTGGGCAACATTAACATTTTGAAGTGACTTTCATCATTTAATCAAGGGTTGATCATGATTCTCCAAGGAATTCTCCAAATTCATCAAAACCCAAAAGTTGCTAAATTAGGGTTTCTCAGTAAAAGTCAACCAAACTTTGACCAAGCATAACTTCCGCATGCTTCATCAGAAATTTTCCATCCTAAGCTCATTTTGAAGATGATGCAATTCCCTACAATTCATATTCAGCTCACAAGTTCAAAATATGCACTCATATAAAGATATGAATTTCTACATTATGGGTCATTTTGAAAAGTCAACAAAAACACCTTTTGGGTCAAAGCTTCTTACATGAACATGGAAGACTCAATTGAGAAGATACCCAAAAAGTTTGCTTAGGGGACATCCTAAGCTTTCTAAAAAGTCCAAGAACACCTCTCTAGGATTAAAATTAGAGGAGATATGCCTTATCAAAGTGGACCTTTTTTGCAAAATTGCCAAAAGTCAAATGTGCTCAAAAATGCATTTTTTTGCTAAATGGGCCAAACTTTTTATGCTTGCACCTCACTTATAATGTGGTCCACGACTCAAATATTCACCCACACATTATTGTCTTCATTTTTCAATTTATTTTGATTTTTTATTAATTAAAAATTGAATTAAATCAAATAATTGATGAATAATAGCAAATATATGATTTGATTTGGTTTTTGGATAGGTTGGCAATCAAAACATGCTGAATTATCACGGCTAAAACGAATCAAGCATAATTGGTACAAGAAAGGGATGATTTGGCTCAAAATAGCAAGTTTACATGTAGCTTGAAAATCAAATCAAATCTCTCATAATTGCCAAGATTTAATCCAAGTTTTTAACCCTAATTCATCCCTAGATATATATTGGACAAGAACAAAGCAGAAAACAGGGTTTATGCAGTCCTGAAAAGCACAAAACAAAACGTGGATTTCTTGCAAAAAGTGGGATTCAGTTTTCAGGCTATAGGGCGATTCAAGGCAATTTGAAGCTAGCAATCTCTTCCTGGGCGTGCATAGAAGCTATTCCAATCATTCACAAGTCATCAAACCACCAGAATCACTAGCTATACATCAAAGTTTGCATCCTCTGAACTCAAACTTGTTCCTCCAGTTTTACGCATTTTTAATCTAATTTGCTTGCATATACATATTTAGGATCATGCTAGGAAGCTTTTTGATAGCCTGAATTTTATTTTTGATGCAGGAATAACTACTTGCCATAGTTAGGGTTCGTGAGCTCCAAATTAGGGAACCCTAGCTAGAGGCAGAATTGGGCCAAATTAAGGGCCTCTTCATGTTCAGGGGGTGAAGTATGTTTGATTCATGCCCTTGAATGGAATTTATATTTCTTGAATTTTGTTTTAAGATTTTTATAGGTTTTAGCCACACATAAGAAATCGTCACTATAGACTATAATGACGAGTTTGTCTGTAGGTAAAGGGTCAATTCCAAAAGCGATGGTTCCCTGGAGAAGACGATGGCGTGGCAATCATTCATTCGCCTGTTTGAAAATTCGCGCGCATGGGGTTTGGCCATTAGTTTTCTTTATATCATATTTTATTTTTATTGTATTAACAACAAGTCATAATAGCGCAGCTGGTAAGGCATGTGGTTGGTAAGCACAAGGACCTGGGTTCGATCCCAGGTCCCAGCAACGCCTATTTTCCTATTTTCTGAATGCAGATTGCATGCACTTCTTATCAAAGGCCCCACTATACTCCACCAATCTCTAGCCAATGGACTCATCATCCATTCAATCCAACGCACAGGCAGTGAGGGACCATGATGCACCCTCAAGTCAACGCTACAAGGAATCAAATACTGACCGGGCTTGAAGCGTTTTTGGGCCTAGAAAATTCAGATTGGCACCCCCCCCTTTTTGCTAGCATACAGGCCCAGTTTGTAGTTTCTTTTTATTTTCTTTTTTTATTTCTTTAATTATTTTCTTTAATTGTTTTAATTAATTAACACAAAAATTATTATTTTTTTCATAAAATCAACAAATCATAAAAAAGAGTTTTTTTATAATATTTATTTAATATAATTAGTAAGTTAGGTAAATTTAATTTTTGTTTCGTTTAAAATTAAATAGAAATTAGGTTTTAAATTTTGTAATTAAATTGTTACTTTTCTCAAATAAAACACCACAAAAATACACAAAATCTTTTTTTTTACAAAATATTTTATTTTATTGAAATTATTTAATTTGGTTTAGATTAGGTTAATTTCAATTTCTTTTTATAATTAAAATAGTTAGAATTAGGGTTTTAGTCGTACATAACTTAATTAATTCTTTTCTCAAAAATAACTTGATTACTTTTCAATTAGATTTTAGGGTTTTCAATTTCTCCTCGCATTTAATTTGCCACGCGCATTTTAATTTATCATTATTGTAACTGTTTCGAGTTTGTAATAGTTTTAATTAGGGTTTTAAATTCTGCACTTTTATTTCCCGTCAAGACAATTATGTAACTGTCAAAGCCTTGTAATAGCTAGATTTATTTTTCGCACTTTAAATTCCTGCAAATATTTAACTGTCTAGATGTATGCTAATAGGATTGTATGGAAAGATTACTTGAAATTAAAACGGTAGATCACCTAATGTACAAAGATTAAATAACTGGAACAATTCATATGCACATATTCACTCCTAGGGTTTACCTCACTTCGGTTGCCTTCGGTAAAACAGTCATTAAGCATAGGAGATTTTAGTGGTTGCCCTCCTGTGTAAGAGATCAAAATGTCCCGTTCGAATGTTGCCTTAGAAATGTTGCCTCGGAAAGATCTTAAGACTCTAGGGTTGCTACTAAAGTTTTCCAACTGTTGCTTTAGTGATTGTACTTGTCCCTTTCGAATGTCCCTTACAACTCCAACAACGGGGCTACCTACTCCTTAATAGTAGGATAATGTTGTCTAAAGGAAACGAGAACGAACAATCTTTTTTCGAGTAGGTAGAATCTTAAGTACTTGCTCAATAAAAACTTTTCACACCAACACCTTTCAAAACAAACCTCGTCACACCCTTGAGGACTGATACAAGGGTTATCATGAAGTAAAACACTTCCAAAACAAGCACACACAAGCAATTTGAAAAATAAGCAAAGTACCTAAGAGCCCATGGAAAACCATGGATAGAAAGGGTGCTAACACCTTCCCTTTCTATAATTTACCCCCCGTACTCAAAATATCTCGAAAAAAGGTTTTTTCTGTTCTTTTTCCTTTTCCATGATTGGATAAAATAAAAGTTGGTGGAGACTCTTGCTTACCGTGACATTTTGCGAACAAAAACGTATAACGCAAAATAGTATTAAACAGTTGGTTCTGCCACCGTATCACACCAGTCAATTGGGATCTATTGCGTCTTGGTCTTTCTCAAGATCAAAAGAAGAGAATGGGTTAAATCAACAACAAACTGTTAGTTTTTATAGGGTTGCTCTTGGAACACTTCTCTTGTATCAACTTTTGCATAGTAAGAATTATCCTAATTCCAAATTGGAATTAGACGTAGATGTACCCTAACACGAGAACGAAAGTGGGGAATTGTGTAGACAAATCCTCGTGTCTGTTTTTCTTATCACTTTACTTGCTTTAATTTTCATCAATCAATTTTTCTAATAGCATTGAACAATCGATCAACTCGTAGGAATTTATCCATGATTGTTTTTATTTTGACTTATGTGTTGATTTGCTTATAATCATTTTTTATTATAAGTGCTTTTTTATATGAACAAAACTCAAAGGAAAATTCTGAAAATTTAGTTACTTTTTGAAAGTTATTCTTGTTCAAGCAAATGATGTCATTGAGGTATAGTGGCGATTCACCAATGACCGATCACTTGAACACTTTCCAAGGGATTCTAAATTAATTACCAATAATTAATCTTATTTTTGGTGATGAAATTCAAGGTTTGCGGCTTCTTGGTACTTTGCCTAATTCTTGTGAGACTTTTAGGACATCCTTGTCTAACTCTGCTCTAAATGGTATCATCTTAATGGACTTGGCTAAAAGTAGTGTGTTGAATGAGGAGTTGAGGCGTAAGTCACAAGGTTCTACTTCACATTCCAAGATGTTGGTTATCGAATCAAGGGGGCAACATCAAATTAGGGGTTCAAGTAATCGGGAGAATTCATGTGGTAAATCACAAGGAGGCTCTAATAGAATTTTTCATATTGAGTGTCATCATTATAGAGAAAAGAGACACATAAAGAGGAATTGTCATAAGTTGAAAAGGGGAAACAAGAAGAAGAACTACAACAATGACAAAAAGGAAGGTAACAATAATGAGGATGTTGCTATTGTTGATGATTTTTTTGTTGTTTATGATAGTTGTGTACATAATATTAATCTATCATGTGATGAGATGGATTGGGTGGTTGACAGTGGTGCTTCTACTCATGCAACCTCGAGACGTGATCTTTTTTCAAATTAAGAGACCAATGACTTTGGGGTTTGTTTGTATGTGAAATAATGTGCAAGCTAATGTCATCATAATATGAGATATTTGTGTTGAAACTACCAATGGGACTACTCTAGTTCTCAAAGGTGTGAAACACATTCCAGAACTTCAATTAAATCTTTTATCTGTTGGAAAGTTAGATAATGAAGGATGTGATAATTCTTATTCGGGAAATAAATGGAAGTTAAAGAAAGGCTCAATGGTGGTTGATAAAATAAAAAGGAATTTGAACTTGTATATCGTCCAACTTGGGGTTTCAAAGTGCTACATCAACACTTGTGACAATGATAGCTCATCTGAATTATGGCACAAGCATTTGGGTCATATGAGTGAAAAAGGTTTGACCATTTTTAGAAAAAAAGAATGTATTGTATGGTGTCTCCAATGCAAAGTTGAGAAAGTGTTCACTTTGGAGGGTAGGCAAAGGCGAGTTTTCTTTATGTCGTCTGAACCAAAGAGGAAATCGAAAGTGTTGGATTTAGTAATTTTGGTTGTGTGTGGTAGATGAAGACACAATCACTTTGTGGTGCATATTACTTTGTGACTTTCATTGATTATTATTCTCAGAAAACATGGGCTTATACCTTGAAGACAAAAAATCAATTGTCAGATACCTTCAAGCCGTTTCAAGCATCAGTTGAAAGAGAAACGGGGAAAAAGCTCAAGTGTTTCTAAACTGATAATCAAGGAGACTATGTTGGACCTTTCAACAAGTATTTTCAAGATCAAGGTATACGTCATCAAAGGTCTCCTCCAAAGACACCACAATTGAATATGGGTTAGCCGAATGAATGAATAGAACTTTGGTGGAAAGGATGAGATGTTTACTTTCTCAATCAAAGTTGTCGAAATACTTCAGGGGAGAAGCATTGAGCACGGATGTACATATTTTAAACCTCACTCCATGTGTTTCATTAAAGTTTGATGTTCCAAATCATGTTTGGAGTGGTAAAGATGTTTCCTACGACCATCTTCGGGTGTTTGGGTGCATGGCTTATATGCGCATTTTGAAGGATGAGAGATTGAAATTGGATGACAAGTAGAAGAAATTTGTGTTTGTTGGGTATGTATTTGATGAGTTTCAGTATTGATTCTTTGATTTGGTTCAACAAAAGCTTATTCATAGTTGTGATGTCGTATTAATGGAGGATTATACCATTGAAGACATCGACAAAGTTGAGAATAAGGATCCAACTTTTAAACATGAAGAAATGGTTTATATGGACTCAACTACCATTTCTCATACCCATATCACTTTCGAAGATGTTCAAATTGAAAACCAAGGTATGGATTTGAATGTTGATCATGTTTTAAATCCTAATGATATTGTTGATGTAGGTGTTATGGAAGATGTTGTTGAAAATGAGGTTGATCAAAAGGTTGAAAGTTTTAAGAAATTGGTTACTTCTAATGAGTTAAGATGTTCTACTCGTGATAAAAGGCCTTATCTTCGATACCCCTTGAACGAGTATGTTTTTCTTACTGATGGTGGAGAACCCAAAAACTTTAAATAAGTTTTAGAGGATGAGAATAAAAAGGAGTGGATGGATGCTATGGAGGATGAAATGTAATCACTTCGTGAGAATAATACCTGTAAATTAATGAAGTTGCCAAAGGGTAAGAGAGAATTGAAAAATAGATGAGTTTATCGAATTAAGCAAGATAAGTTTACTTCTCAAAGAAGATATAAGGCTCGCTTAGTGGTAAAAGGTTTTAAACAATGGGAAGGTGTTGAATTTGGTGAGATTATTTCCATGGATGTGAATATTAAATCTATTAGAGTGGTTCTTGGGCTAGCCGTTAGTCTTGATTTGGAAGTAGAGCAAATGGACGTGAAAACGACTTTCTGACATGGTAATCTACATGAAGAAATTTACATGGAGCAATTGGATGGATTCCGAGAGAAGGGAAAATAAGACTATGTTTGAAAATTGGAAAAAGTATTTCTAGTTTGAAACAAGCACCTCACTAATTATATCAAAAGTTTAACTCTGTGATGATTGAACATGGGTACAAGATGACCAAGCTTGATCATTACGTGTTTTTCTGGAATTTCTCTGAAGGTAATTTCATTATTCTCTTGATTTATGTGGATGATATGCTAATTTTTTAACATAATATTTCAAGAATTAAATAGTTGAATAACACCTTGAGTGAATCTTTTGTTATGAAGGATTTAGGAGAGGCTTGGAAAATTCTTGGTATTGAAATTGTTCGAGATCGAAATGTGAAGAAGTTATACTTGCCACAAGAAATGTATGTGGAGAAAGTTCTTATGTGTTTTAGTATATATAAGGCTAAAGCCGTGAGAATTCCACTTACTTCTCATTTCAAGCTTAGTGTGATCGGTGGAAATAGAACTGACTGTTTTGGAATGCTGGTTCGCGAAATGTCGCGGTAAGCAAGAGTCGCCACCGTCTTTTATTTTCTCCAACAAGGAAAGGACAAAAGCACAGCAAAATTCCTTTTCGAGATGTTTCTCGGTTCGGGAGGTAGATTATAGAAAGGGAAGGTGTTAGCACCCTTTCTATCCGTGGTTATCCACGGGCTCTTAGGTACTTGCTCACTATGTTTTCAAAAATGTTTGCTTTTCTTGTGTTTGTGGGTTTTGAAAAAGTTTGTTTGAAAACTTCGTTTTGACTCTTGTATCAGTCCTCAAGAGTGTCATGAAGTGTTTGTTTGAAAACTTTTGTCAGAAAAGTGTAAGTGCGAAAAGTATTTTTGTTTTTGTTTTGAAAGAGCAAGTACCTTAGAACCTCTACCTACTCAAAAGAAATTAAGCTGTGTAAATGTCCTTTAGACAGTACTATCCCACTATTGAGAAGTAGGTAGCACCGTCGTTGGAGTTATTCGGGTCAATTCGATTATAGGGACATGTGGTCACCAAAGCAATAGTAGGACGCCTTAGCGGTAACCCTAATGTCCTAGATCCTTTTTATCCGAGGCAACCGTTTTGAGGCAACTTGGATCTTTAGACAGGAGGGCGACCTCTAAAACACCCTATATTCAATGACCACGTTGAGGCAACCAAGTGAGGCGTACCCTAGGAGTGGCATGTGCGAGTGTGTTAGGATTCAGTTTATATTATCTTGGCACATTTTATGGTGAGCTACGTTTTGGTTTTATTTTGAGAACAAGTCTTGTCATGCATAACAGTTAATAATTGTGCGGAAAGTAAATTGCGGAAAGTAAATCTACGCTATTACAAGGCGTCGGGTATTTACATCGCCAAAAGCAACCCTTGAAAAGTAAAATGCGAGAAAATAAAAGAAAGCGATAAAAGGTCCTAATTAACGCTATTACATCCTCGGAGCAAATACATAAATATGATCAAAAATTAATATGCGCGAAAGAAAATTGGATCGGAGAAGTCCTTAGGGTTTTGACCCTTTTTTGTGAAAGAAAGAAATTTTAGTCCTTTTTGCATTTAATTAAACCTAATTCTAATTAATTAATTAATTAAAAGAAAAAGAGTATTTTTTAGTTTTTTAATGTTTTAATGAAATAAAAGAAAAGAAATTAAAATTGTCAAGAAAACCCTAATTCTAATGTTGATTTTAAATTATTGAGAAAAAAGTCAAAGTTAACCTAATTAACTAAATTAATCTATGTTAGTATTTATTTACAAAAATAATAAATTAATAGTGAAATTAATAAATAATAAAAATAATAATAAAATATTGTTTTCTGAATTTATTATGAAAATAATTAATTATGTTAGTTAAATAAATATAATAATAATAATAATTAGTAAAAGAATTAAATAAATAGAAAACATAAAGAGAAAAAGGAAAAGAACCCAGGGGGGTGTTGGCCTGCTTTAGAGGTTTGTTAGCAATTCTGGCCCATTAACCTCAAGTCTGCTTTGACTTTGGAGATTAACTGTGCGTGCATTGACTGGGGAGTACCATGGTCATCATCTCATGGCCATTAGATGTGAGCTGGAAGACACCTGGCGCCTGGGATATGAGAGTGTATGGTGGAATGCTTTGGGAAGCCTGCACACAACTATGTTAAGAAAAATAATATAAGTGTTTTGGGTGGACCTGGGATTCGAACCCAGGTCCCAATGATTCCCAGCCAACACATCAACCACCAAGCCATTTGCACGCGTTTGTTATTATGATAAGAAGCAAATATAATATTAAGAAACAATCCAATATGCTATACAAAAGAAAACGCGCGCTCCTTTTTTGAATGGTCCAATGATGCATCACCACATCATCATCTTCTTCATATTTCCTGTAAAAAACACAAATAGATAGCAGGGGTTTTTAACCCCCACAAACTGCAATGACCAAAAATAGCGAATAGAGTTGTGCTCTATATAAATGTTTCGCGAGGGTCCAGTTATGTTCGTCTTGTCTCAACGAGTTCAACCATATACCTTAAAGGTTCTAATTTTTCCTGGACTGCAAAGCCCCAAATCCAAAGCTCAGGAACCCTAGAATTTGTCCATGGTAACTTGTGATTCTGTACACTATAATTCAATTAACTTATACCATTAGTTTCATATGGATTCAAGCAATACAAAACAAACAATAAATCATGTCAAATGCTTATGAATCATGAGTTACGATTATGAGAAAAAATGTGAAACCGTGAGACTGTAGGTGATGGTTTCGTGAGCTTTAATGCTTGGTTTTGATTGCAAAACGTCCCTGAGAGCTCCTGCAAGGTATTAGAATCCACAAAAGCCTTTGAATCGTGCTAGAATGCAGAAAACAGTTTTGAGTTTTTCTTGAATTTTTTCAATATGGTTATGGCTTTTTTTGCAGCTTGTTCACGTGTGCATGATTAGGGTTGGCTTGTGTGTTTATAGAGGACTGAAATTAGGTCAAATCTTGGAGCAAAAATCCATTGGAATGATGATGGAATATTTGATTGAAAATCAAATATTTTTGAATCTTCATGATTGGAAAAAGTTGCCAAACTTGGAGATTTTGGCATATTTGATTTGTGCACGAATTTTCCAGCATATCTTGACCACATTTGCTTCACAAAAAGATTGAAAAATCAAATCTTTGTATTTCCTACAATTTAAATTGATTAAATGAATTAAAATCAATTAAAAATCCAATTAATTAATAAAAACAAGAAAATAAATTCCAATAAGCTTGATGGGTCGTGCATAGGCCATGAATAAAGTTTCAAGAAGAAATTTGAGGCCCATTAGCAAAAACAAAGTGTTTTGAGCAAAGTTGACTTTTGCAAATTCACAAAAATTTCTCAACTTCTCCAATGCATATCTTGCTCAATTTTGATCATATGAACATGTTCTTGGACATTTTGTAAAGGTATTGAAGTCCTCTAACCAATGCCTTTGGTTCCATGTCATTTGTATTTACCAATCTCAAGTTATGGTCTTTGACTTAAAGTGCATTTTTGTTGACTTTTGAAATTGACCTATAATGTAGAAATTGATAACTTCTTGTGAGAGCATTTCTTGGACTTGGAATGTGAAGATGAATTGTAGGAAATGTCATCCCTTTCAAAATGAGCATTGGATGGACTTTTTCTGATAAACCATGAAAAAGTTATGCCCTGGTCAAGATACAGTTGACTTTTCTGCTGTCCAAAAATAGTAACTTCTTGCATCTTGATGATTTTTGAGCCATGCTTGTGGAATCATGATCAAGACTTGATCAAATGATGATTGTGGACTCAAAATAAGATGTTGACAAAAAATTCTGACTTTTGACTATGAAATGACCATTTTGCCCCTGCAATGAACTGTGGATCAAATGGAGCTTTTGACTGTGCAAATTGGCATTGTGAGCCTTGAGACTTGTCATGTAGGTGCTTGACAATGCATATAGGCCTATGAGACTTGATTGAGCCATTGAAAACCTCCAATTCCTTGAAAGAACCAAAACCCTAATTTTGACTGGCTTAGGAGGTATTTGGATTGTGCAATCCCTTGAGCAATCTTGAACAATTAGAAGATCATTCTTGTCAAATATTGAAGAATATGGGAGGGAAAATTTTTGGGTACAACACTTAGTCATAAACTATGTCCATCTACGGATGAAGAAAAGTTGAGTATGAAGAACATTCTGTACTCATCAATCGTTGGTAGTTTGATGTATGTTATAGTTTGTACAAGACCCGATATTGCTCATGTCATGGGAATGGCGGGTTATCATCTCTCAAATATGGAAAAATATCATTGGGAGGTTTTGAAGTGAGTGATGAGATATTTGTGTGGCTCTTCGATTTTGAAGCTAACCTTAGGATGCAAGAAGCCTATGTTGGTTGGGTATATGGATTTAGATCTATCCAGAAGCTTAGATGATTGAAAATCCACTTCGGGGTATATGGTAAATTTTTTCGGTAGAACCATGGCTTTTCAATCAAAGTTGAAAAGTGTGTTACGCTCTCTACTACCAAAGCCAAGTTTATAGCCATCGTGGAAGCATCAAAATAGTTGTTATGGTTGAGGAAATTTGCAATGGAATTTGGTGTAAAACAAGAAAAGTATATGTTGTTTTGTGATAATCAAAGTGTATTCACTTATCAAAGAATTCCCCCTTTCACTCGAGGTCGAAGCATAATAGTGTTCATTGTCATTAGATTCATGGTGCATTAGGTTCTCAGTTTATGGAGCTTGAGATGATTCACATCGATAACAATGGTTCTGATATGTTAATGACGATGTTGACTAAGGGAAATTTTGAGTTTTAACGTATGGAAGCCGAATTGGTACTGCCCTCCAACTTGTCGATCAGGGGAGTTTGTTGGGTTATGTAACACCCTTCTAAACCTTGTGGAATATTGTGTCATAAATCATAATAATTATAACATGCATTTCAAAACAAGGGTGTCACACATACTCCATACATCACAAATCTATATCATGCTCAAATAAGACTAAATTAAATTCATATTTTTCATATCACTTCACATAAGCATGTCTCAGCGTAATCACTTTCATTAAGAATCTCATAATATTCAAGTCTCAAATAAACTTCATTCATTTAATCAACTTAGGCATAAAAGCCGCTTCACCATATGAATCAATTAAAATTAACAAAATTAAATAGACTACATAACGTATCTCTCTAAAAATATGAATCCAAACGTTTCCCCAATGTTACATGACCAGAGCATGAATCAGCCCATAATAAATACGGAACTAAAATAAGCTAACTCCTTCAGCTACTCTCTCTAGAAGCAGCTCTAATCTTCGGTACCTGAGCGATGTCGTATAAAACATCATTCCAACAGAAGGGTGAGAATTCACATAATTATCGAAATCTTATAACAATGTATAATACATAGCATACATGCATATAGATAATATTCTCATACTTCTTATACTTTAAAAACATTACATCACTCAAATAACCATAATATTCACAAGTATTCATGCATCATCCACAATTTCAGAAAACACAAAAATCCTACATAGTTCACATAATTCCATATTGCAAACATACACACGATATGATTCAATTCAACTCAAATGCAATACTCGTGCACGTGGTACCAATCACTGTTATTTTTATTCAGTTTTTTACTTTAAACCGGGTTCGTCCTCTAGACCAATAACACACAAAAAGTTTGTCCTCTAAGCTTTCAAACCCCTCTCTAGGTTTGGGACAACTCACTAGCTCCTTCGTAATTAACAAGCATGACTCTTGACAACAAATGATGTATGTGAAATTATAACAACCATGTTCAATTAAGACCGTTCTCTAATCTTAACATCCAGGCATATCTTAAATAATTCATCACAATTGAATTACCGCACAATTACACATACATGCACATATTTATGAATCATTCACATACAATTCATATTCATTTACAATATTCTACAAAACAACATATTATGCATAAATATTATGCATACCACACAACACAACGTTATGGTATCACCATTCACAAAATATGTTATCAACTCATCATGTTATAATCAATAACAATAATGCAACATCACCATATTACAAAAACACAACACACAAATATATGTCATTTTACACAATCACCTAGTAATTAAATCACCTATTGCCAGTGTTGTACCCCAAAATTTTCCCTCCCATTTTCACTCAAGACATGCTTCTAGAGGTCCTCAATTGCTCAAGGATGACTAAGAATTGACTAGGGAAATTCTCCTCCTAAGACAACAAACCTCAACTAGGGTTTCAATTTTCATCAAGATGTTTGATCTCCAAAGTTATAAAATGCTTCCCATGGTCCTAATATATCCTCAAGATCATCCATGCCAAATTTCATGCCTTTCACAACAAGTTTGCTCAGTCGACTGCTCAAATGCCTGGAAATCAACTATACTAGGTCAAAAGTCAATTGTGGCCCAAATACAGTCAAACTTCAAGATTTTTGGTCAACATAAATATTTTGAAGTAATGTCCATCATTTGATCAAGGGTTGATAATGATTCCTCAAGAAATGCTCCTAACTCATCAAAAGTCAAAAATGGCAAATTAGGGTTTCTATAGGAAAAGTCAACCAAACTTTGACCAAGCATAACTTTCTCATACTTTATCAGAATTTTTTACTCAAAGGCTCATTTTAAAGAGAATCCAATTCCCTACAACTTCTCTTCAGCCCTCAAGTTCAATAAAAGCTTCAATCAAAAGGTACAAGCTCAGACATTATAGGTCCTTTCAAAAAGTCAATAAAACACCTTTTGGATCAAAACTCCTTACATGAACATGGAAGATCTAATTGAGATGAAATCAAAAAGGTTGTTTAGAGGACACCCTAAGATTTCTAAAAAGTCAAAGAACACCCTCTTAGGGTTAAAATTGGGAGAGATAAGGATTGCACAAGTTGCGCAATTTTCAAGAAATGCATGAAATATTAATTGGGCAAAATTGTATTTTTGAGTTATTGGGCCCAATTTTTAGAGTCCAAACGTGTTCATGATGCATCTAGGGATCACTAAACATGTCCATTCATTATTTTGTTTTTTTATTTTATTTATATTGATTTTATTCAAAAAAATTCAAAATAAATTAAATAAATTAAATAAATAATAAATAATAAATAAATGCAAGAATGTGCAAGATATAGAAGATGCAAATCTTTTTTAAACCAAAAAGATCTTGGCCAGATATCAAAAACCGCGTGGACTAAATAAGGGAGTGAATCTCTTATTTTGGGAAGTTTTGAACCAAAATATTTATAGTTTAAAAGGGAATCAAGGCATGGATATTGTGCTACAATGACAACCCTAATGAGATTCACTACAAAAGCACAACAACCCTAGGTCAAGAGAAGCCACGCAACAGCCACAAAGAGAACCATACAAATTTACAAAAATTCCAAGAAATCGTGAAACTAAAAAGCACCCATTCCAACACTTGTTGATCAAAACCAAGGAGTCATTCTTCCTCTTGAAGTTCCCAGAAGCGTGTTTGAACTATTATTCAACCCAAAACATGCCAAGAAGCTCTCTTCCAAGCATCACCGGATTGGTAGATTTTTGTGAATTCAAATTTTTTTATCTTGCAACATAAATGATTTATTTGTATATACGTGTGTTCATGCTAACATTTGTGACTGTCTAGAACCATTACATGGGAGATTTAACGTAGGGATGAAGGTTTTCCATTGTTAGGGAAAAGCTTCAGCTAAGTATCGTATCTCAAGATACATGGACTTTTTGACAAAATAAACCCCACCATTGGAATTGCAAGGTCCTAATTAGTCCAGTGGGGTAATTTTTATGATTGTTTTCATAAGATTTCGCAGGTTTGATTTTTGGGAAGCCAGAGAAGGTGACCAGAGCCACCGCCCATGGTAGTTTGACCGACCAAGGACTCTACGTGGCCCACGACTTTCTTTTAATTGGATCGTTCAAATAACAGGGGCCTACCATGCGCGTGTGTTCTGATTGTTTTGACCTTTAGCGTCTAATTTATATTATATATTTATTAATGTGGTTATGTTACCGGAAGTACAATCGTCCCAACAGTAAAGACAGCGCGCTAAAGGCTTTGCATGTGTGCAGGGGCAGGGGTTCAATCCCTGCCTCTTGCATATTATTTTTCTAAATATTTCTTGCAGATTCAGTGATTTAATTCCAAACGCGTGCATCATGCGCTCTAACATCTCATCCATAGGATCATTCCTTCTCCAAGATCTAGCGTCCAGCATTGCATCTCCATGGTGGACATCCCAGCAAGCCTCCCACTGGATCTCACGCTAGTTGTGAGCCACCAGCTTCTAGGCTTAGACAAATTCAACACCACCACCCCTCAATTGGGTTTCACACCCCCCTCAGGCCCATTTTTAATTTCTCTATGTTTTTTTATTTAGTTTAATTATTTTTGTTTATTATTTTTTTTAAAATCATAAAAATCATAAAAAATCAGAAATCATAAAAATTAGAATTTAGAGTTTTTTTAATAAAATTAATTTTTTTTTTGCAAATTAATTAAATTAAATTTCAACCTTTTTCCTTAATTTAAAATTAGTTAGAAGAATTAGGTTAAAATTCAAAAAGTTTTTTCATAAAATACAAAAAAATATTTTTAATGAGCAATTATGTGTTTTTAGGATTTAGAACTTTTTCCCGTCACAATTTTGCGCGCTACAATTTTTTCTGTATAATTTATTTTTTACCATTTATGTAACTGAGCCCGATTTGTAATAGCTAAATCAGGGCTTTTATCTTCGCATTTTTACTTTTCAGTCCATTACTTACGTTTCTACACCAAAGCCCTGTAATAGCGTAGGACTTTATTTCTCGCTTTTTCTTTACATGCTTGTATTTAATTATTAGTAACTTAGGCGTGGATGACAAGAATAAATTAATCAATAGATCGCTAATTGCATGATAAACATAACTGAAAAAACACACTATTTCACACTCGCACCCTTAGGCTATACCTCACTTGGTTGCCTCGGAAAATAATGGTCATGTCCCTCGAACGTAGGGATATCTTAGCAAAGACCCTCAATTCTAAAGTCATCAAAAGGATCATGGTCCCTAACGTCCCTCGAGTTGCCTACAAGAAATGATCTTGTCCCTCGATGTTGCCTATATGATGACAGTCCCTTCGAAATTCTAAGATATCCTTACATGTTGCCTTCGATGACCATAACATCCCTTTCGATAGTCCCTCAACATCCAATGATAGGGCTACCTACTCACAAATAGTAGGATAACACTATCTAAAGGGTAGGAGGAAAAGAACACCCTTTTTCGAGTAGGTAGGTAACCGTTAGGTACTTTCTCAAACTTGAAATTTTCACACTTACATACTTTTCAAAAAACTATTTTCAAAAACGCTTTATCACACTCTCGAGGACTGATACGAGAGTTACCATAAAGCAACCAAAAGTATCTCAAAACACACAAACACAAACAGTTTTCAAAAATGAGCAAGTACCTAAGAGCCCGTGGAAAACCACGGATGGAAAGGGTGCTAACACCTTCCCTTTCCATAATTTACCCCCTTACTCAAAATCTCGAAAAAAGTATTTTCTGTTTTTTTCACCCTTTCCTTTGTTGGATAAAAAGAAAAGTCAATGGCATCTCTTGCTTACCACAACATTTGTGAACAAAAAACACAAACCAGTATAAACAGTCGGTTCTGCCACCGTATCATATCCAGTAAGACCATATTTATTGAAAAGAATATCGTACTAGCTTTTTAACTTTGAACAGGGACTCAGACAAAGCTACGATTCAAAAGTTATGAATTTTTAAAGTTTTACAAAAAATCTTGCATTTTCCTATGATTTCCTTACGAAAATTTCACTCCAAAACTCAATTTAACATCCAAATTACTATGATTTAAGGCATTATAACCTATATCTAATATGTGTTTTCAATTATAAACATCACAACACCATTACTCGTCATATTCAAAGATTTCTCATCAAAAACCTAACAATTTCAACACCATGGAAATTTAGGGATTTCATCCTAACCATGAATCTACCCATCATACCTTATCATACAATTCTCATAACAATGTAAAAACCCACCCTTACCTTAATTTCGTGATGAACTTTTGAGTTCCTCCTTAGCTGTTCTTCTCCTCTTTCTCCTTTTTCCCTTTCTCTAGGTTAACCTCTTTTCTCTTTTTCATTTTCTAACCTAGCTTTCTTTTCCTCTTATACTCTTAATAAAATTACATCAATCCAACAATTACTAGACCCAATTACTCTTCACACTCCCACATATTAGTCTCAATTACTTATTATTCTACTTTTTTCTACAATTCTCACTTAATAAAATAATTCCATCATAAACTGACATTATTACTAATTATAATTCTACGATTTGACATACTTAACCCGACTAACCCATTACATAGAGCATAAATCAAATGATTCAAATTAAACCAATTACTCACAAAATCAAATGATTAATTAATTAATATATATATATATATATATATATATATATATATATATATATATATATATATATATATATATATATATATATATATATATATATATATATATATATATATATATATATATATATATATATATATATATATATATATATATATATATATATATATAATTACTAAAATTAGGGTGTTACAACTCTCCCCCACTAAAAAGGATTTTCACCCTAAAAAATTACCTCAAACGAACATATCAGGATATGACTCCCTCATCTGACTCTCGAGCTCTCAAGTCACGTTTCTGCCCGCTGGTCCTCCTCAAGCTACCTTCATCAAGGCAATCTCTTTACCTCAAAGCTGCTTCAACTCCATATCCTCTATCCGCATAGGTGATGTCTCCACTATCAGGCTTTCTCTCACCTGTACATAATCTACTTCAACCACATGAGACGGGTCCGCAATGTATTTCCTTAATTGAGATATATAAAACATATCATGGAGATTAGCAAGTGATGGTGGCAAAGAAATCCTATAGGCCACATCTCCCATCTTCTCTAAAATCTGGTAAGGACAAATAAAATGTGGCGTCAACTTATGCGACTTCAATGCTTGACCAACTCCATTCACCGAAGTAACTCTCAAAAACACATGATCATCCTTTTGGAACTCAAGTGCTTTTCTCATCTTGTCATGATAACTCTTCTGAAGGCTCTGAGAAATCTCCATCTTCTCCTAAATCATCTTAATCTTATCAATAGTCTGTTGGACTATCTCAGGTCCAACCACAACACTCTATCTTATCTCATACCAACACAATGGCGTCCTACATGTTCTACCATACAAGGCTTCAAACAGTGCCATTCCTATACACGAATGGAAATTGTTGTTGTAAGTAAACTCAATTAAAGGAAAAAAGCTATCCCAAGCACCTTCTTTTTCCAACACACAAGCTCTCAAAAGATCCTCAAGTGACTGAATCATCCTCTCAGTGTGACCATTTGTCTACAGATGATAAGTAGAACCCAAACACAACTTCGTACCCAAAGCACTTTGCAAACCTTCCCAAATTATCAAAGTAAATCTCGGATCCCTATCTGACATAATACTAGACAGAATACCATGCAAACTGACAATCCTCTCAATGTAAAGTTTTGCTAACTTCTCCAATGGATAATCCATTCTCATTAGAATAAAGTGAGAAGATTTCGTCAATCTATCCATAATAACCCAAATAACTTCAAAATGAATTGATGCTATGGGTAAACCAGACACAAAATCCATCGAAATAATATCCCATTTCCACTTAGCAATGGATAATAGTTGCTTCAAACCTGACGATTTATGATGTTTGATCTTCGACTTCTAACAAGTCAAACAAGAATACACAAACTTTGCAATTTCTTTCTTCATACCGGCCCACCAAAATATTTTCCTCAAGTCCTGATACATCTTCATCAAACTCTTAAGTTCTTGAAACCTTTCCCCACATTTTGCATTCCAAACAAAATCCTGCCCTTTCCTAGTCAATTGCATCAACAACAAAGCTAACTAGGCAAATCCTTCAATGAATTTCTGATGATAACCGGCTAGCCTAAGGAAACTTATAATCTCATAGACAAATTTTGAAGCTTCCCGCTATAACACAACTTCAATCTTCAAAGGATCAACCACAATACCTCCAATTGAAATCACATGGCCAAGGCAACTCACTTCCTTCAACCAATACTCACACATAGAAAGTTTAGCATACAACTTCTTCTCCTTCAACACTGTTAACACAACCTTTATATGCTTAACATGATCTTCTTCACTCTTAGAATAAATCAAAATATCATCAATGAAAATAACCACAAATTAGTCCAAATACGGATGGAAAATCATGTTCATGTACACCATGAATACACCAGGTGCATTGGTCACACCAAACGGCATCGCAGAATACTCATAATGACCATACCTTGTTCTGAAAGCAGTCTTCTGAATATCTTCAGCCTTCACACGAATTTAGTGATATCCATATCTCAAATCTATCTTACTGAACACACTTGCACCAACCAATTAATCCATTAAATCATAAATCCTCAGAAGTGGATACTTATTCTCTATGGTCACCTTGTTCAATTCTTTATAGTCCACACAAAGCCTCATATTACCTTCTTTCTTCTTAACCAATAAGACTGGTGCACCACACGGTGACACACTCTGATGAATGAACCTCTTCTCAAGCAGATCTTCAAGTTGATCTTTTAACTCTTTCAATTCCTATGCTGACATTCGATATAGAGCCATCGATACTGGACTAGTACCTGGAACTAAGTCAGTCGCAAACTCCACTTCATGTTCTGACGATAAATCACTTATCTCCTCAGGAAATACTTATGGAAAATCATTGTAGTTGTTTAGTTATTGGCATGCATTTTTGGTAAAACCAGGTGGGTGAATGAATGTCATGACTGATGTCATAACATTCTAGTTTATTAGGTACTGATTCATTAGATACCTTTGCAGAAAAATATTGTCATACAGGTGCTGCTGTTTATAAGTGTGTATCTGAGCATTTTGCAAAAAGATCACATTTACCTAAATCAGTAGACAGGTTTTCAGATGTCATAACAAATGTTAAGACACCCTATTCTGAACTAACAGTTATGCAGTTTGAGTAATTCTGAGTTTTTTCAGGATTATGACTCAGTCTTTCCAGAATAGAAAATCTCGTGGACTTGGGGTTAACCTAGCTCAACCCTAACCTGGTTGATAAAGTCCTGTGACCTAGTCTTAAGGTCAAACGGAATTAACCCTAGCTTTTTGTGGAAACCCTAACTGAAGATGCAGCTGCTATATATTCAACAGAGCTGCTGTTTTGGAATGAATCCCTTTTTTGACAGAAGATCATTTAGAAGCTGTATAGTTTTAACTATTGTAATCCAAGCAAGTATCATTGTGATAAGTGACTTGGAATAGGCTTTAATTGTAAGGGTTGTGTACCACTCAAAGCTTTGAAGCAAGAGTGTTTTTGTGTCTCTTGACTAAAGCTTTGAAGCAAAGTCAAGTTAGATTTGTGTATCACTCAAAGCTGTGAAGCAAGAGTGTTTGTGTTACTTGATTAAAAAGCTGTGAAGCATAATCAAGTGTATGTTTTTGAAGAGTGTCTTCATCAATTCATTAGTCAAATTGTTTTAAGTATCACTGCTGTGATTGAGGGGGAGTGAGTAGGAACTCAGGTTTAAGTTGTACTTAGATTGAAGTTGCATTGGGTAGGTCTTAAGTGAAGGAGATAAATTGGTTGGTTTATTCCTGAATTAATATCTCTTATAGTGGATTTCCTCCCTGGCTTGGTAGCCCCCAGAGTAGGTGTTGTTGCACACTGAACTGGGTAAACAATTGACTGTGTTCTTTACTGCTTTTGTATTTACTGTCTTATAGAAAGTCAGATATGGTGTCAAAACATTGAACGTGACATTAAGTATCTGCAGCCAGAATTTCAATTGGCATCAGAGCAGGCACCCTGCCTGTATTACTGGGTGAGATCTAGGGATATCACTTTCTGGCACTATGGACAAAGAAGGAGTTTTTGGAAATAGACCACCCATTCTGGATGGAACAAATTATATCTACTGGAAACCTCATATGATTGCCTTCTTAAAATCTCTGGACAAAAAGGCTTGGAGAGCTGCTGACAAAGGATGGATCCATCCCACCATAACTGAGAAAGATGGGACAATCAGTCTGAAGCCTGAGGAAGATTGGAGTAAAGAAGAAGATGAGTTAGCCCTGGGAAATTCCAAAGCTTTAAATGCCTTGTTCAATGGAATTGATAGAAACATTTTCAGACTAGTACATCAATATGAACTGGCCAAGGAAGTTTGGGACACTCTCAAAACTACCCATGAGGGCACTTCCAAAGTAAAAATGTCAAGGCTTCAGATGTTGACTACCAAGTTTGAGAATCTAAAAATGATGGAAGATGAAACCATTCATGAGTTTCACATGAACATCTTGGAGATTGCCAACACCTCAGGAGCACTGGGAGAAAAGATTTCAGAAGAAAAATTGGTGAGAAAGATTCTCAGATCCTTGCCTAAAAGATTTGCAATGAAGGTAACTTCCATAGAAGAAGCCCAGGACATCAGCAAGTTGAAAGTGGATGAAATTATTGGGTCTCTTCAGACTTTTGAGATGGGGATCACTGAAAATGGTGACAAGAAGAACAAGAGCATAGCACTTGTATCCAACACTGATGTTGTAAACAAGGAGGATGAAGAAGAAAATATTTCAGAAGCTATAGCCATGCTTGGAAGACAGTTCAACAAACTCATCAAAAGAATAGATCCAAAGTCAAGGTCTAATGTTCATAACATTCCCTCTGACATTGACAGTTCCAGCAGAAGACCAAGGTCAGAAGAGAAGGGAAATCAAGGCAGGGGAATTCAATGCCATGGTTGTGAAGGATATGAGCATATTCGAGCTGAATGTCCTACCTTTCTTAAGACACAAAAGAAAGGAATGACTCTTACTTGGTCTGACTGTGATTCAGAAAGTAATTCTGAAGAAGAATCTGCCAAACTAGTTACTGCTCTAACTGGTGTTTGTACCTCTGAAAGTGACACTAGTGATGAAGAGGTGACATTTGAAGAACTGGCTGATACTTACAAGAAATTGTGTATCAGAAGTACTGAAGTCTGTGTGCAGAATGAGAAACAATCAAAACTCATCATAAAGCTGGAGGCTGAAAAAAGGGCAAACCTTGAAACTATAAGTCATCTAGAAGGGGAAGTTCAATTGCTGAACTCACAACTGAACCAAATGACCAAATCTGTCAAGATGCTGACTAATGGAACAGACAAATTGGAAGAGATTCTTCAAGTTGGACAAAATGTGGGAAACAAATCTGGACTAGGATTTGTGGAAGCTAAGAAATCTGGTGCAGACAAGAAGATCAGGCCTGTTAAACAAATGTCAAAGCAGATGTCTCAACACAACTCTCAACATCAGAAACAGAGATATATGAAGAAAAAGTACCAAAGATGGAGATGTCATCATTGTGGGAGGTATGGCCACATAAAGCCTTTCTGCTTCAAATTGCATGGATACCCTAATCAAAACTCAGGTGTTAAACCTAAGTAAAAAAGGGTACCACATACTCCTCAATGGAAGAAAAAGGCTACTGCCCTGATAGCCCACACTTCCCTGAGAGTCTCTGCAAGGGAAGGCTGGTACTTTGACAGTGGGTGCTCTAAGCACATGACTGGAATAAAGAACATTCTCAATCATGTTAAACCTCACACCACTAGTTATGTGACCTTTGGAGATGGTGCTAAAGGTGAAATCAAAGGAGTTGGTAATTTGGACTGCCCTGAAGTTCCAAATCTAAATGAAGTTCTATTGGTAAAAGGCCTGACTGCTAATCTCATTAGTATCAATCAATTGTGTGATCTAGGATTCAAGGTCATCTTCTCAAAATTTGAATGTCTAGTAATTAATGAAAAACTATAAGTGGTAATAAAAGGAATCAGATCTAAAGATAACGGTTACTTGTGGCAGCCTGAGAACACTAATAACTCCACTATATGTTCCATTACCAAAGAAGAAAAAGAGATGAAACTGTGGCACCATAAGCTTGGCCATCTTCATCTAAGAAGAATGAAAAGAACTATCTCTATGGAAGCAGTCAGAAGGATTCCAAGACTGCAAATTGATAAAAGGAGGGTTTGTGGTGAACTTCAAATTGAAAGGCTTGGTAAAAAGAGACATGTCTATGATGTGGTGAATAAACTTGAAGAAGGATGTGTTGTCAGAACCAGAAGTAATCATGACAAAGAATTTGGAAACAACAAGTTTAATAAATTCTGTTTCCCAGAAGAAATGAGTCATGAAGTCTCTTCTCCTATAACTCATCATCAAAATGGAGTTGACAAAAAGAAAAATAGGATCATACAGGAATCTGCCAGAGCTATGATTCATGTCAAAAGAATGCCTTCTCAACTCTGTGCTGAAATAGTTGCAGCTGGTAGTAGCTGTTCTCAAAATATCTGGACAAAGCAGATGCTCACTGAGTATAATGTCTCACAAGATGTTGTGACATTGTATTGTGACAATCTGAATACAATCAATATTTCCAAGAACCCTATTCAGCATAGCAGGACCAAGCACATTGACCTTGTAGAGAAGAAGTCAATTAAACTGGAACATGGTATCATTAAGCTTCAGCTGGCTGATTCTTCTACCAAGGCTCTTGTTGGAAATCAACTTGAAAACTTGAGGGGCAAGATGGGTATTTGCCAACGTGAGAAATTATAGCAATTAATTTTGCTTAAAACAAGGGTTGAAGGAGTTATTTGTGTTAAGTCTATTTTTAGTGGGTTAATCATATGTCTTTCCAATTCTTTCAAAATTATTAAGAAGTTGAATAGACTCTCATTTGCCTCCTACCTCTCTCGTCTTTGCAACCTATTCCTTTCTCTCAATCAAAGTTTTCTCTCAAATTGCTACTGGTGCTCTAAGTCAATCAAAATGTCTCAAACATCATCTTCAACCAAGGCGACCACTTCATCTTCATCATCTGACCAAGATTCTCGAGCAATCACCACATGCATAGATTCTGATGTCCTGGAGATCACTCCTCTCAGAGAAATGGCAACTGACCCCTCCAAAGTCAAAAGGCTGAGAACTAGGCATGCAGGAAGAGCTCAAGCTACTGCTTCTGGTAATCCTTCTCATCCTTCTTCCTCTGTACCAAATAGGGAAGGATCAGCTCAAGTTCATCAAGCAATTGCTAGGCTTGTGGCAAGAATACTAAGCGGAAACCAATCTGTACCGGGGATTTCTGTCCCATTAAATCAAGAATCAGCAAGCCCAAATGTGGATGTCTCTGAGAATGTAGATGTCTCTGAGAATGTTGTGACACAAAATGACAACATTCAGAACCCTTCAGAGAAGACTGTTGATCCACCTATCATTGATGTGGATGAGGAATACTCAGACAATGATCTGATTGCCAATGTAAACCCTAGCATAGCTAGGAGAATGATGAAAAGAAAGGGTAATCAGAATGCTGCAAAATGTATGACCAAAGATAAACCCGCTGATAAGAAATCCAAGGCTGAAGGCAAGGCTGGGGTAGAATCTGTGAAAACTGGTCAGTCCAAAGGGAAGGTGAAAGCCCAGGTGCATACTGCTAGACAACCAATTACAAAGAATAGAAAAGAACCTGAATCTTCTGATTCTGATGAGGAATCAGAGTTTGAGATTGATGCTGAAGAAATTCCTATCAGAAGGAAACTCCCCTCCAGCAAAATGGCTAGAATTCCTGAAGTCCCAACAGACAACATCTCTTTTCACCATCCTGACAATGCCACCAGATAGAAGTATGTTTGCTTGAAGATAATAGCTTTAGAAAGATAGCTAAACAATGATGCCATGGAGTGCAAGGACATCATGGACCTGATTAAAACTGCTGGACTGATGAAGACTGTGGTAAAATTTACCAAGTGCTATGAAAATCTGGTCAAGGAGTTCATAGTTAACTTGTCTGATGAATGTGCTGATGGAAGGTCAGCTGACTTTGAAAGTGTTTATGTTAGAGGAAGAAGGGTTAATTTCTCTCCATCAGAAATTAACAAATTTCTTGGAAGATCAAATGAGGATTATCCTGAACTGGAAGTCACTGACAATGAAGTTTGTCAAACCATCACAGCAAGACAAGTGAAGTGCTGACCCTTGAAAGGCAAGCTGAATGCCAGCAAACTTAGCATGAAATTTGCCATCCTGCACAAGATTGGTGCAGCCAACTGGGTCCCTACAAACCATAAATCAACTATCTCCACAGGATTGGGGAGATTTATTTATGCTGTGGGAACTAAGACTGTTTTTGACTATGGCAGGTATATTTTTGAACAAACTTTAAAACATGCTGGTAGTTATGCTGTCAAAGGCCCAATTGCCTTTCCCTCCCTCCTTTGTGGAATTATCCTTGCACAATACCCTGATATCCTGGTGGCAAGAGATACTGCTTGCAAAAGAGCTCCTGCTCTTGGGTTACACTATAAGTTGTTTCAGGGATCTCATGCTCCTGATATTGTCATAACATCAGCTGAGACATCATCTGTAAAGACTCAGTCCAAAACATCGGATGCTATAGCTGTATTGAAAGAGACCTGCAAAGAGCTGGAAGCTAGGAAAAAGACCCTAGAAAACCTAATTTCCAGGTTAGAAAAGGAGGAAGCTGAAGGAAACAAAAGGGAAGAGGGTGCAGAAGCTGAAGATCAACTCAATACTGAAGAAACTAGCTCCTCTGATGACAGTGCTTAAAGGTTGGTGGAGTTGTTGGTTGGTGGAGTTACTGTTTCCTGGTGGAGTTTGCAAAGTGTGTTCAATTTTTAGTTGTTGTTTTACTTTTTCTGGATGACTGTATAATCTTTTAAGAACATATTTCTTTGGCCCATTTGTGGCTAAAGAGGGGGAGATATATTTTGGTAGACTTTATTAGACATTCTATTTTTCTGCAGTCATATTTATTCTGCTGCTATCTATCTCTGATTGCTTAGGGGCTTTAGCCAAAAATCTGCCAAAGGGGGAGTTTGTAGTTGTTTAGTTATTGGCATGCATTTTTGGTAAAACCAGGTGGGTGAATGAATGTCATGACTGATGTCATAAGATTCCAGTTTATTAGGTACTGATTCATTAGATACCTTTGCAGAAAAATATTGTCATACAGGTGCTGCTGTTTATAAGTGTGTATCTGAGCATTTTGCAAAAAGACCACATTTACCTAAATCAGTAGACAGGTTTTCAGATGTCATAACAAATGTTAAGACATCCTGTTCTGAACTAACAGTTATGCAGTTTGAGTAATTCTGCGTTTTTTCAGGATTATGACTCAGTCTTTCCAGAACAGAAAATCTCGTGGACTTGGGGTTAACCTAGCTCAACCCTAACCTGGTTGATAAAGTCCTGTGACCTAGTCTTAAGGTCAAACGGAATTAACCCTAGCTTTTTGTTGAAACCCTAACTAAAGATGCAGCTGCTATATATTCAACAGAGCTGTTGTTTTGGAATGAATCCCTTTTTCGACAGAAGATCATTTAGAAGCTGTATAGTTTTAACTATTGTAATCCAAGCAAGTATCATTGTGATAAGTGACTTGGAATAGGCTTTAATTGTAAGGGTTGTGTACCACTCAAAGCTTTGAAGCAAGAGTGTTTTTGTGTCTCTTGACTAAAGCTTTGAAGCAAAGTCAAGTTAGATTTGTGTATCACTCAAAGCTGTGAAGCAAGAGTGTTTGTGTTGCTTGATTAAAAAGCTGTGAAGCATAATCAAGTGTATGTTTTTGAAGAGTGTCTTCATCAATTCATTAGTCAAATTGTTTTAAGTATCACTGCTGTGATTGAGGGGGAGTGAGTAGGAACTCAGATTTAAGTTGTACTTAGATTGAAGTTGCATTGGGTAGGTCTTAAGTGAAGGAGATAAACTGGTTGGTTTATTCCTGAATTAATATCTCTTATAGTGGATTTCCTCCCTGGCTTGGTAGCCCCCAGAGTAGGTGTTGTTGCACACTGAACTGGGTAAACAATTGACTGTGTTCTTTACTGCTTTTGTATTTACTGTCTTATAGAAAGTCAGATACGGTGTCATAACATTGAACGTGACATTGAGTATCTGCAGCCAGAATTTCAATCACGAACGGCTGTTGAATCACAAACTTCTTTGTTTTCAGTAATACTCAAAGTTTCCATTAACATAAACATCTCAACACCATCCTGAACTGACTTGCTTAGCAGACATAAACAAGTCTCCTTAATTCTGAGGTTCAAGAAAAATAATTGTCTTATGAAAACAATTGATATAAACATGGTTGAATTCCAACCAGTTCATCCCAAGAATAACATCAAATTGATCTAATATAAGACACACTAAATCAACCCCAAAATCTCTACCATAAATACTCAATGGACAATTCAAACACACATATGAAGTAGTCATTGATCTCATAGCAGGAATATCAATAACCATACTTCCATTCATATCAAATAACTTAAGATTCAATCTCTTAACACAACCCAAAGAAATAAAAGAATGTGTCATTTCAGTATCAATTATAGCAATCAAAGGTGTACCGTTAATAAAGCATGTACCTCTGATCAATCTTTCTTCAGCAGTAGTCTTAGAACCTGATAGAGAAAACACCTCTCCTCTAGATTTCTACTTCTTCAGTTTATCACACTTGGTACTAATGTGCGCTTGCTCACCATAGTTGTAGCAAGTCACCTCTGCCCCACTCTTGCACTCAAAAGCTTTGTGACCTGGCTTGCCACACTTTAAACATTTATGTTTAGCACTTGTCTACTCCGGATCACGATGTCCTTCGACACCACACCTAAAACACTTAACCAGAGCAGGAGCTCCTCCCCCGCTCGACTTATTGTCATAACCAACTTTCTGTTTCCCCTTATCAACAAGAGTCACATATGGCTTCCCTCTGAATTGACCTTTTCCCTTCTTCTTATTCAAACTCTTGTAATGAGTAGAGCTCTACTATCTTCATCATAGATCCTACTCTTATTAACCAGCTCAAAAAATTGTGTAATCTGCTGATAACCCATGGCTTGCTTGATCTCATGCCTCAAACCATCCACGAACTTAAGAAATTTGGATCTCTCAACATTATCAGTATTGTAATAAGGACAAAACTTAATCAGCTCTTCAAACCTTGCAGCATACTCTGCTACAATTCCATTACCCTCCTTCGGCTCAAGGAACTTTATTTCCTTCTTCCCACACACATCTTCTGGAAAATACTTCTCCAGAAACGCTTCTTTGAAAATATCCCAAGTAACCTCAACTTTATCTTCCTCAAACCTCTGACTAGTGTTACCCCACCAGTCATCGGCTTCCTTTTCAAGCATATGGGTGCCAAATTGCACCTTTTATGCATCTGAACAATTCATGACTCGTAAAATCTTCTCTATCACTTTCAGCCATACCTTTTCCTTGTCAGGTTCATGCGCTCCCTCAAAGATCGACAGATTATTCCTCTGAAACTTCCCCAAAGCATAAAACTAATCATCATTGTTGTTATTCCCAATATTGCCTTGCTGGTTTTGCCCAATCGCTCTAGCCAACATTGCCAAAGCTTCTTGAATCTTGTCATCATTCCTTCCTCTAACCATTATTCTTAGAATTTTAACCAACAAATCCTCGTTAGAACAAGAAATACTGATAGTGTCATATACATATATTGAATATAAACGAGAATAAACACATTAACAACTTGGTCAACTGACGGACCAGACTCTAATACCACTAATGTAACACCCTTCTAAACCCCGCAGAATATTGCGTCATAAATAAAAGTAATTATAACATGCATTTCTAAACAATGGTGTCACACATACTACATACATCACAAATTTCTATCATGCTCAAATGACACTAAATTAAATTCATGTTTTTCATATCACTTCACATAAGCATGTCACAGCATAATCACTTTCATTAAGAATCTCATGATATTCAAGTCTCAAATAAACTTCATTCATTTAATGAACTTAGGCATAAAATCCACTTCACCACATAATTGAATTAAAATTAACAAAATAGAATAGAGTACATAAAGTATCTCTCCAAAAAATGAGTCCTAATGTTTCCCTAGTGTTACATGACCAGAGCATGACTTAACCCAATAAATACGGAACTAAAATAAGCTAACTCCTTCAGCTACTCTCTCACTAGAAGTATCTCTATTCTTCAGTACCTGAGTGATGTCGTATAAAACATCATTCCAACAGAAGGGTGAGAATTCACATAATTATCGAAATCTTATAACAATGTATAATACATAGAATTCATGCATACAATTAATATTCTCACACTTCATATACTTTAAAAACATAAAATCACTCAAATAATCATACTATTGACAAGTATTCATGCATCATCCACACTTTCAGAAAACACAACAATCCCACATAGTTCACATTATTCCATATTGCAAACATACACACGATATGACTCAATGCAATACTCATGCATGTGGTACCAATCACTGTTATTTTTAATCGGTTTTTACTTTAATCTAGATTCGTCCTCTAGACCAATAACACACAAAAAGCCCGTCCTCTAAGCTTTCAAACCCCTCTCTAGGTTTGGGATAAGTCACTAGCTACCTCAGAACTAACAAGCATTCCTCTTGACAACAAATTATGTATGTGCAATTAAAACAATCATATGCAATTAAGACCATTCTCTAATCTTAACATCCATACATATTTTCAATAATTCATCACAATTGAATTACCACACAATTACACATACATGCACATATTTATGAATCATCCACATATAATTCATATTCATTTCCAACATTCTACGAAACAACATATTTTTCATACATATTATGTATACCATACAACACAACGTCATGGTAAGACCATTCACAAAATATGTTATCAACTCATCATGTTATAATCAATAACAATAATGCAACATCACCATATTACAACAACACACAACTACAAAACGCACAAACAACAATATTAAGTCATCACGTCAAAGGATACACCATGGTAGAATCTATTAAACTAGGGGCATTTTTTATTTATTTTCATATTTAAGCCTTTTTTCTCCACGGTTGGAAGTTCCAACCGTGGTAAAAAGTGGCACATGGTCATGATTTCAAATCTTGATGTTGTTGTTATTCTATTGTTATATTTTTTATATTTTATTAAAATACGTACAACAATGGTTATTTAATACAACCGTTGTTGTATGTAGCACACATGGTCATGAGTTTAAATTTTGGTGTTGTTGCTTTTCTATTGCTGTATTTTTTATATTTTATTAAAATACATATCACAATGGTTATTTAATACAATTGTTGTTATATGTAGCGTATTTATTGAGTTTCTTCACCATCCTTAAATAAACATCAACCGTCTATTACAGTTACTATCATCGCTCAGGACACCACTATTAGCGATCCGCGTGAAACCTAAAACTTAGAGAAACTTTCAACTTAGACGAACTTCATCTTCTACCTTCAAACATCACCTTTCATTTACGACACTCTATTTTTCCACTAAACCAAGCTCGAAAATATTGTTTCTTTCATAAGCAAAACTCGAAAGCCGCATTTCTTTAATTTCTAAATTTCGGAACTCCGTCATTTATTCTCCATGTTGAATGAAAAAGGAAAGTATGGATTCAAGTTAGCAACGTTAGTTGTTGTTGTTCTTATTGTTCTTTTTTAGTTATTGTTGTTGTTCTTGTTGTTCTTGTTCTTATTATTTTTGTTCTTGTTGTTGTTCTTGTTATTGTTGTTATTTTACGTTGTTGTTGTTATTGTTATTGTTGTTGTTCTTCTTCTTCTTTTTTTGTTGTTCTTCTTATTTTTGTTGTTTTTGTTGTTTTTCTTCTTGTTCTTGCTATTGTTGTTGTTGTTCTTATTGTTTTTCATGTTGTTCTTGTTGTTCATATTGTTCTTGTTGTTATTTTTAATGTTCTTACTGCTATTGTTGTTCTACTGCAAGTTTTTTATTTTATTAAACGACATACGACAACGGTTAAGTTAACTAACCATTGTGATATCATGTGAACTTTTCAATATACTATAAAAGTTCCAGAATCATGATTGTAAGTTACGCATTTACAACAACACTCTACACAACAACGCCTGGACCCGCGTGATTATATGGGTTTTCCAACTGTTACTAAATGAGTTTTTCGTAGTAGTGATAACACACAAATACATGCCATTTTACACAAACACACATAAATTAAATCATGTAGTTTTCTAACGCTTTGAAAAAGGACTCAGACGGAGCTACAGTTCAAAAGTTGTGAATTTTGAAGTTTTACCAAAAATCTTGCATTTTCCTACAATTGCCTTACGTGAATTTCACTCCAAAACTCAACTTAACATCCAAATTACTAAGATTTAAGGCATTATAACATATATCTAACATGTATTTTCAAATAGAAACATCACAACACCATTACTCATCATATTCAAGGATTTCTCATCAAAACCTAACAATTTCAACACCATGGAAATTTAGGAATTTCATCCTAACCATGAATCTACCCATCATACCTCATCATATAATTCTCATAACAATGTAAAAACTCACTCTTACCTTAATTTCTTGATGAACTTTAGAATTCCTCCTTAGGTGTTCTTCTCCTCTTTCTCCCTTTTCCCTTTCTCTAGGTTAGCCTCTTTTCTCTTTTTCATTTTCTAACCTAGTTTTCTTTTCCTCTTATACTCTTAACAAAATAACACTAACCCGACAACTACTAGGCCCAATTACTCTCCACACTCCCACATATTAGGCTCAATTACTTATTATTCTACTTTTTTCTACAATTCTCACTTAATAAAATAATTCCATCATAAATTGACATTATTATTAATTATAATTCTATGGTTCGACATACTTAACCCGACTAACCCATTACATAGAACTCATATCAAATGATTCAAATTAAACCAATTACTCACAAAATCAAACAATTAATTAGTCAATATATATATATATATATATATATATATATATATATATATATATATATATATATATATATATATATATATATATATATATATATATATATATATATATATATATATATATATATATATATATATATATATATATATATATATATATATATATATATATATATATATATATATATATATATATATATATATATATATATACACACACACATTAAAATTGGGGTGTTATAGGTTAGTCCTCCTATTTGGAGTTGTACAAATGGATATGGGTTAGTGAACCATATGTGTATGAGTCTTTGTTAATTATCAAACAAAGAGAATTAGGTCAATTATTCATTGTGTGAGAAGCAAAAAAGAAAAGTAGAGAGAAGAGTGCAAATCCTGTAACCCCACTTTAGCACAACAGTCCCACGAGATCAGAACTTGTGAACAATCCAAAGGTCAGATCGTCATGAAATGTTGTCATTCTATTCATGACTTATATGAGTACATTCTGAATGATGGATATTGAATTTTGAGTTTTCTAAGTTTGTTTGTCGAGTCCATCTTTGAAGTGCAGATTTCTTGATGTTTTTGGGTTGTTTGTCTTTCTTGATTCTTGTTGTATTCCAAGATTGATTGTAGATTTCGATGATATTTATGTATGCCTTTAACTGGTGTTAGAGAGAACATTATTTTTTATTATAGTGTTAGAGAGAACCATAGTTTTTTACTCCTAGTTAACACGGGTTCTTCCACGCTAAAATTGTGTTATGTTGTTTAATATGTTTTGTTGATTGTCGTTGCATTTAGTATTTAGGAGAGATTGTGTTATTGAATTATTTTGTTTGTGCATTTCCTCCTAGCATCCATCTGTGTAATCTAGGGTTTTTTAAAGTACCCATTAAATAAGATATGGCTTAACTTTATTTTTTGAGTTTGAAGATAAGTGAAAGCTTTTGAAAATAAAAATAAAATAAAGGAAAATATTTGAGAGTTAAAAAAATTAATTTTATATAGAATGATAAAAGAGACTTAATAATAATTATATTTGTGATTTTCATAATACTATGACAACATAAAATAAATTTTAAAATTTTATGTAAGTCCTTCAAAACCTTATTCAATACAAATTTTGAGTTTCTTAAATTAGGGGATTTTTGATGTTATGAATAAAAACAAACCCTCTAAAACTCTCTCAATCAAAATCCTGATGGGAAACTAAGACACAATAATAGACTAATATGCAATTCTTGTACCTCAAAATTTACCCTCTCATTTCTCAAGGATTCTCTCACAAGATCTGCTATGACGTCAAGTTTGCAGCACTAATACATCAATTTAGGCTTAGAATTGACACAAGGGCAAAATGGTCATTTGCACATTGAAAAGTCAAACTTTTACTTTTGATCAAAATCAAGTTTCAAGAATAATATTTAATCAAGACATGTTGAAATATGAAGTTTGTTTCATCAAGAAATTTAAAAGTCAAAATTCTAAAATACTTAGAATTTTTCTAAGTGTTTAAGAAATATGACAAGCTCAGAACTTCTGATCAGATTATCACCATGATGCAAGATGATTCTGGAAGAACTTCTAACACAAGATTTGTAGACTTCAACAAGATCTGAAACATTGCAGAACAAAACTTCTCCTGAAAATGCTGGAATTTCAAGTTATAAATCTTCAAAGACACGTCCATGAAATTGAAGCACTCAGCAAATTCTGGACATTTTTAAGACAGAGTTTGGTTAGAACTTCTGGGAGAGTTTTCATGAAGGTTCAACCAGAGTTTGCAAAAGTAATTCAAAGAAAGTCTACAAAGAATGTTATAAGCTTTCTGGAAAGTCTGAGAACTCCTTCAGAACATGCTGGAGCAGGGAGATTCAAAGATCAGAAGTTGGATGTTTGTTCTAAGTTGCGCTGATGCTGAACTTCGGGCCCAGGTCTAAGCTATGATGCACAATCTCACATTGCAGGATTTCTGGTTTGATAAATCTTATCATCATTTAATGCTCATAACCAATTTTGAGTTTTTATCCAAGGGATTTCCCCACGTGTGAGATAGAAGTACCATTGTTGTCCTTGAAAAATAAACTTTTGTACAAGGTTATGCTAGGCCCATGCTTTGCTTCTTCCTCTGAGGGTAATTTTCCTTAATTCATGCTTACAAATCCAGCTTAGGCACGACTAAAATCTCCCAACCACCATAATTTCTTCAAGAACAAGGCAGCGCCCTAGCATATGAAGGCTATGTTCAACGCTTTGGTCAGAACATCACCAAATCCCAAAACCTCGTTTATACAACCTGCTGCACTGCTACAGCCCAATCCTATAACCAACAGCTTATTCAATCCATGCCTGCATCCCATAATTGCACCAAACTAGCATACAAAAACTTTGATAAAAAAGCAATGGAATAGGATGCCAAAAAATGTTCAAATCCCATTTGTTTTTCCCCCAAAACCACAACAAATTCACCTATAAATAAGTTGCTCCATCACACTTTCATGGGGCTGGATTTTGGAGAGAGAGAGAGAGAGAGAGAGAGAGAGAGAGAGAGAGAGAGAGAGAGAGAGAGAGAATTATCAAAAGAGGTAAAAGAAAATTGTGAAACCTTCGTAAAAATCCAGAATTCCCGAACAGAAAACCAAACCTTTGTTCTTCCCTCTGAATCAAAGAGCTTGGCATTTTCTCTTTTGTTGCTCTTGCTGACTCCAGAACATCTGAAGGCAGGAGTTCAAGTTCCAAGCACACGCTCCAGATTCAAGGTAAGTCTTTCTGACTCTTCATATTTTCATTCAGAACATCCTTAAATATGTAAATATCATAGTACTGATGTTGTCCATATCATTGCCTAAGTAGAAAAACTGTGGATCAGAACTTCTTGATTAAGGCTAGGCTCAGAATTATGATTAGAACTTCTATAAACTGTTGTGCTTTTATCCTTTTGATTTGTTGTTTGTTAAGAACTAAATAAATTGATGATGTGGTGATTAATATGAGGAAAGAGTTGAAATGTGGCACAGAACTTCTGATTTTCACTCATGGTTTTAGCACAACACAAAACTTCTAATTTTTTCTCACTGTTTAAACACACTGAACTTCTGATGTTCACTTGCTGTTAACACACACTGAACTTCTGATGTTCACTCGCTGTTAACACACACTGAACTTTTGATGTCCACTCACTGTCTTAGCACATATTGAATTTCTGAGTTCTCTTCACTGTTTTAATACACGAAAGTTCTAAGACTTTCTCATTATTCTAACATTCAGAAGTTCAACACATAGCAACCCAGAACTTCTGTGCTTTCCATCTAACGTGTCTTGTGGGACCTCTGAGTGTATCAATTCAGAACTTCTGACGTTTCTTTCTGAACCACTGCGCGCCCAACATCAGAGCTTCTGATCCCCTTTGTTTTGCTTTCAACAACATACTGATTCTTTTCTTTCGTTATTTTCCTTTTTATCATTTTTAGCATTAACATCCTTTTTATTAATATATAAAAAACAGACATAAAAAATATTTTCTTTTTTAGTTAATTTTTATTTATTTATTTATTTATTATTCATTAAGACGAAAAAAAACCATTTTCAAAAACAAATCCTTTTTTCTTTCTCGCATTGTACATTTCAATATGGTTAGTTAAATAGGATTTAAATTCTTATAATCCCCCATTTGTAAATTTGTACCCCCATCCCTAAATATTGTAATAGCGTAGGACTTTATATTTCCTCAATTTATCGCTTTTCAAATATAATGCTAGTAATTAGGGTGTGTATGATAAGATATGAAATCAACAAATAGATCACCCTAATCAAGACTAGATGGATGCAATCAAACACACTTTGCACACACGCACCCTTATGGTAATCTCACTTGTTGCCCATCGGAAATTAGTCATGTCCCTCGAACATGGGCGTTTTTAGCAAAAGACCCTCGATAAAAGATCGTAGTCCCTCGATGACCCTCGATGTTACCTTCGGTAAACAATCTAGTCCCTAAATGATATTGCTAAAATGTCCATAGGTTGCCTTCTATGACTATACAATGACCCACGCCCGTCCCTTCACATCCAACGATGGAGTTTCTCACCAAATCAATAGTAAGATAGCAACATCTAAAGGAGGAGGAAAAGAACATCTAATACCTTTTGAGTAGGTAGAATGTTCCTAGTTACTTGCTCCATTTCAAAACAAAACATCCTTGCTATTTTCAAAACAAACACCAAACACTTTCAAAACATCTTTCAAGACTTGAAAACATTTTCAAAAGATCAACACTTTGTATACATTCTTACGAACGAGAATCATTGCAAAGTTTGCCTAAACGATGACGCCTTTTCAAAATACTTTCAAAGACCACACAAAGCATATTTTCAAACAAAAGCAAGTGATCTAGCAAGTAACTAAGAGCCCATGGAAAACCATGGATGAAAAGGGTGCTAATACCTTCTCTTTTCATAATCTACCCCCTGAACTCAAGAAAACATCTCTAAAGGTCTTTCCTGTTCTTTTCATCCTTTCCTTATTGGATAAAAGAAAAGTCAGTGGCGAATCTTGCTATCCGCACATTTGCGATCAAACGCAAACAAACCAAGTCAGTTCTCATACCGTATCACAACAATGAATATAAAATTTCCCACTTGTAAGAACCTTGGGGATCAACAACAAATATAAGACGGAAAATCGAACAAATAAAGGAACAAAACAACATCGATATTTTAATGAAGAAAACCCCTTAATATTAGAGTAAAAACCACGAGTGTTCCAGACCAGATAAATAGCTCCACTATAATCGATTAAAGGTATAAGAGAGTCTTAAAGTTATTCACAAACTAGTGATAACAACCACAAATCACAAAGCAAACTAGCTTACAAATAAGAATAAAAAATCTCAAAAACTACCCAATTCTGCAACTTTGGTATAAAGGTATTGTGAACCTGCCCTTCAAATTTGAGCTTGATCCAATGGCTAACAGATCTGGGAATGCCAATTTAGTGAGACTGGTTGCAGAAAAACGAGAATGAGTTTTTCTCCTCTTTTATCTGTTTTGGATCCTTGTTTTTTCTCTATCTCTCTCAATCCTAAATTGATACTTTACACTTAAATAAGTGAAACAAATAGGCTACTCATATTTTGGTATTTCTCCACATAGGAAGACGGCCTAATCCAAACAAATCTCCCCTCACAACTATATGGAGGAAGTCACCAAACCGACGATATCACAACAAGCTTCAAACTTCCCTCTTGGTAATTCTTTTGTCATCATATCAAAATCATTATCATTTTTATGAACTTTAGCTAACTCTAACAACTTAGCATCCAAAATATCGCATATTTAATGATGTCTCATATCAATGTGTTTGAACCTATTATGAAAAGTTGGATGCTTACCAAGATGAATAGCGCTTTGACTATCAATAAATAACACGTATTTGTCTTGGACAAAACCAAGCTCCAGCAAAAAATTCTTCAACCACAATAACTTTTTTCTTGCTTCGGTAATGGCAATAAACTCGACCTTTATAGTAGACAATGTTACACGCTTTTGCAATTTGGACTGCCAAGCCACGACTCCCCTTGCACATTTAATCATGCAGCCCAAAGTGGACTTTTTGGAATCAATATCTCCAGCCATATCAGAGTATGAGTACCCCCACTAGAGTAAACTTATCTCCTCCAAATCAAAGCCTCATACAAGTAGTATCGCAAAGATACCTTAAAATCCATTTTACAACATTCCAAGGCTCTCTACTTGGATTTGACAAAAATCTACTGATTGTACCAATAACATGTGCTATATCTAGTTTTGTACACACCATTGCATACATTAAACTACCCACAGTAGACTCATAATGAATATGTTTTATATCAAACGCTTCATCTTCACTTGAAGGACTTTGATTAGAATTCAACTTTAAATGAGTAGCAAGAGGAGTGCTTACGGTCTTATAACTTTCCAATTGGAATCTTTACAGTACTCTTTCGATATAATGTTCTTGTGACAACAAAAGTTTCTTCTCCTTTCTACCACGCATGATTCTAATGCCAAGAATCTGTTTAGATCCTCCTGTGTCTTTCATGGAAAATGACTCGCCCAACTACTTTTTTAACCTTTCAATGTTAGAAAATTTTCTAACAAAGACGCAATGATCTGAAAAAGCCTTCTGGTATCGTTAATCATACATAATAGACTCAAAATTCTTGTACCATTGCCTTTGATCTTGCTTCAATCCATATAAACTCTTTCTCAATCTATACCATGATCTTATATGCCCTTAACTCGAAAACCATCGATTTATTTCATGTAGATCTCTTCCTCCAAATCATTATGAAGGAAAGTCGTTTTTACATCCCTTTGCTCAACCTTTAAATCAATAGTAGCAGTTAAACTCAACACGGTTCTGATTGATGACATCTTTATAAAAGGCGAGAAAATCCAATTAAAATCAACACCCTTTCTTTGACATAAACCTTTCACCACTAATCTAGCTTTACACCTTGAAGACTTAGAGTTTCTCTCATGTTTAACTATATAAATACACCTGTTTTCCAAAGTCCATTTCCTTTAGGAAACTTCAATAAATCATAAGTGTGATTATCCTGCAATGATTTCATCTCATCATGCATTGCATCCAACCACTTTTGATTTTATTCACTTTCCATGGCCTCTTGAAAACGCTCAGGTTCATCCTCATCAGTCAATGTCACATACTCATCATAATTATACCTTGTAGAAGGTTGTCTCCACATGTTAGAACTTATAAGTTTAACTTGAGATGATTATAGAGCTTCACCAAGATTCTCATCCTGTTACATGTCGCTCTCCCCTTCATCATCATTAGTTGGAATATTTACCCCATCTCTAAGTTGTTGATCATTAATATAATCATATGGCTCACCATTCTGATCATCACCACCAATAGCATCTAGATTATGATTAGGTAACCAAACTTTATCAATATTATACAACTAACACATTTCTTGGGTGTAGTCTTCTCTACCTTATCAATGTCTTTAATAGTTTGATCTTCCATGAACACCACATTGCAACTTCTGATAAGCTTCTTACCTACATGATCATACAACATACAACCAAACTCATATTTCCCATATCTGATGAATATACATTGTTTTGACTTTGCATCCAACTTTGATCTTTCATCCTTTGGAATATGCACAAAAACCTTACAACCAAAGACTCTCAAATGATCATACTTGATATTCTTTCCAAACCAATTTTTGTCTGGAACTTCAGTGTTCAAAGAAACAGTAGGGGTGATATTAAAAACATGCACCACCATTTAAAATGCCTCGCCCCAATATTTATTTGACAACTTAGCTTTAGAGAGCATACCATACTCTCTCAATTAGTGTTCAATTCATCCTCTCTCCTAAACCATTCAATTGAGGAGTTTTATGAGGAGTCTTTTCATAAGCCATACCATGCTTTTTGCAATAGGCATCAAAGGGTACACAACACTCACCATCATTATCAGAATGAACACATTTCAGCTTCTCACATGTCTGTCTCTCAACCAAAGCATATAATTCTTTAAACTTCTCCAATAATTGATCTTTTGTATTCAAGGCATAAACCCATAGTTTTCTGGAGCAGACATCATTAAAGGTGAGAAAATAAAGTGCACCACTAAAAGATTTTATCTTTAATGGATCACAAATATCATAATGTAACAATTGAAGCAACTTTGACTTCCTTGAGGGACGATGTCTATTGAAAGATACTCTAGCTGTTTACCAGCCATACAATGAGAACACTTCTCCAAATCTACATTCTTTATTCCAAGAAGAGCATCCTTTTTGGCCAAAACATTCAGCCATTTTCACTAACATGACTAAGTCTTTGGTGCCACAAAAATACTTCCATGTCGATAGCATTCACACTCTCCCTAGCAACCAAAGCTTTTTTCAAATACAATTTAGAAAGCTCATCCCCTTTAGCAACAACCAAGTTAACTTTGTTGAGTTTCCACTTTCTAAAACTAAAGTGATTGTCATAACCACAATCATAATGCATATGCACAAAGATCAAATTAAAGCAGACATCTGGAGCATGTTTGACACCTCTAAGTAATAATTGCATTTCCATGTTGGTTTTCAAGCAAACATCACCAACACTAATTACCTTAGATACACCATCATTACCCATCTTCAACACTCAAAAGTCACTAGAAGTATAAGATGTGAAGAAATCTTTCCTTAGTGTAACATGCAATGTAGCACCACTGTCAACTATCCACATGCTCTCGTCTGATACAAGATTAACAGACTCGTGATCATGGAGATAACAAGATCATCACTAGTAGCAATAGTAGTAACGCGATCATCATCATAATCTTCACGATCTCTTTGTTTAGACTTACCTTTTTTTGCCTTTGTTATCCATTTTCCACTATAAAAATACTTGTGTAAGTGTCATGTTTTGGGACAATAATGACACTATATTCTTGTCGTGGTTTGGACTTGCTTCTTCTATTCTCTCTACCACCTTTTAGTTCCTTTTTTGACTTCTCTTCTATTTTCAATGACAAGTACATCATATTGAGATGAAGAACCTTGTTCCTTCCTTCTTATCTCCTCATTAAGAATACCACCCTTAGTCATTTCCAAAGAAACAACACCACTAGGAGTAGAACTTGTGATAGGAATCTGAAACGTCTCCTAAGATTCTAGTAAAGATAACAATAGAAATAGTCCCAAAAGTTTATCATAAATTTTAATACTCATTCCTGACATGTGATCAAGGAGCTCTTGAAATCCACTCAAGTGATCTAAAATAAAAGTCCCCTCCTTATACTTCAAACTTATGAAACTATTCAACAAGAACGATATATTATTCCCTGACTTAGATGCATATGAAGACTCTATCTTTTCCTACAATTTTTTTGCAATATGATTATAAACATTATCTTCTACATCTTGTCAAATAAAACCACATACTTGTTGATATTCAAACTCTCATTCTTAATCAGACACAGAATTCCGCTTTGCGGAACTAAATATCGATAAATGAAATTTCTTCATAAATAGTAAGTCTTTCATCTTGCATTTCCACAAATGGTAATTAGAACCATTTAACAAAACCATCTTTATATATATATATATATATATATATATATATATATATATATATATATATATATATATATATATATATATATATATATATATATATATATATATATATATATATATATATATATATATATATATATATATATATATATATATATATATATATATATATATATATATATATATTTGACTCCATTATTCAAACAAGTAAAATAGCCCTTAACAAAGATAGAAAATTAAGACACAATATCAAACTAATACGCAACAGATATAAAATTCCCTACACTTGTATGAACCTTGAGGATCAACAACAAATATAAGACAATAAATCGAACAAATAAAGACACATAAGAACATCGATATTTTAATGTGGAAAACCCCTCAATATGAGAGTAAAAATCACGAGTCGTCCAGACCAAAAAATAGCTCAACTATAATCAATTAAGGATACAAGAGAGTCTTAAAGTGATTCACAAACTAGTGATAACAACAACAAATCACAAAGCAAATTAGCTTACAAATAAGAATAAAAAAGATTTAAAAAAATCACCAAAATCTGCAGTTTCAGTGTGAAGCAGATATCTCTCAGCTTAGACCTTGTTTTGAAAATTCCAATAGTCAAAAGTTCATACTGGCATTGCGAATCTGTCCTCCAAATTTGAACTCGATCCGACGGCTAATGAATTCGGAATCGTCGATTTAATGAGACTGATTATAGAAAAACAGAAATGAGTTTATCTCCTCTTTTTTCTCTTTTGATTCCTTATTTTCTCTCTATCTCTATCAACTCTAAATTGTCACTTTTCACTTAAATAAATGAAACAAATAAACTATTCATATTTAGATATTTCTCCGTAATGACAAAGAGTCCAAACCTAATAAATCATTCAATTATTTCCATTGAATTCTTCTCTTTTTTTTTTCTTTTCCAAAGCCCTTCCCTCCCTCACTTTCAAACTAGCTTTACACAATTCATTTAGTAAAGGTGAATTAAATCCAATATACAGACAAATTCAGATACCAAAACAAGCCAAGATGTTATTAGGCCATAAGTCCTTAATAGGTGGTCCGTCTCTTGGACCCCAATCAATAATAGAATATGCTTTCTTTCTAGAGCAAGCAATCATTCTTTGCCCCCTAGTATATATGGTAGTATCAGCTTGGTCCGGTGGTCCCCAATCATGAGTTATATTTATAGTGATTGAAATAAATAACTTTGACAAAATAGGAAAATTAAATTATTATTAAATCACGAGGCTAATAAACTTATATAGCTCGTACTTGTAAGAAACAAAAGGAAAGTAGGGGAGGCGACTTATTCAAAAAAACATAACATTTGTTTGCTGTTGGACCAATTTATTAATGAGTCACTCAATTATTTTATCAAGACAGGTCATTATTGAGAAATGTTGCTTGAATATAATGGTAAAAAAATTTAGAAGGATGTTGAATAGACATTTTCCTCTTCTTAAAAGTTCAAAAACAAAGTTCTTTTTGTTTAGGCAAAGTGATAAAATTGTTTGATTTTTTTAAATCGGAAGTAGTGTATAAAGTGATTCGGAAGTTATAATATAATGATGGTGGTGGCAATTTGGATTTAAATCTACCTCAATTCAAATGAAGAAAATTGAATTTATTTAATTAATACATTAAATAATTTAATATTACACATTTTACTGATTAATCAAATAGATGAATTTGCATATTAGATCTAATCAGACCTATACTTAAGAACTAAATCACTATAAATGTAAGATCCCATATAATAACATCTAGAAAATATATTATATGAAATTTTAATTGGTACTGATGGAAGTATTTAACGATATCTTTATATACATGTTCATAAAATAAAATATAATATATGGCACATGTCATACAATAATGCCAAAATAAAAATCTAAGATCTGAGTATAATATCTACAATTATATAAAATCTACAGCGAAAGATCATGAACACAACGTCTTTGAAACATCATCAACCATCTTCCTCTTGTCTTTAACCTGCAAAAAACCACCTGAAAAACAATAATAATAGTGGGGTGAGATAATAATCTCAATGAGTTTCCATATCTTATGGATCCACTTGACTCTAAATGGATCTCTTACTGATTCCTAACTTAAGCCATTCATCTTCGTTATTTATATATTACTCACACAATGTAAGAGGAAATCAATTTAAGGGGAAGTTACGCTTCCTATGGGAAACACACAACACGATTTCACATAACTCAATGAATCAATATACGGGAAAACAAATTATAACACAAGGGTAATTAATCTAAAATTAATCACAAGGATCTAAACCATCATCTATCATATATGGTTGATGGAAAAACCAGACATCCACTTCAAGGACTAAACTATCTATCAGATATGGTCAATAGATACCAGACATCCACTACATAGATTTCACCATCAGATATTGTCAATGGAATCTAGATCTCCACTGAGTAGAACACACTCTCAATCAGATATGGTCAATGGACACCAGACTTCAATCAAAAGAAATGCACCAAGCCCTTTCCACCAGATAATGTCAATGGATATCGAACATCCACTGCATGGATTCCACCATCAGATATTGCAAATGGAGTTCAAACCTCCACTGCTTGGAATATTCTTAACAGAGTTACAATTAGCTATCTCAATGTTTTGTCTTTCTTTTTTACAACTCTACATAAGTATCAAACTCGAGACAAGCACAAATAGGGTTATTCCTGAATACGTGACTAGGTTGAACATCTCCATGTGGCTATATCACAATCATCAAGGAATAATACACGATTTCCATGTGATTATATCACAATCACAACATACACATAGTGTTTCCATACAAGGTAGTTCAATTCTCAATTGGATCATTGTTAACCCTTCATGTCATCCAACACTTTTCGTAAATGGAATAATGATCCATCTCTAGTAATTACTTGTTCATAGATGCACATCGAGGCACATCTTACATTTGAGTATTTCAATCTAAGTTATTTACCATAACCTAAGTTACCACTCATCCTCATAAGGCTTTAAACCATATTATTATCGTGTAAACGATGCAACCAAACAAAGCATAACATGATTCATAAACACATAAACACGCCTTAATATGATTCATAAATATACATAAAAGTTCATCACCAATATTTAACAATAATGGAACACAAGAATGTTTTCTCTTTATCAAAGGTAACGCATTAGCCTCTCTTCCCAATGTATCCGACCTCTCATAAATCGGAGCTACCATTCTCGTTTTATGGTGGAAACAAGGAACAAGGTAGTTAGGAAACTTCTATACCATCATACCATACATGATAGTTTATCATCACTATCTCATAAATCATTGGCATAAAATCTTGTTTTTACTTCACTATCTAATAAAGCATTGAAAAATATTTTCAATGCATCCGACTGCACCTCAAACGGAGTTATGGTTCTAGTTTTATGGTGGAAACAAGAACCAAAATATTTTGTGTGCTGTCATGGTCGCTCAGCAAAGCTGAAGCTAGGCAAGTCAGTAGCCAGGGCCCTATTTCTCGCTTAGCAAAGACATAGTGGAGCCCTCTCACTTGGGGTTTGGTTAGCGAAGTTAGTAGAACCACAAAAGTGCAGAAACGTGACCGGGAGGTGAAAATGGTCACACACATCAACACGTATGATCATATAGCATCCAATATCCCAAATCAACATGTTATAACATGTAAATAAGCAAACACAAGAAAGTCATGAAATAAAACTCATATTTGATCATAATCATGGAAATAATACAAACCTTATCATTTCCAACTTCATGAAAATATTAGGTGGTCTGGACCCTAATCAATAATGACACGTGCTTTCTAGAGTAAGCAACCATTCTTTGCGCGTAGGATAATAGTATCAACTTGGTTCCCAATCATGAGGGTCACATTAATATCATATTTTTGTACAAGGATAAGATGTTTTCCTTAATATTTTACTTATTTTGTAAGTATAACATTGAGACTTTAAGTACATGAACTCTAGAAATTGGATTATTGATTAAAAATTAAGGCGCGTTTGATTTGCAAAAGAGTAAGTATTAGACATAACAGTGCAACACAAATATTTAAAGTATTTAACAACTTTTTTTCTTGTACAATGTTTGATGGACAATGGTGTGTTTGATTCGCAAAAGAGTAAGTACTTGACAGAACAATGCAGTACAAATCTCTAAAGTATTGGACAACTTTTTGTCTTGTACAATGTGTTTTGGACAATTAACAAATCAAATAAAATAAAGTAAATTTTACTATAATACCCATTATATATATATATATATATATATATATATATATATATATATATATATATATATATATATATATATATATATATATATATATATATATATATATATATATATATATATATATATATATATATATATATATATATATATATATATATATATATATATATATATATATATATATATATATGTGAGATGTCAATGATACGAGGGCTTTCATATTTCCTGATCTTCAAGCTCATCAAACTAAATAAGGAACACTCAATAATCAAGCAAAGTACTTCAAATAATTACTCAAGATATTCGGCATGGATAGAGGTAAATGTATCTCCACTCTGATGAGTACGTCATGCAATTTGGATAAAGACGAAGGAGGAAATCAAGTCAAAGAAAATATGTACCGAGGTATGATCGGTTCTCTCCTTTATCTCACTGCTTCTCCTCCTGATGTCATGTTTTTTGTGTGTCTTTATGCCCATTTTCAAGGAAACATGAATGAATCACATCTCATTGCGGTAAAGGAATTATAAAATATCTCATTAGCACACCACTAATTGGTTTGTGGTACTCCAAAGGAACAAATTGTGTCTTAGTTGGGTACTTTGATTATGATTTTCTTAGGTGGAAATTGAATCAAAAAAGTATCAGTGTTACGTGTAAATTTCTTGGTAAATCATTTGTATATTGGCATAGAAAGAAACAAGCAAGCTAGAATTATCCATAACTGAAGAGGAATGTGTTATTGCATGTAGTTATTATGCATAAATTTTACTGGGTGAAACATAAACTATGCGATTAATGAGTTAATCTCATATTTGTCCCAATTAATTGCAACAACACTAGCTCCATAAACCTTATAAAAAATATGATACTTCACTCTTGGTCTAAACATTGATGTTAGCAACCATTTCATTATATATCATATCAAAAAATTAGATTGTGTTATTGAGAAGGTTTCTTCCTTTAACCAACTATTAGATACTTTTACTAAACCTCTTCCAAAAAAGTTTATTTTTTCTTAAGAACTGAATTAAGAATATTAAATTAATAATACATGGATTAATATTTATGTTATGCCTCTTATATTTCTTCTTCTTCTTCCCTTTCTCTATGTCTTATACATGATTTATGTTTTTGCCTTGTGTTGTTTTCCTCCTTCTTAATTATGCCAAAAAGGGAGAAGTATACTCTAGGGAGAGTATAATATACTCTCTATATTTGTCAGAGGGAGTTTAGCAACACCAATTATTTTTCTTTGTTTCTTTGTTTTTCCACCTCCTTGAGAGATGTGTCGTCATCGTACAAAATGGGGTGAATGTGTAGTTATGTGCTTGCAGTTACAATTATTTGTAGATGATCTTAGTGATAAATAATCTTAGTTGTTTTGATACTGATAACATCTAATGTAAATCGGGGTTCTTTAGATTCCTTGATGATATCTTATCAATAAACCTTTGGTGATGATGTCTATCAAAGAATTAATACCAAGCCTCACAAGATAGAAGAAATCAAGTTCCAGATAAAGTGTTAAATTACTATTGAATCTAGCAATGGATCTTGAAGCTTCAAGATTATGAAAGAGAGGAAGTTTGAAAGATTTCCTAGTCATATTATTGAATGATCAATATATTGAAATTATAAGAGTGTCTCCAAGTATACTAAGGAAACTCTCTTACACGTACTAAAAAGCCTTTATCATTTTAAAATTATCTAAAAATGTTTTACGCACATACATAGTTGATTTCTAGCTCGGTAAAACCTTTAAGAATGTTATTTAATTAGATAATTGATTAACACACTAGGGTTAATCCATTATCTCTTTTGTAACATCTTATAATTGTTTAAAGGGGCTTATGTTTCATTAGTTACGAAGAATTTGAAAATCTTCCATATTTGACCTACATAATCGATTAACCCCAGGTCATAATCGATTATGAGCACAAAAAAGTCAATGAATCATTTTATTTTTTGAGATATATTTTCTCCTATAAATAGAGGACTTCTCCTCATTTCAAATCACACTATAATTCAAATTTCTACGATCATTTTCTAATTTTCTACTCCTCTCCTCTCCTTTTTACATTCTTTCTCAAAAGTTGTCTTACTGCCTTGTGAGTAAAAATAATTGTTAGTTTGGTTGTATTGGTGTTCGTGCTTAAGTGTTCTTCGTCAAGAGTGAGAATCTCTTGTTTGATTTTTTTGCTTCTTGAGATTGTCCGGGAAAATTTTCTTTTTGGTTCTTAAGACTAGCTGATAAAATCTTTGTTTGCTTCGTGAGTTCAATCATCAAAAGCTTTGTTTGACTTGGGGGATCAGCCTGTATAAAATCTCTCATATATTGTAATAAAGTTAGTGGACATATCCTTAAAAGCTCAATAAATTTTATTAGTGGAACTCTCAAGAAAAAAATTAAGGAGAGAAGTAGGCCATATGATAGGTCAAACCTGTATGAATCTTGGGCAATCTCTCTATTCCTATCTCTTTTATTTTTTTAAATTTTATTTTATTTCCTTTCTAAATTATTTTTTCTATTTTCTGATGATTTATCATTGCACTAACACAAATTATTTTTCAAAGTAATATATTTTGTCTTTAAAATTAATCATGATTTCTCGACTTCACAATTGAACCCCCTCTTTGTTTGCATTCACTTATTTAACATTCACCTAGACAAGGCATTATTTTATCCAAAAATAATTACCTTTAACTAGTTGATTATTGTGATTTTGATTGGCCCATTAACAAGAAAGTCCATCTCTAGTTATCTAATGAAACTAGGTAATGCTCCTATACTGTGAAAGACAAAGAAACAAGTAACCATATCAAGATATTTTAAGTAAGCATAATATATAGCTATGAATCATGTTGTTAATAAGATACTTTAGCTCAAAATTTTGTCATCCAATATTTAGGTTTCATCACTACTACAAAAAACATTTCTCATAAAGGTTGGAAAAGAGATACAACCACGTCCGACCAACCATTGTGAGGCAATGTGTGATTCTACGTATGATGCTTTCCACCACGAGCGTATGACAATTGTGATAAATTAGGAAGTGTGATATATATCACAAGGGTCAAAGTATACAGTCGTTGTGATATAAAGCGAAAGGTCATGGGTTCGAAACCCAATTATTATATTTTTTTATAATATTTTGCACTCTATCTATAACAACGGTTTGTATAAATAAATATGATGAAATAATTTGTTTTTTTAAATTTTATTTTACTTTTTCATATATTACAAACCTGTATTTTTTTACCTGTATATTATACATATATTAGCTAAATATTTACAAAATACCAAATTAGGCAAAAAATATATATTTACAACTATAAAAAACAGTCATTTAGTACATCCTCCATTTTCAACCAAAGCATTAAAAATAAACACCCAACGTCTATGGACGTCATCTAAGTCATCAGGAGAGAAAGGTGTCATGTCATTAAACCTCTACATAAACAAGTGAAAAATTGAATATCACGTGATTTGAATTATAATATAAAATTACTTTAACATTAATTTGTTATTATAAACATTTCATGATAATATATATACCCGATCTCACGAATCAACAATGTCGGAAAAGATGATGTTAAACTTGTGTTTTATTACATAGTACCCACAAGTGGCGGAGCCATGAATTTTAGGCAGCCTAGCAAAAAATTTAACCGCCTCTGGAATTGTATATACCTATGTTTTTATCCCTGGTTTTACAAAATTTTCCCCTGGTTTTACAAATTATGTCCCTAATTTTTTCTAAAAATTGACTATTAGATTGGGGAAAATACAAAGAAAATAAGGATTGAGCCTGAACGCGTGTCCGGGCTAGCTGGGCTATAGAACTGCCACTGGTACCCACACTTGTATCCCTCTACTTGTCTCCTAGTCTACAAAATTAAACATTTCATGAGTGTATATATAAGTGAATGTCAAAAGTAATCCACTTACCTCGGGCTCACAAAATGCGAGCTTTTTTCTAGATTTGTTCATAATATAATGTTTCTCCACAACACTGTATATTGAAAATGATATAAAAATATTACACGCTAAAATAATTACAAAGTCAAATAAAAATTTACTAAAAGTCTCACAAACATAAAGTTACCTAGTAATAATTTGTTTCATCGTAGGTTCAAGTGGATGGTGTAACGAACATAGTGTAGTTACCATATTCGTTCGAAGAGATACAATGATCAATTGAAAATGATCTTTGAATGAATAATACAAGCATATATAATTAGTATTGGGTAAAATATGAAAAATATATATAATAGAGAAACCATAAAAATTATTCACTTGTTGAGAAATGGTGTTGAGTAGCAATCTTTTCCCCCACCTATTCATGATGTTAAGTCTGCTTCAATGTTTTTTAGAGAATTATTTGTAAATCAAACTCTAATTGACTCCAATAATCCATAAGTATATGATTTACTACAAACACAGTGAATGTGTCTAAATGGTTAAGTAAGATTCAAAAAATACGTGAGAAATTAGTTATGTACAAAATAATGAATGTACCATAAAGAGATATATTTATGTGCACCAAACTTGTTGTAACCCTATGTCCAGCCAACGATTTCCAACAATCATATCCTTTATATCTTTAGGAAATATTAAGAAACCCTCTAACTCTGAATCATGTTTTAGAGCAAGAGAAAACATTGCGTCTTCGTTGCATATAATGTAACATAACATTTTAGTATGTGATTATTCAGAGGGAGCCAATAACCCGTTATGGATCTCGTTACTGGAGGGGGCGGCTGAACAACTTCCTTTTGTGCTTGCATCACTATTTAGTGTGAAATTTGGTAAGTAACCGCTATTCTTTCAAAATCTAATGACTCTGGTTACTTACAGGATCAACTAGATTGATCCTAGGACGAAAGTGTATAGTTTATGTTTTTAGGTTTTCTGGATATTAATATTTTTGACACTAATGGTAAATTTGAAAGTATTAATAAATCAATTTATGAAAATGACAAGAAGGTAATGGAATTTTGACTGGAATTTAAAAGGAACATAGATGACTTTCATAAAAATAAACTGGAATTGGAAATAAATATGGTGCTTCATACGTGCATTTCTCAGAAACTCGTTTCTCAATTATACTTTGATACTTTGAGTGAATATCAGTAATTTGCACAATATTTGAACACACAAAATCTTAAAACTAAAGACTCATATTTATACTAATTTGACACAAACGGTATTCTCATCATAAGAGGACACGTTCTTGCTTGCATGTCTTTGACCCTTCGTAGGCTTCCACGCGTCTCTTTTCAAAAACACAAATAAGCACTAAAAATTTAAATATTTAGCCTTATTTCAAATATCCATGTCGAACCTACTTTGAATCATTTCTGAAACGCTACATTTCGATCTCTGTATCAATTCAACAAATTTTGGTCGAAAGACCAACATTTTACTTATGTCAAAAATATCTTCACTATTCTTGACCTCTCTTAAAATCTTTGGTGTCTTTATTCAACTCTTGAGCGTCAAATCTCCAGCTAACAAATTGCCCACCAAAAATGTATTTTTTTACTACGATAAGAAAAGGGGATTTTGTTAAAGCTTTCTACGCGTCAGCAATTACTTCCGTGATGTCATGATCAAGATGACCACTTTTCAGAAACGTCTCATCGAGACGTGCATTGCAGCTAGAATCATTACTCCTAGAAATTAGGAGTATGGAGGTAACTTGTATAGGAAACCGTTTCTGCATCCTCTCATGGAGTTACACATGTCCCACGAACTCTTCATTCATCTTTCAAAATGAAAATGAAACACCTTTTTCTTCTTCCTATAAATACCATCATATTTCATTTTCAAAAACGTTTCCAACATCTGCACTCTCAAACTTGCATTTTTCTTGAGCTTCTTCTTCAGAATCTTCACGAAATCTTCATCTTCTAAGCTTCAATCTTCAACAATGGCGCCCAAAATCAAAGTATCCAAGCATAAAAAAGAAGGTTACATCCCAATCATAAAGATAGAAACACCGCTGCTAGCAGGAAATCAGGAATATGTTCATGAGCCTTTTCTTCTTGAGGAGAAACAAAAATTTTATGAATCTCAACACTCATTCCTCTAACCATTTTAGGTGAAACACATGCATATATAGGTCCTTTTCCTGACCCTAATTAAGATGCCTAGAAACTCAATTTTTTTCCTGTTTATCATCGTACAAAACCCTTGGATAGTAAACAAAAACCTGATGATAAAGGTAGTAAAAAACCCGATACCCAGAAATTTTTAGATGACCAAGCGAAGTCTTTGACTGACATTTCTAAAAAAGAAGACAAAATTAACTTAGACTATATAAGCAATGTTCTTAGAGTGTTTCACTCTTTCCCTTTGGTGAAAGACCCTGAACGATATCTTTCTTGGCTTGCTAAGGTTAAAAGTCAGAAAATCCAATTCTGGAAAGATATGGAGATCTATGACATGATTCAATTGTCAAAATCTGTTTATGGGTATAGCCAAAGTATATTAGTGGCTTCACTATAATTCTGAGATTTTACACATAATACCTTCAATTTCCCTTGTAGAATGATGACCCCTACTTTTTTCGACAATGCTACCATCACTAGTCTTCGACCGATTGGAGAAACCTTTAACCCTTTTAAGATGGATGAAGATATTATTAACTTTGCAATATGTAATAACCGGCTTGAAAATGAGAGTCGTCATCCTTAATTTTTATCCTTAAGAAGGGAACATAAAGGATTACTATAATTTGGTCAGAGATTCTAAGTTGTTTGACTCGGTTTTAGAGGAAGGGAAGGTGTTATGTGTAATAACCGGTCTTGGAATTAAGAGTCACCACCATTAATTTTTATCCTAAGACGGGAATATAACAGAATAACCCTAATTGATGATACAAAGATACTAAGTTCTTGACTCACTTTAGACGAAAGAAAGGTGTTAGGCACTCTTCATCTACCTTGTTCATAAAGATACTAGGGTTTAGGGTTAAGGTTTAAAAATAGGGTTTTAATTTTTTAGTTAGGGGAACTCGCCACGATTTTAGTCGTATGTCTACGTATCCTCTTATGAGGAATCAGAGTCTCAATTCGTAGTTCGCAGTTGGTTGGTGTTTTTTATAGATTACGAATATACTTCAGATTTTTCTTGAACCAAGTCTGGGTGTGTGAATAGCGGAATTTGTAGACGATATTCGCAATCGATTAAAAGTATTTTCATAATCCTTTTTGAAAATGATATCTTGGATTTTAAATTATGTTAGTGAAAAATTATTAGTAATTTGATTGGTTAGATATTTTTTTAAATTTATTAAGAAATATAAGAAAAATATTTTTAATGCATGATAAAAAATCTTAATTCAATTTTTAAAAGTAATTAAAGAATGAGTTAGTAAAAAAAATTGAATTTTATAATAATAATAATAATAATAAGTATATTAAGTATTAAAAATATTAACAATAATATGAAAATATAAAATATAAAATATAAAAAAAGAATAAACTTAATTAAAAATGCAGGAGGGTGTATTTTATTTGGGATGAGTAATTCAGGTGGTGCAGAAAGTAAGGCCCTGAATCCAGATATTGAATTCAGGCCCAAACGCAGGAGGGGTGTATGCTTCACTGAGAACAGTATGAAAATTTTAGTAATATCATAGAAAAACTTTAAAGGAGCCTATAACCAACATTATAAATTCTAATCACACAAATAGAAATCCATTAAGTAATTACAAAAAACAATGTAAATAAAAAACAAAAAAAATATACCTTTTGGCAAGAAGTGGGCATAACCCTTATTCGGATTCAAATGTGAAGAGCTTTGACTCTTTCTTTTAAAATTATAAATCAACCAATAGATAAAGGATATGTGGTATTAAAGAAAACCAAAAAATACATACAACAATATGAGAGAGAGAGAGAGAGAGAGAGAGAGAGAGAGAGAGAGAGAGAGAGAGAGAGAGAGAGAAGGAACAATTTATTCAGACTCTACCTCTCTTTTTTAGTCTCTCGATCTACTTTCTCTTTTCTCATATTTTTGACAATACTCTCTCTGTTTCTCATCTTCTTTAACCATTTTCCATATCAAAACAAACAACAAAACCATCAAATAAAAACATTTACTTACATACATGGTGGAGGTAGAGGTTGTCGGCAGTGGCTACGGTTTGGTGAATCTTTTGGGATATTGAAAGAAAATATGTTAAAATATGTACAGGTTGTGAATATGCAGCGTGAGAACAAAAAGAGATTTTTGTATCACTGTAGTGTGTGAGAAAATTGTGTGAAAACTGTTGATAATAGAATTGGCCTCTTAGTATAAGAATAGATGTGAGAAGTGGCATCTCTTTAGTAATATCATCTCCTTATATAGCAAGAAAAAATTAGGTTAAAAACTAATTAAATAAATAAAATTTGAAATTTGAAATTAATCAATGCTAATTACAATTTTAAAACAAATTTGATTTGATTTCTAAAATTTAACTATTTTGATCAATCTCATAAAAACTATCATAAAATATAATGGAAAAAAATCAATAAAAATATTTTTTTGTATTTTATAATTTTTTGTCTATTTTAAGTTAAAAAGTGTATAAAACAAAAAATTTAATTTTAAAAAATTAATTAATTAATAAATACGAAAATAATGTTTAAATAATAAAAAAAATGAATTTTTGTGATTTTTGAATATAATTTAAAATGGAAATAAAATTAGTAACTATTAAAAGAAAAAAGTTAAAAGTGCAACATGCGAGATTTGAACCTCTGACATTATGCTTGCGAGCCTTATTCCCTACCAACTATGCTATGTTACTCATTTGAAATAAAAAAAACAATTGAAATTATATGAAAGATGAGTAGATATTTGCTATTTTAAAATGCACATTGTTGTACCCCAAAATTTTCCCTCTCACTTATCAAGAATTTGCTCACAAGATCTCCTTGGGCTCAAGACTGCACTAGGGTTTGATCAGCTCAAGACACCTCCTTAAGCACTGATGACCAAAATTAGGGTTTGAGATTGCACAAGAATATTTGGACTTACAATTCCCCATATGACTTTCATGGAGCATTATGGACCCCTAATATTATTCATGACAAGTTTCAAGCTTTGAATCACACTTTTGCTCAGTCAATTGAACAGTTGACCTAAAAACCAGTTGTATTAGGGAAATAGTCAACTATGGCCAATTTACAGTAAAACTTCATAATTTTTTATCCATATCAACATTTTAAACTCATATGTATCATTTGATCAAGTTTGGACCATAATTCCTCAAGAAATTTGATCAAATCTCCAAAAGGGCAAAATGGTCAAAATTAGGGTTTTGACCGGGAAAGGGCAATTTCTGATTTTTGACCTACCAAATGATCAATTGGTTTAAGGCATGATCTCAAGAGTTAAATTGCATCATTTTGACCTAATAGCATGGTTCAAAACATTGCAAGTCCACTAGAATGACAGATGAATTTTCCAATCAACTGATTAAAAGTCAATTGTATACTGAAAAGTCAAACTTTGACTTTTTGGTCAAATTCAAATACCAAAGATCACAATTCATCAAATAATATAAAAATATGAAACTTATTCATCAAGAAATCAAAAAGTCAAGATTTCATTTTATAAAGTCAAAATTTCTAAACTTAAAAAATTTTCGGTGTTGGAAATTTTATGTTTTTTCACAACTTTGAACAATTTTTTCACTATGATGCAAGATGATTAAAGAGAAACTTCCAACATGAAAGTTATAGATCTCCATGAAATATACAACTTTTCTTTACACAACTCCTTCCAAAAATGCTTGGATCTCGAGTTATAATTTTATGAACATGTGGTCATGAAACAAAACACTTAGTGAAATTTTGCCCTAATTTGGTCAGGATTTTGACCCAACTTCATGGCACTTTTACATATAGTTCCAAGTGGAATCTTCCAAAGCAATTCAAAGATGGGTTGTACAGAACATTGCAAGCTTTCCAAAATGTCAAATAACTCCTTGAGATCATTCTTGAGTAGGGAGAATCGAAGAGATGAAGTTAGAGTTTTATCACTTGAATTACAGGTCATTTTTGTGATGAACCAAATTCAAAATTCAAACTATGCTGCATAAACTCTACTTTGCAGGCATCAAACTTGTTAGGCACTCCATAATTAATGGTTTACACAGTTGTTAGAGGTCTCACTTCAAGCATTCAATGCATGGACATGCTTTATATCCATTTTTGGAAGAAAGGTTACATTGCCATTTTGATAAAGTGCTTTTTTGCACAAAACTTGTTCTTGAGCCTTGCACTTGTTCTCTTCTGATCACACAAGTCGTATAACTCATGATAAATGGTTTATACACTTACAATCACCCAACCCATGCTTGTACCTCCTCTTGAAACTTGTTTCCCACTTTTCTTCAAAATCTAGTAACCTCGCCAAAAGTTGGTAACTTGTACTTCTGATTGTCCAAAGCTCTCAAACACTTTTGTTTATACATACACAAAATATTGGACACAAACACACGAATGCTCATACCCTGAAAACATCTAGAACTCATAATCACATTCCATACCTCCATTTTCACATAAACTGACCAAAAACTTGAAACTCATAATCTACTCGTGCGTTTCATGGCCTTTTGGTTTCTAAAGCTTCTAAGCATAATTTAGAACTGATCCCACACCCTGTTACAGAACTGTAACACCATTAACACCATCCTCCATTTTCAAAAACAGAGCTTTGCACTTGGACTTCTCTAGAACTCCTTAGGCCCTTTCAGCTCAAGCTAAGCATTCCATTAGCTTCCTGGGAACTTGAGGAAGCTAACCCAACCATTGGAACTCCTTGAAAGATGCTCAAAATTCAAAATTGATACCCTCTTGCAAGGTAAGTTTTCTAACTTTGGAACTTCTCATACAGGCATCATCAATGATTTGTTTGTGAACAAAACATGTAGATATCATTTCCCTAAAGCTAACCATGTTCATAGTTTCCATTAATTTTGTTTGAGCTTAGAGAATTTTAAGTTTGAAGTTTCTGAGATTTTTAGGGTTCAGATTAGGGCCAATAAAATTCATTCTTATCTTTGATCTATAGTTTTAATGCTTTACATTTTTGAAACTGTGAGGAAATTTGCTACAAGTTTCATATTTACAATTTTCATTTTAAATGACAAATGAGCAAGTTACAGTTGGTCTGGCTGGAGGTTGAAGATAAAGTAATCAGGGTGCGTTTTGTATCATATATTTATTGATTTACTTATGTTAACGGATATATAGCCACCCCAGTGGTAGAAGCGCGCGCCTGTAACCTTTGGGACCTGGCTTTCGAGCCCTAGTGGTACCCTTTTGGATTTTTCACATTTTCTTATTTTCTGATTTTCTTTTTTGCACATGCTGGGCGTCCTTGGGCCTGCTTATTTTTGTTTTCTTCTTCTTTCTAATCCCCCTGCAGGTTGTTTGCACCCTGGCCCATATTTTATTTTCTTTTCTTATTTTTATTTTATTTATTTTCTTGATTATTTTTCTAAATACTAAAAAAATCATAAATATACAAAAAATGATAGATTTATATTTTGGCTTAGTTTATTTTATTTTTCTCACAAAAAATATTTTATTTAACTATACTTTATTTATTTTTACTAACTAGTCTTGTAAAATTTTAATTTAAAACTAGGTTATTATTTATTTTCTTTTACACCAATTAAAATATATTTATTTTAATATAAAAAAGGCCAAAAATATTTTATAACACCATATACTATTTTCAAGACAAAAATACCAAAAAATACTTCTCTTGGAACTTAATTTCTTTATAATCAAATAATAGAATTAGGGTTTTATTTAAAATCTGTTCTTAATAAACTTAAGTATTAATTAATTAGGTTAAGAAAAATACCTTTTCCTAAAAAAACCAAACAAAGATCCATTTTCTTTACATTTCACATTTTTTGTGCATTTATTCATTTTGTACATTATATTCATTTAATTCCTTGTACATTGATACCAATTCAATATGGTTGTAATAGACTAATTAGATTTATATCTTGCAATCCCCATTTACAATTTGTACACCCCCTCCCACAAGTTTTGTAATAGCGTAGTAACTTTAAATTTCGTAATTTATCGTTTTATATTAAACATGCTAGTAATTAGGGTTTGTATGGAAAGACTAAAACTAATACTTAGAAAACCCTAATTCAAATCAAAATGAAGCATGAAAATAATACACTTGCACACAAGCACCCCTAGGGTAAATCCACTTGGTTGCCTTTACAAAATGGCCATATTACGCATGTGAGGTATCTTAGCAAAAACAAACAAAATACAAGATCATCGTCCCTCGATGATGCTATCTAAGTTGCCTTTCAAATGATCTTAGTCCCTAAAAGAGAATGCTAAGATACCTTGCAACATTGCTAATCATGGTTATACGATGACCCACGCCCGTCCCATTTACATCCAAAGACAGGGTTACTTACCAAATCAATGGTAAGATAACAATGTCAAAGGAAAAGAAAATAAATAAGAAAGACTTTTGAGTAGGTAGAATGCTCCTAATTACTTGCTCAATTTCAAATAAAACATCCTTGCTATTTTCAAAACAAAAACCTACACTTTTCAAAAACATCTTACAAACTTGAAAACATTTTCAAAAGATCAAACACTTTGTATACATTCTTACGAACGAGAATCATTACAAAGTTTGCCTAAACAAATGGCCTCTTTACAAAATACTTTCAAAAAACCATACAAAGCACAATTTCAAACAAAAGCAAGTGATCTAGAAAGTAACTAAGAGCCCATGGAAAACCATGGATGGAAAGGGTGCTAATACCTTCCCTTTTCATAATCTACCCCCGAACTCAAGAAATAATCTCAAAGGTCTTTCCCGTGCTTTTCCACCTTTCCTTTTGGATAAAAGAAAAGTCGGTGGCGACTCTTTCTAACCGCAACATTTGTGATCAAATGCAAAACTCTCAAGTCAGTTCTCCCACCGTATCACAGAGCTGGCGACTCTGCTGGGGATAATTCTAAAAGTGGGGTTACCTTAGGGTTATATCACATCTACTTGCTTACATTGTTTGACTTGTATGCTTTAAATTATGGTTCTTTGTTTAGGTTTGAATCCTCTACCCGGATTTGGGATACCTTATAGGTAAGTAGCAATACATTGTGGAAATTGTGCGGGGTATACCGACATGGTCTAAGCAATAGCTACGTTAGTGCGATATATTTGTGGGTACCGGTAGCCCTTGAGTTAATCAAGGAGAATACAGGGCCGCTGAGTGATGTCATGAAGCACTAATGAACTTTTAGAACCTTTACTTGACCAACTTGGCCTTTAGGACGTAGTGAGATGGCCGGATTTGGTGCAGTCCGAAGTTGGTAGATACTCGATACTACACTCATTGAGGTTTATTTTTTTGGGATATTTAGGTCGCCATTAAAGAGGCTTGTGCTGAAACAATGACCAAAGAAACAAACCAGTGATATTGAGCTCCTTAGAACTCGGTTACTATTACTAGGACAGGTTTGAGCCAACTAAACTTCAAGAGTGTATTTACCTATGAGACCCCATGCAAGCCTAAACCTAAGGACTTGTTTGCTTTGCTTGTATATACATTGCTTGTACATAACATCATGAACATCATAACATCATACTCATTCACTAACCATTTCAAGGATCTTGGGATTCATTTTTGTTTCTATTTTATAGGATATGGATTATATTCGCAGGAAAACTATTCAAGTCAATCTTGTAAGGATCCCTCCACAACTTAAGGAGCTAGCTTCAAGGAGTCCGGAAAACTCTCCATTCACTGAGAGACATGGTCTTCTACTCAACTTGGTCACCTCCAACACAGATGGGGACATGATGAAGGTGCTCTTTCAGTTCTTTGATCCCTTACACCATTGCTTCACATTTCCCGATTATCAACTTGTGCCTACTTTGGAAGAATTCTCCCGACTCTTGAGGATTCCCATTCTCAATCAGCTACCTTTCAACGGTACAAAAAGAAAACCAAATCCAGAAGAGATTTCTCAAGCCCTACACTTGCACTCATCAATGTCACAACTCAGTGGGAAACAAGGAGTGGTGTCAAAGGTTTCCTAGCAAAGTTCTTGTTCGAGAAAGCCTAAAACTGTTGGAACTCTTTAGATTTGAAAGCCTTTGATGAAATGGTGGCTCTCCTCATCTATGGGATGGGTTTGTTTCCAAATCCTGACCAACTCATAGATGAGAACGCCGTCAAAATCTTCATATCCTGCAACCCGATGCCTACTTTACTAGGAGACATCCTACACTCTTTTCACACTCGCACTATGAGGAAAAGAGGTGTCCTTATGTGTTGCACTCCTCTCTTGGAAAGATGGTTTATTTCGCATCTTCCCCAATCTGTATTAAAGAACGAACAAGGTTCAAGGTGGTCACAAAGGTTGATGACGCTCAAACATTCAGACATCCATTGGTGTTCTCGATCCATAAAGAATGTTACTATTGTCGACCGTTGTGGAGAATTTCCTAATGTCCCTTTACTTGGCATTAGGAGAGGTATCACCTACAACCCCTGCCCAGCCTTAAGACAGTTTGGTTATGCCCGAAGGGATGGCCCTCATGAGATGCTAATTCAAGGTTTGATATTTGACTATGAAAATGATGATCAAGGTCTTTGCCAGAGATTTATCCGAGCTTGGAGGATGTTGAACAAGGTAGATAGAAATACATTGGGGCATAAGAATTCCATCCCTCTTGAGCCTTACCTCAAATGGGTACGAACTCACGCTCAAAGTCTTATGATGCCTTATCCCTCCATTCTCCCGGTAATCATGGAGCCCGTTATAGAAAGAGATGTTCCATAAACTATCCTACATCCTGACATGCCCACCTCTCTTGAAGACTTACAAAGAGATTGGATACAACTCAAAGGGGAGCGAGATACTTTAGAAGCCCAATTCTATGCAAGCGAGAAGAAGATTTTGGAACTCATTAGGCTACTTCATGAGGAGAGGAACCTGAATGCCTACATCGCACCAAACGGGATGCATACAACCTTTTTATCTTAGAGTTTTTTGTATTATTTGCCCAAAAAGGCATTGATGTACTCAAGCTCTAATTTATTAATATAACGTGTGTTTCCTTTTTGCCTAAAACAAATTTGAATCTTTAAAATCCTTGAAATCATTGCATATGCATTTACCATTCATCATAACATAAGAAGGTTTCTTGCAACAAGTTTCCTCATCTTTCTACTGTTTATTTCAGTAAGATGGATCTCAAGTGAATGGTGAAGGACCTCCAAGCTCAGAATGCACAGTTTCAACAGTTATTCTTAACTCTAGCCAAAGGACAAGAAGAGTTGAAGACCTTGCTGGTTGAGGAGAAGAAAAAGAATATGAAGAAGGTAACCGGAGTTCTAAACATGGGAAGAAGATTCCAAGGGAAAACAAGAAGGGCCTTAGACTTTGCAACGACATCCAGTGAGAAAGACAATAAAGATGGGAAGGGCAAAGAGACAGTTGTCCAGTCAGAGTCAGAATAGGAAGAGGAAGAAGAAGACTATTCTGAATAACAATACCCTCCAGCTGATGACAAGTATAAGCATATAGAAGAACGGTTGAGCGCAATAGAAATCCAAAAAGTTCATGGATTGGACTTTGAGGAGTTGGGATTAGTATCAGGGATTGTCATTCCTCCAAAATTCAAGGCACCTGTGTTCGCCAAATATAATGGAGTTTCATTCCCCAAAATGCATCTCCGGTCATATGTGAGGAAAATCCAGCCCCATATCACTGACAAGGACTTATGGGTACACTTATTCCAAGACAACTTGTCTGGAACTCAACTTGATTGGTTTTATCAGTTAGAAAGAGCCAATGTTCATAACTGGGAAGACCTGACCGCCGCCTTTTACAAAAAATACCAATACAACGCTGATCTTGCGCCTAACCGTACTCAACTCCAGAGTATGGCCATGGTTTCAAGTGAAGGCTTCAAGGACTATGCGCAAAAATGGAGAGACTTGGCAGGAAGAGTCCAACCTCCCTTATCTGAAAGAGAATTGGTAGACATGTTTTTGGGCACCTTGTCTGGTCCTTTCTTCAATCACGTAATTGGGAGTTCATCGACAGGTTTTATTGAATTGATATTGACCGGAGAAAGGGTGGAAGCCAGGATAAAGAATTGAAAGATTCAAAAAGATGCATCCTCCACTGCTGTAAGGAAACCATTCATCAGAAATAAAGAAGTGGTTGTTGTATATCCTCAGAGAAATTAAAATAGGGCCGAACGCCATCCAATGGTGGGGGCTGTTATGATTCCTAAACCTGCGCCTGATCAGCAAAGAAATAACCAACCAAGAATGGAAAGACCAGTCAGACAATTCACCCGAATTAATATGACACTATCTCAAGTATTTCCACATTTGTTAAGATCCAACCTAGTGACTTTGAAAGAAGCTCCAAAGAATCCTAACATAACCTCTCCTCACTATCATCCCAATGCCCGTTGTGCATACCATTCTGAGATTCCCGACCATGACACTAATAACTGTTAGGCTCTAAAGAACAAAGTACAAGACCTCTTTGAAGCCAAAGATATTGAATTAGATGTGCCAGAAAAACCCAATGTCATTTCTTCCCCTATGCCCAAACACGACCATAATACTAACGCCATTGAAGAAGATATGTTTGTTACTTCAGTTGATGAACTTGTGACCCCACTCCTGACTATCAAAAAGAACTTGTTGATTTCCAGTGTATTCCCAGGCTGTGATGAAAGCTGTCATTTCTGTTTGTCCTCACCAACCAACTGTTCTTTGTTGAAAGCAGGCGTTTAGTGCCTAATAGACAACAAGGAAATTTTGTTCGAAAAGACTTATGTTCCACCTGTTTCTTATAATGATGTTTCCATCGTTACCATTTCCACCAATTCTTCCAGGGTCTCCACCAAAAGACCCGTTAGAATTACATCAGTTACAAAAGTAGATCCTTTGATAATTACAATGCCTGGACCAATCCCGTATTCGTCAGACAAAACCGTACCATGGAGTTATGGAGGGGATGTCTACTACCACGGTATCAAACAAGATTGGCCAACTTCTGAAGATTCAAGTTCTGAGAAAGTTGACTCCGATGTCAATAATATTGCGGGGACTAGTAAGATAACCCAAAGCGGAAGGATATTCTCTCCAGAAATTGCTCCCCCAAAAGCAGTTTCTGGACCCGTAATCATTCCTGTTGTTGTTGTTCCTCCAAAGGCTATTCCCAGTCCTACAATCATCTTTGCTAGTACTCCAACTGACAAAGCTGTTACAATCCCTGCTATCACCCCTACTGACATTCCTGCTACCGAGTCAATCGAGACTCGAGGTTAAGGTATTCTGATTGAGCCTGTCCGAACGAAGGCACAATCATTGGCTATCCCTGAGACCTCTCGGAAAGAGATGGAGGAAATTCTAAAGATCATAAAAAGAAGCAACTACAATATAGTCGAGCAACTGGGGCAAACTTCATCCAAAATTTCCATGCTGGCTTTATTACTATGTTCTGAGGCTCATGCAAAGGCCTTGGTAAAATTCCTAAAAACTTCCCATCTACCCCAAGAAACATCTGTCGATCAGTTCCAAGACTGTGTAGCTAGCTTGACTGCAGATAATGGCTTAGGTTTTTCAGATGCTGATTTAAAGCCAAGGGGGAGGAAGCATATTGAGGCATTGCATGTCTCAGTTGAATGCAGGGGCACAACTCTGGCTCATGTCTTGGCGGACACAGGCTCATCTCTGAATGTATTGCCTAAAAAGGCTTTTGATAGGCTTGACTGCGAAGGATTGATATTGAAACCAAGCAACATAGTAGTGAGGGCCTTTGACGGCTCAAAAAGGATGGTGCATTGGGAAGTGGATATCCCCATAAAAGTTGGAACCCAAACATTTGATTCGACTTTTTATGTAATGGATATTCGCCCTTTATATTCTTGCTTGCTAGGTCGACCGTGGATCCACAATGCTGGCACTGTTACTTCTACGTTGCACCAAATGCTGAAATATCCAATTCAAGGGAAAATCATCATCGTTCATGGAGAAGAAGAGTATATGGTCAGCCATCTAAATTCCTTCATATATGTGGAATTAGATGGTGAATTTATTGAATCTCCATTCCAACACTTTGAAGAAGTCCGGCAAGATGTGGCAATAACTAAGGTTGTGTCTCAAGTTCCCAAGATCACAAAGCCTCCACTCAGGATGTCGTCTTTAAAGGATGCCAAGGAAGTGATAGAAGAAGGTGGGTGCACTATCTGGGGACAACTCCTAGATATCCCATACAAATTTGATAAGTTTGGTTTGGGTTTCACTTCAGGTGCCCAGAGGGCTGTATGCCGCGCTCGTGCCAGAGGACCACCCTTGAAGATCAGCAACCACCAAGTCAGTGCCGTGGAGGATGATGAAGACATCTACAACCTGGAGGATTGGATTTTCCCAACTGTCAGTGGAGGACTCAGCAACTGGGAGGATAGAGATTTTATCCCGATCACTTTTATCCCACAGTAATTTGTCTTTACATTTTTTGGATATGTAATATTAAAATAATTCAGACTCTTAAAACCTTGTGTCTTACCCGAGGCACAATGGTCCATTTGTAAGGGTTATTATCTCATTTCCATATGACATCAATGAATCATGGACGTTTTTGCATACAAACTTTGTGCTCATTGTTTTTCTTTTTATATTTTCATTTCTTTCAAAGATAGTTATACTCTTGCACACACTCACACTCATAATGCAGGTCTACATCAATTCGGAATCCCATGGGTAACGATTCTGCTATGGCCTTTTGTGACTCTGATAATCTAATCTACCAAGCCAAAGACGAAGGTGAGGAAGATTGTGAAGTACCAGGGGAACTCCCCAGGTTACTACAACAACAAGAGAGGACTATTCAGCCACATGAAGAACCAGTGGATATAATTAACCTAGGTACCCCAGAAGACAAAAGAGAAGTCAAGGTGGGTGCCAATCTGGAACCCAGTGTCAAAGAGCGTCGGATTCAGTTGCTACACGAGTATGTTGAGATCTTTGCCTGGTCGTATGAAGACATGCCAGGACTTGATGCAAATATCATGGTATATCGTCTACCAACAAAAGAGGATTGTCCACTGGTAAAGCAAAAGGTCCGTCGTATGCGCCTGACATGTCAGAGAAGATTAAAGCAGAAGTCATGAAACAATTCAATGCTGGATTATTGGCCGTCACCTCTTATCTGCAATGGGTTGCCAATGTTGTTCCTGTACCTAAAAAGGACGGCAAGGCACGAATGCGCATGGACTACAGAGATTTGAATAGGGCAAGCCTTAAAGATGATTTCCCACTTCCCCACATTGATATTTTAGTTGACAATACGGCACAGTACAAAGTGTTTTCCTTCATGGACGATTTCTCAGGCTACAACTAAATCAAAATGGCGCCTGAAGACATGGAGAAGACAGCCTTTGTCACACAGTGGGGAATATTTTGCTATAAGGTTATGCCATTCGGACTGAAGAATGCTGGGGAAACCTATCAGCGTGCCATGGTAGCTCTATTCCATGATATGATACATCATGAAATAGAGGTCTATGTGGACGACATGATAGCCAGATCTCAAACAGAAGAAGAGCATCTTGATCACTTACAGAAACTGTTTGAGAGGTTAAAGAAGTACAAGCTGAGGTTGAACTCAAATAAGTGCACATTTAGGGTGAGGTCTGGTAAGCTCCTAGGCTTTGTTGTCCGCAATAAAGGAATCCAAGTGGATCCCGCCAAGGTGAAAGCGATACAAGAGATGCTTGCTCCTCGTACTGAGAAGGAAGTCAGAGGATTCTTGGGACGTTTAAACTACATTGCCAGATTCATCTCTCTCCTGACAGCTACTTGTGAAGCAATCTTCAAATTACTGAAGAAAGATCAAGTAGTCAAATGGAATGACGAGTGCCAAAACGATTTTGACAAGATCAAAGAGTACTTACAAGATCCTGCTGTTTTAATGCCACCAGTCGAGGGAAGACCATTGATCATGTATCTAACCGTTTTGGAAAATTCAATGGGATGTGTGCTGGGACAGCATGACGAGTCTGGCCGAAAAGAGCATGCTATTTATTACCTGAGCAAAAAGTTTACCGACTGTGAAACAAGATATTCACTGCTCGAGAAAACCTGCTACGCTCTGGCATGGGTTGCTCACTGGCTAAGACAGTATATGCTGATCTATACTACTTTGTTGATATCTAAAATGGATCTGATAAAATACATCTTCGAGAAACCTGCCCTCTCTGGGAGAATAACGAGATGGCAGATGATCTTGACAGAATATGACATACAGTATAATACCCATAAAGCAATAAAGAGCAGTGTACTAGATGATCACCTTGCTCACCAAGCTGTGGAAGACTACCAGTCCATGAAGTTCAAATTTCTGGATGAAGACATCATGATGGTAAACAGCTGTGAAGAACTCATGCCATATGACGGACCTGAACAAGGATCCCGATGGACCCTAGTTTTTGATGGGGCATCTAACGCACTCGGAAATGGTATTGGTGTTGTACTCATATCTACTGAAGGATGTCATACTCCTTTTACAGCAAGACTCTGCTTCAATTGTACAAACAACATGGCAGAATACGAAGCATGCATCTTTGGTCTCAAAGCTGGCATAGACTTGGGGGTCAAATCTTTAAACGTATTCGGAGATTCAGCTTTGGTCATCAGCCAGATCAAAGGGGAATGGGACACCAAACACCCTAACCTTATCCCTTACAAAGAACATGTTTTAACATTGCTCCCACATTTAGATAAGATTACCTTCGAGCATTTCCCGCGAGAAGAAAATCAGCTAGCAGACGCACTAGCCACAATGTCATCCATGGTTAAACTTAAATGGGATAACGAGGCTCCCTAGATCACCATTGAACGAATGGATGAACCAGCATATTATCACGAGATTAATACTGAAGAAGTAGTGGACCGGCCTTGGTTTCACGAAGTCAAGAGGTATCTCGAGGTTCAAGAATATCCTGAAGGAGCTTCAGTCAATGATAAGAAGTTCTTAAGGAGATTCTCCGCTAAGTTCTTCCTTAGTAATGGTATTCTCTACAAACGCAATCATGACTCTGTGTTACTTCAGTGCATAGACAAGGATGAAGCGGAAAAGATCATGGTTGAGTTACATGAAGGCACTTTTGGCACCCATTCTAGTGGGCATATGATGGCAAAGAAAATCCTACGGGCAGGCTATTATTGGTCTACCATGGAGGCAGATTGCTATCAACACTCTCGAACCTGCCATAAGTGTCAGATCTATGCTGAAAAGGTGCACGTACCTCCGGTTCCTCTGAACGTCTTGACTGCTCCTTGGCCCTTTGCTATGTGGGGCATCGATATGATTGGGGAAATCAAACCGACAACCTCTAATGGACACCACTTCATCTTAATGGCCATTGACTATTTTAGAAAGTAGATTGAGGCGGCCTCCTTCGCTTCTATTACCAAGAATGTTGTCGCCCGGTTCATCAAGTAGAATCTCATCTGTCGTTATGGTATCTCAGAGAGGATCATTACAGACAATGGTATGAACCTGAACAACACTATGATCACCGCCCTGTGCGAGCAATTCAAGATCTAGCATCACAATTCCTCCCCTTACCGGCTGAAGATAAATGGTGTTGTTGAGGCCGCGAATAAGAACATTAAAAAGATCATACAGAAAATGACAGTCACATAAAAAGACTGGAATGAAATGCTACCATTAGCTCTCCACGAGTATCGTTCCACAGCTCGCACATCAACTGAGGCAACACCCTACTCTCTGGTATACGGCATGGAGGATGTCTTTCCTATTGAGGTCCAGATCCCCTCTTTGAGAATTATGAAGGATGCAGAGCTGAATGAAGAAGATTGGATCCAGACTCGACTTGATCAACTGAACTTAATTGATGAGAAAAGGCTAGCTGCTGTATTTCATGGTCAAATGTATCAAAAACGAATGATCAAGGCGTTCAACAAAAAGGTCAGACGCCAAATATATCAAGTTGGGGATCTGGTGATTAAACGCATCATACTACCGCAAGGTGACCCCAGGGGAAAATGGACTCCTACCTTCAAAGGACCATTTATAATCAAAAACATATTCTCTGGTGGAGCAATGATCTTGACCACCATGGATGGCAACGACCTGCCGCACCCTACGAACGCAGACATAGTCAAAAGATATTACGCATAAGAGACCCGCTAGGTTGAAACACCTAGACAAAACAAGGGCATCCCGGCGAACCAAAAAGGTTCGGGCAAAAATTAAGGATAAAATAAAAAAAAATTGTACACCCGACAAGCTGAAAACCCGAAAGGGTGGCTTGGGAAAAAAAAGGGTATCCCGGTGGACTGAAAACCCGAAAGGGCGGTCCAGGAAAAAGTTAGGGAATTAAAGCGTATGACTATGTCCCGTTGGATCACTTTTCAAACAACCTTTGGCTTCAACTGACAAACTCAGAGGTTTTGATCAATTCAATCATCTTCGGACGAGGCAACAAATAGACAAGATGCTCAGAGATACGAAGGCTATAGCAGAATGGAAACCCCATGGGATTATTGCACATAGCTATCTTTTCTTTGTATTTAAAATTTTCATTTTTTTACGACGACATTCTCTTACTAGAATGATTGTCTCATTGTACAAAATACTTACTCAAAGTCAATACAAAAATTTCCCTTTGAAAGTGAAAAACTATCTGTTTTTCTTTACTCTTGTGTTTTGTTTACAAAAACGTCCAATGATTTATTTTTGAACATATGCATTTGAACATAATTACTGTTTATAAATGAACAAAATAAAAAGACAATCACTGATGCCTTTAAGAGGTAGGGAAATCTTTCTAAGTTATCTCCGTAAAATCCCCCGCAATGTGCAGTTTAATCCCCAGCAAAACAAAGCTTCCAGTTATCAATCCCCGGTAGAAGTCATTCAATTTCTCCGGATTCCCCAACAGGATTTTACAAGCAGTACACGACATTTCCCTTACAACATAGTTTATTCCTCTAAACGGAAATTCTTCAATTTCACAACATGAAGACTTACACTCCATATCCTCAGCAATAGTCAGGGATTTATTTTCCCCAATCCAACAGCAGTGCAGTAGACTAGCTCACATATGTATACATCGCATCCATATATCATAAACATTGATAAAACGAATGCATTGTACCATGCATTTCATACAACATGACTTTGCATTTTAGCTAACATTTTACTCTTTTCAGGATAAGGTTAACAACTACTATTAAAAATGTTCAAAGTTTCCAGATACGCTCCAGACATGGATGCCATTCTAATACTCATTCAGAATCTCTCTCAGATACAGTTCAGATACGCTGCAGACACGGATGCCATTCTGATACTCATTCAGATTCAACTTTCAGATACAATTCAGATACACTCTAGACACGGATGCCATCCTGAAACTCATTCAATCTCCAAATACAGTTCAGATATGCTTCATACATGGACGCCACTCTGATACTCATTGTGACTCAACTTTCAAATAAAGTACATATACACCCCAGACACGGACATCATTCTGATACTCATTCAGATTCAATCTCCAGATACAGTTCAGATACGCTCCAGACATGGATGCCACTCTTATACTCATTCAGACTCAACTTTCAAATACATTACAGATACACCCCAGACACGGATGTCATTCTAATACTCATTCAGATTCAACTCTCCAGATACAATTCAAATATGCTCCAGACGAGGATGTCATTCTGATACCCATTCAGTTTCAGCTTGCGGATACGATTCAATAATAATGTCTAGATGGCATCTACAAGCCCATCTCCAACAAATTTATATCATCTCTCCAAATGGCGTCTTTAATCCCATTCCCTCTACCATCACATCACCGAGTGCAAATTTCTAGGCACTCTAGTGTCCAATTATCTTCCACCTCCGAGTCACGAATGGAAAAACTCACCAATATAACTCTTCAGGTTTAAGAAGATTGAACAGGGGAAGCTGTTGTACCCCAAAATTTTCCCTCTCACTTATCAATAATTTGCTCACAAGATCTCCTTGGGCTCAAGATTGCACTAGGGTTTGATCAGCTCAAGACACCTCCTTAAGCACTAATGACCAAAATTAGGGTTTGAGATTGCACAAGGATATTTGGACTTCCAATGCCCCATATTACTTTCATGGAGCATTATGGACCCCTAATATTATTCATGACAAGTTTCAAGCTTTGAATCACACCTTTGCTCAGTCAATTGAACATTTGACCTAAAAATAAATTGTATTGGGGAAAAAGTCAACCATGGCGAATTTACAGTCAAACTTCATAATTTTTTATCCATATCAACATTTTAAACTCATATGTATCATTTGATCAAGTTTGGACCATAATTCCTCAAGAAATTTGATCAAATCTCCAAAAGGGCAAAATGGTCAAAATTAGGGTTTTGACTAGGAAAGGGCAATTTCTGATTTTTGACCTAGCAAATGATCAATTGGTTTAAGTAATGATCTCAAGAGTTAAATTGCATCATTTTTACCTAATATCATGGTTTAAAACATTGCAAGTCCATTGGATTGATAGATGAATTTTTCAGTCAACTGATCAAAAGTCAATTGTATACTGAAAAGTCAAACTTTGACTTTTTGGTCAAATTCAAATACCAAAGATCACAATTCATCAAATAATGTAAAAATATGAAACTTATTCATCAAGAAATAAAAAAATCAAGATTTCATTTTGAAAAGTCAAAATTTCTAAACTTAGAAATTTTTCAAAGTGTTGGAAATTTCATGTTTTTTCACAACTTTGAACAATTTTTTCACCATGATGCAAGATGATTCAAGAGAAAATTACAACATGAAAGTTATAGATCTCCATGAAATCTACAAATTTTCTTAACACAACTCCTTCTAAAAGTGCTTGTATCTCAAGTTATAACTTTATGAACATGTGGTCATGAAACAAAACACTTAGTGAAATTTTGCCCTAATTTAGTCAGGATTTTGACCCAACTTCATGGCACTTTTTCATATAGTTACAACTGGAATCTTAAAAAGAAATTCAAAGATGGGTTGTAGATAATATTGCAACCTTTCCAAAATGTCCAAGAACTCCTTGAGATCATTCTTGAGTAGGGAGAATCGAAGAGATGAAGTTAGGGTTTTATCACTTGAATTACAAGTCATTTTTGTGATGAACCAAATTCAAAATTCAAACTATGCTGCATAAACTCTACTTTGAAGGCCTCAAACTTGTTAGGCACTCCATAATTTATGGTTTACACAGCTGTTAGAGGTCTCACTTCAAGCATTCAATGCATGGACATGCTTTATATCCATTTTTAGAAGAAAGGTTACATTGTCATTTTGATAAAGTGGTTTTTTGCACAAAACTTGTTCTTGAGCCTTGCACTTGTTCTATTATGATTGCACAAGTCCTATAACTCATGAGAAATGGTTTAAACACTTACAATCACCCATCCCATGCTTGTACCTCCTCTTGAAACTTGTTTCCCACTTTTCTTCAAAATTAAGTAACCTAGCCAAAAGCTGGTAACTTGTACTTCTGATTGTCCATAGCTCTCAAACACTTTTGTTTATACATACACAAACTATTGGCCACAAACACACTAATGCTCATGCCCTGAAAACAGCTAGAACTCAGAATCACATTCCATACCTCCATTTTCACATAAACTGACCAAAAACTTGAAACTCATAATCTACTCATGCGTTTCTAGGCCTTTTGGTTTCTAAAGCTTCTAAACATAATTTAGAACTGATCCCACACCCTGTTACAGAACTGTAACACCATTAACACCATCCTCCATTTTCAAAAACAGAGCTTTTCACTTGGACTTCTCCAGAACTCCTCATGCCCTTTCAGCTCAAGCTAAGCATTCCATAAGCTTCTTGGGAACTTGAGGAAGCTAACCCAACCATTGGAACTCGTTGAAAGCTGCTCAAACTTCAAACCCGATACCCTCTTGCAAGGTAAGTTTTCTAACTTTGTAACTTCTCATACATGCATCATCAATGATTTATTTGTGAACAAAACATGTAGATATCATTGCCCTAAAGCTAACCATGTTCATAATTTCCATTAATTTTGTTTGAGCTTAGAGAATTTTAAGTTTGAAGTTTCTGAGATTTTTAGGGTTCAGATTAGGTCCAATAAAATTCATGCTTATCTTTGATCTATAGTTTTAATGCTTTACATTTTTGAAACCGTGAGTAAATTTGCTATAAGTTTCATGTTTACAATTTTCATTTTTTATGAGAAATGAGCAAGTTACAGTTGGTCTGGCTGGAGGTTGAAGATGAAGTAATCAGGGCACGTTTTGTATCATATATCTATTGATTTGCTTATGTTAACAGATGTATAGCCACCCCAGTGGTAAAAGCGCGCGTCTGTAACCTTTGGGACATGGGTTCGAGCCCTAGTGGTACCCTTTTGGATTTTTCATATTTTCTTGTTTTCTGATTTTCTTTTTTGCACACACTGGGCCTCCTTGGTCCTGTTTTTTTGTTTTTTTTTTCTTTCTAACCCCCTGCAGGCTATTTGCACCCTGGCCCAGATTTTATTTTCTTTTCTTTTTTTATTTTATTTATTTTCTTGATTATTTTTCTAAATACTAAAAAAATCAAAAAATACAAAAAATGATAGATTTATATTTTGGCTTAGTTTATTTTATTTTTCTCACAAAAAATATTTTATTTAACTATACTTTTTTTTATTTTTACTAACTAGTCTTGTAAATTTTAATTTAAAACTAGGTTATTATTTATTTTCTTTTACACCAATTAAAATATATTTATTTTAATATAAAAAAGGCCAAAAATATTTTATAACACCATTATACTATTTTCAAGACAAAAATACCAAAAAATACTTCTCTTGGAACTTAATTTCTTTTTAATCAAATAATAGAATTAGAGTTTTATTTAAAATCTTTTCTTAATAAACTTAAGTATTAATTAATTATTTTCTTTAATTAATTAGATTAAGACAAATACCTTTTCCTAAAAAAACCTAACAAAGATCCATTTTCTTTACATTTCACATTTTTTGTACATTTATTCATTTTGTACATTATATTCATTTAATTCCTTGTACATAAATACCAATTCAATATGGTTATAATAGACTAATTAGGTTTATATTCTTGCAATCCCCATTTACAATTTGTACACCCCCTCCCACAGTTTTGTAATAGCGTAGTAACTTTAAATTTCGCAATTTATCGCTTTATACTAAACATGCTAGTAATTAGGGTTTGTATGGAAAGACTAAAACCAATAATTAGAAAACCCTAATTCAAGACAAAATCAAGCATGAAAACAATACACTTGCACACAAGCACCCCTAGGGTAAACCCACTTGGTTGCCTTTACAAAATGTCCATATTACGCATGTGAGGTATCTTAGCAAAAACAAACAAAATACAAGATCATAGTCCCTCGATGACGCTATCTAAGTTGCCTTTTAAATGATCTTAGTCCCTAAAAGAGAATGCTAAGATACCTTAAAAAATTGATAATCATGGTTATACGATGACCCACACCCGTCCCGTTTACATCCAAAGATAGGGTTACTTACCAAATGAATGATAAGATAACAATATCAAAGGAAAAGAAAATAAACAAGAAATACTTTTGAGTAGGTAGAATTCTCCTAATTACTTGCTCAATTTCAAACAAAACATCCTCATTATTTTCAAAACAAACACCTACACTTTTCAAAAATATCTTACAAACTTGAAAACATTTTCAAAAGATCAAACACTTTGTATACATTCTTACGAACGAGAATAATTACAAAGTATGCCTAAACAAATGGCCTCTTTACAAAATACTTTCAAAAAACCACACAAAGCACAATTTCAAACAAAAGCAAGTGATCTAGCAAGTAACCAAGAGCCCATGGAAAACCATGGATGGAAAGGGTGCTAATACCTTCCCTTTTCATAATCTACCCCCCGAACTCAAGAAATAATCTCAAAGGTCTTTCCTGTTCTTTTCCACCTTTCCTTTTTGATAAAAGAAAAGTCGGTGGCGACTCTTGTTAACCGCAACATTTGCGATCAAACGCAAAACCCTCAAGTTAGTTCTCCCACCATATCACACATATAATTTGAAATAAACTATTATACATTTTTAAATGAGCGAAAAAAATCATTGTTAAAATGTTAGTAAAATTGAACCAAAGAATATTATAAAAACTAATGTTGAAAATATTTTTGACTATAGAAATAAACGACAGACAAATTTCTAAGTATGACAGCTGCCCCTATTTAATTATTTTTTAATTGAAGGATACGAGAATACGCAGGTCTCACACATTCAAATTGGAGGATTTACTAAATAATAGAAGACCCCAAAATTTGACCCAAAGATTATAAAGATACATTGTACAGTGTTCCCCAGGGTACGAAAAATAGGCGAAGATGATGATGTATCATCCTACCAATGTTTGAATAGAGAGTAGATAGGAAAAGATGATCACATACATCCTACCAGAGTTTGAATAAGAAGTATGACGACGTGGATAACTCGCCAATACCTAGAAATGTGATCATAGATTTTTCGCGTATTTACCATAACTTAAGAGGTAAATAACACAAGTTTGAAAATTGACCTACTAATGCTTCGAGACTAACATAGTAAGCGTAATGAATATTTTGTCTATCTATCACAACCTAGGGGATAAATAAAACATATCTTGATAATACATTTCCGCATAGAAACTAACACAACGAATTATATCGCAGATTTCGTCATGTTTACTACAACCTAGAGAGTAAACAATACGAGGATGAGAATATATTACTATAGATACGAACATAATAAGGCATTGCTAATGTACTTATCACGTCCTAGAGTATAAGGACATAGACTTGATAATTCACTGCCGCTTAAAGACTGACACACTGAACTATACTACAAATTCGCATACCTATCACAATCCAGGTGATAGATACTAAGGGTTTGAAGTTTGACTTTTGAGTTTGATAAGCAAATCCTAGATAATTAAACCAAAGATGTAGATTGTAGATATACCAGTTATGTCTGTTCTCAACTAAGGTATTTGTTGAATAAGATCGAAGTTTTTTGTATATTTACCATAACCTAGGAGGTAAATAATACGAGTTTGTGAAGTTGACTTACTAATGCTTCGAGACTAATATAGTAAGTTTATAATGCATACTTTGTCTATTCGTCACAATCTAGGGGATAAATAAAACAAAGTTTTGATAATGCATCGCTGCATAGAGAGTGATGCGATGAATCATACCGCATATTTCGTCATGTTTACTATAACCTAGGGAGTAAACAGTACGAGGATGAACCTGTGCATTTATCACGGCCTAGGGAATAAAAGGAAACAAGGATATGCTTATATTATTCATCACAACCTAGGGGATGAATAGTATAAACCTGAAAATTCGCATACCTATCACAACCTAGGGGGTAGATATTTGAAGAATTTGTGCGTTTACCATGACCTAGGGGATAAACGGCACAAATATAGATTCACTATTCATTATAACCCAGGGAATGAATAATATAAATCTGGTAATTTTCACACCTACGACAACCTAGGGGGTGGATGATTGAAAAAAGTGTCTTGGTGATCAAATCTTAGATAACTAGATCAAAGATGAGATTAGAGTTTTACCAGTTGTATCTATTCTCAACCAAGGATTAGCTTCCAAATGGAAATTGGAACACATCCAGATGAGAACTGGACTTTACACCAATGTCATTAGGGCTACTAGAATAGTATCAACTTGGTGGCTTGGAAAGGTAGACCAGATGGCAGAGTTGCTAACATCAGTAAGGTCACCGGGAGACGTTGATAAGGTGATTGGGAAGTGTGAGGCTGCTCACAACTTTGATGGTTGTATATAAGGCGTCTTGGAAGGTTGTATGTAAGGCTGCTTACGTATGGATGGCTGATGAATGCATGAGGTTGTCATGCTTCATATGGATGCCTATGAATGAACAAAGGAATAAGGTTGTGTGAGGTTTCTCATGTCTTGGATGGTTGTACGCAAGGTTGCTTATGATTTAGTTTGACGAAGAATGCTTGTATTGTAGACTTACTGAGAGGGATAGTCAGAGAGATGTTACTGAATTAGCTGGAGATTGTACTTGGATTGAGAATAGTGACTCCCCTGGAAATTGACTCAAGTTTTTTTATGGGAGGTCCTAAGTCCTGGTTTATAATATGACATGTATGCATGTAGATGTAGGCGTTAATGTGTAAAAGAACTGACCAATGCATGTAATGCATAACTCGAATATATATTAATGGATGCTGGAATTTTGATGTGCCAGTGAGAATTGGGCTCTTTGTTAGATCCATGCTGCCGGAAGTCGTCAGCCGGATGAGATGATAAGTATATCTTGGTTCTGGATTGAAGTGACCTAATGAATGCATGACAATGACTTATGCAGACTCATATGCTTTTGACTGATGCCCCTATGATGGGTTGTGGGTAATTATAGCGTAGAGGTGTTGCTTGAATAACAAGGTTGCTTGTCACATGGTGGTTGAATGTTATGCTATCATGATTTCCTGATACTCAATTTGAACTCGAAGATTGCTGATGTAGGAGAAAGATCCACCGAAGATTATGAAAGTACGCACAGAACTTGCCCCTATATGGAATATGTTGGATCATGGAGGAGATTATCATTGATATGAGCTTGGAAATAGTTTAATCATAATATGAATGACCCCACTATCTTGAACTATTCCCCTGATTAAAAGACTCTTAAAAATGTTTGGCTTTGATGAACCATTTTGAATCAACTCCTTTTGATCGAGCCTCGCAGTGGTTTTCCTCAACATTTGAATTTTGAAAGACGTGCCCCTCAATCTCCAGGATCTGGAGGAAGTACCCTCAGAAAGAACTTAGACCTCACCATGAACTTTCCATAGATTACCCCGAGTATTCAAAGCTTGAAAAGTTTTGTTCTTGAAGTTGTTTAAGAGGGAACTTGGACCCTACATGCAGTAGGATGGACTTGATACATATTGCCCCAACATTTTAATCTTGGAAGGTTGCCCCTGAATATGAAGGCCTTGAGAAGCTTGTTAAAACGAGGAAACCAAGTCATACCTTGTTGTGATATAAGTTGATTAAGGAATGCCCATTCGAAAGGTATGCCCCTGACTGAACTTCCTTTTGAAACTTGATCCAAGTTGATTGAATATCGAAATGATCACCCCTTGTCAATAGTATCTTAATTTTATATACCCTTACAATCATTAGTCTTGCCTATGACCATAAAGTTCCTCCTTAGATGCTTTTCCCCCTAGTTAGGAGCATTTTAGAATGGATCACTTTTGATTAAACCAATTCTTGAGATCTCCTTTGATGCTAAGTGTCTATTCATATATAAAATTGTACATTTTTTAAAAGTAATTTTGTTTGATGCACATGCAAGTTTTGGAATATAAGTTTGAATAGAAATGGAGATTCGAAGAGGCGAAGTGGTTAGCAATAATTTTAATAAAACATGAGAGTCAATTTAACACAAATTTTGCCGAGTATGCTTTTATAGTTAACCTTGATTTAATTAGGACTTTTGAAGGTTGTAACACGGCCTTGGTTCGTGGTTTAAGAAACAAACGATATAAGGATCAAAATTTATTTATCCCACCTCATTCTCCTTGATGCTCTCCAATCCTAAGTTCAATTAATTTAACGGATGGGTTCAATCTCCAAAAGATATTTCATAGTTGCGCAAATGATGAGAAGCGTATATAAAGATCAAAGCACTGATGAAAAGCATTGATAAGATCCAAGAATTGATGAGAAGCCTTGAATATTCTTGAGGTGGCAATCATAAGATTATTCTCCAATTTGTTTGTTTTTAATCCCTTATTTTTGCATAGATCGATTCTTTTGAATTTTGGTCTACCGGGATACCCTAACTTTTGCCTAAGTCAAGTTTCTTTTATTCTTACTTGACTTAGAGGGCTTTATTATTATTATTATTATTATTTTGAATATTTATGAATTCCATATTGATTGTTGCAAGCTTCGTCTTCATTGTTTCCTCGGTCTTGAATGATGTATTGAGGAAGAAGACTTCGTGGACTTTGTCTTTATTGATTGTTTTCTCAATCTTTGTTGATTGTGCACGAGGAAGATGATGTGCTCAAACCTTTGCTTAGACTGTTTCCTCAATAATGTACCGGGGAAGGAGATATACTTGAACCTTTACTTAGATGGCCCGATTCTTCTGAGAATTGAATGCATCGTTGAATTAATTGAAATCTACCCTGCCCCTGGTTAAGATTAAGGGTTTTTTAGAAAATAGAAATAACTCCAACTTCTAGCTCGAAAGGGTTAACTACAGATTAACTCCTTATTTCTCCACTGTTTAGGAATTAAAACAATGCCTTACATCGTGAGTTCAGTCTTACATTGAAAGCATAGTTTATCAAAATTTAGTTATTTAACTTTTGTCATTCTCAATCGAAGTTTGTCAAAGTTGAAAAAATGAAAAAGAAGAGTGAAAATGGAAATTCGTTGATTGTTTATAGAGAGTGAAACAATTAAATTGATTTTAAAAAACATGCATACCCATTTTATTAGAATTACTAATCAAAAGATACAAAGTTACACCAAATACAACTTAGCAACCTGGAAATTATAAATTGAAATTGATAAGCCCGATGATCCTATGGAAGAGATTTTTTGTTGATCCACTTGAATTTAGGAGATACTTCTTAGTTCTTAGACTTGTCAAAGCCTGGGAGTGACGGGCATGCCTATTTCGTGGGGACATTTCTATTGTTGAGACCATTGCTAGAAGAATCACCAATGGTAGTTGCATTCGAGGCATTGTGTAGGCCTTTGTCTTGTATGAAGTAGGACCACCTTCTCTTCTTTGTAATTCTTATAGGACCAAGATCAATTGAGTCTCCAAGGTCAGACTTCTCCTTCACCAATCTAGGATTCCTTCGCAGCTTTCTTGAAGCATGCTTGGAATTTGTTCTTTAAGCATCGGGAAATTTTCTAGCTGGATTGATAGCGACCAAGGGCGAAAGTGGAAATGAAAATGTATGGATATACATAAATGCATGGGTATGCAAAAAATATTTTGTTGGCTTTTAAGGGTATGCAAAAAAGTTTCATGGATATGCAATGCGGCGCAGACGTAGTACAAAGGTAAACATAAGGGTACCCTATACGAGTTTAATGGTAGATATGGAAATGATGATGTCCTACACTAAATCAAAGATTGAGACAGGAAGGAAATCCTTAAGTACGAACATAACAATAGACATGTAAATGAGGATACCATATACTCACTCAGAGATTGAGACCGACAGGAACTCCTTAAGGATAAAGAATTATGAAAGGTGAAGAAAAATCCCTATAAGCTAGAGATTATATTAGAGGGACGAGAATTCCTACAGGCTAGGAATTATGATAGACCAATGGACAGTTGAGGTGAATGTAGAACTTGAGGGAATAACATGGAAGAGAGCACATGGTGACCGATCAACAATCACCAAATCTCATGGCCTGATATAGGCCACATGGTGTGCGTTAGCGAGGACGTCCTTCGTGGGAAGGTTCCATATGGAGAACAAGATTCTATAAAGATTCTAAGGGCAGTGACAAACAAAAAGGGATCCCTACATGCTAAGGATTATAACAAACTAAGGAAATCCCTACAGGCTAGGGATTGCGACAGAAAGATGAAATCCTTATGGGCTAAAGACAATAATGCATGAAAAGATAACCCTTGCGGGTTTAGGGGTTGTATTGGGATGTGAAAGGTATCCTTAGCATGTAGGTTTCTAGTTTTGACCTACAAATATTTTGAAGATGTGAAAAACACAAGAAGGGGGGGTTGAATTGAAAAACTTGGATCAAAAACAGCTTAATGACACAGTACTTTTATCCTGGTTCATTTGACCTCAAACTACTCCAGTCCACCCGTCAAGGTGATTTCGCCTCTCTCCAACGAGGTCTTAATCCACTAATCTCAAAAGATTATAACAGCTACTTTAACAACTGTTAAAGTCTTCTTGAGTACAACCACAAACCGGTTAATCTCAAGGAAATCTTTTACAAATAATTGAACAAGAATGTGTTGTTGTTTTCTAACAAAACAGTTTATCACAACTGTGATAATTACACAGATTAAGCTTAGGATAAAATAAATTTGCTAGAGCTTGAATATGCGTGGTTTTGGAATTCTATGCAAATTGATGTGTGCGTACGTACATGCTTCTTTCACAAGCATACTTGTTTATATAGGCAAGGAAAAGAAGTTGTCCATAAAGCAAGTTTAATGTTAATAACACACTTTCCTTTTGTAGAAGATCTTGTCTGAAGAAAGCCGTTGGCATTAATTCTGTCTTGAATAGTCAGTAATGCTTCAGAGTCTTCTACCCTTAACTGCCGATGACGCTTCAGAATATTGATGACTTGGTTGATATGTCTTTGTTCAGAATCATAGTTTGTTGTCATTAAGCGCAGGTTCTGGTCACCAATCTTCAGCGTTTGATCTGATTGCTTCAGCGTTAAATTCTTTATTGCTTATCTTCTGATGTTGATCCCATCAGAACTTCTGCATATACAAAAACATAATTTTAAGGAGCATGTTTGTTCTTTGTATATATTTCTTTGTATTTGTCATCATCAAAACTCTAACCAAGGGTTGTAGAATCAAACTATGTTCTAACAATCTCCCCCTTTTTGATGATGACAAAAACCATATTTTTCAATTAAGAATAAAGAATAAAAAGTATAGAATTAAGAAGAAAAACTCCCCTTGAGTTGATTACTTCCCTTAAATTCCATGAGTCTTTGAGCATCAAATTTTAACTGCATCTTTCATAAGAGTTTTGTACCTGTTCAAGCTTTTCAGAAGAAGGAAATTAAGTAGTTCAGAATGTTTGAGACTTATGTCTCAGTAAACCGTTATTGAAAATATCTTATTCTTTCTCCCCCTTTTTGTCAGTTATCAAAAAGAACATATAATCAGAGCTAAAAAGGATTTATATTAAAAAAAAGAAGCAATTATAAGAAGTTTAGAACAGCAGCAATGTAGAACAAATATTACAGATAAACAGATTTTAAAAACAAAAGAAAATCTAAGAGGGAGGAGGAAGGCTGTGAACAAAGCTTCCAACAAGCCCTTGATCTGGGTGTTAGTTTCCTCTTGTTTGCTTAACATGCTCTTGATTTCATTGATTATATCATCCTGTTTATCCATCCTTTCCTGAATAACAATATCCGCTCTCTTCAGTTCTTCCAAAGTTTGCCTTTCATAGGAGGGAGCTGGAGAATCTTCAGTAGCTGGATGCTTCTCAGAGCATTCTGCAACTTGATCATTTTGAATCAATTCCTCTATAGAAATCATCTCATCTGGAGCAGAAGTCAGAGTGAGACCTTCTGACTCTGGTTGAACTTTGTCTGATGGACGATGTTCTGACCAGGGAGCATTGTCCAGAGGGAGAATCTCTTCCTTGAGCAGTTGACTCAGAACTTGGTCTTCAAAAATCTTTAGCAGATTATTGAAATTCTGTTGAACCTGTCCATAGCTTTGTTCTTGCATCTTATGTGTTTCAGAACTTATCCATTTTCTGAAACTTGTCCAAAGATAATCTGAGGCAGCAAGATTGGTCATCTCAAGACTAGCTTGCTTCAAGGAGGTTATCCATTTCTGCATTTCTGTTTCAAACATCAACAAACTAGTACCAACATCTGGTGTGGGTTCAGATGGTTTTGGTTTTGGAATGGTCATTTTGTGAGTTATGGCAGCAAGACGTTCAAAAATAGTTAAATCAATGACAAGTTTAACGTTGTCATCTGGATTGCTCTTTGGTGAGGGAGTGGGAGAGTCTGGTATAATTATTGGACTGGTTGGGGAATTTGGTGGAGTTGATTCCAAAGAAGAAGGAATTTGTGGAAAGTCCAGAATGGTGAGGGGCATATGGATGGCCAGAGGTTCAGTGATTCTTGGAATAGGGATTGTATCTGAATCTGAAGTGGGTTCTTCATATTGGTTAGATTGAACATTGTGAGGTTCTGGTTCACTAGTCTCAGCTTGATGGTTCTCAGAAGTTTGGACTTCTGGTTGTGGTTGTTCAGGTTGTGGAGATGGTGGATGAGGAATATCTGGTTGAGGAGATGGAGGTAGTGGTATTTCTGGTTGTGGAGAGAGAGGAATATTTGGTTGTGGAGCTTCTGATGTGGTTTCGGAGTTTGGATTTTCTGGGATTAGAGGGTTTGGATTTTCTGGTGTGGGAGCATAAATATTTTGGTCAAAAGATTCAATATCTGACAAAACCTTTGCAAGTTCTGGTTGAGTTGTTTCAGTATTTGGATTGATAGGAAGGGAGTGAGTTTCTCTAAGACTTAGAGTTTCTAAAGGGTCAAACCCTATGTCAAAATCATCAAAATTTTGTGGGGTAGGTATTTCTGATTGGGTAGGTATTGGTTCAGATGTTGATATAGTAATTGATTCTAAAATAGTAACAGAAGAAGGATTACCTTTCTTTTTAGCAGCTTTTAGAGTCCGCCGGGATGATCCTTCTGCTGCTTCCTTCCTTTTCTTGTTCTTCTTCAGCACAACTTCTGGTGCCGTCTGTTGCAAATCCTGAATATTTAAATCTGGTGCAGTGCCATCTGCCTTGCACGCATCCAAATATCTGACGATTATCTCCGGCTTGGAATCAATTTCTGAGAACATAGGAAAATCATCCATAGGAATTCTTCTAGAGGTGATGGTTGCAAAATAAGTAACACTGGGTTCCTTCTTGATGTTCTCAATAATTTTCATCTTTTTCAGATTCTTTGCATTAAAAGGCTTCCCAGCAGTTGCCTCTAGAGAGCTGATTTCTTAGGCTTCTGTTAGCTGCTCTATCAGCCTATTCTCTGTCAGAATATCTGATATGAGTCTTCCAAGGGGTATCCAATCCCTTTTGGTATGCTCATCTTCTCCAGTCTCTTTGACACTGGTCCTCAGATGATTAAATAGCAAGTGAGCCAGATTTACCTTGGTCTTCTTGGAGATAAAGTAGATCAGAAATTGCTGATCAATATTTATGTAGTCAGGAGAGCTGGTTGGCTTCATGTGGTTGATGCATCCCAGAATTATCTTAGCCCATATTCTTTGATGGTCCTTCAGATCCCTTATCTTGCTGGAGGGAAGACCCAAAGTGAAAATTTCTCTTGCAATTGAAGCAACATCAGCACATCTTTCAGCCATGTCTATACACCTTACGCCACCACCATTGTAACCTATAAGTCTTGCAATTAGGTCTTCAGTAATTACTATCTTCTTCCCCATTACATACGAAGTGACTTGATGGTTGGAGGATGAAGCATGAATCCAGAATTCTTTCACAAGAATTGGAAACATTGGACCTAGAAGACGGTCAAAATACCTGTTCCATCCTTGAGCATTTACCTCTTCAGAGAGATTGAATCCATTTTCTTGAAGACTTTTCAAAATCCACAATCAGTTCTGAAAGAACTTCTAGGTTGTCAATGGGCGTGAGAAGAGTTCTGAACGGTTCTTCATATTGTTCCATGGAATCATTTCTCTGAGAATTGGTATTTAGGACGCTTGAGGAAGCCATGTTCACACAAGAAATTTGAGAAGAAAATGAAAAGGTTTTGAAAGAACGAACAGAAAACAATTAGAGTGTATTGAGAGAGTAAAAGTGAAAGAGTGTAAAGAGTGAAACTTGTGTTTGAATAGATTTTTTTTTGAAAACATAAACTGCAAGAGAGAGAAATAATTAGTAATGGTTATTAGCATTAATGACAACTTATTTTAGGGGATTCAGAAAGATATTGGAACGGTTACCCATGACATGTGTCTCAATGCACCCAATCAGCGCTTTTAACCTTTCAGAAAAGTGAACGCGTGTTCAGCCTCAAAAGGTAGCTGATGAATGAATGACAACTGTTTGCTTACGTGAACAGCACACTTATATCCTTGAACTGAAATGCTCAGATCTTCATGGATAGATTCTGATATAATATGTACTTCTAAAAATCTGAAGGCAGGTTGATCAGCAATTCACATAAAATAACCAAAATTCTGAAGGTTAAGATATGTAAATAAAACAGTTTATTTTGGGCAAAGCTTCATGCTGAGATGTTTCAGAATGAAGTTAAACCTATCTTTAGAAAGAGGTTTTGTAAAGACATCAGCCCATTGATGGTCAGTGTCAATGAATTTTAAGTTAAGGATCCCTTTCTGAATATAGTCCCTAATAAAATGATGTTTTATTTCTATATGCTTAGCCCTAGAATGCAAAATAGGATTTTTACTGAGACAAATAGCAAAAGTATTGTCACGGAGGATAGGGATGTTACTCTCAAATATATTGAAGTCCTCAAGTTGACTTTTCATCTAGAGCATTTGCGTGCTGCATCCAACTGCTGCTATGTATTCAGCTTCTTCTGTTGATAGAGCTATTGTGGATTGTCTTTTGCTGGACCATGAGATCAAATTTTCTCCCAGAAACTGGCAGCTTCTAGAAGTGCTTTTACGTTCTACTCTGTCTCCAGTAAAATCAGCATCACAGTATCCCACTAAGCTGTAATCATTTGATTTTCTATAAAACAAACCCAGATTAGCAGTACCTTTTAGATACTTGAAAATTCGCTTAACTGCTGTTAAGTGGTATTCTCTAGGATCTGATTGGAATCTAGCACAAATGCAAACACTGAATAGAATGTCAGGCCTTGAAGCCTTCAGATACAGAAGAGAACCAATCATACCTCTGTAGACCTTCTGTTCTACCTTTTTACTTACCTCTTCTTTTTCCAGAATGCACGTGGGATGCATTGGAATCCTTGATGGCTTACATTCTAAGAGATCAAATTTATTTAGAAGTTCTCTGACATATTTTCTCTGATGAATGTAAGTTCCTTCTGGAGTTTGATTTATTTGAATGCCCAGAAAGAATTTTAGTTCCCCCATTAGGCTCATCTCAAATTCTGCTTGCATACATTTAGCAAACTCTCTTCCCAGAGAGGGTTTAGTGGAACCAAATATGATGTCATCAACATAAATCTGACATACTAAAATGTCATTCTTGACTATCTTACAGAACAAGGTTATGTCCACTTTCCCTCTGGTGAATTCCTTTTCTAACAGGAAGTTACTTAGTCTTTCATACCAAGCTCTGGGAGCTTGTTTCAGACCATAGAGTGACTTCTTTAGTTTGAAAACATATTTTGGATTTTTGGAACTTTCGAAACCAGGGGGTTGGTGCACATATACCTCTTCTTCTATATAGCCATTTAAGAGTGCACTTTTGACATCCATCTGATACAGAGTGATGCCTTTATTAACAGTAAATGATATTAAAAGTCTGATAGATTCTAACCTGGCGACTGGAGCAAAGGTTTCTGTATATTCTATCCCCTCTTGCTGACTATAACCTTGTGCTACCAGTCGTGCTTTGTTTCTGATGACTTCACCTTGTTCGTTTAGTTTGTTTCTGAACACCCATTTTGTACCAATGACGTTGAATCCTTTTGGTTTGGGAACCATATCCCATACGTCATTTCTGGTGAATTGATTTAGCTCCTCTTGCATTTCCAGAATCCAGTCATTGTCCAGAAGTGCTTCATCAATTGTTGTTGGTTCAATCAGAGAAACCAGTCCCATGAGAGACTCTTCAGAATTTTTGAAAGTAGATCTTGTTCTGATTGGATCTTCCTTCCTTCCTAAAATTGTTTCTTTGGGTGATCAATGTTGTTTCTGGATGGTCTTTTATGTAGTTGATCAACAGAAGGTGTTGGATTGCTTGTAGTGACTCTTTTTGATGTTGAGGGAGTGTCTCTATTGAGAGCCTCTGATGAGTTGTCTTCAGTACCTGTGAGTTCAACTTCCATACCTGCAAGCAATTCATTATGCTTTGACTTTTGAGAGTCAAGCTTATCATCAAAACGAACACTGATTGACTAATCAACAATCTGTGTTTATGTATTGTATACTCTGTACCCTCTTAAGTGTTCATAGTATCCTAACATAATACACTTTTGTTCTTTAGAGTCAAACTTGTTCAGATAATTTTTTGTATTCAAAATAAAACATGTACATCCAAATGGATGGAAATAAGAAATGTTGGGCTTTCTGTTCTTCCACAATTCATATGGAGTCTTTTCCAAAATAGGTCTTATGGAGATTCTATTCTGAATGTAACACGATGTGTTTATTGCCTCTGCCCAGAAGATCTTAGCAACGTTAGTCTCGTTGATCATGGTTCTGGCCATTTCTTGCAGTGTTTTGTTCTTTCGTTCTACAACTCCATTTTGCTGGGGAGTTCTAGGACAAGAGAAATCATGCAGAATGCCTTTTTCATTAAAGAATAATTCAAAATCTTTATTTTCAAATTCTCCACCATGATCACTTCTGAATTTGACGATTCTAAGATCCTTTTCATTCTGAACTTAGTTGTAGAAGGTAACAAACACAGAGTGTGACTCAACCTTGTGTCTTAAGAACTTTACCCATGTCCATCTTCTATAGTCATCTACGATTACTAACCCATAATTCTTGCCACTGACTGAAGCAGTTTTTACTGGTCCAAATAAGTCAATGTGCAGAAGTTCTAATGGCTTAGAGGTGGAAACAACATTTTTGGATTTGAAAGCAGGTTTTGCAAACTTGACTTTCTGGCATGCTTCACACAGAGCATCTGAATTGTACTTCAAGTTAGGAAGTCCTCTGACCAGATTGAGTTTGTTAATCTGAGATATCCTTCTCATACTAACATGCCCCAATCTTCTGTGCCAGATCCATTGCTCGTTGTTAACAGGCAATAAACATTTTACATTCTGACTTTTTAGTTCAGAAAGTTTGATTTTATAAATGTTGTTTTTCCTCTTTCCATTAAATAGGATAGTCCCATCTTTATGACTAACAACTTTGCATGAATTTTGATTGAAGATTATGTCATAACCGTTATCACTTAATTGACTTATGGATAACAGGTTATGCATTAATCCATCAACTAATAAAACATTACTTATAGAGGGAAGATTTCCATTACCTACTGTTCCAGAGCCAATGATCTTTCCTCTCTGATTGCCTCCAAAGCCTACGTGGCCTCCAGGCTTAAGTTCCAGGATTTGGAACATATGCCTTCTTCCCGTCATGTGTCGTGAGCAGCCAGAGTCCAGGTACCATGATTGGTGTCTTTGCTTTGCTGCTAAAGATATCTGCCACATGTATTATTTTATCCTTAGGTACCCACATTTTCTTGGGTCCTAATTTGTTAGTTTTACCAAAACTCTGGTTGAATTTTGGTTTGACAGAATAATCACTACTTGTGTATTTTATGTCATATGTGTGCCCATATATAAAGTGTGAATCAAGTGGAGTGCGTTTTATACCTAAGTCCATGGCATTTTTTGGTGTAGGTACCTTACCTTGATATCCTATCCCTTTTCTGCCATTTCTGCTAACTCTATAGATCATTAAAGCCATCTTTCTTCTGTCTATGTTTTTAGCAAGAAACTTCTGAAAGTTGTGATCATACTCTTTGATGATCTCATCAGCATTACTGGGAGTTTCAGGGATTGTTTCCTTCTGAGAGTTTTGCAACTGGTTTTCTAATTTTGAAAATTTTTCTTTTAACTCAGAATTCTCCAATCTGAGACTCTCAGTCTTATTAGAGTTAGAAGCAAGATTCCTTTTCAGGTTTCTGAATTTGACTCTGATCTACTGACACCTTTCCAGAATTTCATTAAGGCTTTCAGCAAGTTCAGCCTTAGTAAAGTTTATAGTAAAGTCAGGGAATACCTCTTCTTTGTCTGATTCTGAGTCTGAACCAGAAGCTTCACTGTCTTCAGATACGTTAGCCATGAGAGCTATGTTTTCTCTTTCATCATCTGATTCTGAGTCAGCTTCAGATGTGTCAGAATCATCCCATGTATCCATGAGACTTTTCTTCTTTTCCTTGATAAACTTCTTTTTAGGATTCTCCTTCTGAAGCTTTGGGCAGTCACTTTTGTAGTGCCCTTGCTCGTTACATTCATAGCAGATGATGTCTTTGTTGTTTGGCTTTCTGTATCCTGAAGAACCTTCAGATCTTCTGTGTCCAGAGGAGGATTCTGACCTTCTGTATCTGGAGGAAGATTCATTCTGATTTTCTGATCTTCTGGGATTCCTGAACTTCCTTTGCCTCTGCTTCCACATTTGGTTCACCCTTCTGGAGAGGAGAGACAATTCATCTTCTTCTGATGAGGATCCATCAGAGGTTTCTTCCACAGCCTGCAAAACTTTGGAGTCAGATTTTCTGTTAGATTTTAAAGCTAATGGCTTACCTTGCTTTTGAGGTTCATCTGCTTCTAGTTCTATCTCGTGACTTCTGAGGGAGCTGACAAGTTCCTCCAGAGAGATTTTGTTGAGATCTTTAGCTAGCTTAAGCACTGTGACCATTGGCCTCCACTGTTTTGGCAAGCTTCTGATGATCTTCTTAACATGATTAGCAGTAGAGTACCCTTTGTTAAGAACTTTTAGACCAGCAACAAGAATTTGAAATCTTGAAAACATAGTTTCTATTGATTCACTATCTTCCATCTTGAATGCCTCATACTTCTGAATGAGCGCAAGGGCCTTGGTTTCTTTGACTTGAATATTGCCTTCATGCGTCATTCTCAGAGAATCAAACATATTCTTGGCAGTTTCTCTGTTTGATATTTTCATATTCTGAGTATGAGATGGCGCTGAGGAGAATTGTTCTGGCCTTGTGGTGGTTTCTGAATTCACACTTTTGCTGATCAGGCATCATTTTTCTTTCTATCTTCTGACCACGTCCATCCACTGGATGCGTGTATCCATCAATCACCATGTCCCACAAATCAACATCATGGGCCAGAAAGAAACTCTCAATTCTGTCTTTCCAGTAATCAAAGTTCTCTCCATCAAAGACTGGAGGTTTGCCACTGAATCTGTCCCTTTCTTCATTGTTGTCATTGATGATGTTTTGACTTGGTCCTGCCATAGTTTTTTTCTGACGCTGGATCTTGTACTGACACGGTTAAGTGTTTAAGCTCAGAACCAGGTGCTCTGATGCCAATTGAAGATGTGAAAAACACAAGAAGGGGGGGTTGAATTGAAAAACTTGGATCAAAAACAGCTTAATGACACAATATTTTTATCCTGGTTCGTTTAATCTCAAACTACTCCAGTCCACCCGTCAAGGTGATTTCGCCTCTCTCCAACGAGGCATTAATCCACTAATCTCAAAAGATTACAACAACTACTTTAACAACTGTTAAAGTCTTCTTGAGTACAACCACAACCCGGTTAATCTCAAGGAAATCTTTTACAAATAATTGAACAAGAATGTGCTGTTGTTTTCTAACAAAACAGTTTATCACAACTGTGATAATTACACAGATTAAGCTTAGAATAAAATAAATTTGCTAGAGCTTGAATATGCGTGGTTTTGGAATTCTCTGTAAATTGATGTGTGCGTACGTACGCGCTTCTTTCACAAGCAGACTTGTTTATATAGGCAAGGCAAAGACGTTGTCCATAAAGTAAGTTTAATGTTAATAACACACTTTCCTTTTGTAGAAGATCATGTCTGAAGAAAGCCGTTGGCATTAATTCTGTCTTGAATAATCAGTAACGCTTCAGAGTCTTCTATCCTTAACTGTTGATGACGCTTCAGAATATTGATGACTTGGTTGATATGTCTTTGTTCATGTTGTACCCCAAAATTTGCCCTCCCATATTCTTCAAAGTTTGCTAAGATCATGCTTCAAAATCTCCCAAGGGTTGCACAGTCCAATGGCCTCCTAACAGTCAAAATTAGGGTTTTGGTTCTGCCAAAGAATTTGAGGTTTCCAAGGGTCCAATCAAGTCCCACATGCCTACATACATTGTCAAGCATCCATATGCCAAGTTTCAAGACTCACAACACCAGATTGCACAGTCAAAAACCCTAATTGCTTCACAGTCAACTGCAGGGGCAAAATGGTCATTTGACAGTCAAAAGTCAAAATTTTTGGTCAACATCTTATTTTGGAGCCACAAACATCATTTGATCAATTCTTGATCATGATTCTCAAAGCATGGCTCAAAAAGTCTCAAGATGCAAAAGTTTCTATTTTTGGACAGTTGAAAAAGTCAACTGCAAATTGACCAGGGCATAACATCCACATGGTTTATCAGAAAAATTCCATCCAAAGCTCATTTTTAATAGAATGACACTTCCTACAACTCATCTTCACACTTCAATTCCAAGAAATGCTCTCACAAAAAGTTATCAATCTCAACATTATAGGTCATTTTCAAAAGTCAACAAAAAGGCACTTTAAGTCAAAGACCATAACTTGAGATTGGTAAATCAAAATGACATGGGACCAAAGACATTGGTTAGAGGACTTCAAGACCTTTCCAAAATGTCAAAGAACATGATCAAAGCTTAAAAATTGAGCAAGATATGCCTTGTGGAAGTTGGGAAATTTTTGGGAATTTTGAAAAGTCAACTTTGCTTCAAATGCCTCAAAATTGCTAATGGGCCTCAATTTCTTCCATGAATCATTACCCAAAGGCTATGCACGACCCATTAAGCTAAAATGGAGTTATTTTCTTATTTTTAATTAGTTAATTGAATTTTTAATCCTATTAATTCATTTAATTAAAATTAATTATGAGAAAAATACTAAACAAAGGTTTTGAATCTTTTTGTGCAGCATATTCTTCCATTATGAGCTCAAGATTTCGTGTGCCTTCTCAAGAGACAAAATCTTCCAAAATTGGCAAGTTGCCATGGCAAAAAAAGATAGGAAAAGATTTGACAAAATCAAATATTCAAGATCATTAAATCAATGGATTTTGGGCTGACTTTTAACCTAATTCTACTCACATACATAGGCAAGACTGAAACCTAATGCCTTAAACACAGAAGCTGCGCCCAAGACCAAGAACAACATTGCACTTTTTTCACAAAAATTTGAAAACTGAAAACCTAGCTAGAGCTCGTTTCAAGGCTGCAAAAGCATTCCAAAAGCTTGCCAAGATATCCAGGAAATGATTCCAATCAAAACCAAGTCTCCACGCGCAAGGAATTGGTAGAACATAATTGCTTTCCTTTCAAAGTTATCCATAATCGTGTTTTGATTTCTAGACATTTTTCATGCATTTTAATTGTTGATTTATACTAACCATGACCTTCTGAAGCTAATGGTATTACTCAATTGAAGAATAGCTGTCTAAATAGGAATCCACCATGAACGTGTTCTAGGGTTTCAAAAGTTTGAAATTAGGGTTTCCTTCGTGTGGAAAAATTGGACAATAAAACCTATGCCAATGGAATCAGGACCTCCAAACGAATGGAATCCACACCTCGCGCCCTTTTTATGTTTACTCATATGCTAATCGCTATTTTTGTGTATTACAGTTAGTGGGGGTTTAAAACCCCCGCTATTTGCTTTTAGTTACAGGTAAAAAGATGAAGAAGATGCTAGCGTGGCTGAACGTGGTTGGGTAGTTTGAAGATTGGCGCATTTTTTTAATTGTTCAGCATAATAGTTTCTTTTCACACATATTATTTATGTTCCATAATACTAACAGATACGCACACTAGTTGGGTTGGTAAATGAGGTGGCTTGCAGGTATTGGGACCTGGGTTCGATTCCCAGGTCCCCCATATTTCTCCATAATTTTTGTTGTAACATGTTCAGGTGTTATCTCTCTCCAGTGGTCCACCATGTGCCTAACGCCTGTGCCTGTCAAGTGTCCAGGAAGTCTCATCCAAAGGTCAGAATGTGGAGGTTCATCATGCACGCTAGTCAACCCTTCCACACACAATTCCTGAAAGTCAATAAAGGCCTTATTCTTGGGCCAAAAATACTTCAAACACACCTCTCAATTGGGTCAGCCACCCCCATGGTTTGCATATTTTTATTCTTTATTTTAATTTTCCTTTTTATTCTTTTATTTGCTTTATTGTTTTATTTAATTCACAAAATAATTTTCATAACACAAAAAAATCAGAAATCAGAAATCAAAAAAATAAAATATGTTTATTTAATATTTAATGCATTAATATTTTTTGTAAATAAATTTAATAATCAACTTAGTAAAATTAGGTTAAAATTTTAATGTTTTTCTTAAATAAACTAAAATATGTAGAAATTAGGTTTTTAGCATTTTTTTCTTTTTCCTAATAAAATAATTTCTTCTTATTCTTATTATTATTAATTATTAATTATTTTGTAAATAAACATGTAATTAATTAATTAGGGTAAATTAGGTTAAAACTTAAATATTTTTTCTTTAACAATTAAAAATAATTTAGAACTAGGGTTTTATTTAATTTCTAATTTCAATTAATTTTCTTTATTTCATAAATACCAAAAACCATAAAAAACATTCCTCTTCTTTATCAAATAATTAATTAATTTTTAATTTCATTTAATTTCTTTAAAGGGTCCAACGCCCTCGCACATTCGATTCTAATTTCTTTTCGCGCGTTTGTTCTTATTTTTCGTTTTAAATATTATGTAACTGTTCAGGCCATGTAATAATAATTAGGAATTTATTTACTTTCCGTATTTTTATTCAAAACGGGTTTTTGTTAATTTGGCGATGTATAGACCCGCGCCTTGTAATAGTGTAGGACTTTATTTTCTGCACTTTAATTTCCGCACCCCTTAACTGCTAAATTTTGCATGAAAGAATGAATGGCCCAAATAAAATCAAAGCGTAGATCACCAAAAGCATGACAAGATAAAACATAACTGAAAATGATACACAAATTCACACACCACTCTTAGGGTACGCCTCACTGTTGCCTTGCCCCTCGAAACGTGGTCGTCGAGTATAGGACGTTTTAGTAAGTCCTTATGTCCATGAACATGGCATAAGGGTAGCTTCTAAGGTGTCCTACTGTTGCTCTGGTGACCACACTGTCCCTAAAAACGAATTGACCCGAACACCTCCAACGGTGGTGCTACCTACCTCTCAATGGTGGGATGGCGCTACCTTAAGGACATTTACACAGCCTAATTCCTTAGGGTAGGTAGATGACTCATAGATACTTGCTCTAATTCAAAACAAATCAAAACTTCTTTTTTACACCGACACTTTTCAAAAAGCTTTCAAAAACAACTTTTTAAACACTCTTGAGGACTGATACAAGAGTCGATCTGAGATCTTTAAACGAAACTTTTTCAAAACCCACTCACAATTGAAAAGCAAACAAACATTTTTGAAAACACAATGAGCAAGTATCTAAGAGCCCATGGATAACCATGGATAGAAAGGGTGCTAACACGTTCCCTTTCTATAAATCTACCTCCCGAACCGAGAAACTATCTCATAAGGAATTTTGCTGTGCTTTTGTCCTGTCCATGTTGGAGAAAATAAAAGACAGTGGCGACTCTTGCTTCCGCGACATTTCGCGAACCAGCGTTAAACAGTCAGTTCCAGATCCACCGATCACAGTTCAGACAGAGTTTGTTGTTATTAAGCGTAAGTTTTGGTCACTAATCTTCAGCGTATAATCTGATTGCTTCAGCGTGAAATTCTTTATTGCTTATCTTCTGATGTTGATCCCATCAGAACTTCTGCATATACAAAAACATAATTTTAAGGAGCATATTTGTTCTTTGTATATATTTCTTTGTATTTATTTATTATTTGTATTTGTTATCATCAAAAATCTAACCAAGGGTTGTAGAATCAAACTATGTTCTAACATATTTTACCCTCCCCATAAGGTGGCTTCCTTAAGGGTATCATGGATAACACTAGAGGGAAAGGCACAAGGGCCTCCCTTAAGTGGAGCCTCTTTACAGACCGAAACTTGTCTCTAGGTCATGAAAGGTCTCACCATGATATTTTGGTTCAAGGGTTATACAAAGAGTCATAGTGTTGTACCCCAAAATTTTCCCTCTCTTTTCTAAATACATTTCACAAAGGACCTCCAATGCTCAAGGATTCTCAAGGAATTGATCAGACAAAATCACCTTCGAAACACTGAGGCCGCAAGCTAAGGTTTTGACTAAGAACGACTGATCATTGACTTTTGACCTAATACATGACCTATGGTTTGAAACATGGTCCCAAAGATTCAAATGTATCATTTTGACCTAGTTGCATATATTAATTCATTTCTCAAGTTCATTGGATTGACAGATGAAATTTGGTCAATTGTACACTAAAAAGTCAAACTTTGACTTTTTGATCAAATTTGAGTTTCAAAGATCACCATTCATCAACACATTCAAAAATATGAAGCTTGATCATCAAGAAGTCAAGAAAGTCAAAAGTCAATGTGAAAAGTCAAACTTTTCAAGACTTAGAAATTTTTCTAAGTGTTTTTATACATGATAATTTCATTACTTCATGTCATTCTTTCACCAAGATGCAAGATGATTCAAAGAAAACATTCAACATGAAATTTGTCGATCTTGATGATATCTACAAATTTAATTTGCTGATCAATTCCTAGAAGTGCTTGTATTTTGAGTTATAAATTCATGAAGTCATGGCATTTTTGTATAAACACTTAGAGAAATTTTCAGCAGGTTTGGTTAGGTTTTATCCCAACTTCTTGGCAAATTTTCATCAAGTTCAAATTGGATTATTCAAAAATAGAAAACATGAAGGTTGTAGAGTATGTTACAAGCTTTCAAAATGTCAAAGATCTCATTGAGATCATACTTGAGCTAAGAGAATCAAAGCCATGAAGTTATGGTGTCATTCTTGAATTACAAGGCAAATTTTGTGATGAACAAGAACCAAATCCATAGCCATGCTACATAATATTCACTTTGCAGGCCTCAAACTTGTATAACACTCATTAATTAAATGCTTACACAACTGATTAAACTATTATCCAAGTGTTTGAGCCTTTGTCTAATTGGTCATTCCATTTTTAGAAGAAAGTAACATATCCATTCTTGAAAAGTTCACTTTAATCACAAAGTCAATTTCTTGAGCCTCTAACTTATTGTTCTGATCACACTCCACTCCTACAAGTAAGAACAAACATGTTTAAAGTTATCAACCATTTTAGATAGCTTGGTACAAACATTGGAAACATGTTCTTCATGCTTGCTTCAAAAATAAGCAAGATAGCCATAACATGTGATTTCAAAAACCTGAGTTGTTTCAAGTCTCAAAACTTATATATAAATAGAGAGGCCATTTTGCAAGATAGAGGTAAGAAGTTTTGTTGTGTAGACAAGCCCTCAAAATCTAATACTCTCAAAAATCCATAATTGTCCACAAAGCCTTCACTCTTGAGTTTTGAAGTCCAAATCTTTGAACCTCTCACACTTTGCAAAGTTCTGTCCAAACAAACCATCCAAACACTTCACATACATCTTATAGGAGTTTTTCAAACACAAGAACAACTTCTGTAACATCACTATTACCATTTCCTAAGCTCAAAAACAACTGACACAGCAGTTCAAAACTCAAAACACAAATTTCAGCTTCTAGGTAAGTTTTCTTGACCTTGAACTTTTCATTTCAAACATCATTAGTAATCCATTATTGAAGTTATATGTAGTAACTATTTCCTTTTGAAGCTAATCATTTCCTTGCTTTTCATTCTTGTCAATATTGTATTGAGAACTAACCTATACACACAATAGAACAATGTTCAAGGAAAAAAATTGCAGCATGAGTCGACATATACTCACATGAGTCGACACATTTTAGTTACAGAACCAGGCATGAGTCGACACAAGACATTATGAGTCGATACATATATCCAGACCCAAAAACAGAAAGACCAAAGGTGTATGAGTTAGAAAAAAACACGAATGTGTCGACACAAACAAGAAATAAGTCGACACATACCATTATGTATCGACTCATACTGAGTTGATTTTGGTTTTACAGGAATGAGAAAGGTTATGTGTCGTTGCAAAGATGCATGTGTCGACACATAATGGATAGAAATATTTTTTCCTTTCTTTTTACACTGTTTTTATATTTTCTATATATTTTCCTTTATTTCTATTCAATATGGTTTTAATAATTAGGACCTTTATTTCTTTCCACCCCCCATTTGTAAATTTGTATACCCCATCCCCAAATGATGTAATAGCGTGGGGTTTTAGTTTCCATAATTTATCACTTTAATATAATTGATAGTAATTAGGGTGTGTATGGAAAGACTTAAATCAACAAGTAGCAAACCCTAATTCAAGACAAAATAATACATGAAAACAAACACTTTACACACTTGCACCTCTAGGGTTAAATCCACTTGTTGCCTTGAGAAAATGGTCATGTTATGCATGTGAGACACCTTAGCAAAAATAATCAAAATATAAGATCATAGTCACTCGATGACGCTTTGAGTGTTGCCTTCAAAATGATCTTAGACCCTTAAGAAAAATGCTAAGGTATCTCACAACATTGCATTTTATGACTATACGATGATCCACACTCGTCCCTTCATATCCAACAATAAGGCTTCTATCAATCAATGATAAGGTAGCAATATCTAAAGGAGGAGGAAAAGAACTAAGACTTTTTGAGTAGGTAGAACGCTCGTAGTTGCTTGCTCACAACCATCTTCAAAACATCTTTCAAACACACTAACACTTTTCCATGAAATATTTTAAAAAGTCAACACTTTGTATGCATTTTTATAGAGACGATAATCATTACAAAGTTCGCCTAAATGAAAGCACTTTTCAAAATACTTTCAAAAACATCACGAACACATTTCAAACAAAGCATTTCAAAGTGATCAAGCAACTAAGAGCCCGTAGATAACTACGGATGAAAAGAGTGCTAACACCTTCCCTTTTCATAACCTACCCCCCGAACTCAAGAAAATTCTCAAAAGATATTTCTTGTTATTTTCATCCTTTCCTTTATTGGATAAAAGAAAAGTCAATGGAGACTCTTGCTATCCGCAACAATTGCGATAAAACGTAAAACACCCAAGTCAGTTTTTCTTCCGTATTACACATAGGTTTCATTCCAAAATCCTACCCCCCAAGAGGATGTCTCTTGAGATGTATTCCTTTCACGAAATTCACCGACTCTATACGAAGATGTCACATAAACTCATAGGGCTGATGTATCCCCTTGGCTAATAGACGAACCTTCTTTCTAAGGGTTTTGAAAAATATTTTTTTTAAATAATAAATTCACATCACAAATAAATATAGCATGATAGAAAAGTAAATAAAAAAATAAATAAACCAAAATAAAAAAATGCAAAGAAAATAACAAAAACAGAAAAACCTTAAAACCCTAAATTCAAAGAAAGGCTTCTAACTCTAGGGTTGAATCTCCACCATAGTTGCCAGCTGTAATAATCGGTTTTGAAATTGAGAGTCGCCACCATTAATTTTTATCCTAAGACGGGAATATAACGGAATAACCCTAATTGATAATGCGAAGATTCTAAATTTTTGACTCACTTTAGATGAAGGGAATGTCTTAGGATCCCTTCATCTACCTTGTTCACAAGGATACAAGGTTTATGTTTAAGGTTTAGGAATAAGGTTTTAATTTTTTTAGTTAGGGAAACTCTCCACGATTTTAGCCGTAGGCCTACGTATCCTCTTGTGAGGAATCAGAGTTTCAATTTGTAGTTTTAGTTGGTTGGTGTTTTTTATGGATTACGAAGATACTTCGGATTTTCCTTGAATCAAGTTTGGGTATGTGAATAGAGGAATTTGTAGACGAAGTTCGCAGTCGATTAAAAGTATTTTCGTAACCCTTTTTGAAAATTATATCTTGAATTTTAAATTATGTTAGTGGAAAATTATTAGTAATTTGATTGGTTAGATATTTTTTTTAAATATATTAAGAAATATAAGAAAAACATTTTTAATGCATGATAAAAAATCTTAATTCAATTTTAAAAGTAATTAAAGATTGAGTTAGTAAAAAATTGAATTTATTAATAATAATAATAATAAGTATATTAAGTATTAGAAATATTAACAATAATATGAAAATATAAAATATAAAAAAAATTAATTAAAAATGCAGGAGGGTGTATTTTATTTGGGCTGAGTAATTCAGGGGGTGCAGAAAATAGGCCCCTGAATCTAGATATTGGATTCAGGCCCAAACGCATGACGGGTGTAAGCTTAACTGAAAATAGTATTAAAATTTTAGTAATATTATAGAAAATCTTTAAAGGAGTCCATAACCAACACTACAAGTTCTAATCACATAAATAGAAGCCACTAAGTAAATATAAAAAACAATGTAAATAAAAAACAAAGAAAATTGTACCTTGTGATAAGAAGTGGACAACGTCCTTATTCTGATCCAAATGTGAAGAGTTTTGACTCTTTCTTTTCAAAATTACAAATCAACCAATAGATAAAGTATATGTGGTATTAAAAAAAATAAAAAAATACATACAACAACATGTCAGAGAGAGAGAGAGAGAGAGAGAGAGAGAGAGAGAGAGAGAGAGAGAGAGAGAGAGAGAGAGAGAGAGAGAGAGAGAGAGAGAGAGAGAGAGGAACAATTCATTCAGACTCACCCTCTCTTTTTCGGCCTCTCGATCTACTTTCTCTTTTCTCATATTTTTGACAATACTTTCTATGTTTCTCATCTTCTTTAACCTATTTCTATATCAAAACAAACAACAAAACTCATCAAATAAAAACATTTAATAACATACATGGTGGAGGTAGAGGTTGCCGATAGTGACTGCAGTTTGGTTAAGCTTTTGAGGTATTGAAAGAAAATATGTTAAAATATATACAGGTTGTGAATATGCAGCGTGAGAACAAAAATAGATTTTTGTATCAGTATAGTGTGTGAGAAAATTGTGTGAAAATTGTTGATAATAGAATTGGCCTATTAGTGTAAGAATAGATGTGAGAAGTGGCCTCTCTTTGTTGATAAAATATCATCTCTTTATATAGCATGAAAAAATTAGGTTAAAAACTAATTAAAAAATAAATTTTATAATTTGAAATTAATCAATGCTAATTACAATTTAAAAAGAAATTTAATTTGATTACTAAAATTTAACTATTTTGATCAATCTCATAAAAACTATCCTAAAATAAAATGGAACAAAATCAAAAATATTTTTTTGTATTTTAAAATTTTTTGTCTATTTAAAGTTAAAAAGTGTATACAACAAAAAAAAAAATTCAATTTTTAAAAATTAATTAATTATTAAATACGAAAATAATGGTTAAATAATATTAAAAAAATGACTTTTGTGATTTTTGAATATAATTTAAAATGGAATTAAAATTAGTAACTATTAAAAGAAGAAAGTTAAAAGTGTAACATGCGATATTTGAACCTTTGACCTTATGCTTGCAAGCCTTACTCCTTACCAATTGTGTTATGTTACTCATTTAAAATATATTAAAAAAACTCAATTAAAAGTATATGAAAGATGAGTAGATATTTGCTATTTTAAAATGTACATAATTTGAAATAAACTATTATACATTTTTAAATGAGCGAAATAATTTATTATTAAAATGTTAGTAAAATTGAACCAAAGAATATTATAAAAGCTAATGTTGAAAATATTTTTGACTTTAGAAATAAAGGGCAGACAAATTTGGGGTATGATATTAGGAACCACTCCTCTACCTTGTTCACAAGGATACTGGAGTTTCGAATTGCAATTTTTTAGGAAATATGGTTTTAATTTTTATTGAGGGAACTCGCCACGATTTTAGTCGTATGCCTATGTATCCTCTTATAATAAATAAGAGTTATAATTCGTAGTTCACAGTTGTTTGGTGTTTTTTATGGATTACGGAGATATTTCGAATTCTCCTTGAACCAAGTCTGGGTGTGTGAATAGCGGAGTTGTTAGATGAAGTTCGTAGTCGATTAAAAAAATATTTTCATAATCCCTTTTTGAGAATAATCTTGAATTTATAATTATGCTAGTGAAAAAATGTTAGTCATTTGATTGGTTAAATATTTTTTAAATATATTAAAGAATATGAGAAAATAAGTTTTTAATGAATGGTAAAAAGAATTTTAATGAAATTTAAAATTAATTAAAAATGAGTTAGCAAAAATATGAATTTTATAATAATAATTAAAAAAAGATATATTAAGTATTAAAAATATTAATTATAATATAAAATAAATAAATAAAATAAAATATAAAAGAAAAATTAATTAAACATAAGGGGTGTACTTTACTTGGGTTAAGTAATTCTGGGGGTGTAAAAAGCGGGGCCTTGAATCCAGATATTGGATTCAGGCCCAAACGCAGGAGGGAGGTGCATAATTTGAACATGGCAGCAAAAGTGTGGGTGCGTGAAGCAAAGACCCAAATTTAGATATTGAATTGCGCCCAGTAACACAGATGGGGTGTGGATTATTATGGGCGAAGCAAATAGAGGGTGAGTTTAGTAATGAGGTAGACCCAAAACAGATGCTGGATCTGTTAGCCAACTTGAGAGAAGGTACATCGTGTTATGATGGGCACGCGTGTTGAGATCGTTTGATAGAGATCAAGCGTTGGTGATGGAAGGCATACGATAAGGATGTTGGGGCTGCAAGCATCAGATTATAGGGTTTATAAAAATACAGGCCCAACATTGGGTATCATTTTCCCTTCTTCTTTCTCTCTCTATCCTTGTTCTCTCACCCCAAATAAAATTCTAGAGAGAGATGCTCTCCCATCTCTCTAGAATTCAGGCAATCGAGAATTGCCTCAGTCGGCGGTGCTGTCTTGCACCACCCTGAGCCATCCTTCATCCATCGTAGAAACCAAGTTCTCTAGTTGAACTTCAACCGGGAACTTCTTGTGTTCTTCTGAACCACCACCAAAACCCAGAAACCTAACAACTTCATCCTCAAACCCTTAGAACCCTACGTGTTTTAAACTTAACCCTAGGAAGACCATAGAACCCTAACCTAAACCTTAGGGTTCTGGATGAACCCAAAAATTTAAACACGATGAATCCTACCCCTTAATGTCTAGGAACTGTAACCCTAAGTTAGAACCCTAACCCTAGAAATCCAGAAACTCCACAAAAATCCAGAAACGCCTATCAACGAACACCAATTACAACAATAATTTTAAAACCCTAAGCTAAGTATTAGGCTTACCGTATGATGTCGTGAATCTTGTTGTATCCTCTCTTTCTCTTACTTTCTCTCCCTCTGTCTAATCTTCTTTCTCTTCTTGCAGGTGTGAAATGCGATGGCGATGGGGAAGCTAATGGAGACGCATCTTAAAGCACAGATCTAGGGTTTTAGAAATTGAAACTTAGATCTCAAGGGGATGGTGGACTCGGGGTTTTGCTTCTCTATTATAACCTCTCTCCTCCAATTTCCTTCCTTTTTCCTTTTTGATCTCTTCCCCACCTTCTTAGAAATCTTAGGTTTATATAGCTTAGGTTTTAGATTCAATTAGGAAATTGTTGTCTGATTGTCGTTACATTAGTAATTCTTATTAGAGAATTGGATTGATTTAGAAAATAGAGAATATTTAATTCTACTTTAGGTTGTAATTGATTTTATTTTGTATAATGGACGATTCTGCATGAAATTAGACAAAGATTAAGTTTCAGATTCGTTTTAATTTAATAAGTATATGTTTCTTTTGAATCTGTACAATATTTATTCTTTTTATGCTTGGGCTTGGACCTCTCATTTGTGAAGAAGAACAACAGTGTTGCAGGGCTTGGTTGTAAATTAGGGGTCGAAACCATAATTTTGACTAAAGTCAACGAAATATAAGAAAATGATAATAAAAATAAATAATAGTTAACAATATCAATTATATAAATATGACTGCAATAATTACTAAAGTTCAAATACTGCGCATATGGGCTTTTGTGCCAAAAATGGGCCTCTAACCCAGCAACGAAAGAAACCCCCTTTCTTTTTACTTATTCTAAACAGGATTTAAGAACAACATATCTTAATGGGCTAAATGATTCAAAAACACACCCCTTGATAGGCTATCAAGTTTGATCAAAGAAGAAAAGCGCGCCCCCACCTCTTTTGAACAATGATTTTTAACCGGGCCATTAGATGTTAATGAACCATTAAAAACAACCATGTACCCTTAACAAACACACCCCTTCTTATTATTTATAAATGGGCCAAAAATTGTCCTAATGGGCCATCATATTTTGATGGTCCATTAAGGAAACACCCTCCTATTAATATTTAAACCCCCAATTTACAATATTAAAAAAAAACAATTTGAACCATATGATTTAAGGATTTGAAAAATAGTAACATAAAATGATTATATGATGGGTCAAATTTGTGGTATGACACAAGCGGTAAATCTACTTTTCCCATTACACAGCTGATCATCATGACAAAACATCAAAAGAAGTCTCTGACGAAGAGCACCCTTCTTTCCTAGTGTTATGGCTCTCGCGTTGTGTTTTTTGCTTGAGTTTTCTTCAAGTGGAAAAAAGATATCTCACCATGGCAAACCAACTTCATGAATGCCATATTTGAGCCTTCGCTCCCAATGCACAACATCATCAACGAAAAATATAAGAAAATAAAGACTATGAGGGTCGAAGGGACCATATTAGTCCAACTAACTCCAAATGACAAAGGACAACTCTACAAGATTCCTTTATTGGATTTGTGATGATGTTCACAAAACTCTACAATTTCACTCCACCATTGGCTCCTTTTGCCCAATGATCACATGGCCCCGAATGGTTTACACGTAAATTCCTTTCTCCCTCGACAAATTCAAAAGCAGAGTCAATGGCTATATGGGAATCATTTCTCACTCCTAGACTACTTGCCACTAGATTGAGGCCTTATAAGAATCAAATTCTTTTGGTTATTTATCAACCCAATTTGGTCTCTTGACAATTTGGCCTTATCAAAATGATGCCTAAGCAACTACATGACAAGAAGGGTGCTCTTTGTCTTCATAGCATGTGGTTTTCTGAATCTGATTGTACAAAATTACTTTCTCGTTATGCTAATGTTACCAATCTTACTCCCATTTCTTTTTTACCATCAACCCTTTGCACACAATTTGACACTTGGTGGAGGGAATATTACACAATGCAATATTCGACTTAGTTGACTTTTCTCAACATCTAACTCGTGCTTTTGCTTCCATACAGGAACATTTCATGAAAGGTAAAAAAAATCACATCAAATAGATAACAACGTTCCAAAAGAACTTTGAAGTTGTATACAGACATGATGATCTTAGTCGAACCATTCGTGAAGTAGCCTTGATTTTAAAAGAAACGTTCGCAAAAAAACTTCCTTCTTTAAAAATACCTTCGTATGTCAAGCCCGAAAATAGGTATGAGTTAGCTTTTAAACTCCAAACACCTAAACTCTCGCCCTTGCTAAGTGCTAGTTTTAGCTTGGAATTTAGACCTCCATTCTCAGAATGGTTCGTTTGTGGGTCTCATCTAAAACTCCTTAAACATGATTCTAAAAAACTGGTTGAACAAGTGGTTCCGACTAAGAAAACTCTGGATAGTTTCAAAGGCCACCTTCATATCGACATAGAGCATATTAAAATACTCTCTCCATCGGGTAAAGCCATGAAATGGAAGGCTCCTTTGATTTATTCTTAGAAATCTTCTCATGTGCTTCCTTAATCTTAACCATTTGATTGACTTGTTTTCTTTTAGCTGTTGTGAAGAAATAAAGTATAAAAGATAAAGCTACGGTTGCGGCTGTGAAGAGAACTGCTGCTACTTCATCCAAAGGCGATGATTAAATCGAAGAACTTGTCTTGACGAAGGTGACAGTAAAGGTACTGCCCAAGTACTTTCAAAAAGTTCATCATTTATACGTACCAATTATATTTTGCTAACAACCTTTCATTGTTTACAGACCACTCAAAAACCTCCACCAACTCCAAAGAAACAAAATCAAACTCAATCTCCACCCATACCAGTTCAATCAAATCCTGAAGATTTATCACCATATACGTCAAAGTCGGCCAAAAAGAATAAGTCGAAAATCATTGACTTCATTCCTGAACAAAAAACAATTGCTATGTCCAAGCCAAAGAAGTTTTCTACTCACAAAGCATTAAACATTGGTCCCAAGCTAGCTCAAATTGTCTTTGAACAAGCAAAAAGGGATAATTCTAGCCCCGAGGCTGAAAGACTTAAGGTATTTTAACTTTACTTTACTTTTTGTCATATACCTTTATTATTTTCGACTAAAATTAATTTCCTTTCTCTTTTCACAGGGTGATCAAGTTGGTACTGATATCTCCAGCATCAAATATGATATCCCTCTGAGCACTAGTTCTCCTTATGTTCATCCTATATCCCAAAAGGGATCTGTGATCGGTGGGAATGAGAACTGACTGTTTTTTAGCTGGTTTCACGAAATGTCGCGATAAGCAAGAGTCGCCACCGTCTTTTATGTTCTCCAACATGGAAAGGACAAAAGCACAGCAAAATTCCTTATTCGAGAATGTTTCTCGGTTCGGGAGGTAGATTTATAGAAAGGGAAGGTGTTAGCACCCTTTCTATCCATGGTTATCCATGGGCTCTTAGGTACTTGCTCTTATGTTTTCAAAATTTGTTTGCTTTTCAAGTGTGTGTGGGTTTTGGAAAAGTTCTTTTGAAAAATTTCTAAGTAACTCTTGTATCAGTCCTCAAGAGTGTATGAAAAATTTGTTTGAAAACTTTTAGAAAGTGTAGGTGTGAAAAGTATTTTTGTTTGTTTTGAGAAAGAGCAAGTACCCATGAGAATCTACCTACTCTAAGGAATTAGGCTGTGTAAGAGTCCTTTAGATAGTGCTATCCCACCATTGAGAGGTAGGTAGCACCATCGTTGGAGTTATTCGGGTCAATTCGATTATCGGGACAGTGTGGTCACCGAAGCAACGGTAAGATACCTTAGAAGTAACCCTAATGTCCTAGATCCTTTTATCCGAGGCAACCGTTTCGAGGCAACTGGATCTTTTGGACAGAAGGGCGACCTCTAAGACACCCTATACTTGATGACCACGTTTTGAGGAAACGAGTGAAGCGTACCCTAGGAGTGGCATGTGCTTTGTGTGTTGTTTTTTCAGTTAATGTTTTTGTACATGTTATTTGTGAGCTACGGGTTGGTTTTATTTACCATACATTCTTTCATGCATTTAACAGTTAGGGGGTGCGGAAAGTAAATTGCAGAAATATAAATTCTACGCTATTACAAGGCGCGGGTCTATACATCGCCAAAAATACAAAGACCCGTTTTGATAAAGTACGGAAAATTAAATAAAGCGGTAAACCTATTTACTATTACATTCTTGAAAGCAATTACATAATAATCAAAATAAAATGCGCGCGAATGAAAATTAATCGGAAATGTTCTAAGGGTTTTGACCCTTTTAAGAAAAGAAATTGAATATTTTTGTCTTTTTTGAATTGAATGCAATTAATTAAATGATTAAACTAATTAATTAATTTTAAAAGAAAAATGTTTTTTGTATTTTTTATGTTTTTTTATGAAAATAAAATAGAGGAATTAAAATTCTAAGTTAACCTAATTCTAAATTATTTTAGTTATTTAAAAAAAGTTAAAATTTCCTAATTAAAGCTAATTCAATTATTTAATGTTTATTTACAAAAATAAAATAATAATAATAATAATGATGTTAATTCTTTTTTTGATTTTTTATAAAAAATATTAGTTGGTTAATTTGTTAATAAGAAATAAAATAAGGCAAGTAAAAAAATGAAAATGAAAAAATAAAAAAAAGGGAAGAGTAAACCCAAGGGGGGTGTGGGCTGAAATTTGAGGGTGTTTGATTGGAATTATGGCCCATTGAAGTTTCAGCCACGTTGACCTTTGGAATTGAGTGGAGCGCTGTTGACTCCTGAGCATGGTGCTCCTCACTTCTTGGCCCTTGGATCTGCACTGATGGACACTTGGCTGGCTCTTGCATGAGGTTTATGATATGACTTCTTTGGAATGCTGCACAGGAACGTATGTGAAAAAATAACAATGAATTATGGGGGGACCTGGGAATCGAACTCAGGTCCCAACGCTTGCAAGGCACCTGGCCAACCACTACACCAAGCGCGTTAGTTTGTACACATAATAAACAAAGAAAATTAAATGTGAAAAACAAGCGTTATTCGTGAAATCAAAAAATCCACGCGTTTATTTGAACTGGCCAATCCCATGCTGCCACGGCCTTCGTCTTCAACCTTTCCTGTAAACATAAAACACATAGCGGGGGTTTTAAACCCCCACAAAATGCAAGCATGTAAAAAATAGCGATTAGACGCTCATGAAATATAAATTGGGCGCGAGGTGTGCTTTAGCTTCGTCTCATCCTGCTGGGTTTGGCCATGTAAGTCTTGAGGCTTAATTTTACACTATGTGAAAAACCCCAAATTACAAACTCTGAAAAACCTAGAAATCAACAATGGCATTTTGCGTTTTAAGGCACCATAATCAAATCAAGTCATATGGAAAGCTTTGTATGGATCCTGTGAGCATAATGCAATCAACAAAAAGTGTTAAAAATGCATAAATGGAGGTTTGTGATTTTGGAAAAGAATGCAAACCGTATGAGTTATGTAGCGCGATTTCTTGAGTGTGAGGACTTGTTTGTGCTTGCAAAAGGTTCCTGGTGATGTAAGGAACGTGTTTGGATCAAAAAGAAAGCTTGAATTGTGTTGGAAAATGGTTTTCAGTTTCACACTTTTCTCTTGAAATTTTGAAATTGGTTTGGCCGTTTCTGAGTTTTCTAGGTCGTCCATGCTATTGGGAAGGCTTGCCTATATGTCCAACAATGAGAATCAATCAATATAATGAACATTAAACCAATGCAATGAAGTTTTTTGATTTTGCCCATAACCACCATTGAACCACTTGCCATTTTTGCTCCAAATTTGAATTTTATGCTTGAAATAGGTCTTGCACGAATTTGGTATATGTTTTATGGTGTATCAAAGTTATTCAAACCAAAAGATATCCCTTAATTAATTTTCTTGATTTTTATTTGAATTTTAAAGATTTAAAATGAATTAAATCAAATAAAATTAAATAAAAATAGAAAAATTAATTTTTAATTTTGAAATAAATCTTGGGACACGAGGGAGGCATGGAAAAGCTGAATCAAGTTGAAAAAGTGGACCCTTTTTGTCAAAAATGAAGTTTCAAGGATAGTTGACTTTGGCCATTTCACAAAATTTTCCCAACTTCTCCAATGCATATCTTGCTCAATTTTGAAGCTATGAACATGTTCTTTGACATTTTGGAAAGGTCTTGAAGTCCTCTAACCAATGCCTTTGGTCCCATGTCATTTTGATTTACCAATCTCAAGTTATGGTCTTTGACTTAAAATGCCTTTTTGTTGACTTTTGAAAATGACCTATAATGTTGAAATTGATAACTTTTTGTGAGAGCATTTCTTGGACTTGGAATGTGAAGATGAATTGTAGGAAATGTCCTCCCCTTCAAAATGAGCATTGGATGGGATTTTTCTGATGGACCATGAAAAAGTTATGCCTTGGTCAAGTTACAGTTGACTTTTCAACTGTCCAAAAATAGAAACTTTTGACACCTTGATGATTTTTGAGCCATTCTTGTGAAATCATGGTCAAGATTTGACCAAATGATGATTGTGGCTTCAAAATAAGATGTTGACCAAAATTTTTGACTTTTGACTGCCAAATGACCATTTTGCCCCTGCAGTTGATTGTGAAGCAATTAGGGTTTTTGACTGTGCAACTTGACCTTGTGAGCCTTAAAACTTGACATGTAGGTGCTTGACAATGTATATGAGCATATGGGACTTGATTGGACCCTTGAAAACCTCAAATTCCTTGCAAGAACCAAAACCCTAATTTGACTGGCTTAGGAGGATGGTTGACTGTGTAGCCCTTGAGTAGACTTTGAACCATCTGAGGTGATGCTTGTCAAAACTTTGAAGAATATGGGAGGGAAAATTTTGGGGTACAACAGTTGCCCCTGTTCAATCTTCTTAGACTTGATGATGTAGATTGGCTTGCGTGCCTTTCGTGATCCGAAGGTGGAAGATGATTGAACACTAAAGTGCCCAGAAATTTGCACTCACATAGTAGAGTGTTAGCAGTGTGATGGCGGGAATGGGCTTACAGATGCCATTTGGAGAGATGATGGATAGTTGTGGAGATGGGCTTATAGATGCCATCGGGAGGTGTCGATCGCGTAAGAGATTCCTTAGCGAGAACTTGCGTACCTGAGAAAGAAAGATAATTACCTGGCCTGTTACAGAGGTTGATCTTCACTCAGTCGCTCATAGACATGCCCTGGCTAGATACAGGTATCGAATCTGGAACTTCAAAAGGTTGATGGGTTGTCTCTACTGACAGGTTATCTCAGAAAAATCTTTGGGATTTAACTGAACCAGAGGAGGTTTTGTCTTTCTTGACGAGTTGTCTCTTTGGACGGGTTATCTTCATGGACGGGTTATCTTCAACGACGAGTTGTCTTCAATGACGAGTTGTCTTCAATGATGGGTAGTCTTCAACGACGAGGTGTCTTCAATGACGGGTGTCTATACTAACGGGTTGTCTTCAATGACGGGTGTCTATACTGACGGGTTGTCTTCAATGACGGGTGTCTATACTGACGGGTTGTCTTCAATGACAGGTGTCTATACTGACGGGTTGTCTTCAATGACGAGTATCTATACTGAAGGGTTGTCTTCAATGACGGGATGTCTTTAATGACGAGTTGTCTTCAATGACGAGTTGTCTTCAATGACGAGATGTCTTCAATGACGGGTGTCTATACTGACGGGTTGTCTTCAATGACGAGTGTCTATACTGACGGGTTGTCTTCAATGACGGGATGTCTTCAATGACGAGTTGTCTTCAATGACGAGTTGTCTATACTGACGAGATGTCTTCAATGACGGGTGTCTATACTGACGGTTTGTCTTCAATGACGAGTGTCCATACTGACGGGTTGTCTTCAATGACGGGATGTCTTCAATGACGAGTTGTCTTCAATGACGAGTTGTCTATAATGACGGGTGTCTATAACGACGGGTTGTCTTCAATGACGAGTGTCTATACTGACGGGTTGTCTTCAATGACGGGATGTCTTCAATGACGAGTTGTCTTCAATGACGAGTTGTCTATAATGACGAGATGTCTTCAATGACGGGTGTCTATACTGATGGGTTGTCTTCAATGACAAGTGTCTATACTGACGGGTTGTCTTCAATGACGGGATGTCTTCAATGACGAGTTGTCTTTAATGACGAGTTGTCTATAATGACGAGATGTCTTCAATGACGGGTTGTCTTCAATGACGAGTTGTCTATAATGACGGGTGTCTATAACGACGGGATTGTCTTCTTTGACTTTAGGAAGTAATTTAACTGGGCCTGTCTTCTTTGACTGGATGAGCATCAGAAAAACCTTTAGGATTTAACTGGATTTGTCTTCTTTGACTGGATTTGTCTTCTTTGACTGGATTTGTCTTTTTTGACTGGATTTTTCTTCTTTAACTGGATTTGTCTTTTTTGACTGGATTGGTCTCTTTTGACTGTATTTGTCTACTTTGACATAGCGGATTATTTAACCGTATCCTTCCTGAAAGGTAAAGGTCAGTCGTATGCAATGCATGATATGGATCAAGCAATGATGTTCTTGACATAAATGAGAATGTTTGACATGATGCGTATATGCATGTATCATGATGTGATGTTTATGAATGTATTTTCGTCTAGGAACGTAAATCCTTGACGCATGCCGGGAAGTTGAATCCTGGGCTGATGTTGAAGAACAGAGTTCTTCATTTCCGCTGGGGATGATGGTTGCAAGAATAAACCGGTAGGAGAAGATGACTCCGTTGGGGAATAAACTTGTTGGAGAGATTACTCTGTGGGGAATACTCTGTGGGAAGAGATACTTCGCTGAGGTTTGATGATAACTCCGCTGGGGATACCGTTGATGAGTTATGTTGGAAAATCCGATGAACTCCGCCGGGGATAGGAAGAACTTCGCCGAGGACGATCTTTCCGTGGTTTTTAGCTGAGGATAACCCAGTTATAAGCTCTGGTGGAGAATAACCTTTGAATAAAGTCCGGGAGACGTGTTCGTGTTCTGCAGGGGTAAGCCTCCAGAATCTAGTGGGGATAAGCTTCCTACTGGGGAGATGGATTCAACTCTCCTGGGGAGACTGTTGGATTGTACTGGGGAATAGCTCCACTGGGGTGTCTTGTATTCCACCGGGGAACAATCTTATCTTAAGACTGTCGGGGATGCTTGCTTAGGAACATCTGTATACTTCGCTGGGGAATGCTGAGATTTACTGGGGGTACCCAACCTCCTTAAGACTGACTGTAGATTAACTCTGCTTGGGGAGAGTATTGCTGATTTGCTGGAGATACAATGCCTTGTTAGGGCTGACGGGAGACCAACTCTGCTTGGGGAGAGTATTGTTGAACCTTGTCTTACTCCCGGGGAGTGGAGGTATCTTGGTCAAATTCTTCAACTGAATCTAACTTGTACCTGGAGGAAAGTAGCTGTACAGTTTGGGCAACTCTTATTGCCCCAGCTTCTGTGGGAGAAGGTACTTGTAGAGGTGCTGGAGGACTGTCGATTTGACAAATCTTCTTCTGGTAGGCAAGTGACAAGATGCTGGGACATAGTCGTACGCTTTAATCCCTAACTTTTTCCTGGGCCGCCCTTTCGGGTTTTCAGTCCACCGGGATACCCATTTTTGCCCAAGCCGCCTTTTCAGGTTTTCGACTTGCCGGGTGTACAGATTTTTTTTCATTTCATCCCTTATTTTTTCCTAGGTGTGTCAACCTAGCGGGTCTTTGCTTATGCGTAGTGTTTTTTCGACTATGTCCGTGCTCTCAGGATGCAGGGAGTTGTCATACCTCCAGAAGATCTTCGTTTAATCGTCCAATGCCCCAAGTGATCCAGATGGAGATTTGCTCCACGCTGGTTGGCCTTTTGAGAGATTCTCCGAATCTTGACCTAACTACCCCAAATGTTGGACAATGATCATGCCATGCCCCTTGATTGGAGGTGCTTTTGTTCATTAGATATTCCTCGTGCGAACTTCTATGTTGTTCAAACAAATAGTCACATGCAAGCAATGTTATATTAAAAATGCAAAGCTTATGTCTGTCTTGAAATTTTTGAAAATGCATTTTCAGTAAAACAATCAAATTTTGTAAAATGTGATGTCAACTCAGTATTTTACAGCAAGCCTCAAGGAGTCAGGATACCTTTCGTAACAGTATGCCTTCGAACTAACCCATGCTTCAGCTAGGACTTTTTAAGGGTTATAACGTGGCCTGGTTCACAGTTTAAGAAACAAAGGATAAAGGCTCAAATTTTATTTGTACCCACCCGTTCTTCGTGATGTTCTTCAAACCTAAACTCAGCTAATCGTGCATTAGACCTTGTTTGAGTCTTTGCCTTGATATTCCGGTGATGGTTCGAATGTTGACAATTTATTTTGAATAGGCGGTCATTTCCTTTTGTCGAGGGTTTGTAGAGCCTCTTTCTTTTTTTTGTGATTTCGTTATCCCTGTTTTTGCCTGAACTGTTTCTTTTTGTATTTACAGTCAGCGGGATGCCCTAGTTTTGTAAGTCTCCTTCATAGGTTTTGACTTATTGGGCTTTCGTTTTGAGAAGTAATGACTGCCTGTCTTTAATTATTATTCGGAACCATCACTGTCCTTTGTTTTGTGAGGACCTCTTTGGTGCTATTCGTTGTGCACTTGGATCAACTGAGAGAACTACCCTGCCCCAGGTTATGATTAAGGGTTTTAATTTTCGAAAAGAAAAACTCCGACTTCTTTGGCTCAAAAGGGGTTGACGAGGGATTATCTTCCTTATAACTCCAGTGTTTAGGAATTGAAATAATGCATGTACCTCATCAGCGGGGTCTGTTCAAAAGCATATTGTAGATCGTGGTATCGTTTTCGTCATCCTCCCTCAAGAGGCTTTAGAATTATCAATTGAGAGTTGACCTCAAAAAAATGAAAGCAGTTTGAATATAGCGAATGTGAATATATTGATTCAAAACAGACATATGCGATGCATTAATGAAATAACAGCGTTTGACATGATAATTGTTTGAACATCAAAAGAAAATTACAACTTGAAAATTCTAATGGACAAAAAGTCTTCTCATCTCAGGACTTGTCACTTCAAATGGTGAATCTCGCAGGGATAGTAGAAGAACTCGACCTGACCATCTGGGGTGAATTCCACAGCTCCTTCATCAATCAGGCTTTGGATTTTGTACCTCAACTTCCAACAGTCGTTAGTATCATGCCCCGGGCTGTTAGAATGGCATGCGCACCTGGCCCCAGGATTATAGTTGTGTGAAGAAGTCTTAGGATTAGGGTGAGGTCCTATCAACGTCACCAGATTCAACTTCAATAGGTTTTGCAAAGCTTGGGACAGCGACGTGTTGAGCTGGGTGAATTGCCTCCTGGGCTTGTCTGGCTTGCTCTGATCAACCCGTTGTTCTTGGCGAGGTTGTGGTTGGACCTGTGAAGTGGTAGCAATTCGGAGAGGTCTATTCTTCACTATACCAGACTCTTGTCCTCTTGGAAGCTGATCAATGACCTGGTCCCTGACTTGGACTGGTTGCTTCATGTTGTATCTGTCTTGATGAAGCTGACTGATCATGGTCCTCAACTCTTCTTGCTCCTGAGCTAAGCCTTGGATGAGAGCCATTTGCCCCAGCATATGGGTTCTCATTGTATCTACCTCAGCTTGCAGACGTTCCAGCCGTTCGTCCTTATCATCTTCGGGACTTTTCTTGGCCAATTTCCCCATGAGGAGTGTCCTCAACTCTTCCTGCCCCTTGGATAGACTTAGGAAGATCTCCCTGAACTGAGTCTCTTGAGCATGAAGACCCTGGTTATCTTGTTGGGAAGCCATTGCTGAAATAAACAGCGGAGAAGGTAAGTGACTTGTACAAAGGGTACCTGTAATGCAATGATATGTATGATATGCATGCAATGTTTTCAAGGACCTTGCGGGGTAAACAAGAAAATTGTTAGAATCTGGTAGCTTGATGAGGGAACTTCATGTTGTTGAGAGTCCTTCTTCAAGAGTCAAGGCTCACCATATCGAGTGGGTCATAGCCCCTGACTCAAGTCATTAACCTTGGCTAGAGGAAAATAAATCCCCTTTGCCTCTTGCTAGACAGTTTGATTCATCATGACCTGCATCACAGACCCTTGAGATCCTTGAAATGGATTAGTCCTTATGTAGGATGTATGCAATGGTATGATGGCATGATGTTATGCTATGCATGGAGTGATGTAAGTAAACCCTGTTATGAGTCCAAGTTAAGGATTGTAAACAAACCCTGCAAGAAACTCATGTGTTAGATAACAAGCATGCAAGTAGTCAAGTTTGAAGGCACACAAGTCACACAAGACAACCCTTATAGTTTAGGCCAACATGAAGTTCAGGTACTACCCTCTTTCAGTTTCGTTGGTTAAGACCTGTCCTATCAAAAGTAATCGGGTTCTAGAGGATCCCAATATCACCGACTACCCTCAATCGGTCATAACTCCAGCGTCGTAATCTTTTCTTGCGGCCAGAACCATCGCGAGAGTTTAGCCTCAATGGGTGTAGCATACTGCTACTGTTCTATGGCCAAGTTGGGTCACATTAGGGTTCTAAGGTCGGTTGGTGCTTAATGACTCCTCAGAAGACCCATATTCTCCTTGTTGCAACACAAGGGATATCGGTACAGACCAAGGTGCCACACCAACGTAGCCACTGTTTCACCCGTGTCGGTCTACGCCGGACAGGTCCCTCACAGCTTATGCTACCTAAAAGGGTATTCCCCAGATCCGGGTTAGGATCTATGAAACTCCGATGCAAAACCCACAAATATAAAGCAATCAAAGCAAAGCAATTGAAAACATAAGTATGATCTAATCCTAAGGTACACCTCACTTTTATAGTCCCCAGCAGAGTCGCCAGTTCTGTGATCGGTGGGAATGAGAACTGACTGTTTTTTAGCTGGTTTCACGAAATGTCGCGGTAAGCAAGAGTCGCCACCGTCTTTTATGTTCTCCAACATGGAAAGGACAAAAGCACAGCAAAATTCCTTATTCGAGAATGTTTCTCGGTTCGGGAGGTAGATTTATCGAAAGGGAAGGTGTTAGCACCCTTACTTGCTCTTATGTTTTCAAAATTTGTTTGCTTTTCAAGTGTGTGTGGGTTTTGGAAAAGTTCTTTTGAAAAATTTCTAAGTAACTCTTGTATCAGTCCTCAAGAGTGTATGAAAAATTTGTTTGAAAACTTTTAGAAAGTGTAGGTGTGAAAAGTATTTTTGTTTGTTTTGAGAAAGAGCAAGTACCCATGAGAATCTACCTACTCTAAGGAATTAGGCTGTGTAAGAGTCCTTTAGATAGTGCTATCCCACCATTGAGAGGTAGGTAGCACCATCATTGGAGTTATTCGGGTCAATTCGATTATCGGGACAGTGTGGTCACCGAAGCAACGGTAGGATACCTTAGAAGTAACCCTAATGTCCTAGATCCTTTTATCCGAGGCAACCGTTTCGAGGCAACTGGATCTTTTGGACAGAAGGGCGACCTCTAAGACACCCTATACTTGAGGACCACGTTTCGAGGAAACGAGTGAAGCGTACCCTAGGAGTGGCATGTGCTTTGTGTGTTGTTTTTTCAGTTAATGTTTTTGTACATGTTATTTGTGAGCTACGGGTTGGTTTTATTTACCATACATTCTTTCATGCATTTAACAGTTAGGGGGTGCGGAAAGTAAATTGCGGAAATATAAATTCTACGCTATTACAAGGCGCGGGTCTATACATCGCCAAAAATACAAAGACCCGTTTTGATAAAGTACGGAAAATTAAATAAAGCGGTAAACCTATTTACTATTACATTCTTGAAAGCAATTACATAATAATCAAAATAAAATGCGCGCGAATGAAAATTAATCGGAAATGTTCTAAGGGTTTTGACCCTTTTAAGAAAAGAAATTGAATTTTTTTGTCTTTTTTGAATTGAATGCAATTAATTAAATGATTAAACTAATTAATTAATTTTAAAAGAAATTTTTTTTTTTGTATTTTTTATGTTTTTTTATGAAAATAAAATAGAGGAATTAAAATTCTAAGTTAAACTAATTCTAAATTATTTTAGTTATTTAAAAAAAGTTAAAATTTCCTAATTAAAGCTAATTCAATTATTTAATGTTTATTTACAAAAATAAAATAATAATAATAATAATGATGTTAATTCTTTTTTGATTTTTTATAAAAAATATTAGTTGGTTAATTTGTTAATAAGAAATAAAATAACGCAAGTAAAAAAATGAAAATGACAAAAAAAAAAGGGAAGAGTAAACCCAAGGGGGGTGTGGGCTGGAATTTGAGGGTGTTTGATTGGAATTATGGCCCATTGAAGCTTCAGCCACGTTGACCTTTGGAATTGAGTGGAGCGCTGTTGACTCCTGAGCATGGTGCTCCTCACTTCTTGGCCCTTGGATCTGCACTGATGGACACTTGGCTGGCTCTTGCATGAGGTTTATGATATGCCTTCTTTGGAATGTTGCACAGGAACGTATGTGAAAAAATAACAATGAATTATGGGGGGACCTGGGAATCGAACCCAGGTCCCAACGCTTGCAAGGCACCTGGCCAACCACTACACCAAGCGCGTTAGTTTGTACACATAATAAACAAAGAAAATTAAATGTGAAAAATAAGCGTTATTCTGGAAATCAAAAAATCCGCGCATTTGTTTGAACTGGCCAATCCCATGCTGCCACGGCCTTCGTCTTCAACCTTTCCTGTAAACATAAAACATATAGCGAGGGTTTTAAACCCCCACAAAATGCAAGCATGTAAAAAATAGCGATTAGACGCTCATGAAATATAAATTGGGCGCGAGGTGTGCTTTAGCTTCATCTCATCCTGCTGGGTTTGGCCATGTAAGTCTTGAGGCTTAATTTTACACTATGTGAAAAAACCCAAATTACAAACTCTGAAAAACCTAGAAATCAACAATGGCATTTTGCATTTTAAGGCACCATAATCAAATCAAGTCATATGGAAAGCTTTGTATGGATCCTGTGAGCATAATGCAATCAACAAAAAGTGTTAAAAATGCATAAATGGAGGTTTGTGATTTTGGAAAAGAATGCAAACCGTATGACTTGTGTAGCGCGATTTCTTGAGTGTGAGGACTTGTTTGTGCTTGCAAAAGGTTCCTGGTGATGTAAGGAACGTGTTTGGATCAAAAAGAAAGCTTGAATTGTGTTGGAAAATGGCTTTCAGTTTCACACTTTTCTCTTGAAATTTTGAAATTGGTTTGGCCATTTCTGAGTTTTCTAGGTCGTCCATGCTATTGGGAAGGCTTGCCTATATGTCCAACAATGAGAATCAATCAATATAATGAACATTAAACCAATGCAATGAAGTTTTTTGATTTTGCCCATAACCACCATTGAACCACTTACCATTTTTGCTCCAAATTTGAATTTTATGCTTGAAATAGGTCTTGCACGAATTTGGTATATGTTTTATGGTGTATCAAAGTTATTCAAACCAAAAGATATCCCTTAATTAATTTTCTTGATTTTTATTTGAATTTTAAAGATTTAAAATGAATTAAATCAAATAAAATTAAATAAAAATAGAAAAATTAATTTTTAATTTTGAAATAAATCTTGGGACACGTGGGAGGCATGGCAAAGCTGAATCAAGTGGACCCTTTTTGTCAAAAATGAAGTTTCAAGGATAGTTGACTTTGGCCATTTCACAAAATTTTCCCAACTTCTCCAATGCATATCTTTCTCAATTTTGAAGCTATGAACATGTTCTTGGACATTTTGGAAAGGTCTTGAAGTCCTCTAACCAATGCCTTTGGTCCCATGTCATTTTGATTTACCAATCTCAAGTTATGGTCTTTGACTTAAAATGCCTTTTTGTTGACTTTTAAAAATGACCTATAATGTTGAAATTGATAACTTTTTGTGAGAGCATTTCTTGGACTTGGAATGTGAAGATGAATTGTAGGAAATGTCCTCCCCTTCAAAATGAGCATTGGATGGGATTTTTCTGATGGACCATGAAAAAGTTATGCCTTGGTCAAGTTACAGTTGACTTTTCAACTGTCCAAAAATAGAAACTTTTGACACCTTGATGATTTTTGAGCCATTCTTGTGAAATCATGGTCAAGATTTGACCAAATGATGATTGTGGCTTCAAAATAATATGTTGACCAAAAATTTTGACTTTTGACTGCCAAATGACCATTTTGCCCCTGCAGTTGATTGTGAAGCAATTAGGGTTTTTGACTGTGCAACTTGACCTTGTGAGCCTTGAAACTTGACATGTAGGTGCTTGACAATGTATATGAGCATATGGGACTTGATTGGACCCTTGAAAACCTCAACTTCCTTGCAAGAACCAAAACCCTAATTTGACTGGCTTAGGAGGATGGTTGACTGTGTAGCCCTTGAGTAGACTTTGAACCATCTGAGGTGATGCTTGTCAAAACTTTGAAGAATATGGGAGGGAAAATTTTAGGGTACAACAGGATCAAACAAAGGATCAAACACCGATGTCAACCTCCTTGGATAAGTTCAAAAAAATAAACCACCCCCTACTTAACCTCAACCGTCTCAGACATCTAACTCCACAAGTGAGAGCGAAGATGAAGAGCATGCTAAGATGGAAATCTAAGTCAATGAAGGACAGGGTAAAGAAAAACCATATGACTCTTCATCAATAATCCCTCAACATGATAAAACTTAATCGATCGAAGGAGATGAATACATATCCAAACTCAACTTGGAAACTCTAAACAAAAAGACGAGACCAAAAGTGAGAAGGCTCAGTCAGATGTTCAGAGCGATTCTCACAAACATTTTGGGACCATTAAGAAATATAAGGCTCCTTCGAACACTACTAGTACTCCTCTTTCTCAAGAAGTATTGGATGATTTGAAGGCCAACAATCCTGATGGATACTTGAACATATTTATGAGTGCAAGGGCCAACTCTTCTGGGAAAGGTTCTAATTCTTCTACCACTTCTGGTAGGCACTCCTCTGCTCAACCTGCTAATCAACTCCTTCGATAAATCAAGGCAAAATCTTTTGATGTTGATTTAATCAAAGTGTTGAAAAATAATACTCATGCTTAATATAGCATCAAGGAATTGCTGAAACGGGTGGGTATCCTAAAGGTTTCTTTAGAGGTTGCAGACATCATTGTCGAACTTGGATTTTTTCTGGATCAAGTTTCTGCAGATATCTTGTGTATGCAATAAGCTTCAACTAAGATTGACAATAAACAGGAAATTCAAGTGGCATAGTGGGATGCGGCCACTGAATCTACCACTAAATTTGAAGAGCTAGAAAGGTCTTTTTCATAGAGCAAAAAAGAATTGAAGACTATGCTGCCAAGATTTCCGCTTGGGGAGAACAAATTATAAAAATGTAAGCCAATACCTAGAAATCCAAAGCTCACCAGGAGGAAATCAACAAACTCAACTGTAATGAGCTTGATGAGGAGATTAAAGTGGGAGTTCATCATGTCGAGAGAGCATAAAAACTGGGAATCAAATTGAAGCTCTTACTCTGAGTAAGTTCATGATCAAACACCATCTATTGGTATCTACTGGGAAGTACAAACGAATAAAGTCTTCTTTTCCCCCTGACTTTAGCACTTAGTGAAATTTTATAATACTTTCAATTCTTTTACGCCTTTAAATACTTTGGTAATGTATAACAAACACCTAAGCTATTTTTTGCAATCTTTGTATTACCATTTTTGGTTGTTATTTTTCTCTTTTATCATTATATTAATATTTTAACTTCCTTAAGTATAGGTTTATATTTTTTGAAGTTCTTACCATTTACTCTTAGAATTCTTCAATCTTCTATTAATTCTTTGATCGCATAAGTGTTAATCGAAAAGACTTGGATAACTTGGAATAGGCCTTCCTAATTTGGTGACCAGTTACCCAATGTTCCATCTTTTCGATCCATAGGTAGGATTACTTTCCATACCAACTCTTCAGTTGGAAAACATTTAATCTTAACATTTTTATTATAAGCTTTCTCTACTCTCTTTTTCTGTCTCCTTAACAATTCCAAGGCACTTAAACTTTCTTCATCTAGATCAACTTATTCATCCAACAACATGTTCTAATATGACTCTGATGGAATCTCATATTGTGGCTATATTCTGGTTGGTTGGAGACAAATTTTGACTGGAAATATTGCATCGTGCCTGTAATACGGTGGGAGAACTTACTTGGTTTTGCATTTTATTGCAAATGTTGCAGATAGCTAGAGTCGCCACCGACTTTTCTTTTATCCAATAAGGAAAGGGTGAAAAGAACAGGAAAGACCTTGAGATTTTTTAGCTCGAGGGGTAGGTTATGAGAAGGGAAGGTGTTAGCATCCTTTTCATGCGTAGTTATCTATAGGATCTTAATCGCTAGCTCACTTTGTTTGAAAATGATTTGTGTTATGTGTTTTGAAAATATTTAGAAGTTTTCCAATAGTTAGGATACTTTGTAATGATTCTTGTATTGGTTAAGAATGCGTACAAAGTGTTTGTTTTTTGAAAATATTTCTGAAAGTGTTTGTGTGAAAAAGATGTTTTTGTTTTGTGAGCGAGCAAGCGATTAAGAACTACCTACTTAGTCAATTTCTTTCGTGTTATTTTCCTCCTCCTTTAGAAGTGCTATCCTACCATTAGTTAGTAGGAAGCCCTATCATTGGATATGAAAGGACAAGTGTGGGTCATCGTACAATCATCGAAGGCAACTCATAGGGGTGCTTTACCAATTAGTAAAGGACTAGATCATTTACCGAAGGCAACATCGAAAGGGTCATTGAGGAACAACGATCTTTTTAATCGAGGGACAATGCTAAAGTGTCCCCATGTTCAAGGGACATGACTGTGTTTCTTAAGGCAACAAGTGAGGTCACCCTAGAGGTGCGAGTGTGAAGAGTGATTTGTTTTCAGTTTATTTATCTTGAAATTAGGGTTTTCTACGATTGTTTTTAATCTTGCCATACAAACCCTATTAGCATATATCTAACAGTCATATACAAGGCATAAAAATATAAGTGCAGAAAAGTAAAATCATACGCTATTACAAGGCTTCAGGAATGGGGGTACAAATAGTAAAACGGGGGTAAAAAGTAAAACCCTAATTAAACTGTTACAAACCATAAGCAGTTACATAATCGAAAAAGGCAAAAATAATAAAATGCACGAAAGGTAAAAAAAAAGGAAAGACAAAGGAAAATTGTTTTGTGATTTTTGATAGAAAAAGTTTGATGATTAACCTAATAACCTAATTAATTTTAATTAATTAAAAAGGAAATTAATTAAAAACCCTAAGTTGATTTTAATTGGAAAAATAAAGGTTTAGTGAAAAAACCTAAAAAAACTAAATTAATTTATTAAATAAAGACCTAAAAACTAATTAGGGTTGATTGAATTAAAAACCTAAAACTAAATTAGGGTTGATTAAATTAAAAAGGTTTATTGAAAAGGTTTGTAAAAAAGGTTTTAGGAGGAAGAGTAAGAAGAAGAGAGAATTGTAAGCAAAATAAACCAAATGGTAGGGGTGGGTGTTGAACCCACGCCCTTAGCAGCTTCAGCCAACACACTCACCACCAGGCCAAGCGCGCCTTGGTGCTAAAGAAAGGCATCCAACGCGTTATGTAGTAAAGCTTGCAAAAATATGAAAATGTGAAGAAAACAAATAGCAAAAGGCAAGATCGAACTCGTTCCCTTTGATACCAATGCCTTAATGCGCGCTCTTCAACCGTTGGGGTGGTGATACATCCGACATATAAAATAAACCAATATATATATATATATATATATATATATATATATATATATATATATATATATATATATATATATAAGAATGATGCCTGAACTAGAGAGACGCTGCAGCCTTAGCTCCAGTTGTCTTCTCGGATTGCCTTTTTTTGTCAAAACTGCAAAATATAAGAGGTTAGCAAGCCAAAAACACTCTATCCCCCTAAATCGAGGGTTGCAATTTCAATGAGACAATTATTTGGAGCTAAAACATCTTCGTTTAAGAGCTATGGTGAAAACGACCCAGATCGGTGCTAACATGGTGTTTTACGATTTCGATTGCATGGAACTTCCATGATGGTTCTATCTACACTATCAAACCTTATGAACACGTTAATGACATTAGTATGTGTTAAAGCAAACTGAAAAATCAAAAATACAATTTTTTGGAAAAATATGAAACCAGAGATGCCATGCAATGGTATTTTATGCGTTTTGGACCATCAAACTTGATCCAATCTTACCATATATGATTGTTGGGAATGAATGGAGTGGTTATTTTGTAGTGAGAGGGCTTGTGATAAGGGTTTGAAGATTTTTAGGGTTCTTCAAAAAATTGAGATTTTGACAAGTTTCTTGAGGCAAGGTTTTCGTGTAAGGGTTCTCTTTTATTGATGTCTGAATGAAGAGCATGTATAGAGAGGAATTAGGCCAGGTCAAGGGTGGGCTTGGACCTTTGTAAGAAGATATTATTTTATCTTATTTTATTGTGACTTTAAATTAATAAAAAAAATAAAAAAAAAAGAAAACCCAAGGGGTGTATGAATGAGTTCTAAGGTGTATAAGGAGTATAATACACGTTTGTACTTTAGAACAATGGCCCAATAGTCCAAATTATCAAGTTTTCTTAATTTGAACTTCATGTATTTGCTCAAAATTTTCCAACATGCACTGGTCATAACTCTCTCAATTTTCATATTTTGAAGGTGATCTTGGACTTTTTGGAAATCCCAATGTTGCCTCTACAATCTCTATATTGATCATTTTTGCATTTGAAGATTTATCTTGATGTAAGTTTCCTTGACAAAAAGTGTCTTTTTGTTGACTTTTGAAATGACCTGTAATGTATTGACTCATATCTCTCAAATGAAGTATTTTTTGGACTTGAGCTTAGTGAGTCAAAGTTGTAGAGAATTAATTTCCTTCAAAGTGAGCTTTGTTTGGGGAAAAACTGATGAGACATGTGAAAGTTATGCTTGGTCAAAGTTCAGCTGACTTCTCCTTAAGAAAACCCTAACTTAGCAATTTTTGACTTTTGATGATTTGAGATTTTTATTGATGAATCATGATCAACCCTTGATCAAATGATGAATGTGACTTCAAAGTATTGATGTTGACAAAAAATCTTGAAGTTTGACTGTATGTTGACCATAATTGACTTTTTGTTCAATACAGTTAATTTTCAGTCATTTGAGCAATTGACTGAGCAAACTTGTGACGCAAGGCTTGAAGTTTGGCATGAGCATTCCTTGAGACATATGAGGAATAATAGGAACCAATTGAGGCCTTAGAAACCCAAACTTCCTAGAGAAATATGAAATCCTAGTTGTAAGTCCATTTCTTAGGAGAAGAATTTGTCTGATCAATTCTTGAGCATTTGAGAACCCTAGGAGAATGTCTTAAAAAAAGGGAGGGTAATTTTGGGGTACAATAGCTGCCCCTGTTCTATCTTCTTAAATTTGAAGAGTTAGATTGGCATGTACGCCATTCGTGATCTGAAGGTAGAAGAGGATTGAACACTTATGTGCCCAGAAATTTGCACTCGCCTTTGCAAGAAGCAATGTTGTTGATTGATAATTAATATTGCTTGAATGGGCTTAAAGATTCCATTCAGAGAGATGATCGAATATCATCAAAGATGGGCTTATAGATGCCATCCAAAGTATTCGTTGATAGAAGTATCAAAATGAGTTTACGTTCGACTGTATCTAAGAATGCTTTCCAGAATGAACCTCTGGGGAAGGTGCTTGAGTAAATTCTTATCAAATTTAGTCTATGAGTGAAATGTTTGTCATGTAGATAGTCTCCCCATCTTGCTTTGGGAAATAATCTACAGTGTATTTTTTTTGGTAAACCCGTCCTATTTCAGGAAGTCATACCACCTGGTGATAAAGATAGTCGCCCCGTCATGTTTCGAGAATTGATCTCCACCTGGTTATAAAGATAAAAAGATAGTCTCCTCGTCCTGTTTTGGGATTTAATCTTTTCCCGTTCATATAGATAGTTTCCCCGTCCAGTTTCAGAAGTTAATCTTTAACCTGTTCATGTAGATAGTCGCCCCTTCCTGTTTCGGGAATTGACCTACAATTTGTTTTCGCAGAGAGTTGCCCTGTCTTGTTTCAGGAATTAATATGTGTCTGGTCATATAGATAGTTTCCCCGTCTTGTTTCGGGAATTAATCTTGGACCTGTTCGAGGACTATTGATGATATTTGTCTGTTTGTAGACTTTTACCTGAAAAGATAAAAAGTTAGCTATATACAATGTCACGATGTATGTAGTGCACCGCGTAATGGTGTTCTCAATGTAAATGAGAGTTTCATATGCATTTCGTATGCATATGTTATGATATTTGTAAATAATTTATGAATGTGGGATGTTGCTGGAACATATCGGTAGCTCCGTGTAATATCTTCGTTGGGGAAAATAAATCCCTGACTGCTGCTGGCGATGAAGAATGTGAACCTTCAATCTTGTTTAGCATATCTCCGCTAGGGATTCCTGCTTTCTATTTTGAGGATACTTAACTGGGAATGTTTGACCTCTGCTTGAGGATAGAGGAGTTCAGGAACATTGGTCGTTCATCGCTCTACTGGAGATTTTAGTTCTTATATACCCTGACTGGGGATAAAAAAGATGAATAACCTTCAGAGGTTCTGTATGACTGAGTTTCTGATATGGACGTCAACTCTTCTGTGGGAGGACAAAGTTAAAGTATGTCTGACTCGATTTCAGATTCTGTAGAAACTCGTTGGGGATAGCAACCTGGACTACACTTTGATAGAGAAGAGAATCTTGTCGGGGATTTGCAGTAATTGGACAGATGAACTCTGCTTGGGAAATTAAATTACGTTGGGGAAATAAACCCTATTGGGGGGATAAACCATGCTGGGGAATTAAATTCTTGTGAACTGTACTAAGAAAGTTTCCACTATATGCTGGAGAAATGATCAGATTCCTTTATCCTCTAGGGGGATTTACTAGGGAGTACAATTATGTTAATAGCTGGAAGATTCCCTAATTCTTTCCTGAAGGCATAGTAGACTTGCGGGGGAATGTATCTCCGTCAGGGATGAGCTCGTGAAGGTAACTCTGTAGGGATAGTTCCATGGAGATTGTTCTGTGGGGATTTGTGGATAACTTGAACATTATCCCAACTCCTAGAGTGATAAATCTTCTACTGATAAACAAGTGATGAGATAACGAGACATATTCATACGCTTTAATCCCTAACTTTTTCCTGGACCGCCTTTTCATATTTTTAGTCCACCGGGATACCCTTTTTTTTTTCCAATCCGCCTTTTCAGGTTTTCGACTTTCCGGGGATACGATATATATATATATATATATATATATATATATATATATATATATATATATATATATATATATATATATATATATATATATATATATATATATATATATATATATATATATATATATATATATATATATATATATATATATATATATATATATATATATATATATATATATATATATATCCCTAATTTTTCCCGAACCCTTTTGGTTCGTCAGGATGCCCTTATTTTTTCCTAGGCCAATCAACCTAGCAGGTCTTTTTTTCATGCATAGTATTTTTGACTATGTCTGTGTTCACATGGCGCAAAAAAGTTTCACTGTCCATGGTAGTAAGTGTTGTAGCACTGCCAGAAAATATTTCCTTGATCATACGTGGCCCTTCGTATGTGGGAGTCCATTTGCCTCTGGGATTAGTATGGTGCACCCGATGTTTGAAGTTATTGATCGACCATTGATTTCCAACTTCCTGATACTCTTGACCTTCCTCAGTAGAACTGTCACGGCAGAATGAAACCATCTGATACTACTGACATAGACAAGTAATTTGGTGATACCGAAGATTCAATTTTCATAGTGGCTTTTATTGAAACTAATGATCAATGTAACATGCCCCAAGTGATTCAGATGGAGATCTGCCCCTGGCTATTCAACACTTTTGAGAGATTCTTTGAATCTTGGCTTGACTTCCACAGATGATTTGGACAATAACATGTCATGCCCCTTGATTTATAACCAATTGGATCCCCAAAAGGCTTGTTACTGGAAGTGTCTTTCTCTTTGACACATCATCTGAGGTAATTATGTCCATTGAGAGGTGTTGTACCCCAAAATTTGCCCTCCCATATTTCCCAAAACATTTCAAGAAAAATTCACAAGTCCAACCTGACGCGTCATATTCAGGTGTTCTTTCGCCAAGATATCTCTGACAACGTATTTTCAAATTCAGATTCGGCTCAAGAGTCAATTCTTTAAGGAAGGTATCCGAATGTGTGAGTTTTCTCGAAGAAATATGGTGAAAAAGTGTGCTGAAAGTACAGTTTTTACGCGCTAAAAAATTCATAACTTGAAGATCGTGACTCGTTTTGAACCCGTTCTGGTGGCCAAAATTCCGTCTTGACATTATCTACGTTTTCATCTCTCACGACTGGAAGCCAATTTCGATCAGAAGGTCTTCAAAAATGTGGATTTATCAAGTATTTTCATACAGAAAATTTGTGACAGAAGTTTATTCGCGTCATGTTCAGAAAATCATAACTTGGTCGATTTTCATTGTATCGAGCTGGTTCTGGTGCCAAAATTTCACAAATTGAGTTGACTACATTTTCACATAAGGTATTGAGTTCAAACGGTATTCAAAAGGCCTTCGTTTTTTGCTCAGAGTGCGTGACACGCTGAAAATCCTGAATGCTGAATATTATTTCATCTGGGCTGAAACTTCGAAAATTCATAACTCGGTCAATTTTTATCGGATTGGGCTCATATTTTTACACAAGGTCCCTGACTCATAGATCTACAACTTTGCTTCAAAAGTCGAGACCGGATTATCCTCCGATCAATACCAGTTTTTTATTGAAGAACGTGTCAGAGTCGACACTGGAGCCCAAAATAAGTTTGTCTGAGCTGAAACTTCAAAAATTCATAACTAATTCACCGTTTATCCGATTGAGCCGATTTTCGGACAGGAGTTAGTTATCGATGTCGGATACATTTTGTTTTCACATTTCAACTTCAAAAATTGCATTTAAGTCCCTGCGATTTATCCTGGAAAGTGACGAACTCAAGTGAACATTGGAGGCCCAATTGCACATTCAAAGCCCATTTTCTTTACCCTAATTTCCATTATATAATCACCTTCTTTTCACACAAACCAGGGAGGAGAAAAAGAGAGAAAAAACCTTTGCCACAACACTGTTAGAATATCAAATTCTTTCAAGAACCCTAAAACCTTGAAATCCTTATTACAAATCCCTCTCTCACTACAAACAAGTCATCACAGTTACAAACCAACACCTCACTACTTCTTCAGTAAGGGTAAGGCTGACTTGATCTCCATGATCCAAAAGGCATAAAAGCATTCATGTCACTAATTTTCCAGTAAGGGTAAGATTGATTTGATCTCCATGATCAAAAGGATATAATCATTCATACATGCCATATTGTGCCTAAACATTAAATTTCTTCATATATTGACTTTATTTATATTTTATGATTTTATTTAATGTGTTCATGAGATTCAACACTGCAGATTTAGACAGGATCCCATGCAGGTTCATTAAGGAACGTTGAGGCCAAAAGCCAAATGACCAAAAGCCAAAAGCCAAAAAGCCAAAGGCCAAATGGCCAAAAGCCAAAAGCCAAATGGCCAAAAGAACAACTTATGCATGACACCAATACATGGCGAGACAGACATCCTGAGAAGATTAAGGAACGTTGAGGCCAGAACACAAATGGCCAACAGCCAGAACACAAATGACCATGAAACCCAATCCAATGGCCAAAGAATGCAGACCACGGTACTCAGGAGTCAATGAACACGCACGTGATGCCAGAAAGTCAAACAAAGCTTTTTATCTAATGGGCCAAATTACTCTACAAAAACCTCCAAAAAGGGCCAGACACCCCTCCTTGTTTGTATTCCTTCTTTTAATTTTCTTTTCTTTTATTCTTTTCAATTATTCATTTTAATTGTTTTATTTAATCCATAAAATTAATTTTCATAATAAAAATATCAGAAATTAAAATATGTCAATTAATTTATTTAGTAAATATTTTTGTAAACAAACTTTAAATAATAAATTTAGTTTAATAAATTAGGTTTTTCAATTTTAACACTTTTTCTTAAATAAATAAAATATGTAGAAATTAGGGTTTCTAACTTTTTTTTCTTTCTTTTTTTTCTTTTTAAATAAATAATTTTCTCATTATTATTACTATTAATTATTAAATATCTTTGTAAATAAATACGTAAAATAATTAGTGTAAATTAGGTTTTAAACTTTAACCTTTTCTTTTATAATCAAAAATACTTAGAACTAGGGTTTTATTTAACTTCTAATTAATTTTCTTTTTTTCATAAATACAAAACAAAAACCTAAAAACATTTCTTTTCTTAATTAAATAATTAATTAGCTTTTTAATTTCATTTAATTTCTCAAAAGGGTCCAACGCCCTCGAACGTTCTATTTCTATTGTTTCGCGCATTTATTTTATTTTATTGTGAATATTATGTGACTGTTCAAGCCATGTAATAGTAACTAGGTTTTACTTTCCGCACTTTTATTAAAACGGGTCTTTGTATTTTGGCGATGTATAGACCCGCGCCTTGTAATAGCGTAGGATTTTACTTTCCGCATTTAAATTTCCGCACTTTTAAATTATAATTGCATGAAAGAATGTATGGCCTAAATTAAAAACAAAGCGTAGATCACCATGATACATGTACAAGATAAAACATAACATGAAAATAACACACAAATTCACACACCACTCTTAGGGTACGCCTCACTGTTGCCTTACCTTCGAAACGTGGTCGTCGAGTATAGGACGTTTTAGTAAGTCCTTATGTCCATGACATGATCCAGTTGCCTCGATAAAGTTGCCTCGAATTAAAAAAGGATCAATGGCATAAGGGTAGCTTCTAAGGTGTCCTACTGTTGCTCTGGTGACCACACTGTCCCTAACAAGCGAATTGACCCGAACACCTCCAACGGTGGTGCTACCTACCTCTCAATGGTGGGATGGCACTACCTTAAGGACATTTACACAGCCTAATTCCTTATGGTAGGTAGATGACTCATAGATACTTGCTCTAAAAAAAAAATCAAAAACTCTTTTCACACCGACACTTTCAAAAGTTTTCAAAACGATTTTTCAAACACTCTTGAGGACTGATACAAGAGTCAATCTGAAATCTTTAAACGAAACTTTTCAAACCCACTCGCACTTTGAAAAGCAAACAAACATTTTGAAAACACAATGAGAAAGTATCTAAGAGCCCATGGATAACCATGGATAGAAAGGGTGCTAACACCTTCCCTTTCTATAAATCTACCTCCCGAACCGAGAAACTATCTCATAAGGAATTTTGCTGTGCTTTTGTCCTGTCCATGTTGGAGAAAATAAAAGACGGTGGCGACTCTTGCTTCCGCGACATTTCGCGAACCAGCGTTAAACAGTCAGTTCCAGATCCACCGATCACAGAACTGGCGACTCTGCTGAGGAGATTGATAAAGTGAGGTGTACCTTAGGACTAAGATCACTTGTGTTTTCAATTGTTATGCTTGTTTGCTTTATTATTGTGGGCTGCATCGGAGTTACATAAATCCTAACCCGGATCTGGGGATACCCTGTTAGGTAGCATAAGCTGTGAGGGACCTGTCCGGCGTAGACCGACACGGGTGAAGCAGTGGCTACGTTGGTGTGGCACCTTGGTCTGTATCGATATCCCTTGTGTCGCAACGAGGAGAATATGGGTCTTCTGAGGAGTCATTAAGCACCAACCGACCTTAGAACCTTAAATGACCCAACTTGGCCAATAGAATAGTAGCAGTATGCTACACCCATTGAGGCTAAACTCTCGTGATGGTTCTGGCTGCAAGAAAAGATTGCGATGCTGGAGTTATGACCGATTGAGGGTAGTCAGTGATATTGGGATCCTCTAGAACCCGGTTACTTCTGATAGGACAGGTCTTAACCAACAAACTGAAAGAGGGTAATACCCAAACTTCATGCTGGCCTAAACTCTAAGGGCTCTTTGTGTGACTTGTGTGCTTTCAAACTTGACTACTTGCATACTTGTTATCTGACACTTGAGTTTCTTGCAGGTTTTGTTTACAGTCCTTAATTTGGACTCATAACAGGGTTTACCTACATTACCCCATGCATAGCATAACATCATACCATTGCATACATCCTGCATAAAGACTAACCCATTTCAAGGATTTCAAGGGCTTGTGATGCAGGTCATGATGAACCAACTGTCCAGCAAGGGGCAAAAGGGATTTATTTTCCTCTAGACAAGGTTGTCAGGGGCTATGACCCACTCGATATGGTGAGCCTTTGACCCTTGAAGAAGGACCCTCTACAACACGAAGTTACTTCAATCAAGATACCAGATTCTAATTTTAACAAATTTTCTTGTTTACCCCGCGAGATCCTTGAAAACATTGCATGCATACATACATATCATTGCATTACAGGTATCCCTTTTACAGGTTGCTTACCTTCTTCGCTGTTTATTTCAGCTCGCCATCATGAATCCTGAATCATCTACTGAGCAATCCATCAAGGCTCTCCAGGCTCAGAACTCCTAGTTCCAAGAGTTGATCATGAGTTTGGCCCAGGGGCAACAAGATCTGAAGACCCTGCTTTTGAAAAAGAAGAAGAAGAAGACGGTGTTGTTCAACCCTAGACGCAAATCTGGGAATAGATCACAAAACAAAGTTGAGCAGACTACCCCATCTGTTGGGAAAGGCAGTCCCCAAGAAAGGGAGGTTCCTAGTCCAGTGGTCTCCGACAACGAGACTGATTACAATGATGAGCAGTACCCTCCAGCTGAGGACAGGTATAAACAGTTGGAAGACCGGCTAAGTGCGATGGAGATATAAAAAGTGCCCGACCTGGACTTCGAGGATCTAGGTCTGTCTTCTGGGGTAGTAATCCCGCACAAATTCAAGGCACCTGCCTTTGCAAAGTACGACGGGGCATCCTGTCCTAAGCTGCATCTCAGGTCATACATAAGGAGGATCCAGCCCTACACGGCTGACAAGAATTTGTGGATTCACTTTTTTCAGGATAGTCTTTCAGGAACTCAACTCGATTGGTTCTATCAACTGAATGGAGCCAACATCCGCAGCTGGGAGGACTTGGCCACTGCATTCTATAAACAGTACCAGTACAATGCCGACCTTGCTCCCACGCGCACTCAGCTTCAGGGAATGTCTATGGGTGCAGGCGAAGGTTTCAAAGAATATGCTCAAAAATGGAGGGACCTTGCTGGAAGGGTACAACCACCTCTGATTGACCGCGAGCTCGTCGACGTGTTCTTGAGGACCCTGTCTGGTCCATTCTTCAACCACCTGATTGGGAATTCTGCTGCTGGGTTTACATATCTGATCTTGACCGGGGAAAGAATAGAAGCTAGCATCAAGTCGGGGAAAATACAAAATGGTGACTCCTCGAACACTGAGAAGAAACCATCCAAGAAAGAATCTAGTGTTGTCTATGGCTCAAGAGGGCAGAATAGGTCCGAACACCGCCAAGATGTCAACACGGTGGTTATTGCAAAACCGGCCGGCGCTCCTCAGCGTCACAATCAGCAAAGGGAAGAGAGACCCAAAAGGAAATTCACTCCCCTCGGCATGACTTTGTCACAGGTATTGCCACAGCTGCTGGAAACCAAGTTGGTAACTCTCATGGACCCTCCAAAGAATCCTAACAGGACACCTTCAAGGTACAACCCCAATGTTCGCTGCGCCTATCATTCTGACAGCCCGGGGCATGCTACAGATGACTGTTGGACTTTGAGAAACAAGGTTCAGGATCTGATTGACGCAAAGGAAGTCCAGCTCGGCTCTCCAGAGGCTCCCAATGTGACCACTGCTCCCCTGCCCAAACATGGCTAGGATTGGAAACTTTTGTTCATTTGAATGTTCAGATTGTAATTTTCTTTGATTGTTCAAACATTTTATTTCATGTCAAACTTGGTTATTTCATTAATGCATTACACATGTCTGTTTTGAAGTAATTATTTCGTATTCACTATATGCAAACTGTTTTCATATTTTTGTGATGATCAACTCTTGATTGAAAATTCTAAGCCTCTTGAGGGAGGATGACGAAAACAATACCATAATCTACAGTATGCTTTTGGACAGACCCCGCTGATGAGGTACATGCATTGTTTCAATTCCTAAACACTGGAGTTATAAGGAAGATAATCCCTCGTCAACCCCTTTGAGCCAAAGAAGTAGGAGTTTTTCTCTTTTCGAAAATTAAAACCTTTAACTATAACCTGGGGCAGGGTAGTTCTCTCAGCTGATCCAGGTGCACAACGAATAGCATCAAAGAAGTCCTTCCGAGACAAAAAGACAGTGATGATTCCGAATAATCATAAAGACAGGCAGTCTTTATCTTTCAAAAATGAAAGCCCAATAAGTCAAAACCTACGAAGGAGACTTACAAAACTGGGGCATCTCGCTGACTGTAATTCCAAAAGAAACAGTTCAGGCAAAAAACAGGGATAATGAAATAAAAAAGGAAGAGGTCCAACAAACCCTCAACAAAAAAAGGAATGACTGCCTATTCAAAATAAATTGTCAAACATCCGAACCATCACCGGAATATCAGAGCAAAGACCCAAACAAGGTCTAACGCACGATCAACTGAGTTTAGGTTTGAAGAACATCACGACGAGCGGGTGGGTACAAATAAAAATTTGAGCCTTTATCCTTTGTTTCTTAAACCGTGAACCTGGCCACGTTATAACCCTTAAAAGTCCTAGCTGAAGCATGGGTTAGTTCGAAAGCATACTGTTACGAAGGTATCCTGACTCCTTAAGGCTTGCTGTAAAATACTGAGTTGACATCACAGTTTACAAAAAAATTCACTTGTTTTTATGAAAAAATGCATTTTCAAAAAACTTCAAGACAGACATAAGCTTTGCATTCTTGATATAATACTGTTTGCGTATGACTATTTGTTCGAACAACAAAGGAATTCGCACGACGAATATCTAGTGAACAAAAGCACTTCCAACCAAGGGGGCATGCATGATCATTGTCCATCATCTGGGGCAGTTAAGTCAAGATTCGGAGAATCTCTCAAAAGGTCGACCAGCTTGGGGCAAATCTCCATCTGGATCACTAGGGGCATTGGACGATCAAACGAACATCTTCTGGTAGCATGGCAACACAATAACAAGGGCACCTCCCTACATCCTGAGAGCATGGACATAGTCGAAAAATATACTACGCGTAATCAAAGACCCGCTAGGTTGACGCACCTAGGCAAAAATAAGGGCTTCTCGGTGAACCAAAAGGGTTCGGGCAAAATGAGGGATGAAATGAAAAAAATCTGTACACCCGGCAAGTCGAAAACCTGAAGAGGCGGCTTGGGCAAAAATGGGTATCCCGGTGGACTGAAAACCCGAAAGGGCGGTCCAGGCAAAAATTAGGGATTTAAGCGTACGACTATGTCCCGACATCTCGTCACTTGCCTACCAGAAGAAGAGTTGTCAATCGGCAGTCATCAAGCACCTCCACAGATATCTTCTCAGGAACGGGGGCAATAATAAGTTGTCCAGGAGAGTCCAGTCCAAAAGTTTCCCCAGGAAAGTGGAATCAAACTCCCCAGCAGAGTTCATCAAATCTCCCAACATAACTTATCAACGGTATCCCCAGCGGAGTTATCTTCATCAACCTCAGCAAAGTACTTCTCTTTCCCCACAAAGTTCACTCCCCGCAGAGTAATCTATTCGCCAAGTTTATTCCCCAACGGAGTTATCTTCTCCTACCGGTATTCTTGCAATCATCATCCCCAACAGAAACGAAGAATCTCACTCTTCAACATCAGCCCAGGATTTGACTTCCCGGCATACATCAAGGATCTATTTTCCTAGACGAAGATACATTCATAAACATCACATTGATATACATCATGATACATGCATATACGCATCATATCATACAATCTCATGTGTTGAAAAATATTATTGCTTAATCCATATCATGCATTGCATATGACTGACCTTTACCTTTCAGGAAGGATACAGTTAAAAGATCAGCTATGTAGACGAATACAGTCAAAAGAGACCAACCCAGTCAAAGAATACAAATCCAGTTAAATCAATGCCTAAAGATTTCTCTGATACAACTCGTCGTTATAGACACCCGTCGTTATAGACACCCGTCATTATAGACACCCGTCGTTATAGACACTCGTCGTTATAGACACTCGTCGTTATAGACACTCCTCGTCATAGACACTCGTCATTATAGACACTCGTCGTTATAGACACTCGTCGTCATAGACACCCGTCGTTATAGACACTCGTCGTTATAGAAACTCGTCGTTATAGACACTCGTCGTTATAGACACTCGTCGTCATAGACACCCGTCGTTATAGACACTCGTCGTCATAGACACTCGTCGTTATAGACACCCGTCGTTATAGACACTCGTCGTTATAGACACCCGTCGTTATAGACACCCGTCGTTATAGACACCCGTCGTCATAGACACTCGTCGTCATAGACACTCGTCGTCATAGACACTCGTCGTCATAGACACCCGTCGTCATAGACACCCGTCGTCATAGACACTCGTCGTGATAGACACTCGTCGTCATAGACACTCGTCCTCATAGACACTCGTCGTCATAGACACCCGTCGTGATAGACACTCGTCGTTATAGACACTCGTCGTCATAGACACTTGTCGTCATAGACACTCGTCGTTATAGACACTCGTCGTTATAGACACTCGTCGTTATAGACACTCGTCGTTATAGACACTCGTCGTTATAGACACTCGTCGTCATAGACACTCGTCGTCATAGACACTCGTCGTCATAGACACTCGTCGTCATAGACACTCGTCGTTATAGACACTCGTCGTCATAGACACTCGTCGTCATAGACACTCGTCGTCATAGACACTCGTCGTCATAGACACTCGTCGTCATAGACACTCGTCGTTATAGACACTCGTCGTCATAGACACTCGTCGTTATAGACACTCGTCGTCATAGACACTCGTCGTCATAGACACTCGTCGTCATAGACACTCGTCGTTATAGATACTTGTCGTTATAGACACTCGTCGTTATAGACACTCATCGTTACAGACACTCGTCGTTACAGACACTCGTCGTCATAGACACTCGTCGTCATAGACACTCGTCGTCATAGACACTCGTCGTCATAGACACTCGTCGTTATAGACACTCGTCGTTATAGACACTCGTCGTTATAGACACTCTTCGTCATAGACACTCGTTGTCATAGACACTCGTCGTCATAGACACTCGTCGTCATAGACACTCGTCGTTATAGATACTCGTCGTTATAGACACTCGTCGTCATAGACACTCGTCGTCATAGACACTCGTCGTCATAGACACTCGTCGTTATAGACACTCGTCGTCATAGACACTCGTCGTTATAGACACTCGTCGTTATAGACACTCGTCGTTAAAGACCACCCGTCCATGGAAATAACCTGTCAGTAGAGACAACTCACCAACCTTTCTATATTCCAGACCCGATTCCTGTATCTTGCCAAGGTACGTCTGAAGAGTTCAAAGATCCGATTCCTGTATCTTGCCAGGGTGTATCTGTTGACGACCATTACCAGACTCGATTCCTGTATCCTGCCAGGGCACGTCTGAAGAGTTCGAAGATCCGATTCCTGTATCTTGCCAGGGTGTATCTGTTGACGACCATTACCAGACTCGATTCTTGTATCCTGCCAGGGCACGTCTGAAGAGTTCGAAGATCCGATTCCTGTATCTTGCTAGGGTGTATCTGTTGACGACTAATTCCAGACTCGATTCCTGTATCTTGCCAGGGCACGTCTGAAGAGTTCGAAGATCCGATTCCTGTATCTTTCCAGGGTGTATCTGTTGACGACTGTATTCTCCGGACTTGATTCCTATATCTTGCCAGGGCACGTCTGAAGAGTTTAAAGATTCGATTCCTGTATCCAGCCAGGGCACATCTACATAAAGGGTTTGAAGATCAACTCCTGTAACAGGTCAGGTAATTATTTTTCTTTCTCAGGTACGCAAGTTCTCGATAAGGAATCTCTTACGCGATCGACAACCTCCCGATGGCATCTATAAGCCCATCTCTCCTATCCATCATCTCTCAACATGGCATCTGTAAGCCCATTCCCTACATCATACTGCTAACACACTCTATGTGAGCGCAAATTTCTGGGAACTTTAGTGTTCAATCATCTTCCACCTTCGGATCACGAAAGGCACGCAAGCCAATCTACATCCTCAGGTTTAAGAAGATTGAACAGGGGCAACTGTTGTACCCTAAAATTTGCCCTCCCATATTTCCCAAAACATTTCAAGAAAAATTCACAAGTCCAACCCTGCGCGTCATATTCAGGTGTTCTTTCGCCAAGATATCTCTGACAACGTATTTTCAAATTCAGGTTTGGCTCAAGAGTCAATTCTTTAAGAAAGGTATCCGAATGTGTGAGTTTTCTCGAAGAAATATGGTGAAAAAGTATGCTGAAAGTGCAGTTTTTACGCGCTAAAAATTCATAACTTGAAGATCGTGACTCGTTTTGAACCCGTTCCGGCTGCCAAAATTCCGTCTTGACATTATCTACGTTTTCATCTCTCACATCTCGAAGCCAATTTCGATCAGAAGGTCTTCAAAAATGTGGATTTATCAAGTATTTTCATACAGAAAATTTGTGACAGAAGTTTATTCGCGTCATGTTCAGAAAATCATAACTTGGTCGATTTTCATCGTATCGAGCTGGTTCTGGTGCCAAAATTTCACAAATTGAGTTGGCTACATTTTCACAGAAGGTATTGAGTTCAAACGGTATTCAAAAGGCCTTCGTTTTTTGCTCAGAGTGCGTGACACACTGAAAATCCTGAATGCTGAATATTATTTCATCTGGGCCGAAACTTCGAAAATTCATAACTCGGTCAATTTTTATCGGATTGGGCTCATATTTTTACACAAGGTCCCTGACTCATAGATCTACAACTTTGCTTCAAAAGTCGAGACCGGATTATGCTCCGATCAATACCAGTTTTTTATTGAAGAACGTGTCAGAATCGACACTGGAGCCCAAAATAAGTTTTTCTGAGCTGAAACTTCAAAAATTCATAACTAATTCACCGTTTATCCGATTGAGCCGATTTTCGGACAGGAGTTAGTTATCGATGTCGGCTACATTTTGTTTTCACATTTCAACTTCAAAAATTGCACTTAAGTCCCTGCGATTTAGCCTGGAAAGTGACGAACTCAAGTGAACATTGGAGGCCCAATTGCACATTCAAAGCCCATTTTCTTTACCCTAATTTCCATTATATAATCACATTCTTTTCACACAAACCACGGAGGAGAAAAAGAGAGAAAAAAACCTTTGCCACAACACTGTTAGAATATCAAATTCTTTCAAGAACCCTAAAACCTTAAAATCCTTATTACAAATCCCTCTCTCACTACAAACAAGCCATCACAGTTACAAACCAACACCTCACTACTTCTTCAGTAAGGGTAAGGCTGGCTTGATCTCCATGATCCAAAAGGCATAAAAGTATTCATGTCACTAATTTTCCAGTAAGGGTAAGATTGATTTGATCTCCATGATCAAAAGGGTATAATCATTCATACATGTCATATTGTGCCTAAACATTAAATTTCTTCATATATTGGCTTTATTTACATTTTATGATTTTATTTAATGTGTTCATGAGATTCAACACTGCAGATTTAGACAGGATCCCATGCAGGTTCATTAAGGAACGTTGAGGCCAAAAGCCAAATGGCCAAAAGCCAAAAGCCAAAAAGCCAAAAGCCAAAAAGCCAAAAGCCAAATGGCCAAAAGCCAAAAGCCAAAAGCCAAAAGCCAAATGGCCAAAAGAACAACTTATGCATGACACCAATACATGGCGAGACAGACATCCTGAGAAGATTAAGGAACGTTGAGGCCAGAACACAAATGGCCAACAGCCAGAACACAAATGACCATGAAACTCAATCCAATGGCCAAAGAATGCAGACCACGATACTTAGGAGTCAATGAACACGCACGTGATACCAGAAAGTCAAACAAGGATTTTTGTCTAATAGGCCAAATTACTCTACAAAAACCTCCAAAAAGGGCCAGACACCCCTCCTTGTTTGTATTCCTTCTTTTAATTTTCTTTTCTTTTATTCTTTTCAATTATTCATTTTAATTGTTTTATTTAATCCATAAAATTAATTTTCATAATAAAAATATCAGAAATTAAAATATGTCAATTAATTTATTTAGTAAATATTTTTGTAAATAAACTTTAAATAATAAATTTAGTTTAATAAATTAGGTTTTTCAATTTTAACATTTTTTCTTAAATAAATAAAATATGTAGAAATTAGGGTTTCTAACTTTTTTATCTTTCTTTTTTTTCTTTTTAAATAAATAATTTTCTCATTATTATTACTATTAATTATTAAATATCTTTGTAAATAAATACGTAAAATAATTAGTATAAATTAGGTTTTAAACTTTAACCTTTTCTTTTATAATAAAAAATACTTAGAACTAGGGTTTCATTTAACTTCTAATTAATTTTCTTTTTTTCATAAATACAAAACAAAAACCTAAAAACATTTATTTTCTTAATTAAATAATTAATTAGCTTTTTAATTTCATTTAATTTCTCAAAAGGGTCCAACGCCCTCGAACGTTCTATTTCTATTCTTTCGCACATTTATTTTATTTTATTGTGAATATTATGTAACTGTTCAAGCCATGTAATAGTAACTAGGTTTTACTTTCCGCACTTTTATTAAAACGGGTCTTTGTATTTTGGCGATGTATAGACCCGCGCCTTGTAATAGCGTAGGATTTTACTTTCCGCATTTAAATTTCCGCACTTTTAAATTATAATTGCATGAAAGAATGTATGGCATAAATTAAAAACAAAGCGTAGATCACCATGATACATGTACAAGATAAAACATAACATGAAAATAACACACAAATTCACACACCACTCTTAGGGTACGCCTCACTGTTGCCTTACCTTCGAAACGTGGTCGTCGAGTATAGGACGTTTTAGTAAGTCCTTATGTCCATGACATGATCCAGTTGCCTCGGTAAAGTTGCCTCGAATTAAAAAAGGATCAATGGCATAAGGGTAGCTTCTAAGGTGTCCTACTGTTGCTCTGGTGACCACACTGTCCCTAACAAGCGAATTGACCCGAACACCTCAAACGGTGGTGCTACCTACCTCTCAATGGTGGGATGGCACTACCTTAAGGACATTTACACAGCCTAATACCTTAGGGTAGGTAGATGACTCATAGATACTTGCTCTAAAAAACAAATCAAAAACTCTTTTCACACCGACACTTTCAAAAGTTTTCAAAACGATTTTTCAAACACTCTTGAGGACTGATACAAGAGTCGATCTGAAATCTTTAAACGAAACTTTTTCAAACCCACTCGCACTTTGAAAAGCAAACAAAAATTTTGAAAACACAATGAGCAAGTATCTAAGAGCCCATGGATAACCATGGATAGAAAGGGTGCTAACACCTTCCCTTTCTATAAATCTACCTCCCGAACCGAGAAACTATCTCATAAGGAATTTTGATGTGCTTTTGTCATGTCCATGTTGGAGAAAATAAAAGACGGTGGCGACTCTTGCTTCCGCGACATTTCGCGAACCAACGTTAAACAGTCAGTTCCAGATCCACCGATCACAGGAGGACTTTAATTCATTGGATATTCGTCATGCGAATTTCTCCATTGTCAAACACTCAGTCTTATGCAAACAGTGATATTAAAATGCAAAGCTTATGTCTGTCTTGAAGTTTAAAAATGAATTTTTTAGTAAAACAAAAATTTGTAAGAATGTGATATCAACTCAAGATTTATAGTAAGCCTTACAAGAGTCTGGATACCTTTTTGTAACAGTATGCTTTCGAACTAACCCATGCTTCAGTTAGGACTTTTATGGGTTGTAACATGGTTTGGTTCATGGTTTAAGAAACAAAGGATAAAGGCTCAAATTTTATTTGTACCCAACCCATTCTCCATGATATCCTTCAATCCTATACTCGGTTAATTATGCATTTAGGTTCCAATGGAGTTTGGAATTATAACACTGATACTTGGTGATGGTTCAGAAACCGAAAGTTTATTTGAGAAGGCAACCACTTTTTCTTGTAACATTTTTCTTTTTTTGAAGATTTGTAGCGGCCTCTTTTTGACTTTATTATCCCTAACTTTTTCCTGAACTATTTTGTTTGAGATTACAGCCAGCGGGATACCCCAGTTTTTTCCCCAAGTCTCCTTCATAGGTTTCTACTTAGCAGGCTTTTATTTTGAAAGATAATAACTTCCTGACTTAATGATTACGGGGAACCATCACCGACTTTTGATTTGGAAGGATGTATTCGATACTACCTGTTGTGTACAAAGGAAACTCCTGCGATTGAATGCGTAATTTAATTAACTGAGAAACTACTCTTCCCCAGGTTATGATTAAGGGTTTCAATTTGCGTGAAAAAAGAAAACTCCTACTTCTTAGGCTCAAAGGGGTTAACTAAGGATTAACTTACTTATATTTCCATTGTTTAGGAATTGAAGCAACGCATGTACATCGTTAATAAGGTCTGTTCAAAAGCATACTATATGATATTATGGTATCGTTTTTGTCATCCTCCCTCTAAAGGCTTATAGCTTTTAACGAGAGTCGAATATCACAAAAAGGAAGTAAAAAAGCACAGTTTAGATATAGTGAAAATGAATGGATTAGTTCAAGACAAACATATGCAATGCATTAAAAAATAAAGTTTGACATAAAGATAAGTGTTCGAACAAACAAAAGAAATTACAACTGAATTTTCAAATGAACTGGACACTCTCAATCTTAGTCATGATTTGGCATGGGAGCAGTGATCACATTAGGAGTCTTAGGAGGGTCAAATTCAATCTCCTTAGAGTCAATCATATCTTGGATCTTATTCTTCAAAGCACAACAGTTGTTAGTGTCATGTTCGAGATTGTTTGAGTGATAGGCGTAACTTACATTAGGGTTGTAACGAGGAGAGGAGGTGTTGGGATTCTGAGGAGGATCCCTTAATATTATTAACTCCGCCTTTAGTAAGTGTTGTATTTCCTGAGATAACGACATGTTAATCTTGGTAAACTATCTTCTCGGTGCGTCTGACCTACACTGATTGTTTTACTGATGTTGTTGAACAGGTGCATGATTAGAAACTAACACAACTCTTACAGATGGATTGTGATGACCTCTATTACGACCCTTCTGGACATAAACAACATTTTTTTCCTTCTTACCATTGAACATCTTCTTTACAGTACTCGAAGACGCAGTCACTTAAATCTTTCCACCCTTGATACCACCTTCGGCATGTTCCCTAGTTAGAATCAGCTCAGTAAAACCAGATGAGGAGCTTCCGATAAGGTGATTAAAGAAAGGCCCTGTTAGAGTTCCCATAAACATATCAACCAGCTCCCTATCAGATAAAGAAGTTTGCACCCTTCCAACCAAATCTCTCCATTTTTGGGCGTACTCTTTAAATCCTTCATTTGAGCCTATATATATACTTTATAATTGCACACGAGTCAATGCAAGGTCAATATTGTATTGATACTGCTTGTAAAAAGCAACAACCAGGTCTTCCCAAGTGAGGATATTGGTTCCCTTCAGCTGATAGAACCATTCAAGTTGTGTCCCAGATGAAATTTCTTGAAAGAAGTGAACCCATAACTTTCTGTTAGCAGTATAGGGTTGGATCTTCCGAACATAAGACCAGAGATGAAGCTTTGGACAAGACACACCATCATATTTGGAAAAGGTAGGAACCTTGAACTTGTGAGGGATAACAACCTCCAAAATAAGACCCAACTGTTTAAAGTCCATCCCAAGCACTTTCTGTATCTGCGTAGCATTAAGTCGATCTTCTAGTTGTTTGTATATGTCATCAACGGGAGGATACTGTTCAACATAATAGTCTTCATCAGAATCTTGTCCAGAACCAAGGTTGTTATTCTTTTAAGCTTTCACACTCTTGTCATCCTCTTCTTGGTTATCGTCTTCATTCAGAGGGACCTCAAAATCTAGAGCCCTTCTGACCGGACCCTTGAATCTTCTGCCTATATTAAGAAATACTGTTGGATTTTTAGTCTTCTTCTTATCCCCTTTTGTGATGAGGGTCTTCAACTCGTCTTGACCCTTAGCTAAATCCAAGAACATCTGCTAAAACTGAGCGTTCTGAGCTTGAAGTTCTTTCACAGTCTGCTCGAGTGCCATCTTTTACTGAAATAAACAGCAAGAAGATAAGAAAACTTGTCCAGAAAGTACTTGTTATATGATGATATGCATGATATGTAAATGCAAGTGCAATGTTTTCAAGGACCTAAGCGGGATTTAAATTTGTGTAAACAAAAGGAAATAAAAGAAATCTTTAGTAACAAGCTCAAATTACAATTTCTTTTAATAAAAAGAGTTACAAAATAGCAAAATATAAATTAAAGTCTCCCATGGACGCTTTCTCTTTGTGTTGACATGTGCATTAAGGCTTTGTTCTTCGTGGAGTCGTTTTGTCAGCTCCATTACTTTCTTCTCACTAGCATAGAATTGAGCTTCAAAGGTATCTCTTTCTTCCTTTAGCTGAATCTAGGACTTTTGTAGTTCTTCGAAGTTAGTAGGCATATCGGGATGAATAACGGTACGAGGAACATCCTCTTCAATAACAGTCTCTACGATCACTGGTAGGATAGCAGGATATGGCATTTTGTAGATTTTGAGCACGATACCACACCCATATGAGGTAAGGCTCTAGAGGAATGTAATTCTTGTGTCCCAAAGTCTTGCTATCACTGCCTGAGATCGAGAACACCAATGGATATCTGCATAAGTGAGTGACATCAACCTTTGAGACCACCTCAAACATTGTTCGTTCTTTATCACTAATCGGGGCATGTGCGGAATAAACCACCTAGACAGTAGAGGTATGCAACATATAAGGGTTCCTTGCTTCTTCATAGTACGAGTGTAGAGGGAATGCAGGACATCTCTGAGCAAAGTAGGTACCGAATTATGAGTGAGGAATATTTTTATGGCATTCACATCTATGAATTGTTCTGGATTAGGGAACAGTACCAAGCCATAGATCAGCAAAGCCAAAATATCCTCAAAAGCACAAAAATTCATGGCATCTAGAAACCACTGAGCCTTCTCTATCAGAAATTTAGGAGAAAAGCCCTTAAATACATTCCTTGTTTCCCAATTAGATGCAATGTCCGATCATTTCAGATGTAAGGCTACTGCAACGTCTTCAGGTTTTAGAACTTGCTCTAAACCGCTGGAAGGTATCTGATCAAGAATAGGCACTCCGAGTAATTTAAGGAATACTTTCATTGTGGGTACCAACTGATAGCTCGGGAAGGTAAAACCGTGATTTTTAAGATCAAATAACTGGAATAGAACACTCATCATGTCTTCCTGGAAACCAGTAGTAACCAAACTAAGTATATGACCATGTCTCTTGGTGAATTGAGAATCGTCAGGAACCTTTGAGACTAATTCCTCGAGCTTGGAAGGTGTCCTTACGAAATTGATCCATATGGTATTCCTACGACTGAAAGCCATATCCCTGCACCACAAAATAAAGATAAATCCCATAGATCCTTGAAATGGTTAGTCATGATATAATGTTATGATGTTAAGATGTCATGATATCATTTCAAATAGATAATCAAACACAAACAAAGAACACAAGGCCTTAGGTTTAGGGCTTGCACGGGGTTTGTAGGTAAGTACCCTCTAGAATTTTAGTTGGCTTAAACTATTGTTGTACCACAAAATTTTACCTCTCATTTTACTCAATACATACTCCTAAAGATCCTCAATTTGCTCAAGTTTGCCAAGAGTTGACTAGACAAACTCTCTTCTAAGGCAGTGTGTCTCAAATTAGGGTTTCCATTTTCATCAAGATAGGTGAACTCAAAAGACCTCATATTCTATCCATGGTCCTAATATGTTTTCAAGACCCTCCATATCAAATTTCAAGCACTGCACAAGAAGTTTGCTCAATCAACTGCTCAGATGCTTGAGAATCGACTATATTAGGTCAAAAGTCAACTGTGGCCCACATACAGTCAAACTTCAAGATTTTTGGTCAACATCAACATTTTGAAGTTATATCCATGGTTGATCATGATTCCTCAAAAAATGCCCTAAATTCATCAAAACCCAAAAGTTGCTAAATTAGGGTTTCTTAGGAAAAAGTCAACCAAACTTTGACCAAGCATAACTTGTTCATACTCTATCAGAAATTTTCCATCCAAGGCTCATTTTGAAGAGGATGAAATTCACTACATCTCATATTCAGCCCACAAGTTCAAAATATGTACTCATAAAAAGATATGAATTTCTACATTATAGGTCCTTTTGAAAAGTCAACAAAAACACTTTTTGGATCAAAGATCCTCACATGAACATGGAAGACTCAATTGAGTTGAGACAAAAAGGGTTGCTTAGGGGACATAATAAGCTTTCTAAAGAGTCTAAGAAAACCTCTACAGGGTTAAAATTGGAGGAGATATGCTTTGTCAAAGTTGAACTTTTTTGCAAAAGTACCAAAAGTCAAATATGCTCAAAAGTGAATTTTTTACCAAATGGGCCTAGCATTTCATGATTTCACCTCACTTATAACATGGTCCACGACCCAATTACTTATCCACATGTTATTTGCTTCATTTTCCAATTTATTTTGATTTTTTATTAATTAAAAATTGAATTAAATCAAATATTTGGTAAATAATATCAAAGATCTGTTTTGATATGATTTTTTGACAGGATTGCAATCAAAATATGCTGAAATATCAAGGCCAAATCAAATCAATCATGATTGGTACAAGAAAGGGATAATTTGGCTCAATATAGTAAGTTTGCATATGGCATGGAAATCAAATCAAATCTTCCATAATTGCAAAGATACATATGGTTTTTAGAACCCTAATTCGTTCAAGCATATATAATGAACAAGAACCAAGTGTAAAACAAGGTTTTGCAGGCGTGAAGGTCAAAGAAAAAATTCCAAATTTCTTGCAAAAAAGTGTGATTCGGTTTTCACTCCACAGGACCTTTCAAAGAAATTTGAGGCCAGGAATCGCATCCTGGGCATGCACTGAAGCTATCCCAATCATTTGCAAGGCTTGGAGCATCCAGAAACATGAGCTACCACTCACACGGTTTGCCCTGTTTTACCAAATTCGATTACTATGATTCACGCATCATGAACATATTTTAATGGCATATATATGTTTGTTATCATGTTTGCAACATATTGGTTAAGTCTAATTAATGTTTTAACGCATATATTGACAATTGCCATTGCTAGGGTTTCCATGTTTGTTTTAGGGTTTTTGTCCACAGGTAAAATTAGGCCACGAATAAGGTACCATGAAGATCGTGACATCATGACCAGTTGAACCTTAGTCTTCAATTTCATTTATCTTGCATTTTGTGAGTTTTTGAGTTGTACAGGGTTGTAGCTACAAACGTTGTTTATAGGTAAAAGTGCAGGGATCTAATACGACAGAGGAGGGTAGAAGAAGATAACGTGGCAGCCAACCACTGGGCTATTCAAATCAGCGCGCGTTTTGTCTTTTTCCCACTAATCCACTTGTTTTATTATATTATATTATGTTTTAATTATTTGTACAACAAAGCAGCATAGCCCAGTGGAAAAGCGCATTGTTGGTGACTATAAGGACCTGGGTTCGATCCCAGGTCCCAACAAATTTCTTTGTTTTCTTAATTCACACTTGCAGATTCCATGCACCCCTAGTCCAAACGTCCTACCGTGCACTACCAATCTCCAGCCAATGGATTCATCATCCATTCAATCCAACGTCCTACATGTCAAGGACCATGGTATACCCTCAGGTCAATGCCACATGGAATCAAGCGCTGACTGGGCTTGGATGGCTAATGGGCCTGAAGAATTTCAACATGACACCCCCCATTCAGCATTATACATGCCCACTTCTCCTCTTTTCTATTTTTAATTTCTTAAATTATTCTCTTGATTATTTTCTTTTTTTTCATAAAAATAACATCAAAATTTATTTTTTATTTAATCACAAAAAATTCACAAAAATATTTTTTTAATAAAAATATTTTATTTCTTAATTAATTTAGTTTAATTAATTTAGGGCAATTTAATTCTTTTTTTCACAAATTAAAAGTAATTAGAATTAGGGTTTTAATTTTGTACATAACCTAATTAATTCTCTTCTAAAAAATAACCTAAATATTTTCATCAATTAGATTTTTAGGGTTTTTAACCATTCTCACATTTAATTCGCCACACACATTTTAATTCTTTTTATTATAATTGTAATTGCTCCGAGTTTGTAATAGTAATTAGGGTTTTAAATTCTGCATTTTTATTTTCAGTCAAGATAGTTATGTAACTGCCAAAGCCCTGTAATAGCTAGGTTTATTTTCTCGCTCTTTTAATTTTCGCAAACTATAAACTGTCTAGATGTATGCTAATAGGATTGTATGGCAAGAATATCTGAAAATTAAAACGACAGATCACCTAAATATGCAAAGACTAATTAACTGAAAAACTCACATGCACACTGTTGTACCCCAAAATTTGCCCTCCCATATTCTTCAAGAAACTGCCAAGTCAAGCATACAAAATTCTCCAAGGGTTGCATAGTGCAAGGGTCTCCTAAGCAGTCAAAATTAGGGTTTTGGTTCTGATCAAGGAAATGAAGTTTCCAAGGGTCCATTCAAGTCCCACATGCCTACAAATATGGTCAAGCATCCTCATATCAAGTTTCAAGACTTTCAGCACAAAATTGCACAGTCAAAACCCTAATTGCACTACAGTCAACTGTAGGGGCAAAATGGTCATTTGACAGTCAAAAGTTCAAAATTTTGGTCAACATATCATTTTGAAGCCACAAACATCATTTGATCAATGCTTGATCATGATTCTCAAAGCTTGGCTCAAAAATCATCAAGATGCAAAAGTTTCCTTATTTGGACAGTTGGAAAAGTCAACTGTAAATTGACTAGGGCACAACTTTCACATGGATTATCAGAAAAATTCCATCCAAAGCTCATTTTGAAGAGAAAGACATTTCCTACAAATCATCTTCATACTTCAAGTCCAAGAAATGCTCTCACAAAAAGTTATCAGTTTCAACATTATAGGTCATTTTCAAAAGTCAACAAAAAGGGACTTTAAGTCAAAGGCCATAACTTGAGATTGGTAAATCAAAATGACATGGGACCAAAGACATTGGTTAGAGGACTCAAATACCTTTCCAAAATGTCCAAGAACATGAGCAAAGCTTAAAAATTGAGCAAGTTATGCCTTGTGGAAGTTGGGAAATTTTTGGATATTTTGAAAAGTCAACATTGGTTCAAATGACCTAAAATTGCTAATGGGCCCATTTTTCTTCCACAATTCATTGTCCCAAGCATGCACACGACCACTTGGCCCAAAGGGAAGTATTTCTTCATTTTTTATTTATTTATTTGAATTTTTATTTATAATAATTCATTTAAATCAAATTAAATACATGGAAAATATTTAACCTAAGTTTTACAATCTTTTTTGCATGGAATCTACTCAATAATTCGCGCATATTCAAACATGGAAAGATTTGGAGAGAATTGATCATGATTGGTACAAAAACACATGGAAAATATTTGAAAAAAGATCTTGAAAATCAAATCCCAAAAGCCATGAATGCAAGAGATTTTGATCAGAATTCTTGACCTAATTGGTTCATTACATAAGCCTGAATACAAACCTAATTCAATTGACCAAGAAGCTGCGCCTCAAACTCAGAACCACATTGAAATTTTTTGCTAAAAAGCTTGAAACTGTTTTCACATCAAAAGCATTTTTCCAGGCAAAAGAATCATTCCATTACGTCCCTGACATATCCAGGAAGCTTTCCCAATCAAGATCACATCATCTAACCTCAAGAATCGGTATACAGAACTCAAAATATTTCATGAAAAATGCATATTCGTGTTTTGATTTGCAGGCATCCTCATGACATTTTGATCATTGATTCATACTCCTTATGCAATTCTGAAGCTAACCCATATGTTTAATTGTATTTTTATGTGCTATACACGATTTCGCCATTGATAATATTTAGGGTTCAGGAAGCTTCAAATTAGGGATTTTAACATGAGGCAAAATTGGGACACCACGGCACCATGGTCATGATCAGCGCACTTGGACGAAGAAGAAGCTACCCTCGCGCTCAATTTATGAGCATCATAGGGCTAGTCGCTATTTTCCCAAAACATGCCTAAAAGAACACCATAAAAAACGTTGCCTAATGTGTTTGTGTTTCAGGAACGAGGAAGAAGATGACCTCGTGGCGTCAGTGGATTGGTTCTTTTAAATTTTCGCGCGAAGAATCAGCACTAACTCTTGTTTTATTTATTATATTTGTTATTCATTATATATTAACACGCGTGAATTGGTTCAGCTGGCAAGCATAGTTGTTGGTAGAGTACATGACCTGGGTTCGAGCCCCAGGTCTTCATTATCTCAATGTTATTTTTCAATTTACGTTCACATGTAGTTTCAGCCTAAGGGACGTACCATACACTTCCAAGATTAAGCGTCCACGCGTCCAACAGAATCCAATCAAAGGCTAAGAATTGAGATACATGGTGAGTCTCAGTCAACGCGCCAACATACTCCCTGGAGAAAGTCAAACGGGCCAAGTTTAATGGGTCAGATTTCTAAGAGCTATACCTCCACATTGGGGACTGATACCCCCTAGGTTTGCAATGTTATTTTATTTTATTAATTCTATTTTCTTTTAATCATTATTTGTTTAATTAATTAATTATTTTCATAAATATAAAAACACCATAAAAAATCAGAAAGAAGGAAAAAATATAATAGATATTTTATTTTAGTATTTTCATAAATAAAATTGCATGTAATTAAATTTAGTTTTAGGTTAAGTTTTAATTTTAATTCTTTTAATAAAAATCTAAAAAACATAGAATTAGGGTTTAATCAATTTTCATCTTTTTTTTTTTTAATTTTTCTCCCATAAATAATTAAATAATTAAATATTTATTTTTGTAATTAAATTTGCATATAAAAATTAGGATTAATTTTAGGTTAAAAACTTCAATATTTTTCTTAATAAATTAAAAATAATTAGAATTAGGGTTAGCATCTTATTTTAATTTTAATTAACTCTCTCCTTTCATTTAAATCCTAAAATATTAAAAAATACCAAAAAACAACTTCTTTCTTTCTTTTAATTTTAATTAATTCCTCATTAGTTTAATTTTGCAAAAAAAGGGTCCAACGCCCTCGTTTCGATTTAATTCTTATTCGCATATTTATTTTATTTCTTTGTAATATTTATGTATCTCTCCCAAGGCCATGTAACCTTTTAATTTTCTCGAACTTTTCTTTTAATTCTTTATTTTCTGTCAAATCGGGTCCTGGTTTAATTTTGGCGATGTGGACCCGCGCCTTCTGTAATAGTTTAGAATTTTTATCTTCCCACAATATTTTTAACTGTTAACAAATGGCATGAAAGAATGTATGGACAAAAATAAAAACAAGCGTAGAACACCAATAACATGACAAGATAAATGCAAATGAAAACGACACACAAATCGCACACACCACCCCTAGGGTACGCCTTACTGTTGCCTTGCCTCGAAAGGTGGTCGTCGAGTAGAGGATGTCTTAGTAAGTCCTCATGATCCGGGAACCTGGCATGAGGGTAGCTTCTAAGGTGTCTTCCCATTGCTCTGGTGATCACCATGTCCCTAAACTCGAATTGACCCGAACACCTCCAACGGTGGTGCTACCTACCTCTCAATGGTGGGATGGCACTACTTTAAAGGACATTTACACAGACGAATTCCTTAGGGTAGGTAGGTTCTCGTAGATACTTGCTCTAAATTTCAAAACAAAACAAAATACTTTTCACACCAACACATTTTCAAAAAGCTTTCAAAAAGAAATTTTTCAAACACTCTTGAGGACTGATACAAGAGTCGAACTGGAATTTTCAAAGAAACTTTTTAAACCCACAGTTGAAAAGCAAACAAACCATTTTTGAAAACACAATGAGCAAGTATCTAAGAGCCCATGGATAACCATGGATAGAAAGGGTGCTAACACCTTCCCTTTCTATAACCTACCTCCCGAACCGAGAGCAATCTCTTTTAAGGAATTTTTCTGTGCTTTTGTCCTTTCCATTTGGAGAAAATAAAAGACGGTGGCGACTCTTGCTTACCGCGACATTTCGCGAACCAGCGTTAAACAGTCAGTTCCAGATCCACCGATCACAGAATTGGCGACTCTGCTGGGGATAAACTTATAAAGTGAGGTGTACCTTAGGGTTAGTTCATAACTGTGTTTTCAATTGTATTGACTTGTCTGCTTTAAAATTGTGGGTTGCATGGGAGTTACATAGATCCTAACTCGGATCTGGGGATACCCTGTTAGGTAGCATAAGCTGTGAGGGACCTGTCCGGCGTAGACCGACATGGGTGAAGCAGTGGCTACGTTGGTGTGGCACCTTGGTCTGTACCGATATCCCTTGTGTCGCAACGAGGAGAATATGGGTCTTCTGAGGAGTCATTAAGCACCAACAACCTTAGAACCTTAAATGACACAACTTGGCCATTAGAACAGTAGCAGTATGCTACGCCCATTGAGGCTAAACTCTCGTGATGGTTCTGGCCGTTAGAAAAGATTCCGATGCTGGAGTTATGACCGATTGAGGGTAGTCAATGATATTGGGATCCTCTAAGAACCCGGTTACTTTTGATAGGACAGGTATGAACCAACAAACTGAAAGAGGGTAATACCTAGACCCCATGCTGGCCTAAACTCTAAGGGTTTCTCTTGTGTGACTTGTGTGCCTTCGTACTTGACTATTTGCATGCTTGTTGTCTGACACTTGAGCTTCTTGCAGGTTTTGTTTGTAGTCCTTAATTAGGACTCATAACAAGGTCTACCGAGTTTCTTGCAGGTTTCGTTTATAGTCCTTAATTGGGACTCATGACAGGGTTTACTAAGTTTCTTGCAGGTTTTGGTTTGCAGTCCTTAATTGGGACTCATAACAGGGTTACTTACATTACCCCATGCATAGCATAGCATCATACCATTGCATACATCCTAACCCATTTCAAGGATCTCAAGGGGCTTGTGATGCAGGTCATGGTGAATCAACTATCCCAGCAAGGGGCAAAGAGGATTTATTTTCCTCTAGCCAAAGTTGTCAGAGGCTATGACCCACTAGATATGGTGAGCTTTGACACTTGAAGAAGGTTCCCCCAACCAAGGTTGTTTGGAAATCAAAACCAGACATGATGACTAAAGTCAGGGGCTATGACCCACTTGATATGGTGAGCCTTTGACCCTTTGAAGAAGGACTCTCAACAACATGCGGTTCCTTCAATCAAACTACCGGACCCGAGTTCTAACAAATTTTCTTGTTTACCCCGCGGGATCCTTGAAAACATTGCATGCATGTCATACACATCATTACATAACAGGTATCTTTGTTGCAGGTCACTTACCTTTCTCGCTGTTTATTTCAGCAATGGCCTTCCAACCAGATAACCAGGACTGTCTTGCTCAAGAGACTCAGTTCGGGGAAATCCTCCTGAATCTATCCAAGGGGCAGGAGGAGCTAAAGACACTTCTCATGAAGACCTTTGTTAGAAATAGTGCTGAGGGTGAAAGGCTGAAACACCTACAAGCTGAGGTGGATGCATTGAAAGCCCAGATGCTGAGGCAGGTGACTGCTATTCAAGGGTTAGCTCAAAGACAAGACGAGCTCTGGTTTCTCGTCAACCAACTGCTTCAGGGTAACCAGCTGGGGCAAAAGTCTAAGGGTAAAAAGCCAGTCATCGTTCGACCACCTTTGAGACAAAGAGGCAAGGAGAGAGCTCCCCAAATGGCTCCAGTGTCACAAATTCAACATCGCAACCAACAAAAGAGCGAGAGAAGGCAATTCACTCGGCTCAGCATGACCTTATCCCAGATATTGCCACAGTTGCTGGAGACCAAGCTGGTAACTCTAAAAGAGGCTCCGAAGTTTCAAAATACAACGTCACCAAAGTATAACCCCAACGCTCGCTGCGCTTATCATTCTGATAGCCCGGGGCATGCTACAGAGGATTGTTGGGCTCTAAAGAACAAGATCCAGGACCTGATTGATGAAGGAGCACTGGAGTTCACCCAAGATGGTCAGGCTGAATTTTTCTACCATCCCTCCAAGGCTCACCATTTGAAGTGACAAGCCCTGAGATGAGAAGACTTTTGTTCATTCGAATGTTCAAGTTGTGTTGTTCTTTGATTGTTTAGACATTTATTCATGTTAAACATTGTTATTCCATTAATGCATCGCTTATGTCTATTTTGAAGCAATATATTCGTATTCACTATATGCAAATTATTTTCATATTTTTTCTGATGTCAACTCTCGACTTAAAATTCTAAGCCTCTTGAGGGAGGATGACGAAAACGATACCATAATCTACAGTATGCTTTTGAACAGACCCCGCTGATGAGGTACAGGCATTGTTTCAATCCCTAAACACTGGAGTTATAAGGATGATAATCCCTCGTCAACCCCTCTGAGCCAAAGAAGTAGGAGTTTTTTATTTTCGAAAATTAAAACCCTTTATCATAACCTGGGGCAGGGTAGTTCTCTCAGTTGATCCAAGTGCATAACAGATGGCACCAAAAAAGGTCCTTACGAAACAAAGAAAGACAGTGATGGTTCCGAATAATCAATAAAGAAAGGCAGTCATTATCTTTCAAAATAAAAACCCATTAAGTCAAAACCTATGAAGGAGACTTACGAAACTGGGGCATCCCGCTGACTGTAAAGGAAACAGTTCAGGCAAAAAAAAGAAAGGGATAACAAAAATCAGACAAGAAAGAGGTCCTACAAACCCTCAACAAAAAAGGAAATGACTGCCTATTCAAAATAAGTTATCAATATCCGAATCATCACCGGAAAATCAGAGCAAAGACTCAAACAAGGTCTAACGTATGATCAACTGAGTTTAGGTTTGGAGAACATCACGAAGAGCGGGTGGGTACAAAAAAATTTTGAGCCTTTATCCTTTGTTTCTTAAACCATGAACCAGGCCACGTTATAACCCTTAAAAGTCCTAGCTGAAGCATGGGTTAGTTCGAAAGCATACTGTTACGAAAGGTATCCTGACTCCTTAAGGCCTACGGTAAATACGGTGTTGACATCACATTTTACAAACAATCACTTGTTTTATGAAAAAATACATTTTCAAAATCTTCAAGACAGACATAGGCTTTGCATTTTAACATAACTTTGTTTGCATATGACTTTTTGTTTGAACAGCATAGAAATTCGCACGACGAATGCCTAATGAACAGAAGTACTTCCAATCAAGGGGCATGGCATGACTATTATCCATCATCTGGGGCAGTTAAGTCAAGATTCGGAGAATCTCTCAAAGGCTAAATAGCCTGGGGCAAATCTCTGCTTGAGTCACTTGGGGCATTTCAACAATAAATCCTGCCTGGTCAAAAATCTTCTGGTGGCATGACAACACACTTCTAACAGGGGCAACTCCCTACTTTCTGAAAACGGACATAGTCGAAAAAATACTACGCACGATCAAAGACCCGCTAGGTTGACATACCTAGGCAAAAATAAGGGCTTCCCGGCGAACCAAAAGGGTTCGGGCAAAATGAAGGGACGAAATGAAAAAATTTTACACCCGGCAAGTCGAAAACCTGAAAAGGCGGCTTGGGCAAAAACGGGTATCCCGGTGGACTGAAAACCCGAAAGGGCGGTCCAGGCAAAAGTTAGGGATCAAAGCGTACGACTATGTCATGTCATCTTGTCACCTGCCTATCAGAAGAAGAGTTTGTCCATCAACAAGCTATCAGCACCTCTTAGGTCTTCCTCTCCCACCTCAGAAACAGGTGCAATAAGGAGTTGTCTAAAAGCAATCTAATTGTTCTGTCCTCTAGGGTACCAAAGAAGGTTCAGTTAGAGAACATAACCAGGTATCTTAATTCCCCAGAGAGTAAGTCAGCAGTCAGTGCATTCTTCTCCAAGCAGAGTTATCAAATCTCAAGGAAGTTGAGTATCCTCCAGTAGATCTCAATACTTCCCCAGCAGCACATATATATATACTCATAACAAGCATCCCCGACAGTCTTGGTCTAAAGATTGTTCCCCGGCGGTATATCAACATTCAAAGGAATCACTTCCCCAGCATATCAAAACTTCCCCAGGAAAATCCAATCTAGTTCCCCAGGAAAGTTGGAATCCACCTCCCCAAGCAGTAAGCTTATCCCCAGTAGATTCTGGAAGCTTATCCTCGCCATAGCACGAACGCGTCGTCCGGCTTTATTCAAAGAGTTATTTCCTTACTAGGATATAACTGGGTTATCCTCAGCCAAAAGTCACGGAAAGATCGTCGTCGACGAAGTCTTCTTATCCCCAGCGAAGTCTATCAATACTTCCAACACGACAAGAATATCCCCAGCAAGTTATTATCAACATTTCAACAAAGTATCTCTCTCCCCACAGAGTATCGTTCCCCAGCATGGTCGCTAGAGCATTTTTTTCTCTCCCCGCATAATCTTTCATTCGCCCAGTTTATTCCTCAACGGAGTCATCTTCTCCTGCCGGTATTCTTGCAGTTATCATCCCCAGCGGAAGCAAAAATCTATTCTTCAACATCAGCCCAGGAGTGACTTCCCGGCACCCGTCAAGGATTTACTTTCCTAGACGAAAACATTCATAAACATCTTCCATACATCATTATAGCATGCATATACGCATCATATCTTACAAATCTCATTTATGTTGAGAACATCATTGCTTGGTCCATATCATGCATTGCATATGACTGACCGTTACCTTTCAGGAAAGATTCAGCTAAATTCTCAATCATCTTTCAAGACCTAGACCGGTTCAGTTAATCGACTCCAAAGATTTCTTATCCAGTCCAAGGCCTTCTCTAGTCCAGCTAAATCGATTCCCAACAGATTTTTCTGATGAAGACTCAGTAGAAGTTATCAGGTTATAATTTCCTATGGTTCCCTCCCCGACGGTGCGTGAGGTGATAATTCCATTTCAGGTTATAATTTCCTATGGTTCCCTCCCCGACGGTGCGTGAGGTGATAATTCCATTTTAGGTTATAAATTCCTATGGTTCCCTCCCTGACGGTGCGTGAGGTGATAATTCAATTTTAGGTTATAATTTCTTATGGTTCTCTCCCCGACGGTGCGTGAGATGTAATTCCCTTTCAGGTTATAATTTCCTATGGTTCTCTCCCCGACGGTGCGTGAGATGTAATTCCCTTTCAGGTTATAATTTCCTATGGTTCCCTCCCCGACGGTGCGTGAGGTGATAATTCCATTTTAGGTTATAAATTCCTATGGTTCCCTCCCCGACGGTGCGTGAGGTGATAATTCCATTTTAGGTTATAATTTCTTATGGTTCTCTCCCCGAAGGTGCGTGAGATGTAATTCCCTTTCAGGTTATGATTTCCTATGGTTCTCTCCCCGACGGTGCGTGAGATGTAATTCCCTTTCAGGTTATAATTTCCTATGGTTCTCTCCCCGACGGTGCGTGAGATGTAATTCCCTTTCAGGTTATAATTTCCTATGGTTCTCTCCCCGACGGTGCGTGAGATGTAATTCCCTTTCAGGTGATAATTTCCTTTGGTTCTCTCCCCGACGGTGCGTGAGATGTAATTCCCTTTCAGGTTATAATTTCCTTTGGTTCTCTCCCCGACGGTGCGTGAGATGTAATTCCCTTTCAGGTTATAATTTCCTATGGTTCTCTCCCCGACGGTGCGTGAGATGTAATTCCCTTTCAGATTATAATTTCCTATGGTTCTCTCCCCGACGGTGCGTGAGATGTAATTCCCTTTCAGGTTATAATTTCGTATGGTTCTCTCCCCGACGGTTATAATTGCCTATGGTTCTCTTCCCGATACTGCGAAGATGGTAATTCACACCAAGATTTTCTCAACGAGCGTTGTTGAAGTTAAAGTCACCCAAGGTTCTCTCACCGTTCCTGCTGAGGTAGTAACCACCCCTGGTTCATTCATCATCTTGTGAAGCTCCAGATTCAGCCCCTGTAACCAGTCAGGACACCTCTATACCAAGCATCTGAAAACCAACTCCTGCAACGTGTCAGGTATCCTTTTTTCTTTTGCAGGTATGCAGGTTCTCGCTAAGGAATCTCTTACGCGATCAACATCCAGATGGAATCTATAAGCCCATCATCCTATTCACCAACCTCTAAATGGCATCTATAAGCCCATCTTCATCACACTACTACTATGTGAGCGCAAATTTCTGGGCACTCTAGTGTTCAATCATCTTCTACCCTCGGATTACGAAAGGCACGTCAGCCAATCTGCATCCTCAGGTCTAAGAATATTGAACAGGGGCAACTGTTGTACCCCAAAATTTGCCCTCCCATATTCTTCAAGAAACTGCCAAGTCAAGCATACAAAATTCTCCAAGGGTTGCATAGTGCAAGGGTCTCCTAAGCAGTCAAAATTAGGGTTTTGGTTCTGATCAAGGAAATGAAGTTTCCAAGGGTCCATTCAAGTCCCACATGCCTACAAATATGGTCAAGCATCCTCATATCAAGTTTCAAGACTTTCAGCACAAAATTGCACAGTCAAAACCCTAATTGCACTACAGTCAACTGTAGGGGCAAAATGGTCATTTGATAGTCAAAAGTTCAAATTTTTGGTCAACATATCATTTTGAAGCCACAAACATCATTTGATCAATGCTTGATCATGATTCTCAAAGCTTGGCTCAAAAATCATCAAGATGCAAAAGTTTCCTTATTTGGACAGCTGGAAAAGTCAACTGTAAATTGACCAGGTTATAACTTTCACATGGATTATCAGAAAAATTACATCCAAAGCTCATTTTGAAGAGAAAGACATTTCCTACAACTCATCTTCATACTTCAAGTCCAAGAAATGCTCTCACAAAAAGTTATCAGTTTCAACATTATAGGTCATTTTCAAAAGTCAACAAAAAGGGACTTTAAGTCAAAGGCCATAACTTGATATTGGTAAATTAAAATGACATGGGACCAAAGACATTGGTTAGAGGACTCAAAGACCTTTCCAAAATGTCCAAGAACATGAGCAAAGCTTAAAAATGGAGCAAGTTATGCCTTGTGGAAGTTGGGAAATTTTTGGATATTTTGAAAAGTCAACATTGGTTCAAATGACCTAAAATTGCTAATGGGCCCATTTTTCTTCCACAATTCATTGTCCCAAGCATGCACACGACCACTTGGCCCAAAGGGAAGTATTTCTTCATTTTTTATTTATTTATTTGAATTTTTATTTATAATAATTCATTTAAATCAAATTAAATACATGGAAAATATTTAACCTAAGTTTTACAATCTTTTTTGCATGAAATCTACTCAATAATTCGCGCATATTCAAACATGGAAAGATTTGGAGAGAATTGATCATGATTGGTACAAAAACACATGGAAAATATTTGAAAAAAGATCTTGAAAATCAAATCCCAAAAGCCATGAATGCAAGAGATTTTGATCAGAATTCTTGACCTAATTGGTTCATTACATAAGCCTGAATACAAACCTAATTCAATTGACCAAGAAGCTGCGCCTCAAACTCAGAACCACATTGAAATTTTTTGCTAAAAAGCTTGAAACTGTTTTCACATCAAAAGCATTTTTCCAGGCAAAAGAATCATTCCATTACGTCCCTGACATATCCAGGAAGCTTTCCCAATCAAGATCACATCATCTAACCTCAAGAATCGGTATACAGAACTCAAAATATTTCATGAAAAATGCATATTCGTGTTTTGATTTGCAGGCATCCTCATGACATTTTGATCATTGATTCATACTCCTTATGCAATTCTGAAGCTAACCCATATGTTTAATTGTATTTTTATGTGCTATACACGATTTCGCCATTGATAATATTTAGGGTTCAGGAAGCTTCAAATTAGGGATTTTAACATGAGGCAAAATTGGGACACCACGGCACCATGGTCATGATCAGCGCACTTGGACGAAGAAGAAGCTACCCTCGCGCTCAATTTATGAGCATCATAGGGCTAGTCGCTATTTTCCCAAAACATGCCTAAAAGAACACCATAAAAAACGTTGCCTAATGTGTTTGTGTTTCAGGAACGAGGAAGAAGATGACCTCGTGGCGTCAGTGGATTGGTTCTTTTAAATTTTCGCGCGAAGAATCAGCACTAACTCTTGTTTTATTTATTATATTTGTTATTCATTATATATTAACACGCGTGAATTGGTTCAGCTGGCAAGCATAGTTGTTGGTAGAGTACATGACCTGGGTTCGAGCCCCAGGTCTTCATTATCTCAATGTTATTTTTCAATTTACGTTCACATGTAGTTTCAGCCTAAGGGACGTACCATACACTTCCAAGATTAAGCGTCCACGCGTCCAACAGAATCCAATCAAAGGCTAAGAATTGAGATACATGGTGAGTCTCAGTCAACGCGCCAACATACTCCCTGGAGAAAGTCAAACGGGCCAAGTTTAATGGGTCAGATTTCTAAGAGCTATACCTCCACATTGGGGACTGATACCCCCTAGGTTTGCAATGTTATTTTATTTTATTAATTCTATTTTCTTTTAATCATTATTTGTTTAATTAATTAATTATTTTCATAAATATAAAAACACCATAAAAAATCAGAAAGAAGGAAAAAATATAATAGATATTTTATTTTAGTATTTTCATAAATAAAATTGCATGTAATTAAATTTAGTTTTAGGTTAAGTTTTAATTTTAATTCTTTTAATAAAAATCTAAAAAACATAGAATTAGGGTTTAATCAATTTTCATCTTTTTTTTTTTATTTTTCTCCCATAAATAATTAAATAATTAAATATTTATTTTTGTAATTAAATTTGCATATAAAAATTAGGATTAATTTTAGGTTAAAAACTTCAATATTTTTCTTAATAAATTAAAAATAATTAGAATTAGGGTTAGCATCTTATTTTAATTTTAATTAACTCTCTCCTTTCATTTAAATCCTAAAATATTAAAAAATACCAAAAAACAAGTTCTTTCTTTCTTTTAATTTTAATTAATTCCTCATTAGTTTAATTTTGCAAAAAAAGGGTCCAACGCCCTCGTTTCGATTTAATTCTTATTCGCATATTTATTTTATTTCTTTGTAATATTTATGTATCTCTCCCAAGGCCATGTAACCTTTTAATTTTCTCGAACTTTTCTTTTAATTCTTTATTTTCTGTCAAATCGGGTCCTGGTTTAATTTTGGCGATGTGGACCCGCGCCTTCTGTAATAGTTTAGAATTTTTATCTTCCCGCAATATTTTTAACTGTTAACAAATGGCATGAAAGAATGTATGGACAAAAATAAAAACAAGCGTAGAACACCAATAACATGACAAGATAAATGCAAATGAAAACGACACACAAATCGCACACACCACCCCTAGGGTACGCCTTACTGTTGCCTTGCCTCGAAAGGTGGTCGTCGAGTAGAGGATGTCTTAGTAAGTCCTCATGATCCGGGAACCTGGCATGAGGGTAGCTTCTAAGGTGTCTTCCCATTGCTCTGGTGATCACCATGTCCCTAAACTCGAATTGACCCGAACACCTCCAACGGTGGTGCTACCTACCTCTCAATGGTGGGATGGCACTACTTTAAAGGACATTTACACAGACGAATTCCTTAGGGTAGGTAGGTTCTCGTAGATACTTGCTCTAAATTTCAAAACAAAACAAAATACTTTTCACACCAACACATTTTCAAAAAGCTTTCAAAAAGCAATTTTTCAAACACTCTTGAGGACTGATACAAGAGTCGAACTGGAATTTTCAAAGAAACTTTTTAAACCCACAGTTGAAAAGCAAACAAACCATTTTTGAAAACACAATGAGCAAGTATCTAAGAGCCCATGGATAACCATGGATAGAAAGGGTGCTAACACCTTCCCTTTCTATAACCTACCTCCCGAACCGAGAGCAATCTCTTTTAAGGAATTTTTCTGTGCTTTTGTCCTTTCCATTTGGAGAAAATAAAAGACGGTGGCGACTCTTGCTTACCGTGACATTTCGCGAACCAGCGTTAAACAGTCAGTTCCAGATCCACCGATCACACACACATTCACTCCTAGGGTTTGCCTCACTTCGGTTTCCTTCGGTAAAACAGTCATCAAGCACAGGAGATTTTAGTGGTTGCCCTCCTGTCTTAAAGATCAAATGTCCCATTCGAATGTTGCCTCGGAAATGTTGTTTCAGAAAGATCTTAAGACTCTAGGGTTACTACTAAAGTTTCCAACCCATTGCTTTAGTGAATGTACTCGTCCCTTTCGAACGTCCTTTAAAAACTCCAACGATGGGGCTACCTACTCCTTGATAGTAGGATAGAATTGTCTAAAGGAAACGAGAATGGACAATCCTTTTTCGAGTAGGTAAAATCTTAAGTACTTGCTCAACAAAACTTTTCACACAAACACCTTTCTAAACAATTTTCAAAACAACTTCGTCACACCCTTGAGGACTGATACAAGGGTTATCACGAAGTAAAACTTTTCAAAACAAACACATACACAAGCAATTTTAAAAAATATGAGCAAGTACCTAAGAGCCCATGGAAAACCATGGATAGAAAGGGTGCTAACACCTTCCCTTTCTAATCTATCCCCCGTACTCAGAAATCTTGAAAAAAGATTTTTTCTGTTCTTTTTCCTTTTCCATGATTGGATGAAATAAAATTCGGTGGCGACTCTTGCTTACCGCGACATTTGCGAATACAAAATGCAAAACAGTAAAAACAGTTGGTTCTGCCACCGTATCACAGAACTGGCGACTCTTCTTGGAATTATATTTAAAGTGCGGTATATCTTAGGATCTAGGTCATTTCAAATTGCTTTCTTGTTTGTTTGCTTTATTCTAAAAGGGTTTTTGCTCGGGTTACTAGAGATCCTACACCTGAATCTGCGGGCACTTATTAGGTAAACAACAATAGATTGTGGAGACTGTACAGTGTATACCGATATGGTTTAAGCGATTGTTGTGTTGGTGTGGAACTTTGGTTGGTACCGATATCCTTTGTGGGGAAACGAGGAGAATACAGGGCCGCCGCGTGGTGCCGTGAAGCACTAACGGATGTTAGAACCTTAGTTGAACAAACTTGGCCATTAGAAAGTAGTGAGATAGCCGGCCTCGGTATACAGCTGAGAATTGGTTGATACTCGATGCTACACTCATTGAGATCAGACTTTCGGGATATTTAGTCTGCAAGAAAAGATTGCTTGAGCTGAGACAATTCCCGATAAAGGATGGTCAGTGAGATCCATTCTTATTGCACTAACCATTTCAAAGACCAAGGGAATTTATCTTTGTTCTGTTTTACAGATCATGGCTTCCGTTCGTAGAAACACTATCCGAATCAGCTTTATGAAGATACCTTCCCGACTCAAAGAGCTAGTATCAAGGGTTTCTGAAAATTCAGCATTCACTAAGAGACATGGTCAACTTCTCAACCTGGTTACTTCAAACTTTGATGAAAAGATGATGAGTGTAATCTTTCAGTTCTTTGATCCCAAGCACCACTGCTTCACCTTTCCAGACTATCAGTTGGTGCCTATCTTGGAAGAATTCTCTCAGCTATTGGATATACCCATTCTTGAACAGTTGCCCTTCATAGGTCTAGAAGAAGTTCCTAACCCATAAGTAATTTCCTCAGCTTTGCATCTGAAACGGGCCGATGTGGTATCCAATTAGGAAACAAGATGCAGAGTCAAGGGTTTTCTAGCCAAGTTTCTGATAGACAAGGCCCAACTGTTTTGGGATGATATGGATTTTCGGGCTTTTGAGGAGGTTTTGGCTCTTCTAATCTATAGGTTAGTCCTATTCCCTAATCCGGACTCATTCATAGATGTGAATGCTATCAAGATCGTCCTCTCCTGCAACCTTGTGCGTATCTTGCTTGGCGATATTTTGCATGTTCTCCATACTCGTACCATGAAGAGAGGAGGGGTTCTTATGTGTTATATGCCATTGCTGTCGAAGTGGTTTATTTTTCACCTCCCTAAGTCTGTACTGAAGAATGAAGAAGGTTTAGGTTGGTCGCAAAGGATAATGTCACTCGCTCACATGGATATTCTCTGGTGTTCCCGAGCTATGGAAAACACTGCTATTATTGACCGCTGTGGGGAGTACCCTAATGTCCCATTACATGGTATCAGAGGGGGTATAACCTATAATCCTTGTTTAGCTCTGCGACAATTTGGTTACGCTCGAAGAGATGGTCCCCATGAGTTACTTATCGAGGGAATTGTATTTAACTATGAGGATGATGTTCAAGAGTATCGCCAGAGGTTCATACGAGCTTGGGGAATGGTAAACATATCTTGCACCAAGGCTTTGGGGCCAAAGGCTTCCATTCCTATGGAACCTTACCTCCAATGGATACGAGATCGCGCCCAAAAGCTTAGGATGCCCTATGTGGCCGTTTTACCAGTGATTGTGGAACCCACTACTGAAGAGGTATTTCTTACACGATTCTCTATCCTTATATGCCCATTGATCTTGGGGAATTACAGGGGTCTTGGATTCAGTTGATGAAGGAGCAGGGTACTTACAGGGATTAGTTCCATGCTCAGGAGAGGAAGGTTTTAGAGCTCACAAAGCAGCTCCATGAGGAAAAAGGACTCAATGATTATCTCAGCACAAAGAGGAAGCATCCATGGGAATTTTGATTTCTTTTCTAGTTTTAGATTTGTTTTTAATTGTAACGCCTAAAAGGCATTTGAACTTTGAATTCAGCTAATAAAGTCTTTGTTCTATTTTTGTTTGCAAATTTAAATTTCCCAAAGTCTTTGAAATCATTGCATACGCATTCCATTCATAAGCATTGCATGTACAGGTACGATTACAGGTTTCTCATCTTCTTCGCTGTTTATTTCACACGAAATGTCTTCTGAACAAAGCATCAAGGACCTTCAGGCACAAAACGCCCAGTCCCAACAAATGTTCATAAGTCTGGAAAAAGGGCAAGAGGATCTGAAAGCCCTCACCCTGAAAGAGAAAAAGAAAAAGAAGAAGGTCGCCGGTATTCTGAATATGGGCAGAAGGTTTGGAGAGCGATTGAAGCGACAAGTCGAACTGACCTCTTCATCTAAGGAAGGGGAGAATCAAGAAGAAGAGACAGGGGAGAAGGACCTCAGTCCTGCAGTTTTTGACAATGATACCGACTACAATGATGAGCAATATCCTCCTGCTGAGGATAAATACAAGCAGTTAGAAGATCGTTTGAGTGCCATGGAAGTTCAGAGGATACCCAGACTGGATTTCGAAGAATTGGGATTAGTGTCGGGAGTGGTCATCCCACAGAATTCAAAGCTCCAATTTTTGCTAAGTATGATGGGTTGTCCTGCCCAAAACTTCATCTTCGTTCTTATGTCAGAAAGATCCAACTCCACACTACTGATAGAAATTTGTGGGTTCATTTCTTTTAAGATAGTCTGTCAGGGACTCAGCTTGAATGGTTTTACTAGCTGGAGGGAGCCAATGTCTGAAATTGGGAAGATATGGGTGCTGCTTTCTATAAGCAGTATCAATACAACATCGACCTTGCTCCTACACGTACTCAACTCCAGAGTATGTCCATGGGTTCAAGTGAAAGCTTTAAAGACTATGCACAGAAATGGAGAGACTTGGCTAAAAGAGTTCAACCCCCGTTGTCTAATAGGGAGTTGGTTGATATGTTTCTAAGGATGCTATCTGGTCCATTTTTCAATCATTTGATCGGCAACTCGTCGACTGGTTTCATCGAGCTGATTCTAACTGGAAAAAAAGTAGAAGCTGGGATTTAGAGCGGCAAAATACAGAAGGATGCCTCTTCGAGTTCGGTAAAGAAGCCTTTTTCTAGTAAGAAGGAAGTCAGTGCCATCTGTAGCCCGAGAGTCCAAAACAGGGCTAAACATCGTCAGAAAGTAAGTGTCGTAATGATACCTAGGCCTGTAGTTGCTCCATAATGCAACAATCAACAAAGGGTGGAAAGACCACAACGGCATTTTACCCAAATCAACATGACATTGGATGAAGTTCTACCTCATTTGTTGAGATCCAACTTGGCAACCTTGAAAGAGGCTCCCAAGAATCCAAATACTATATCTCCCCCGATATAATCTAAATGCTCGGTGTGCCTATCATTCTGAGAGCCCTGGCCATGATACAAATGACTGATGGGCTCTAAGGAAAAAAGTACAAGATTTGATTGAAGCCAAGGAGATAGAGTTTGATGCTCCGGAGAAGCCAAATGTCATAAATTCTCCCATGCCTAAACACGGTCGTGGAATTAATGTTGTTGATATTGATTTGTTTGTTACCTCTGTTGATGAAGTTTCTACTCCTCTCATGACTGTGAAGAAGAATTTGTTGTTGGCCGGTTTATTTTCGGGTTGTGGTGAAGTTTGCCATATGTGTTCATTTCTACCTTCTGGTTGCCGTTTGCTGAAGTCAGGTGTTCAACGCCTGATGGACAACAAAGAAATTTTATTTGAGAAAACTTTGATTCCAGTTGTTCCATCTGAAGACATTGCCATTATAACCATTTTCGCCAATCCTTCCAAGGTCTCCTCGAGAAGACCTGTTAGGATTACATCTGCTCCAAGAATTGCTCCGCTGATAATCACTGTTCCTTGTCCTGTCTCGTATGTCTCGGACAAAGATGTCCCCTGGAATTATGGTGTCGATATGTACTATCATGGCATCAAACAAGAGTTGAAAAATTAAGAGGTTGATCCTGATATTGGTAACATTGTCGGAACCAACAAAGTTACCCGAAGTGGAAGGGTCTTCTCTCCTGAGATTTCCCCTAAGACTGTCAACAAGCCTATTGTCATTCCATCTGCTGTTCCTGCTAGTACATCAACTACTGCCCATGTTCTTACTCCAGTCATTACCCCTGTCGACGAATCGTCGGATACCCGCGGCAAAGAAATTATAGGTGAGCCTGCTCGGACGGGTGCGCCTAGGAAAATTGTTGTGGAAGCCTCTAAGCAAGAGATAGAGGAAATATTGAAAATAATTAAGAAGAGCGACTACAATGTGGTCGAGCAGTTGGGGCAGACCCCATCAAAGATATCCATGTTGTCTTTGCTATTGTGTTCCGAAGCCCATGCGAAGGCTTTGATTGCATTCCTCAAGACTGCGCATGTGCCGCAGGAAACTTCAGCTAATCAGTTCAAAGATTGTGTGGCCAGCTTGACTGCTGACAATGGGCTGGGTTTTTTAGATGCAGACTTAACACCGAAGGGAAGGAAGCATAATGATGCCATGCATGTCTCGATTGAATGCAGGGGCACCACTATGGCTCATGTGCTGGTAGATACTGGGTCTTCGCTGAATGTCTTGCCTAAGAAGGCGTTGGACCAGTTGGATTATGAGGGTTTGAATCTAAAGCCTGGTAACATTGTGGTAAGGGCTTTTGACGGATCAAAGAGAATGGTGCACGGGGAGGTGGACATCCCTGTCAAAGTGGGTTCTCAGACTTTTGGGTCCACCTTCTATGTGATGGATATCAGGCCGTCATATTCTTGTTTGTTGGGTCGCCCTTGGATCCACAAAGCTGGGGCAGTTACTTCCACACTCCACCAAATGCTGAAGTATCCGGTAAAAGAGAAGATTGTCACAGTGCGGGGTGAAGAGGAGTATATGGTGAGCCACCTCAATTCCTTTCGCTACATAGAGATGGACGGGGAATTCATAGAAACTCCTTGTCAGAGTTTCGAAGAGGTCCCTCAGATCTTGGCATCGACTAAAACTACTACCAACAACAAACTTCCTCTGAAGATGGCTTCCCTCAAGGACGCCAGGGTCGTGGTTAAAGAAGGTGGGTGTGCCAACTGGGGTCAGCTCCCTGATTTCACTCACAAAACTGAAAAATTTGGTTTGGGCTTTACTACAGGGGCTCAAAGGGCTGTTCGACACGCTCAGGCTGGAGGACCTCCCCTACACATCAGTAATCGGGAAATTAATGCCATTGAAGACAGCAATGAGGACTCAGACATTGACAATTGGATCTACCCAACTACCAATGGTGGACCGAGTAACTGGAAGGCTAGGGACTTTATACTAGTTTCTTTTATTCCGCAGTAATTGGCTTACTTGTTTTTATAATAAACAATTTAAAACTTTACGGCCTTGTGCCTTGCCCGAGGCACATTGGTTTTGCTTGTGAGGGTCATTATTTGTCATTTCATATATCATTAATAAAGTATTGGACGTTTCTTGCATACAAATTTTGCGCTCTCTGTTTTTTTTTCTTTTCTTTTCTGTTGTCACTTTATCAAAACAGCTATTCTCTTACACACACTCACGTATCAAAATTCATATCCATATCCACTCTGGATCTCATTGATAACAGCTCTGTTATTTCCAGATATGACTTCGAAAATCCGATCAACCAAGCCGAGGACGAAGGTGAGGATGATTGTGAGGTGCCTGGAGAACTTGCTAGACTATTATAGCAGGAAGAAAGGGCCATACAGCCTCATGAAGATCCGGTTGAGATAGTGAACTTGGGTACTGAGGAAGACAGAAGAGAGGTTAAAATAGGTGTAAATCTGGAGCTTAGTTTCAAATAGAGGTTTATACATATGTTGCACTACTATGTTGAGATCTTCGCCTGGTTCTATGAAGACATGCCTGGTTTGGACATTGATATCGTGGTACATCGCCTGTTGACTAAAGAAGACTATCCTTCGGTTAAGCAGAAGGTCCGCCATATGCGTCCCGAAATGTCAGAGAAGATCAAGGCAGAGGTCATGAAATAGTTCGATGCAGGATTCTTGGCTGTCACTTCTTATCCGTAGTGGGTTGCCAACGTCGTCCCGGTACCTAAGAAGGACGGTAAGGTACGGATGTGTGTAGATTACAGAGATCTGAACAGGGCAAGCCCCAAGGATGACATCCCACTTCCTTACATTGACGTTCTGGTCGACAACACTGCGCAACACAAAATCTTCTCCTTCATGGATGATTTCTATGGCTACAACCAGATCAAGATGGCTTCGGAAGACATGGAGAAGACAACCTTCGTTACACAGTGGGGCACCTTCTGCTACAAGGTGATTCCTTTTGGGTTGAAGAATGCTGGGGCAACTTATCAGCGCGCCATGATCACTTTGTTACATGATATGATTCACCATGAGATCGAAGTCTATGTTGATGACATGATAGCCAGGTCTTAAACTGAGGAAGAGCACCTTGATCATCTACAAAAGTTGTTTGACATGTTGAAGATATACAAGTTGAGGTTGAATCCGAACAAGTGCACCTTCGGGGTAAGGTCTGGTAAACTTCTGGGTTTCATTTTCAGTGACAAAGGCATCCAAGTAGATCCCGCAAAGGTAAAAATAATACAAGAAATGCTAGCTCCCTGTACGGAGAAGGAAGTTAGAGGTTTCTTGGGACGCCTGAATTATATCGCCAGGTTCATTTCACATCTGACTGCTACTTGTGAGCCAATCTTCAAGCTTCTGAAGAAAGATCAAGTGGTAAAGTGGAATGATGAATGCCAGCACGCTTTTGAAAGAATCAAGGAATACCTTCAAGAACCACCAATTTTGATGCCTCCAGTTGAAGGAAGAGCTTTGATATTATACTTGACAGTGCTAGGCAATTCAATAGGGTGTGTGTTGGGGCAGCATGACGAGTCTGGTCGAAAAGAGCATGCAATATACTACCTTAGCAAAAAGTTTACTGACTGTGAGACACGATACTCATTGCTCGAGAAAAATTTTTGCGCTTTGGCATGGGCTGCTCGTCGACTGAGATAGTATATGCTGACTCACACTACCTTGTTGATATCAAAGATGGATCCGATCAAGTACATTTTCGAGAAGCCCACACTCTCCGGAAGGATAACAAGGTGGAAAATGATCTTAAACGAGTACGACATACGATATACAACCCAAAAGGAAATCAAGGGAAGCGTATTGGCTGATCATTTGGCTCATCAGGCCGTGGATGACTACCAGTCCATGAACTTCGAGTTCTCGGATGAGAATATCATGTTGGTAACTGATTATGAAGAACCTAGACCGGATGAAGGACCTGAGGAGGGATCCCAATGGTCTAATTATTTTGGTGGAGCCTCAAACGCATTGGGTAACCACATTGGCGCCGTAATCATATCTCCCGAGGGCTGTCATACTCCGTTCACTGCCCGATTATGTTTCAACTGCACCAACAACATGGCGGAGTATAAAGCGTGCATCATGGGTCTTCGAGTTTCTATTGACCTAAGGATCAAGTTCTTGAGTGTATTCGAGGATTTCTCTTTGGTGATAAGTCAGATCAAAGGCGAGTGGGATATGAAGCACTTGAATCTCATCCCATACAAAGAGTATGTACTGACATTGCTCCCAAACTTTGAGGAGGTAACCTTCGAACATTTCCCATGAGAGGAGAATCAGTTAGTGGACGCGCTAGCTACCATGTCTTCTATGTTCAAGGTTAGGTGGGACAATAAAGCTCACCAAATTACCATTGAGAGGTTTGATGAACCAGCACACTGCTGTGAAATCGATACCGAAGAAGTGGCAGACAAACCTTGGTTTTACGAAGTTAAAAGGTATCTTGAGGCTCAAGAGTATCCCGAAGGCGCATCTGTCAACGATAAGAAGTTTCTGAGAAGGTTCGCTGCAAAATTCTTCCTCAATAATGGAATCCTCTATAAATGCAACCATGACTCCACACTATTACGGTGTGTAGACAAGAGCAAAGCAGAGAGGATCATGACAGATCTACATGAAGGCACTTTCGGAACCCATTCCAGTGGACATACCATGGCTAAGAAGATCCTACGGGCAGGATACTACTGGTCCACTATGGAAGCCGATTGTTATCAGCACTCTCGAACTTGTCATAAGTTCCAAATCTACGCTGATAAGGTGCATGTACCTCCAGTTCCCTTGAATGTTTTGACAACCCCGTGTCCCTTTGCAATGTGGGGAATCAACATGATCAGAGAAATCAGGCCCACCGCTTCTAATGGACATCGCTTCATCTTAGTAGCCATCGATTACTTCACGAAGTGGGTTGAAGCAGATTCCTTTGCTACAGTTACTAAGAACTTCGTAGCACGGTTTATCTAACACAATCTGATCTGTCGATATGGTGTGCTAGAGAGAATTATTACTGACAATGGTACGAATCTCAACAACACAATGATCACCGAGCTCTGTAAACAGTTCAAGATACAACATCATAATTCTTCTCCCTACCGACCGAAGATGAATGATGCTGTTGAAGCAGCTAACAAAAACATCAAGAAGATCGTACAGAAGATGACAGTGACATATAAAGACTGGCATGAGAAGTTATCATTCGCTCTTCATGGGTACCGTACCTCAGCACGGACGTCGACATGGGAAACCCCTATTCTCTAGTATATGGCATGGAGGCAGTCCTACCCATCGAAGTCCAGATACCTTCTCTCAGGATTATGAAGGATGCAGGTTTAAACGAAGACGACTGGATTCGAACCCGACTTGATCAATTAAATCTAATCGATGAAAATAGACTTACTGTTATCTGCCATGGTCAGACGTATCAAAAGGGAATGATCAAGGCTCTTAACAAGAAAGTCAGATGCCAAGAATATCAATTCGGGGATCTAGTGATCAAACGCATCATACTGCCGCAAGGTAATCCCAGGGGCAAATGGACCCCCACGTACGAAGGGCCATTTGTGGTTAAGAAAATTTTCTCGGGAGGAGCTATGATTCTAACCACCATGGATGGTGACGACCTTCCTCACCCTGTCAATGCAGACATAGTGAAAAGATACTACGCCTAACTAAAACACTCGCTAGGTTGACTGGCCTAGGAAAAAATAAGGGAATCCTGGCGAACCAAAAGGGTTCGGGTAAAAGTAAGGGATGAAAATGAAAAAATCTGTACACTTGACAAGTCAAAAACCTGAAAAGGCGGCTTAGGCAAAAAAGGGTATCCCGGTGGACTGAAAACCCGAAAGGGCAGTCCAGGAAAAAGTTAGGGATATAAAGTGTACCACTATGTCTCATTGGATCATCTTGCGACCAGACTTCAGTATCAACTATCAAGCTCGGACGACACCAACCAATCTGATGAACTTTCGGCCAAGAAGCAAAGTGATGAGACGCTTGAGGACATAAAGGCAATAGCAGAGCTAGAACCTGTTGTACCCCAAAATTTTCCCCCTCATTTATCAAGATTTTTCTCACAAGACTTCTTGGACTCCAGACAGGATTAAGGTTTGCTCAGCTCAAGACATCATCTTACACTGATAACCTGAAATTAGGGTTTGAGTTTGCACAAGGATTTTTGGACCATCAATGCTTCATGTGACTTTCATACACCATCTTGGACCCCTAAGATTGCTCATGACAAGTTTCAAGCCTTGAATCACATTTTTGCTCAGTCAATTGGACAATTGACCTAAAAATCAGCTGTATTGGGGAAAAAGTCAACCATGGCCAATTTACAGTCAAAATTCATAATTTTTGATCCACAACAACATTTTAGACTCATATGAACCATTTGATCAAGTTTGGACCACAACTCCTCAAGAAATTTGATCAAATCATCAAAAGGGCAAAATGGTCAAAATTAGGGTTTTGACTGAGAAAGGGCAATTTATGATTTTTAACCTAGCCAATGACCAATTGGGTTCAAGCATGATTTCAAGGACTCAATAGCATCATCTTGACCTAATCACATAGTTCAAAAGATCTCAAATGCATAAGATTGACAGATGAATTTTGCAGTCAATTGATCAAAAGTCAACTGTATACTGAAAAGTCAAACTTTGACTTTTTGGTCAAAATCAAGTTCCAAAAGTCATAATTCATCAATATATGTCAAAATATGAAACTTGTTGACCAATAAACCTAAAATTGCAAATTAGGGTTTTAATTTGAAAATTTTTCATAACTTAGAAATTTTCTAAGTATGGAAAATTTCTTATTTTTTCCTAACTTTTCACAACTTTTTCACCATGATGCATTTTGATTCAAGGAAAGTCCCCAACATGAAAGTTGTAGACCTCCATGAAATCTACAACTTTTCTTCACAAACTTTTCCCTAAATATGCTTGTATCTCAAGTTATAAATTTGTGAATACATGGTCATGAACTTCTTAACTTAGTGAAATTTGTCCATAATTTAGGCAGGTTTTGGACCCAACTTCATGTAAATTTTTCACATAGTTCCAAGAGGTATCTTAAAATGAATTTTAAATATGGATTATAGAGCACATTTCAAGCTTTCCAAAATGTCCAAGAACTCTCCAAGATCATTTTTGAGTAGGGAGAATCGAAGAGAGGAAGTTGGCATTTTCTCACTTTGTGTTCAAGCCATTTTCATGAAGAACCAAGTTGCAAATCAAACCTATGCTGGCTATTTCATGCTTTACAGGTCCTAAACTTGCTACACACTCCTTAATTAAATGCATACTCATTTGAAAAAGCCTATATCCATGCTTTTGAACCTTTATCCAATTGATAATTCCACTTATGGCAAAAAGGTTCCATTGCCATTTTCATAAAGAAACACTTTTGCAAACTTTTCAACTTGGAGCTTTGAACATGTCCCCTTGATGCATACAAACCATACAGGTCTCAATAAACTTGTACAAACTCATACCAACCCTAAAGCAAGCTAGTACAAGCATGTGGTTTTTGTCTTGTCACTTTGCTTCAAGTATAAGAAAAGTTGCAAAAAGGCTAGGGCTTGTACAGCTGATAGAGTGCTGACTTTAGATCATTTCTATACTAATATGCAAACAATGTACAACACATAACACGCTTGGCAAGGACCTGAAACTCTCTCAAGCTGAAAAACACCCAAAACCTGTCCAAAACTGCAGATTCTGCATAAGCATCCCCATATTCCATTTGGCTCATGCGTTTTGAGTTTGGATCATTCAAACACGTTATATACTTGATACCTAGCCTATCCAAACCATCATCCCTGATCTGTATCCTCTTTCCACCATCTTCCATTGTTGACTTTGAAGCTTGTAGTTGGACTTGGTTAGGGAGTTCTAGCCACTTTCAGAGCAAGGCAAGGGTTGGAATAGATTCAGGGAAGCTCAAGGAAGCTCAAGCAATCATCAGGCCTCCATCAAAGTCCCTGCATTTCCATACACGATTCCAACTGAAGGAGGTATTTTTTTAAAACTCTATCTCTTTATACAGGCAACCTCAGGCCACGATCTGTGAATAAAAAATGTAGTTCTCATCATAACAAAGCTATACATATCATTATCTTGCATTAATTTTACTTGTGCTAGGAGAATTTGAAACTTGAAATTTCTGGAAATATTAGGTCAAGATTTAGGGATGTTTAAATTCTCTTTAATCTTTGATAGTTAGATTACATAGCTTACATGGTTGGAATCGTGAGTTTAAGCTCTACATTTTTCATGTTATAAGTTTTCATTTTTATGAAGGCATGAGGAAGTTACAGGTGGTCCGGCCAAGGCTTGAGGAAGAAGATGAAACAGGGCAAGGAAGCATTTTAGAATATGTTATTTTTGTTTCATTAAAGACAATGGATGTATAGCCACCCCAGTGGTAAAGCAGCGCGCTGGTGAGACCCATGTCCTGGATTCGAACCTGCGCGTTACTTTTTGCATTTTGGCATTTTTTTTCCTTTTCAGTTTTGACACTTTTTTTTGCAGGATTGGGCTGTTTGCTATGGGCCAGTATTTTTGCTCAACATCACCACTGACTTGCTATCTTGCCCCTTGCCAACTTATTTCACATTTTTATTTTTTTATTTGTTTTATTTTCATATTTTATATTTTTGTTATTTTCTTTAAATAATATAAAATCTTAAAAAATATAATTAATAATATTGCACTTTTTTTTTTTAATATTTCTCACATAAAATATAATTTATTTTGATAAGATATAACTTATTTTCTTAATAAACTTGTAAAAATAATTAAACATATTTATTTCAAATTATTTTTATTTTCATACATACAAATACCTATTTTTTGGCATATATTTATTTTTAATATTTATATATAATATTATTTATTATTTTCATACAAAAAATGCACAAAATAATAATATAGGAACATTATTTTCTTTTAAATGAAAATTAGGGTTTAATCCCTTTCAAAAGAATTAAATATTTTTTCCTTATTTTTTAGGTTTAAATTAAATATTCTTTTACACAAAAGCAAGACATAAAAAAATATTTTCTTTACATACATATTGCATTACATTTTAAATATTGTATTGTATTTATTTAAATTCGCGCAAATTCGATTTGGTTGTAATAATGTATTTAGTTTTATATTTGTGCAAATCCCCATTCAAACTTGTATTCCCCCCTCCCATAAAATTATTGTAATAGCTTAGTATATTTACATTACGCAATTTATTGCTTTCATATGCCATGATTAGTAATTAGAGTTTGTATGACAAGAACGAAACAAAACAAATAGAAAACCCTAGATACAAGATCAAAAGCATGAAAAATGATACACTTTGCACAGAAGCACCCTTAGGGTTTCTCCCACTTGGTTGCCTAAAATAAAATGGCCATGTTACACATGCAAAGTATCTTGGTAAAACAAAACAAATATAAGATCATAGTCCCTCGATGACGCTATTCAAAAGTTTCCTAAACAAAAATGATCTTGGTCCCTTAAAAATGCTAAGATACTTGGCAACATTGCTATCATGGTTATACGATGACCCATGCCCGTCCCTTTTACATCCAAAGATAGGGTTGCTTACCAAATCAATGGTAAGCCAACAATGTCAAAGGAATAGAAAATATATAGAAAGACATTTGAGTAGGTAGATAGCTTCTAGTTACTTGATCCATTTCAAACAAAATCTTTGCTATTTTCAAACACATACACATTTCAAAAACATCTTACAAACATTGAAAACATTTTCAAAAAAGACAAACATCTTTGTATACATTCTTACGAACGAGAATCATTACAAAGATTGCCTAAACAAATGGCCTCTTTTACAAAATACTTTCAAAACCACATCAAACACCATTTCAAACAAACCAAAGCAAGTGATCTAAGCAAGTAACTAAGAGCCCATGGAAAACCATGGATGAAAAGGGTGCTAGCACCTTCCCTTTTCATAATCTACCCCCCGAACTCAAGAAAACATCTCAAAGGTCTTTCTGTGCTTTTTCACCTTTCCTTTTGGATAAAAGAAAAGTCGGTGGCGACTCTTGCTAACCGCAACATTTGCGTCAAAATGCAAAACCTCAAGTCAGTTCTCCCACCGCATCACATAATTGGCGACTCTGCTGGGGAATTAAGATAAAAGTGGGGTTACCTTAGGGTTTTAGATCACCTTTACATGCTTATCTTGTTTGACTTGTATGCTTTACATTTTGGTTCTATTGTTTGGGTTTGAATCCTGTACCCAGATTTGGGAAACATTCATAGGTAAATAGCAATACATTATGGAAACTGTGCGGGGTATACCGACACGGTCTAAGCAATAGCTATGTTAGTGCGACATATTTGTGGGTACCGGTAGCCTTTGAGTCAATCAAATAGAATACGGGGCCGCTGAGTGATGTCATAAAGCACTAATGGACTTCTAGAACCTTTACTTGACCAACTTGGCCTTTTAGGATGTAGTGAGATGACCGGCTTTGGTGCAGTCCGAAGTTGGTAGATACTCGATACTACACTCATTGAGGGTTGGTTCCTTAGAATATTTTGGTCACCAGTAAAGAGGCTAAATTGAAATAATGAACAAGGAAACAATCTAGTGATATTGAGCTCCTTAGAACCCGGTTACTATTTCTAGGACAGGTTGAGCCAACTAAACTTCAAGAGGGTACTTACCTATGAAAACCCATGCAAGCCTAAACTAGGAACTTGTGTGATTTGCTTGTACATATATACTTGTGCATAACATCATGGACATCATAAGCATCATATGCATTCACTAACCATTTCAAGGATTTTGGAGATTCATCTTTGTTCTTGTTTTGTAGGTTATGGATTCACTTCGCAGGAAAACTATCCAAGTCAACCTTGTAAGAATTCCTCCACAACTCAAGGAGCTAGCTTCAAGGATTCTTGAGAATTCTCCATTCACCGAGAGACATGGTCGTCTACTCAACTTAGTCACCACCAACACAAAGGAGGATATGCTGAAAGTTCTCTTCCAGTTCTTTGACCCTTTGCATCATTGCTTCATATTTCCTGACAACCAGCTTGTGCCCACTTTGGAAGAATTTTCTCAACTCCTGAGGATTCCTATTCTCAATCAACTACCCTTCAACGATACGGAAAGATATCCAAAGCCAGAAGAGATTTCTCAAGCCTTGCACTTGCACTCATCTGATGTCACAACACATTGGGAAACTAGAAGTGGTGTCAAAGGTTTCCTGTCAAAGTTTCTGTTCAAGAAGGCCCAAAGCTGTTGGAATTCTCTAGACTTGCAAGATTTTGAGGAGATTGTAGCTCTTCTCATCTATGGGATGGTCTTGTTCCCTAACCCTGACCAACTCATAGATGTGAACGCTGTCAAAATCTTCATGTCTCGCAACCCGATGCCTACATTGCTTGGGGATATCCTCCACTCTTTTCACACTCGTACAATGAGGAAAAGAGGTGTTCTCATGTGTTGCACTCCTCTCCTGGCAAAATGGTTTATTTCTCATCTTCCCCAATCAGTCTTGAAGAATGAGCAAGGTTTGAGGTGGTCACAATGATTGATGACTCTTACACATTCAGACATTCATTGGTGTTCTCGATCCAAAGAGAATGTTATCATTGTCGACCGTTGTGGGGAATTCCCTAATGTCCCTCTACTTGGCATTAGGGGAGGCATCACCTATAACCCTTGCTTGGCTCTGAGACATTTTGGTTATGCCCGAAGGGATGGTCCACATGACATGCTGATTCAAGGTTTGGTTTTCGACTTTGACAACGACAACCAAGGACTCCATCAGAGATTCATATGAGCATGGAGAATGCCCAACAAGGTAGACAGTAAGACCCTGGGACACAAGAATTCCATCCCTCTTGAGCCTTACCTCAAGTGGGTATGAGCCCGCGCCCAAATTCTTATGATGCCTTACCCCTCCATTCTCCCAGTGATTATAGAGACTGTTATGGAAGGAGAGGTTCCATACACCATCCTACATCCTGACATGCCAACATCACTTGAAGATCTACAAAGTAGTTAGATATAACTCAAGGGAGAGCGCGATACTTTCGAAACCCAATTCTACGCAAGTGAGAAGAAGGTTTTGGAACTCACTCGGCTACTTCACGAAGAGCAGACTCTCAACACCTACATTGCACCAAAGAGGATGCGCAACGTCTTTTTACCTTAGAATTTTGTATTATTTTGCCCAAGGGGCATTGATGTACTAACAATTCTATCTTATTAATATGACGTGTGTTTCTTTTTTGTTTAAAACAAATTTGAATTTCTGAATCCTTGAAAACATCACATGAATAAATATCATTCATCATATGCATAAACAGGTCTTCACACCAAGTTTCCTCATCTCTCTGCTGTTTATTTCAGCAAGATGGATATTGAACAAACGGTCAAAGATTTGCAAGCTCAGAATTCACAATTTCAACAGCTACTCTTGGCCTTATCCAAGGGGCAGGAGGAGCTCAAGACTCTGCTAGAGAAAGAGAAAGAGAAAGAGAAAAAGAAGAAGAAGCGAGCCGGTGTGGTTCTCATGGGCAGAAGGTTTGAAGGACAAGCCAGACGGACTTTGGAATTCCCATCAACATCTGAAGAGGGGGGAGGAAAAGGAAAAGGAACGGAAGTGCCATCAGATTCTGAAGCAGACGAAGAGGAAGATGAGGACTACTATGAACAACAGTACCCTCCGGTTGATGACAAATACAAAAACTTGGAAGAACGTCTAGCTGCTATGGAGATATAAAGAGTACCGGGGCTGGATTTTGAGGAGTTAGGGTTGGTTTCTGGAATTGTAATCCCTCCTAAGTTTAAAGTGCCACTGTTTGCTAAGTATGATGGGGTGTATTGCCCAAAAATGCACCTCAGATCCTATGTCAGGAAAATTCAACCACATTCTTCTGACAAAGACCTATGGGTCCACTTTTTCCAGGACAGTCTATCAGGAACGCAACTTGATTGGTTCTACCAGTTGGAGAGAGCAGATGTTCACAATTGGGAAGACTTGGAAGTCGCCTTCTATAAACAATATCAATACAATGCCGACTTGGCGCCAACCCGTACTCAGCTACAGAGTATGGCTATGGCTACCAATGAGGGCTTCAAAGACTACGCCCAAAAGTGGAGGGATTTAGCCGGAAGGGTGCAACCACCTTTATCTGAAAGAGAGTTAGTGGAAATGTTCTTGGGGACTCTGTCAGGTCCTTTCTTTAATCATCTGATTGGAAGTTCTTCTGCCGGGTTTACCGAATTAATTCTGACTGGCGAAAGAGTGGAGGCTGGTATAAGAAGTGGGAAAATTCAGAAGGACGCGTCTGCCTCAGCTGTTGTAAAAAAGCCCTTCACGGGAAGAAAGGACGTGTTTGCCGTCTATGCCCAAAGAAATAAGGGAAGAACCGAAATACGACCAACAGTGGGGGCCGTTATGATCCAAAAGTCTGCATTAGACCAGCAAAGAAACAACCAACTGAGAAATGATCAGCCGAGAAATAACCAGCAAAGGGTGGAAAGGCCTGTAAGGCAATTCACTAAGATAAACATGACTCCTGCTCAAGTCCTACCACATCTCTTGAAGTTGAACCTGGCCATGCTAAAAGAGGCCCCTAAATATCCTAATACTGCTTCTCCACACTACCATCCCAACGCCAGATGCGCGTACCATTCAGAAAGTCCAGGGAACGACACCAACAACTGTTGGGCTATGAAGAATAAGATTCAAGATCTTATTGACGCAAAGGAAGTTGAATTTGAAGCGCCTGAAAAGCCGAATGTTATCTCCGCTCCAATGCCTAGGCATGGACACAATGCCAATGCTGTGGAGGAAGATCTATTTGTTTCTACTGTGGATGAACTATTAACCCCTATCCTAACCATCAAGTGGAATTTGCTAAAAGCTGGGGTGTTCCCAGTTTGTGACCAAGATTACCATGCTTGCCTGTCCTCATCATTTGACTGTCCTCTGTTGAAGAAAGGTATCCAACAATTGATTGATAACCAGGAAATTTTGTTTGAGAAAACTCCTATTTCACCCATTCCAGTTCCCAAAGTTTCAATAATAACCATATACGCCAATCCTTCCAGGGTTCCTAAAAAACCCGTTAGGATTACATCTGCTCTTATGACTACTCCATTGAAGATAACAATGCCCAGGCCAACCCCATACAAATCAGATAGAACGGTACCATGGAACTATGGTGGAGAAATCTACTACCATGGTGTCAAACAGATTGAACAGACTGCCGAAGATGAAAGCTCTGAAGAGGATAATCCCGACATCAGTAACATTGCCGGAACAAGCAAAGTTACCCGTAGTGGAAGAATCTTTTCTCCAAAGATTGCTCCTCCAACAGCAATCTTTGGACCCGTGGACATTCCGAAGATTACCCCTGTGATTGTACCTACAAGTGTACCCGCCAACAAAGACAATACAATTCCTATCCCTACTTCCGCTGCCGAGAATAAAGGAAAGAATGTTGAAGAGGAGCATGTCTTGACGAAGGCTCAATCACTAGTTATTCCTGAGACATCCAAGAAGGAGATGGAAGAAATCCTGAGGATCATTAAGAAAAGTGATTATGATGTGGTTGAACAACTGGGGCAGACCCCCTCCAAAATCTCTATGTTAGCATTGCTGCTTTGCTCTGAGGCACATGCTAAGGCTTTGGTCAAATTTCTAAAGACAGCGCACGTGCCGCAAGAGACGTCTGCGGAACAATTCCAAGAGTGTGTAGCCAGTTTGACGACTGACAATGGCCTGGGTTTCTCCGATGCTGACTTGACACCCTGAGGGAGAAAACACAACGATGCACTACATGTCTCAGTGGAGTGCAGAGGAACAACCCTAGCTCATGTTTTGGTTGATAATGGGTCATCTTTAAACGTCTTGCCGAAGAAAGCCCTTGATAGGTTGGATTGTGAAGGGCTGACTCTAAAACCCAGAAATATAGTGGTCAGAGCTTTTGATGGATCTAAGAGGATGGTCCATGGGGAGGTGGACATCCCAATCAAGGTGGGAACTCAGGTTTTCAACTCGACATTCTATGTGATGGACATCCGTACTTCCTACTTTTACCTATTGGGATGTCCCTGGATTCACAATGCCGGTGTCGTCACCTCCACCTTACACCAGATGCTCAAGTACCCCGTCCAAGGGAAGATTATAACTATCCATGGGGAAGAGGAATATATGATTAGTCATATGAATTCCTTCCATTATGTGGAGTTAGATGGCGAATTCATAGAGACCCCTTTCCAACATTTTGAAGAAGTCTCTGAAGGAATAGCGGCAACCAAGGTGGTATCCTCGATTCCTCAAATCACAAGACCACCACCTCGAATTTCATCTCTCAAGGATGCTAGGGCAGTAGTGGAAGAAGGGGGATCCACCATCTGGGGGCAGCTTCCAGACTTTCCTTTCAAATCAGACAAACTCGGCTTAGGGTTCACTTTGACTGCTCAGAAGGCCGTGCGCCGCACCCGTGCCAGAGGGCCACCTGTGAAGATCAGCCACCGAGGGGTTAATGCACTAGAGGACAGTGAAGAAGAGGGCAGCCTGGAAGACTGGATTTTTCCTACTGTTGGCAGAAGACTATTGTGATCGGTGGATCTGGAACTGACTGTTTAACGCTGGTTCGCGAAATGTCGCGGTAAGCAAGAGTCGCCACCGTCTTTTATTTTCTCCAAATGGAAAGGACAAAAGCACAGAAAAATTCCTTAAAGAGATTGCTCTCGGTTCGGGAGGTAGATTATAGAAAGGGAAGGTGTTAGCACCCTTTCTATCCATGGTTATCCATGGGCTCTTAGATGCTTGCTCACTCGTGTTTTCAAAAATGTTTGTTTGCTTTTCAACTGTGGGTTTTAAAAAGTTTCTTTGAAAATTCCAGTTCGACTCTTGTATCGGTCCTCAAGAGTGTTTGAAAAATTGCTTTCGAAAGCTTTTTGAAAAGGTGTCGGTGTGAAAAGTATTTTTTGATTTGTTTTTGAAATTAGAGCAAGTATCTAGAGTCGTCTACCTACCCTAAGGAATTCGTCTGTGTAGATGTCCTTTAAAGTAGTGCCATCCCACCATTGAGAGGTAGGTAGCACCACCGTTGGAGGTGTTCGGGTCAATTCGAGGTTCGGGACATAGTGATCACCGGAGCAGTGGGAAGACACCTTAGAAGCTACCCTCATGCCAGGTTCCCGGATCATGAGGACTTACTAAGACATCCTCTACTCGACGATCACCTTTCGAGGCAAGGCAACAGTGAGGCGTACCCTAGGGGTGGTGTGTGCGATTCGTGTGTCGTTTTCATTTATTTTATCTTGTCATGCCATTGGTGTTCTACGCTTGTTTTTATTTAAGGCCATTCATTCTTGCATGCTTTGTTTAACAGTTAAAAATTGCGAGGAAAAGTAAATCTAAAGCTATTACAAATGGCGCGGGTCCACATCGCCAAAATTAACCAGGACCCGATTTGACAAGAAAAAAGTAAAGAAAATAAAAGTGCGAGAAGTAATTAAATTACAAAGCTTCGGGAGAGGTACATAATTATTTAAATGACATAAAATAAATATGCGAAATTAAAAATAAAAATTAAGAACGAGGGCGTTGGACCCTTTTGCAAAAATCAAAATTAATGAGGAATTAAAATTAAAAGAAGGCAAGAACTTGTTTTTTTTGGTATTTTATGTTTTTTAGATTTAATATAAAAAGAATTAATTAAAATTTAACTACTAACCCTAATTCTATTTTATTTTAATTTATTAAGAAAACATTAGAATTAAACCTAAATTAAACCTAATTTTTTATATATAAATTTAATTAAATAAATAAAATGAATAATATTATTGTGAAAAAGGAAAAATTAAAGGAATAAAACATTTAAAACCTAGTTCTATATTTTTGATTTTTGTTATGAAAGAAATTAAAATTAAAACCCTATTTTAAACTAATCAATTACATGCAAATTTACAAGAAAAATATTAGAAATAAATATTTATTATATTTTTTATCTTTTCTGATTTTTATGCATTTTTTTATATTTTTGTGAAAATAATATATTAATTAAACAAGTAATAATTAAAATAAAAATAGAATAAAAAATAAAGAAAACAAAAATTATGCAAACCTTGGGGGGTGGTAGTCCCCAAATAGGAGGTATGATTGTGAAATTCTGGCCCAACAACCCAATGATCCGTTTGACTTTCCAGGTAGCCTGTTGGCATATTGACCAGGGTTTAGGGTGTACCTTCAATCTCAGCCTTTGGTTTGATTCTGATGGACGCGTGGATATTGATTCTTGAGGATGCATGGGAGTCTTCAACATAGGCGCTACACATGAACACTAATTGAGAAAAAATAAATGGAAAGGAGGAAGACCTGGGATCGAACCCAGGTCATTAAGATTACCAATCAACACGTGCACCACTGAACCAAATTGTTTACTTTGTATTTTATACGCGTGAGAATTACTATAAAGCAAAACAATCGCTAGTGGCCTGATCAGAAAAACGCGCGCCAAGATTCAAAGCCTCCAGTCATGGTTGGCCACGTACCCTTCTTCTTCATTGTGCTATATTTTCCTGAAAATACAAAGACAATAGACAACGGTTTTTGAACCGTCCTATAATGTACCATTAGAAAAAATAACGAATAGGCCATAAGGCCACATAAATTAAGCGCGATTGTTGTATCTTCTTCGTCCAGATGCACTGATTTGAATGGTATGGGTCTGGAAGGCTAATTTCTCCTCGTTTCAAAATCCCCAAATTAAGGTCCTGTAAACCCTAATATTCTCTCATGGCGAAATCGTGTATAATGCATAAAACTTCAATCAAATCACAGGGTTAGTTTCAGAATAAGCCAATCAGTATAAATGTATCAAGAAAACACAATGAAAATGCCTAGAATGTGAGATACGGTTATGCATTTTTCATGAAAAATTTCAGGTTCAGTATACCAATTCCTGAGGTTTTGATGGATGTTCTTGATTGCAATCGCTTCGGGACAACCCTGGCAAGCTAATGGAACAAGTTTCGTGCCTTGAATCCACCTAAAAAGTGTTTTTCAGATTTTAGTTTTTAGAGAATTTTTTCAAGTTTGTGAATGGCTTTCTTGCGCAGCTTAGTGTCTATTCTCATTAGGGTTGTGTTCAGGCATATGTAGTGAGTGCATTAGGTCAAAAAAACTCAATCAAATCCATTGTATTCATTGTTTTGGAGATTTGATTTTCAAGCTTTATTTTCCAAATATTTTCCATGTGCTTTTGTGCAAATCATGATCTAATCAGTCCAATTCTTTCCTTATTTGGCTAGGCACGATTTATTGAGACTAAAACATGTACAAAAAGATTTGTTAGGTTAAGTTAAGTATTTTTCACATATTTAAATGATTTAAATGAATTAATATAAATAAAAATTCAAATAAATAAATAAATAATGAGAAAATACTTCCCTTTGGGCCAAGTGGTCGTGCACATGCTTGGAATGATGAATTGTGGAGGAAAAATGGGCCCATTAGCAATTTTAGGTCATTTGAAGTAATGTTGACTTTTCAAAATATCCAAAAATTTCCCAACTTCCACAAGGCATAACTTGCTCAATTTTTAATCGTTTCTCATGTTCTTGGACATTTTGGAAAGGTCTTTGAGTCCTCTAACCAATGCCTTTGGTCCCATGTCATTTTGATTTACCAATCTCAAGTTATGGCCTTTGACTTAAAGTCCCTTTTTGTTGACTTTTGAAAATGACCTATAATGTTGAAATTGATAACTTTTTGTGAGAGCATTTCTTGGACTTGAATTATGAAGATGAGTTGTAGGAAATGTCTTTCTCTTCAAAATGAGCTTTGGATGAATTTTTTCTGATAATCCATGTGAAAGTTATGCCCTGGTCAATTTCAGTTGACTTTTTCAACTGTCCAAATAAGGAAACTTTTGCATCTTGATGATTTTTGAGCCAAACTTTGAGAATCATGATCAAGCATTGATCAAATGATGTTTGTGGCTTCAAAATGATATGTTGATCAAAAATTTGAACTTTTGACTGTCAAATGACCATTTTGCCCCTACAGTTGACTGTAGTGCAATTAGGGTTTTTGACTGTGCAATTTTGTACTGAATGCCTTGAAACTTGATATGAGGATGCTTGACCATATTTGTAGGCATGTGAGACTTGATTGGGCCTTTGAAAATTTCATTTTCTTGATCAGAACACAAACCCTAGTTTTGACTGTATAGGAGATCTTTGACTGTGCAACCCTTGGGGAATTTTTGCAGCTTGACTTGGCAAATCTTTGAAGAATATGGGAGGGCAAATTTTGGGGTACAACAACTGTGCAACTGGGAAGCAAAAGACTTTGTTCCGATTACATTCATAACTCAGTAATTTATATTTTCCACTTCTGTTGGATTGTAATAACTCACAAACAATTCGTACTTTAAAAACATTGTGTCTTACCCGAGGCACAACGGTCCATTTGTAAGGGTTTTTATTTCATTTTCATATGTCATTCAATGAATCATGGACACTTTTTCATATATAAACCTTTTATGCTCATTGTCTTTCTTTTACATTTTGTTGTTTTAAGATGGCTATCCCTTACACACACCCACACTCACAATGCAGGTACCCTTCCATTCCGGATCCCATGGGTAACGATACTACTATAGCCTTCAGTGACTCTGAAGATCTGATCTACCAAGCCGAATACGAAGGTGAGGAAGATTGTGAGGTGCCAGGGGAATTGGCCAGATTACTACAGCAAGAGGAAAGAGCAATTCAGCCTCACGAGGAGCAGTTGGATACAATCAACTTGGGTACTGAGGATGATAAGAAGGAAATCAAGATAGGTGCCGATCTAGAGTCGAGTGTCAAAGAGCGCCTAATCAACTATTGCATGAGTATGTTGAGATCTTTGCCTGGTCATAAAAAGACATGTCGGGACTCGATGCAGACATTGTGGTACACCGTCTACCCACAAGAGAAGACTATCCACCCGTTAAACAAAAGGTCCGCCGCATGAGACCTGACATGTCAGAGAAGATCAAAGCAGAAGTTATGAAGCAGTTCAATGCTGGATTTCTAGCTGTTACTTCCTATCCACAATGGGTTGCTAACATTGTGCCCGTGCCTAAGAAGGACGGCAAAGTGAGAATGTGCGTGGATTATAGAGATTTAAATAGGGCCATCCCTAAAGATGATTTTCCACTTCCGCACATCGACATCCTGGTTGACAACACAGCTCAACACAAAGTATTTTCTTTCATGGACGGATTCTCAGGCTATAACCAGATCAAAATGGAACCTGAGGACATGGAGAAAACTACATTTTTCACACAGTGGGGTACGTTCTGCTACAAAGTGATGCCATTCGGACTGAAGAATGTCGGGGCAACCTATCAACACGCCATGGTAGCATTGTTTCATGATATGATACATCATGAGATAGAGGTCTACGTAGATGACATCATAGTCCGATCACAAACTGAAGAAGAACACCTTGATCACTTGTAAAAGCTGTTTGTCAGGTTGAAGGAGTACAAGCTCATATTGAATCCAAACAAGTGTACATTCGGAGTCCGGTCCGGTAAACTCTTAGGTTTCATTGTCAGCAACAAAGTCATCGAGGTTGATCCTGCCAAAGTCAAAGTTATACAAGAAATGCTTGCTCCTCGCACTGAGAAGGAGGTCAGAGGTTTTTTGGGACGCCTAAACTACATTGCTAGGTTCATTTCTCATCTAACATCTACTTGTGAACCAATCTTCAAGTTGTTAAAGAAATATCAGGTAGTTCGATGGAATGATGACTGTCAGATTACTTTCGATAAAATCAAGGAGTATTTTCTAGAACCTCCTATCTTGATGACACCCGTCGAAGGAAGACCACTAATCATGTATCTGACCGTCCTAGAGAATTCAATGGGGTACGTACTGGGGCAGCATGACGAGTCTGGCCGAAAAGAGCATACCATTTATTACCTTAGCAAAAAGTTTACCGACTGTGAAACCAGATATTCACTGCTCGAGAAAACTTGTTGCACTTTGGTATGGCCTGCTCGCCAGCTAAGGCAGTATATGTTGACTCATACCACTTTGCTGATATCTAAGATGGATCCGATAAAGTACATCTTTGAGAAGCCTGCTTTGTCTGGGAGGATAGCTAGATGGCAGATGATCCTAACAGAATATGACATATAGTACACGACCCAAAAAGCTATAAAGGGGAGTGTGCTAGTTGACCATCTGGCTCATCAAGCTGTTGAAGATTACCAATCCATGAAGTTCGACTTCCCTGCCGAAGACATCATGACATTGAACAACATTGAAGATATCAGACCATATGACGGACCTGAACAAGGATCCCGATGGACCCTGTACTTTGATGGGGCCTCCAATGTACTTGGTAACAGTATCGGCGCTGTGCTTATATCTCCATAAGGTTGCCATACTCATTTCACTGCTAGACTTTGCTTCAACTGTACGAACAACATGGCAGAGTACGAGGCATGCATCTTTAGACTCAAGGCTGCCATAGAATTGGGAATCAAATCCTTAGATGTGTTTGGGGACTCAGCTTTGGTCATCAGTCAGATCAGAGGAGAGTGGGACACTAAACATTCGAACCCCATCCCTTACAGAGAACATGTCTTGACATTGCTACCACATTTTGAGCAGATTACCTTTGAGCACTTCCCGCGAGAAGAAAATCAGCTAGCAGATGCTCTAGCTACAATGTCATCTATGTCTAAACTTGATTGGAACAATGAGGCTCCCCAAATCTCCATTGAACGGATGGACGAACCAGCACATTGTCATGAGATTAATACCGAAGAAGTAGTGGACCAACCATGGTTTCATGAAGTCAAAAGGTATCTCGAGACCCAAGAATATCCCGAAGGAGCTTCAGTCAACGATAAAAAGTTCTTAAGGAGATTCTCAGCTAAGTTCTTCCTAAGTAATGGCATCCTGTACAAGCGCAATCATGATTCTATTCTGCTTCGTTGTGTGGACAAGATTGAAGCTGAAAAGATCATGTCTGAATTGCATGAAGGTACCTTTGGCACTCACTCTAGCGGGCATATGGTGGCTAAGAAGATTCTACGGGCAGGCTATTACTGGTCTACCATGGAAGTTGAATGCTATCAACACTCCCGGACTTGCCATAAATGTCAAATCTATGCGGACAAGGTGCACGTGCCTCCTGTTCCTCTAAATGTCTTAACAGCTCCTTGGCCATTCGCTATATGGGGAATCGACATGATTGGAGAGATCAAGCCTACAACGTCTAATGGACACCACTTCATTCTGGTGGCCATTGATTACTTCACCAAGTGGGTCGAAGCAGCTTCCTTTGCATCTGTTACTAAGAATGTGGTTGCCCGCTTCATAAAGCAGAATCTTATTTGTCGGTATGGTATCCTCGAAAGGATCATCACCAATAACGGTACAAACCTTAACAATACTATAATCACCGCTTTGTGCGAGCAGTTCAAAATTTAACATCACAATTCATCTCCCTACCGGTCAAAGATGAATTGTGCAGTCGAAGCTGCTAACAAAAATATCAAGAAGATCATACAAAAGATGACAGTCACCTACAAGGACTGGCATGAAATGTTACTGTTTGCTCTCCATGGGTACCGTACCACGGCTCGCACATCAACTGGGGCAACACCCTATTCTTTGGTTTATGGCATGGAGGTTGTTTTACCTATCGAGGTTCAAATTCCCTCCTTGAGAATCATGAAGGATGCTGGTTTGAGTGAAGACGATTGGATCCAGACCCGGCTTGATCAACTGAACTTAATTGACGAGAAGAGACTTATTGTTGTTTGCCACGGTCAGACGTATCAAAAACGGATGATCAAGGCTTTCAACAAGAAAGTCAGACGCCAAGTATATCAAGTTGGAGATCTAGTGATCAAGCGCATTATCTTGCCATAAAGTGATCCCAGGGGCAAATGGACTCCTACCTATGAATGACCATTTGTGATCAAGAACATCTTTTCTGGTGGGGCAATGATCTTAACCACCATGGACGGCAACGATCTGCCGCACCCTGCGAACGCAGACATAGTCAAAAGATACTACGCATAAATGACCCGCTAGGTTGACACACCTAGGAAAAAAAGGGCATCCCGGTGAATCGAAAACCCAAAAGGGCGGTTCAGGCAAAAATTAGGGATAAAAATATTTAAAAAATTGTACACCCGGCAAGTTGAAAACCCGAAAGGGTGACTTGGGAAAAAAAGGGTTTCCCGGTGGACTGAAAACCCGAAAGGGTTGTCCAGGCAAAAGTTAGGGAATTAAATCGTATGACTATGTCTCTTCGGATCACTTTAAGGATAATCTCTTCACTGACAAACTCTGGACTTCTGATCAATCCAATCATCTTCGGACGAAGCAACAGACAGACAAGATATTCAGAGATACGAAGGCTATAGCAGAATGGGAACCCCATGGGATTTTTACACATATCCATCTTTCTTTGTATAAACTTTTCTTACTTTTATGACACCATCCTCTTACTAGGATATCTGTCTCCTTTGTACAAAACACTTATTCACAGTAAATACAAATATACCTCTTTCAAAGTACAAAAAAAACTATTTGCCTTTTTCCTTTACACTTGTGTTTTTATTTGCAAAAACGTCCAATGATTCATTGATGAACATATGCATTTGAATATAATTACTGTTTACAAATAAACAGGATGGAAAAGAACAGTTACTGACAGACTGAAAGGATAGGAAAACGTCTTTAGGCTATTCCATGAGCAATCCTTACAGTACATCATCTAGATCCCCAGCGGAGCTAAAATTTCAAACCTCTAATCCCCATCAGAGTTAAAACTTCCAACTCTCAGATCCCCAGCGGAGCCAAAGTTTCAAACTATCAATCCCCGGCGGAAACCATCCAGTTTCTCAAAATTCTCCAGCAAGTGATCTTGAATCCTGGAAATCAACCTAGGATAACTCCCCATTAGAGTGGAGGACAACCCAAACTCCTGAACTTACTCCCCAGTAGTAAGCCTTCTTCCCCGTAGAGTTTTTTATTTTTCAACAGAATGAAGATTCTCATTCTTAATTCCCCAGTGAAGTCGCCAAAGTTTTCATTACTCCTCAACAGAATGAAGATTCACATTCTTTATTCCTCGCAGAAGTCATTAGAGTTTTCTTTGTTCCCTAGCAGAACAAGGTTTCCCTTTGTGCAATCCCTAGTAGAAGTCATCAAAGTTCTCTGGATTTCCCAAGCAGATTTCTCAAGCAGTTTGGCATTGCTCTCACAACAAAAATTTTGTCAGTACTCCAACTTCAAGACATGAAGGATCCTTCTATCCCCACAGAAGTTTTCCAGGATTTTAATCCCCAATAATCATCCAGGATTTCTTATCCTCAGCTGTCAAGGATTTATTTTCCCCGGCAGCAGTCAAGGGTTTTTATTATCCCCAGCTGTCAAGAGTTTATTTTCTTCAGCAATACAACAAATCAACTTACATGCGCATACATTCCATTCATATATCATAAACATTGATAAAGCACATTTATTGCATCATACATTTCATGCAACATAACTTTGTGTTTCAGCTAACATTTTACCCTTTTTCAGGATAAGATTAACTGTTATCATTGACAATGTACAAAGATTTTAGATACAGTGCAGATACACTCCAGACACGAAAGTCATTCTGTTGCTCATTCAAATTCAGATTTCAGATACAGTTCAGATACGCTCCAGATACGGATGCCATCCTGATACTTATTCAGATTTCAACTATCAAACACAGTTCAGATACACTCCAGACACAGAAGTCATTCTGTCACTTATTCAGATTCAAGTTCAGATACACTCCTGTTGTACCCCAAAATTTTCCCTCCCATATTTCTCAAGATATTGCAAGAAAAATCTCCAAGTGGCTCAAGGTTGCTCAAGAGTGGGTCAGACAAGTCATCTCCTATGGCAGTCAACCCCAAATTAGGGTTTTGTGTGGCATCAAGATTTTTGAATCCAAATGACCTAAAATGCTCCCTAATGTCCTAATATGTTCTCAAGATCATCCATGTCAAATTTCAATCCTTGCAGAGGAAGTTTGCTCAGTCAATTGCTTAAAGGTCCAAAAATTGACTATGCTAGGGCAAAAGTCAACTGTGACCCAAATACAATCAAACTTCAAGATTTTTTGTTAACATTCTCATTTTGAAGGATATTTAATCATTTTATCAAGGTTTGATCATGATTCATCAAGGATTGCTCAAGATTCATCAAGACTCAAAAGTTGCTAAATTAGGGTTTTGTAGGAAAAGTGAATTTTTTTTATTAATAACCAAGTATTAAAATAATATTTCGCAAATAACCGGGTTTCGGAAAAAAATACGCAAATAACCATGTTTCAGATGACTCCCCAAAGGAGGAGCCATCTGAAATGGCGCATGCACCTCTTTTTTTAAGGGAGGCGCCATCTCACTTGGCGCCTATGTGCTTAGGGCATGCCCTAAGCCAAGTGAGATGGCGCCTATGTATGTTTTTAGGGCCAAAAAATTTTTTTTATATTTTTTTCCTATGCATTGCCTGTTGGACAGAGATCAACAAAATGGACTTTTTATTATAAAAAAAATAATTACATCCAACTGTATTACATTAAAATAACAGTAAAAAAAATGGATACAAAAATACTGGGAAAAAAAAAGATACATCAGTGATCCCCCGGAACCCGGTAATGACCCCCGGTTCCGCATCCCCGTCCTCGCCTTTCTCTTGCTGGGTGCCGTCGCATTTCCTGCTGCGGCAAGGTCGATGGCCCAACGAAGTCAATGCGGTCCGAATTCATAAAATCAGTCAGATCTCCATATCTAGAAGATCCGCTCTGGTACAGTCGGTTACCCATACCCTCAAAGTTTGGTCGTGTTGGCGGTGGGTGGGGTTCCATGGTTGGTCTGTAGCATTGGTCGTCTGAGTACGGGGGGTAGAAAGGAAATGGATCTTGGGGTGTTTGGTATTGAGGATGTTGGGTGGTTTGGTGATATGGTGGGTGATGGTAGGTTTGGTCGGCTTGGTCATAATCTTCTGACATTCCCATATCAGGGCTAAGGCTGGATGTTGAGGGCTCCATATTGGGATATGTGGAAGACTGAAATTGTATGTGGGGTATGTGGGTGTGCTGGTATTGGGGTTGGTATTGTGGTTGGGTTTGAGGCATATCGGGGTATTGGTAGTTTGGTGGTGATTGTGGTTGGTTGTGCGGCATTTGATTGTAGTTGTGTTGTGGTGGGGAATGTGGTTGGGTGTTTGTGGGTCTGTTTCTTCTTGGGGGTTGGTGGGAGGTTGATGGGTTTTGGGTTTGTTGATGGGGAATCGAGGGTTGTGCCCATTGTGTGCGTGGGTCAACCAAGTACCTTGGATGAGACACGTGCATTTCTGGGTTACTAACCGACCTGTACCACGACAAATATTGATCCGTGTGTCGCATGTTACCTTGAGTAAGGAAAACCGGGAATTGCAAGACATAGCGGTGACGCCTCTGCCACATCTTACACCATTCCGGAGCGAAGTCTTTCTAGTTGGTAAGACCCCACTGGGCGTCGACCCTTTTAAGATGCCATGGGGACAAATCTGTTGGATCACTTGGTATCTCTTGAAGCATTCCGAACTGCATCTTCACACGATCGCTGTGGTGCATCTCCATAATGTTGAACCGAATGATTGCAGTCTTTGCAGTCCAAGTTGCTGCATCCTCTGGGTTTGGATCATGGCCCAAACCCAAATATGGTCTCCAAACGAACTACGATAAAATTTAAATCAGGTTAGCGCAAAAGTAATGTATAAATAATTTAAATGAACAAAAGTTAAAAGCTACGAAGTACGTCATCTGGGCCTAAGTGATCCAACAGATTGCGGTAGAGTGCGACATTGAATCTTGGATTCTTGCCGTAATCCATACCCCTCACGCAGTACCTAAAGGAAATGAGAAACATGTTATTCTTAGCATATATTTTGGGAAGAGCAGAATAGTTATAAATGCTATAACTTGATGACTTACTTTGTTGCGTACGGGAAACTGAAAGTGTTGTTGTTGACGGGGTTTAAGGACTCCATCCTCCACCAACCCCAGGCTTGTAGTAAAAATGCGCACCCATAAAATGTACATTTTTCCTTGACTGTGTTTTTGCACAAGGAACTGTATAGGTGGGCTAGTACTGCAGAACCCCAACTATATTTTCTTGTTTTTTCAAAATTTGTTAGTAAATGTAAGTACATAAAATTTACACTATTTCCCGTACTTTCGGGAAATAAAAATGTACCAAAAAGTATCATAAGATACGTTCTGGCTTTTACTACTCTGTCATTCTCTGAGGAATTTTCATTTAATTCCAAACTTGCATAATGACATTTCAGGTCAGTGAGTAGTATTCCCTGCCCTCTTGCTCCACCACCTTCTGCCATATCCCTACCCAACAGTTCTTCACACTGTGAGTTGGGTTGTTGAACCGACCCGTTCACGGCCTTACCGTCGATAGGGAGACCCAGTAGCATGTACACATCCTCTAGCGTGATGGTACATTCACCTATTGGTAGGTGAAACGTATGGGTCTCCGGTCTCCACCTTTCCAACATGGCAAGAATGAACTTCGAGTCAATGGTGCAGTTGGAGATCTTTATCACATGTCCAAAACCTGCGTATTCCAGATAAGGGACGATAAATGGGTCGGGAGCCAGGTAGTTGTGCGAACGGATTCTGAATCTTTTTGTGTCCTGAGTTCATAATTTAACAGGTGTAAGATTAATTAAGATGAACAACACGTTATTTGAAGTATGAAAAATGTATAACCAAAGAAGAAACTTACAAATGCAGCAATGTTTTCCCTTGTGCCTCTGTGAGTATCGCCCATTGTTAGAAGAGCCATTGTTTAAAATGTTTGAGAGTATGAAAGACTTAGGAAGAGATAGAGAGTATGATAGACTTATGAAATATTTCGTAGCAGAGAGTGAGACTTGTGTGGGTGTGAGAGATGTATGATATGGTATGTATTTATAGGCAAATAAGTTTGATGTAGTGGTTGCTTGTGCTTGCATGCCTGCGAAGTGTCACATTTGCATGCTTAGGGGGTTACATATATGCATGCATGCATGTACAAAAAATGAAAGGTGTCACTCTTGCAGGCTAGGTGGCAGCCCATGCATGTATCACGATTGGACAGTAAGGGAGGCGCCATTGGACTTGGAGAAAGAGTACAAAAATGAATGGTGTCGCCACCCCAATTGGCGAATAAGAGGTGTCATTTGTTACAACATAGGCTCAGGCTACGTGACAGCCTTTGGGATTCCTTTCATTATTGCATGCAAGCCCATTGGAGTTGATGGGTGGAGTCTTACAAAAAACATGTATATGTGCAGAATAGGGCCAGGCTAGGTGGCAGCCTATGGGGTTTCATTATTGCATGTAATATTATTGGCAGCCTTGGGGGGTTGCATCCTTACTTAATTGAAATTTTTAGCCTTACGTTTAACATAACATTGATTCACATAATCTGTCAAATCTTCCAACCCTCGAATCAATCATCAAATTCATACATTCCAACCTTCAAACATTACAACATTCATACCTTCATACAATCAATAAACCTCAAACATTCCAACCTTCAAACCTTAAAACAATTCTACGCAATGGCCTCTTCACCATAATTTGTCGTCAAAGCACATTTCAACGGTGAGACATACATTTGTCCCACAGCTGGGTTTTTGTTTAGAAACACAGACAACATTCGATTTCTCTTAAACGGGAAAGCCAATTTCTCGTACTTCAAGAAAAGATTGGAGGCCAAACTTGAACGAGGCCCGGTGTCCCAGATATTTTATCAGAATCCAGTTTTTTTTGGAAACAACCAAGTAATTTTTTATAAGGTTGAAGTTCAAGATGACGAAGATCTCCAGAATATGATTTCCATCCATGTCTATTCTGGATACGACTCTATTAAGTTGTACGTTTTGCTTCAAGAGCCTCCGGTGACACAGGAGGTTGAGCCTCCGGTGACACAGGAGGTTGATCCTTTGGAGAATGAACAAGATGAGGTAGATGCAGTTGATGAAGAAGAAGAAGATAACGAGTTAGAGTTTGATGAAATGGTGAACGATGATTCTGACGATGATGGCATCCCTAGTATTCCTACAGACAAAATCTACACACCACCTCCGCACATGACAAACTTCAGCATGGGCGGAGATGAACCTTCTACTGACTTATTTTTCAAACCGTATATGCAGTCGGGTGAAAATTTAAAAGAGAAGGACAAGTTTCGTAACAGAGAGGAATGCATCAGGGCCATTAAAAAATTTCACATGCTCAACTCGGTTGATTTTAAGGTGGATCGTGTCAACCCGGAAAGGTACAAGATCAAGTGTGTCCACCCTGACTGTATGTTCAAGCTGACCGCATCATACAGATTAAGGGGTGACTGCTGGGTCATAGGTTCCATGACTACCCACACTTGTGTAAGTTCCACTCAATCACAGGACCACCGGAAACTCAACTATGATCTAATCTGTCAAGAAATCCTACCCCTGGTCAGCAACGACCCATCTTTGAAGGTGAAAACAATCATCTCCCACATCACCACAGTTTTTAACTACACTCCGTCTTACCGTAAGGCGTGGTTAGAAAAGACTAAGGCGATTGAAAGGGTGTACGGAAACTGGGAGGAGTCATACCGAGAACTTCCCCGCTACCTGAATGCACTCAAGACGTATTCTCCAGGTAGTGTTTATGTTCTGGAAACATTGCCAGCGTACGCCCAAGATGGTAGTCTACTGCATGGAAACGGAATATTCAGTCGCGTGTTTTGGGCATTTCAACCATGCATCACAGGGTTTGCATCATGCAAACCAATTCTACAAATTGATGGGACTTGGTTGTATGGGAAGTACAAAGGCACGCTATTGATGGCAGTTGCACAAGATGGCAACAACAACATTTTCCCCGTTGTGTTTGCCCTTGTCAAGGGGGAGACCGGTGGTGCTTGGAGCTTTTTCCTGAAAAATCTTCGGACACACGTGGCTCCTCAACCAGATCTCTGTTTGATCTCGGACAGACATGCCTCCATTGAAAGTGCCTACAATAATCCAGCAAATGGTTGGCATGACCCTCCTTCTACGCATGTCTATTGAGGAAAGCGGTTATGAATGCGGGATATGCATTGACACAACCCACATTCAAATATTACCGCAACGAGATCCGTTTGTCTAATCCAGAAGCCGGTAGGTGGATCGACAATATCCCGGTGGAAAAGTGGACTAGGTCATACGACAATGGCCAAAGATGGGGGCATATGACAACGAATCTTATTGAATCAATGAATGGGGTATTCAAGGGCATACGAAACCTCCCAATCACTACCTTGGTAAAATCTACGTATTTTAGGATGGCTGCGTTATTTGCCAAAAGAGGTGAAATGTGGAATGCGGTGTTGCAATCTGGACAACTATGGAGTGAAAGCTGCATGAAATACAATAAGGCTGAAAGTGCTAAAGCCAACACTCACATGGTTATACGGTTTGACCGACACAGCCACAACTTCATTGTGAAAGAGACAATCGACCACAATGAAGGCCTGCCAAGACAAGAATACAGGGTCATTTTACCTTCTCAATGGTGCGATTGTGGCAGGTTTCAAGCATTTCGTATGCCTTGCTCTCATGTCATTGCCGCTTGTGCTCATACCCATCAAGACGCGCTTCAACTGCTGTCAAACGTTTACAAATCTGAAATGTTGCTCACTGTTTACAACAACAACTTTCCTTTGGTGGCAAAACCGGATTATTGGCCTGAATACAACGGCGATATAATTTTGCACAATGACCAAATGCGAAGGAACAAGAAGGGTCGTCTCAAAAGTAGGCGCATCACAATAGAAATGGATGATCTCGACAGGTTGGAAAGAAAGTGTGGTTTATGCCGTCAGGTCGGACACAATCGCAAAAACTGTCTGAATCGGGCGTCTGGCTCGACCACATAAATATTGTAATACATAAAATCTTTTCAATATTTGTGTTGTAAACATTTGGGTTTTCCGTTAACAGATTTTTCTACAGTTAATAAAACACGTACAATAATAATTAACGATATTCAATCTAGGAAATTACAACTGTTAACACAATTTCATCTGACCCATGCATCATCAGCATTACATCACTGTCTGTTTTGACTTCCTCCAACCACAGATTAGGTCTTCCTGTCGCATGTGAGGTTGTTGTTCGTTTTCGCTGGATCCTTCGAATTTTTTCCCCCTCCGCAATGTCTCCATCTAGCCACCGCATCAACTCCCGCTTCAGACGCTCCATGGAGTGAATGTGCCAGAATTTCATTTTCATCGCAGGTTTCATGGCGGAGAATATAACGTAACCATCTCTGCTAAAAATCATAGGCGACGTCATGACGCAAATAACGGAGTACAAAATAAAAATACAGTGCGAGAAAGTGTGAGAAATTTCGGAGAAACGGACGAATTATTTATAAAACAGCATTTTGCCCTAGTTTTTCCCTAGGAGCCAAGTGAGATGGCGCCTCCTCTCATTTTTAAGGAGCATGCGCCATCTCACTTGGCTAAAAGCCAAGGGAGGCGCCAAATGAGATGGCGCCTAGGGAAAAACCCTAGGTGGAGGCGCCAAGTGAGATGGCTCCTCCTTTGGGGAGTCATCTGAAACATGGTTATTTGCGTAATTTTTTCCGAAACCCGGTTATTTGCGAAATATTATTTTAATACATGGTTATTAATAAAACAAATTCAGGAAAAGTCAACTAAACTTTGACCAAGCATAACTTTCTCATACTTTATGAGAAATGACCCATCCAAAGCTAATTTTGAAGAGGATGCAATTTACTACAATCCATCTTCATACCCCAAGATCAGAAAATGCACTCACAAGAAGTTATGAATTTGGACATTATAGGTCATTTTTTAAAGTCAACAAAAACACCTTTTTTCCAAAGCTTATAACTTGAGAATGGAATATCAAAATGATATGAGACCAAAAGGGTTGGTTAGAGGACATCTTAGGATTTCTAAAAAGTCCAATAATACTTCCAAAAGTTCAAAATTTAAGAAGTTATGCATTGTTGAAGTTGGACATTTTTGCAAAATTGCCAAAAGTCAACTACCCCCAAAACTTCAAATTTTGTCAAATGGGCCCATTCGTTTCCACTTGATTTGAGCTTGCATCATTGCCCACGTGTCCTATATTCAGCCTTGAGCTCATATTTAATTTTTATTATTTTATTTGATTTTTTATTGAATTTATTCATTTTAAATCAAATTAAATCATATAAAATCTAAAACTTTGATCACCTAAGATTTTTTGGCTGTTTCAGGTCTTGATTATCATCATTAGCAACATCAAACTCGAATCATACAATATCATGTGCAAAAAGATTGATTTTTGATAAATTTGGCAAGTGGTAAAGAGGAGATCAAATCAAATCCCAAGGCATTGATTTATAGAGATTCAGTCCATAATTTCTACCCTAATGCAAGCGTGATACATAAGGAAGCCAAGGCAATCGAAACAAGGGTTGGAAAGTGCAAGCAAGGCAGAACAAAGTTTGAAAAAAGTGGTAAAAAGCTTGAGATCAAAATCGTGCTTAGAGGTGTTTTCAGAAGCCAAGAACTATCCCAATCGCTTCCTGGACATTCACTGAAGCTAAACCAATCCAAAGCAAGCTTGTTCATACGCCCAAACACGCTGTAAGTCCCTCATTACCTAGCTCTGTTCTTGGATAAAATTTGGTCCATTCTGGCATCATTTGAATGAAATAATTGCACATTCATAACCCTCATGTCATTTGCAAACGTTTGGCATTATCCAATTGTGTTTTTCTGGCCTGAACGAAGAACCTCCATAGCTAGGGTTCTTCGTTTGTTTTTTAGGATTTTCTTTTTCAGGAAAAATTGGGACTAAAGAAGGGCATGGTGTTGATCAGGAAGCCAAGACGAGTCCAACCATGCTCGTGGAATTTGTTTTCATGGTCTGGAATGGATTTTAGAACAAGCTTGCACATTTAGCTGCGGATCCAAATCTACAGGTAATATTTGCAGGATTTGGAGGTAGGGGACGATGAGCTGTCGTTCTCCCAATGACCCATTCAAAACCAAGCGCGCCTTTTTTGCTTTGCTGGCATATAATTTGTTTTCAATATATTATATTTTCTTTGTATATTACTAACAAACGAAGCAAAACAGCGTAGTGGCAAGGCAAGCGTTCCAATTACGTTCAGGACCTGGGTTCGAGTCCCAGGTCCCCCAATTTCCCAATGTTTTTCTCTTCAAATATTCCAATGTACGTGTGGACATGTAGTTCACCATACACCTTCACATATCCAATGGCCAGATGGCCAAAGGCCAAATCTGAAGATCCCAGGTTGAAGGTCTACCATGGTCCAAGTCAGCGCATGCACACCAAATCCAAAAAGTCAAACAAGGCTAGCGTGTTTTGGGCCTTCAGATTGCTATTCATGCCCCAATTTCAGGCCCAAACCCCACTCTCTTTCTATTTTATTTATTTTGTTTATTTTAATTGTTTTATTTATTTTTATTATTTACTAACCAATCAAAAATTCTTTTCTTTATAAAATAAAATCACAAAAATATTTTCTTTATCAAATCAAATTTTAATTGTTTTTATTTTATTAATAAACACTAATTAAATTAACTTAGGTTTTAATTAGAATAACTTTAACATATTTTTGTAAATAATTAAAATTAAATTAGATTTAATTAAGTTTTTACTAATTCAATTAATTTTATCTTTCTTTCTTAAAATAACAAAAAACCAAAAATAATTTATTTTTATTAATTAATTTTTTTTGTTAATTTAGTAATTAATTTAGGTTAATTTCTTTCTTAAAATAAAAATAACAAAAAGATGTTTCTCTTTAACCAAAAAAGGGTCAAAACCCTAATTTGTGCTCAATTTAATTTCCCGTACGCGATTTATTTATTTTATCCAATAATGTACTTGCTCCCGGTTTGTAATAGTTAATAGGACTTTTATTTATTTTTTATCGCTTTATTTATTTTTAAAGGGTTTGTCTTTGGCGATGTATATACCCGACGCCTTGTAATTTAAATTCCGCATTTTATTTCTGCAAAATATAATTGTTAGATGTTTGATAATAGGATGGCATGACAAGATTGAATGTGTTAACCTAAAATCAATTTAGATCACCCTCAACATGTACAAAGATAAAAATAACTGAAAATAACACACTCGGACATGTGCACTCTTAGGGTACACCCCACTTGGTTGCTTTCGTACGCGGTCATTGAGTATAGGTCGTTTAAGAGGTCGTTCTCTTGTCTAAAGATCATAGTCTCCTCGAAATGGTTGCCTCGGATATTGTTGCCTCAAACAAATGATCTAAGACATTAGGGTTACCGCTAAGGCGTCCTAACATTGCTTTAGTGACCGCACGTCCCTCATTCGAATTGACCCTCAAATTCCAACGACGGTGCTACCTACTCATCAATAGTAGGATAGCATTTTCTAAAGGAAATTAGCATAGAACGATTCCTTTTTTGAGTAGGTAGATGGTTCTTAGATACTTTCTCTTTCAAAAAACAAAAACTTTTCACACTTACACTCCTTTTCAAACAAAGTTTTCAAATACACTTCATTACACTCTTGAGGACAAAAGCAAGAGTTAAATCGAAATTAAAACAAAAACTTTTTCAAACCCACAAACACAAAGAATTTTTTTTTGAAAATGATGAGCAAGTACCTAAGATCCCGTAGATAACTACGGATAGAAAGGGTGCTAATACCTTCCCTTTCTATAATCTACCCCCCGAACCCGAGAAATATCTAGAAAAAGGAATTTTTCTGTGCTTTTTTTTCTTTCCTTGTTGGATAAAATAAAAGACGGTGGCGACTCTTACTTACCGCGACATTTTGCAAAAACAAACGCAAAACGCAAACCAACATTCCAAAAAACAGTCAGTTCTTCCCACCGTATCATAGAACTGACGACTGTGCTGGGGATATTTATAAGTGGGGTGTACCTTAGGAATAGTTCATAATGTTTTCAATTGCTTGACTTGTATTCTTTATCTTTGTAGGTTGAATCGAAGTTACTATAGATCCTAACCCGGATCTGGGGGATACCCTTTAGGTAAGTAGCAATAAACTGTGAGGGAACTGTACAGCATAGACCGATACGGTTGAAGCAGTAGCTACGTTAGTGTGGCACTTTAGTATGTACCGATATCCCTTGTGGCGCAACGAGGAGAATATGGGTCTGCTAAGGGGTCATTAAGCACCAACTGACCTTAGAACCTATAATTGACCAACTTGGCCATATAATAGTAACAATATGCTACACTCATTGAGACTAAACTCTCGCGATGATTTTGGCCACAAGAAAAGGTTGCTAAATTGAAATTATGACCGATTGAGGGTAGTCAGTGATATTGAGATCCTCTAGAACCCGGTTACTATTTTTAGGACAGGTTTGAACCAACTGAACTAAAAGAGGGTAGTACCTAGACTCCTTGCAAGCCTGAAATCTAAGGGCTCTCTGTGTGACTTGTGTGCCTTTACCATGTTTGCTATTTGTGGATACTTGTGGTGTGTTTCCTATCATGACATCATGACATCATAACATTGCATGCACCTTGCATTGGACTAACCTATTTCAAAGACCAGAGGGATTCATCTTTGTTCTATTTTGTAGGTCATGGCATCCATGCGTAGAAACACCATTCGGATCAACTTTGTCCAGATTCCCACTCATCTTAAGGAATTTGTTGCAAAGGTTTCAGATACTACCTCCTTTATCAGAAGACATGGGTACCTTCTTGGTTTGGTCACTTCCAAATTGGACGAGCAGATGATGAGTGTCTTAGTCCAGTTCTTTGATCCACTGTACCATTGCTTTAATTTTACGGACTACCAGTTGGTCCCTACCTTGGAAGAGTTCTCTGATCTACTTGGTATCTCTATTTTGGAGCAGACCCCGTTCACAGGTTGGGAGAAGATCCTTAGGCCAGAAGAGATTGCTTCAGCCCTCCATCTGACAAAGGTTGAGGTAATGTCCAATTGGGAGACTAGAAGTGGGACAAAAGGCTTTTTGACTAAGTTCTTGGTTGGTAAAGCTAATCATTTCTGGGACAGTCTAGACTTCCAGGCATTTGAAGACATTTTGGCTCTTCTCATATATGGTTTGGTGTTGTTTCCTAACTCGGATTCTTTCGTCGACGTGAATGCAGTGAAGATTTTCATGTCCGGTAATCCTATGGCCACTCTCTTGGGTGATATTATGCACTCTCTATATGCCCGTACTGCTCAGAAAAGGGGAACCCTTATGTGTTGTGCTCCATTGCTGGCGAGGTGGTTTATTTCTCACCTCCCCAAATCAGTTTTGAAGAATAAGGAAGGCATGGGATGGGCCTATAGGATTATGTCTCTCTCTCATAATGACATCATTTGGACTATCAAGGGCATGGAAGATATGGCTATTATTGATCGATATGGGGAATACCCCAATGTTCCACTAATAGGAGCCAATGGAGGAATCACCTATAACCCTTGTTTGGCCTTACGTCAGTTTGGGCGAGCTAGAAGGGAAGGACCTCATGAGCTGCTAATGCCTAGTATTGTCTTTGATTTCCAAGGGGATAGTGACGAGCAACGCTGCAGATTCATAAGAGCTTGGGATAGGGTACACAGGTCTGATCCACACGAGTTGGGTGCAAAGATTTCTCTTCCGATGGAGCCATATCTCCGATGGGTTCGTATTCGTGCCCAAAAGCTGGGAATGCCTTATGAAGCCGTCTTGCCTATTATTGTTGAAGTTGCTGATGAGGAAGGGGTTCCTCCTACCATTCTCCACTCGTACATGCCTACTGACATTGGGGCATTAAAGAGATCATGGATGAAGCTGAGAGAAGAGCGGGATACTTACCGAGAAAAGTATCATGAGTAAGAGCAGAAGATTCAGAAGTTGACAAGGCAGCTGGAGAACGAGCGGATCCTCAATGGCTATGTCCGCACCGACAAGAAGCGACCATGGGAGCACTGATTGTCTTTTGATTATTTCTAGTTTTGATTTAATTTTCAGTTTTTCTTTCTTGTAACGCCTTAAAGGCATCTGTTGAACAATTAATTTTAAAGTTTATCTAATAAAAGTGTGTTTCATTTTGTTTACGAATTTGAATCCCTAAAAGTCTTTGAAATCATTATCATGCGCATATCATTCCCATGCACCTCATAACAGGTACCCCTACGGGTTTTTCTCATCTTCTTCACTGTTTATTTCAACATCATGTCTTCCGAACCATCAACTGAACAAGCAATCATGGCTCTACAGGCTCAAAATGCTCGGTTCCAGGAATTGTTCATGAGTTTAGCTAAGGGTCAGCAACATCTGAAGGCCCTTATCTTGAAAAAGAAAAAGAAAAAGAAGAAGAAGAAGATGGTCCTATTTAACACGGGTCACAAGTTTGGAAACAGGTTGCGGGATGAAGTTGATTTGTCCCACTCATCTAGAGGGGGAGAAAACCAAGAAGAAAGGAGGGCTCCTAGCCCTGTGGTTTCAGACAACGAAACTGACTTCGACGAAGACCAGTATCCTCCAGCTGAGGATAGATATAAACAACTGGAATACCGGTTGAGCACGATGGAAGTTTAGAAGGTGCCTGGTCTGGATTTTGGTGATTTAGGTCTGTCATCTAGGGTGGTAATTCCCCACAAGTTTAAAGCACCAGCCTTTGCTAAATACGACGGGGTTTCTTGCCCGAAGCTGCACCTCCATTCGTATGTGTTGTACCCCAAAATTTTCCCTCTCATTTTATCAACATTTCTCATCACAAGGCTCTTGGAACTCAAGACCAAGCTAGGGTTTGCTCTGCTCAAGACACTTCCTTGCATTGTTGACCTAAATTAGGGTTTGGGTTTGCACAGGGAGTTTTTTGACTTAAAATGCTCAAAGTGACTTTAATACTTCATGTTGGACTCATAAGTTTGTCCATACCAAGTTTCAAGCCTTGAATCAAATTTTTGCCCAGTCAATTGGATAGTTGACCTAGAAATCAGTTGAATTGGGGAAAAAGTCAACTGTGGCCAATTTACAGTCAAACCTCATGAATTTTGAACCACATCAACATTATGAACTCATGTGAATCATTTGATCATGTTTGGACCACAATTCCATAAGAAATTTGATCAGATCACCAAAAGGGCAAAATGGTCATTTTTAGGGTTTTGACTATACAAAGGAAATTTTTGACTGTTTGACCTAACCAATGACAAATCAAGCTCAACCATGAACTCAAGGAATCAATGGCATCATATTCACTTATTCAACAAGTTCAAAAGATCTCAAATGCATAGGATTGATAGATGAATTTTTCAGTCAACTGATCAAAATTTGATTGTACATTGAAAAGTCAAACTTTGACTTTTTGGTCAAAATCAAGTGCCAAGGGTCATTTTTCATCAAGATGTGTCAAATTATGAAACTTATTCATCAAGAAACCCAAAATTGAAAATTAGGGTTTGAAATTGAAAATTTTCATAACTTAGAAATTTTCTATGTTATGAAATTTTCTTAATTTTTCCTATCTTTGCCCCACATTTTCACCATGATGCAAATGGATTCAAACAAAACTTACAACATGAAAGTTGTAGTCCTCCACAAAGTCTACAACTTTTATTCACAAAGTCTTCTAAAAAGAATCTTGGATCTCAAGTTATGATTTTTGGAACAAGGGTCCCTAAAACTTTTAAGTTTGAGAAATTTTGCCCTAGTTTAGGCAGGATTTTGCCCTATCTTCTTGGACATTTTTCACGTAGTTCCACTTGGAGTCTCAAGTTTCATTTCAAAGATGGATTATAGATCATGTTGCAAGCTTTTCAAATTGTCCAAGAACTCCTCAAACACATTTGTGGTTAGGGAGAATCGAATGTTTGAAGTTGGCAAAAACTCACTTTGATCCATGGCAAATACATGTTCATACAAGTTGCATTTTCAAACCAGCATGCTTTGTACTTGTTTGCATGCCTTTAAACCAATTCACACTCCTTAATTAAATGCAAATACATTTGACATTGGTCTTATTCTGATCAATGAAGCTTGGCACAATGAATAAATCCATTTATGGCATAAAGGTAGCACTTCCATTTTCATAAAGGCAACTTTATGTCAACATTGCTTCTCTTGAGCCTTGGACCTCTTTCTTTGCAGCAAACAAGTTCCACAAACTCAGGCAAAGGTACAAGAAAATTGTGCATGCTTGGAAATAGCCTGTACATGCCTACCTCATATCACTTCACACCTTTCTTTCAAAACAAGTCAACTTGCCAAAATCACATAACTTGAGCATCTGATATATTCAACTCTTGCCAACATTCCAAACAAGTTTTTGTGCATTGCCTTGAGCCAGAAACACGAATTGTTGAACCCTCAAGCCTTCTGTGATACGGTGGGAGAATTGAATATTGTTTTGCGTTTGTATTCGCACTTGTTCGGTTGAGCAAGAGTCGCCACCGACTTTTTATTTTATCCTAAGGAAAGGTTAAAAAGCACAGCAAAAACCTTTGAGATGTTTTCTTGGGTTCGGGGAGTAGATTATAGAAAGGGAAGGTATTAGCACCCTTTCTATCTATGGTTATCCATGGGCTCTTAGTTACTTGCTTAGATCAACTTGCCTTAATTTTCAATTGTTTGAAATGGTGCTTTGTGTGTGGGTTTGAAAAATGTTTTTGAAAATAGGCCAATGTGGTGGCAACCTTTGTAATGATCCATGTTGGGATGTATACAAAGGTGTACGTCTTTTGAAAAAGGTTTTCATTTGTTTGTTTTTAAAGTTTGTTTTGAAAGTGTTGTGAGGTGGGGTTCAAAAATAGGCAAGTGTTTTGTTTTGCAAGTTTGATTCAAGTAACTAAGAGGTTATCTACTCCTAAATTTCTCAAAGATTTCTCCTATGTTTTTAACCCTTTTAACAATTTTGTTCCACCATTGCATTTGGTGGACAATCTTGTGTTAGGATGTGAAAGGGACAGGCGCGGGTCATCATTTAGACCATAATTGCAATGGTGCCAAGTATCTTTGGGCAATTTTTTCTTTAAGGGACTTGATCATTTTTAGGCAACTTTCGAAAGCGTCATCGAGGGACTATGATCATTTGAATTGTTTGTTTTGCCCAAAGAGACCTAACATGCAATATGGCCCAATTTTGAAAGGCAACAAGTGGAGGTAACCCTAGGGGTGTTAGTGTGCAAGTGTGTTTTATTGCATACAAGAGTTTTTCTTTGAATTAGGATTTTCTATTTCATTGATTTTATCTTGCCATACACGTCCTAATTACTAGCAATAAGAAGCGGAAATATAAAATCCTACGCTATTACAACAATTAGGGGATGGGGATACACATTTGTACATGGGGGGTTCAACGAGAAAAATAGACAAAAAAGAAAATAGCCAAAAACAAGATATATAGAGAGAGAGAGGGAGCCAGCGCGCTGCTGAGAGGTCATCAGAAGTTCTGACTCAGATCCGCTGCCAGATGATCAACCTCTTGGTTAAACTGTATGAGTCAGAACTTCTGACCCTGGCACCTGCAAAACAAAACCCTGTTAGTGGGGAAATCAGAAGTTCTGACCCCCCTGCGCTGCAAGACAGAAGTTTGTTAGTGGAGAATCCAGAAGTTTTGATTCTGCTGGAAAGGCAATAACTCTCAGAGGTTCTGATATCATTGACAGCAAAACAGGCTTCAGATGTGCTAACGTCAAAGTCAGCACTTGGCTTTTCCCTGTACTAATCAGAACATCTGCAATTTTGTTGTTATTCCACAAAACAGGAAACATATTTGGAACAGATCCAGCAAATGTCAAAACGTTTCAGAGGGCAGAACCAACAAGGTCACAGGCAAGTCCTACACTGGCTCAGAATGTTCTGAGGTATGAAAATCCTCAGAATATAAACAGCAACAACATGATATTTACATTATGTTTATTTGAGTATGCACAGCTGATGATGCTTAGCAGCGTGATGAAGGTTAGCAGGTGCTTACCTGGCTGTTGGAAAAGTTTGTGGGTGAAAGCTAGCTTTTGGCTCTGGTGGTGTTCTGGACAGATTCCTTTTTTGAAAAAAAAAAGGCAGGTGAAGGTGTATGCGTATGTAGGGTCAGAAGTTTGAAAAGAGGTTTTTTGTTCACAAAGAAAACTGGGTATTGGATAAAGTTTGAAGATGAGAAATTCAAAGTTATGAAACAAACTGGAGATTTTGGCAGAGTTTCAGAACACTATTTTGCTAAGGGTTTCTGTTTCTCTCTTAGCAATTTTTCTGTTTCTTGAACGCCCTTTTGCAGTGGACAATGACTCTCTATTTATAGGCAAAGTTCTTGTGGGTGCTTTGAACATTAAAGCGCCAACAGAGTTTGAATTGTTCTTTGACAGAAATTCCTGGGAAGTTGTGATAACAGATAGCCTTCAGCCTAGGCTGCAGCAACAGGCGTGGATTGGAGAGAAGTGACCTCTTAAGTGGGCGGTGGCGTGTAGACCCATGCCAGAATCTGCATAAAGGCGTTTTCCAAGCCACACGTGAAGGGATTACTTGGATGAATGTTCAGGAGTGGTTGGAAGCATTAATGAGCATTAAATGGTGATAAGACCTATCAACATCAATATTCTGGTAATGGAAACCAATGTTGAATCAGCAGTTATGTTTCAAAAAGAACAGCGTAAACCATGCTCTGGCCTTGGCTTCCTGTTGTCTTAGTAAGTTCTGGGGATTCTCCTGATTTTCTGATACGTTCCTTGGATTTGCTTCTGGACCTCCTGGGCTTAGAGATTCTGTATCAGTGTAACACCCACTCTTCTGACCTTTTCATCTTCTGATTTCAACATGTTCTGAAAGAGCCTTCAGACTTCCCTGCTTCTTTTGCATTCCTTTAGCAAATTCTGACTGAGCTTGTGTAACTGCTGAAAGGGTCATGTTCTGTCTGAGGCTTACATACTGAACCACGTTTACAACTTCTGATTGAGCTGATGTAGCTGCTGAAAAGCCAACTTCTGACTACGCTGAGCCAAGCTTGCAACTTCTGACCGTTTTTATCTGGAATTGGTCCAGAAGTTCTGAAACACTCATTTTCGTTTTTCTTTTTTTTAAAGAAACACTTCAAGTGTTTAGAATTTAATTTTTTTCTCAAGATAAAAGCGTTGTCTTTAGAGCTTGTGTGATCATCTTGCTCTTGTAAATGGTCTGATTGGGCAAAAAAGGATAACTCAGGACTTGGATTTGTTTCAGAGGGACCTTGAAAATCCAAGATGATTTCCTGAAGAAGGAGAGGGAAAATTTTGGGGTACAACAGTTGCCCCTGTTCAATCTTCTTGAACCTGAAGAGTTAGATTGGCAAGTTTGCCTTTCGTGACTCGAAGGTAAAAGGAGATTGGACACTAGAGTGCCCGGAAATTTGCACTCGCATAGTAGAGTATCAACAATGTGATGGCGGGAATGGGCTTATAGATGCCATTTGGAGAGATGGTGGATAGAGAGATGGGCTTATAGATGCCATCGGGGGATGTGACAGAACCTTATCGGGAATGGGCTTATAGATGCCATTTGGAAGTGTCGATCGCGTAAGAGATTCCTTAGCGAGAACTTGTGTACTTTGAGAAAGGAAGATGGTTTCCTGGCTTGTTACAGGTGTTGATCTTCAATCTCTTCATGCAGACACGCCCTGGCTAGATACAGGTATCGAATCTGGAATTAGTCATCAACAGATATGCCCTGGCTGGATACAGGAATCGAATCTTCAAACTCTTCAGACGTGCCCTGGCTAGATACAGGAATCGAGTCTGGAAATAGTTGTCAACAGATATGCCCTGGCTGGATACAGGAATCAAATCTGGAAATAGTTGTCAACAGATATGCCCTGGCTGGATACAGGAATTGAATATGGAAATAGTTGTCAACAGATATGCCCTGGCTAGATACAGGAATCGAATCTGGAATTTTTGTCAGTTGATAGATATGCCCTGGCTGGATACAGGAATCGAATCTTCGAACTCTTCAGACATGCCCTGGCTAGATACAGGAATCAAATCTGGAATTGTTGTCAGTTGATAGATATGCCCTGGCTGGATACAGGAATCGAATCTTCGAACTCTTCAGACATGCCCTGGCTAGATACAGGAATCGAATCTGGAATTGTTGTCAGTTGATAGATATGCCCTGGCTGGATACAGGAATCGAATCTTCGAACTCTTCAGACATGCCCTGGCTAGATACAGGAATCGAATCTAGAAACTGTGACAATTGAAGGTAGTTGTCTTTTTCCTGAAAAGGCGAAGCATCAGTTGTATGTAATGTCATGATGTATGACATGCATGATGTCATGACGTTAAAAATGAGATAGTGTCGTATGCACTTTATCATGTATGTAAGCAAGATGTATGAAATGCGAAATGTTTATGAATGTATTTTTGTCTAGGAAAATAAATCCTTGACGACCGACCGTGGAATTAAATCCTGGGCTGACGTTGAAGAGTAGAGTTCTTCATTTCCGCTGGGGATGACGGTTGTAAGAAAACACCGGTAGGAGAAGATGACTCCGTTGAGGAATACACTTGTTGGAGAGATTACTCTGCGGGGAATTGCTCTGTGGAAGAGATACCTTGCTGAAGTTTTGATGAGAGGCCCGCTGAGGATTTCAATTGAAATTCTGGCTACAGATACTCAATGTCACGCCCAATGTTATGACACCGTATCTGACTTACTATATGACAGTAAATACAAAAGCAGTAAATAACACAGTCAATTGTTTACCCAGTTCAGTGTGCAACAACACCTACTCTGGGGGCTACCAAGCCAGGGAGAGAATCCACTATAAGAGATGTTAATTCAGGAATAAACCAACCAGTTTATCTCCTTCACTTAAGACCTACCCAATGCAATTCTAATCTAAGTACAACTTAAACCTGAGTTCCTACTCACTCCCCCTCAATCACAGCAGTGATACATAAACCAATTTGACTTGAGAATTGATGAAGACACTCTTCAAAACACACACTTGATTAAGCTTCACAGCCTTTTAATCAAGTAACACAATCACTCGTGCTTCACAGCTTTGAGTGATGTACACAACTAACTTGACTCTGCTTCACAGCTTTAGTCAAGTAACATTCAAACACTCTTGCTTCAAAGCTTTGAGTTCTACACAACCCTTACAATTGAAACCTATTCCAAGACACTTATCACAATGATAATTGCTTGGAGTACAATAAACAAATCTATACAGATTACAAAATTGATCTTCTAATCAATCAGCAGGGATACCTTGAAAAACCGCAGCTCTGTTGAATATATAGCAGCTGCAACTTCAGTTAGGGTTTCCAAAAACCTAGGGTTGATTCCATTTGACCTAAAGACCAGGTCACAGTACTTTATTGATCAGGTTAGGATTGAGCTAGGTTACTCCTCAGAAAACGCAGGATTCTGTTTAGAGGGGACTGAGTTATTTCCTGAAAAAACTCAGACTTATCCAATCCTGCAATCCTGTTAGTTCAGAACAGGATGTCATAACATCTGTTATGACATCTGAGAAAACCTGTCTACTGATTTAGCAAAATGTGATCATTTTGCAAACATGCTCAGATACACACTTATAAACATCAGTATTTGAATTACAATATTTTTCTGCACATGTACCTATTGAGTTAGTACAACCTGAACTAGAATGTTATGACATCGGTCATGACATTCACACATACACTTGGGATTTAACAAAAATGCAAGCCAATACCTAAACACCTACAAACTCCCCCTTTGGCAGATTTTTGGCTAAAGTCCCTAAACAATCAGAGATAGATAGATAACAGCAGAAATAAGTGACAGCAGAAAAATATAGTGTCAAGTACTAATTAAGCAGTACCAAAAATATTCTCCCCCACTTTAGCCACAAATGGGCCAAAGATTACATGTTTATAAAGTTATACAGTTATCCAAAACAAAATAATGAGATCAGCAGCAGACAACAGCAGAACACACTTCCAAACTCCACCAGCAACACCACCAAGCAGCAATCATCCTTCAAGCACTGTCATCAGACTCAGAGGAGCCAATTTCTTCAATGTTGAGTTGTCCTTCATCTTCTTCCCTTCTGCTTTCTTCAGCTTCTTCCTTTTCTAGCCTGGCAATTAGAGCTTCTAGGGTCCTTTTTCTAGCATCCAGATCTTTGCAAGTTTCTTTTAAAACAGCTATGACATCTGATGTTTTGGACTGGATCTTTGCAGACGATGTCTCAGCTGAAGTTATGACAATGTCTGGAGCATGGGATCCCTGAAACAGTTTGTAGTGTAGGCCAAGGGCAGGGGCTCTTTTGCAGACTGTATCTCTTGCTACAAGGATGTCAGGGTATTGTGCAAGGATGATTCCACAAAGGAGGGAGGGAAAAGCAATTGGTCCTTTGACAGCACAACTGCCAGCATGCTTCAAGGTTTGTTCAAAGATGTACCTTCCATAGTCAAAGGCAGTCTTGGTTCCTACAGCATAGATGAATCTCCCCAATCCTGTGGAGATGGTTGATTTGTGATTTGTAGGCACCCAGTTTGCTGCACCTATTTTATGCAAGATGGCAAATTTCATGCTGAGTTTACTAGCATTCAACTTCCCTTTCAATGGCCAGCACTTTACTTGCCTGGCAGTGATGGTCAAACATACTTCATTGTCAGTTGCCTCTAGATCAGGACAGTCCTTATTTGTTCTTCCAAGAAACTTGTTGATTTCTGATGGAGAGAACTTGACCCTTCTTCCTCTAACAAACACACTCTCAAAGTCAGCTGACCTCCCATCAGCACAATCATTGGACAAGTTCACTACAAACTCTTTAACCAGATTTTCATAACATTTGCTAAACTTCATCACTGTCTTCATTAGCCCAGCATTCCTGATCAGCTCCATGATGTCTTTGCACTCCAAGGCATCATTGTTGAGTTCTCTCTCCAAGGCTATTCTCTTCAAGCAAACATACTTCCATCTGTTTGCATTATCAGGATGATGAAAGGAGATGTTGTCTGTTGGCACTTCAGGCACTCTAGCAATCTTGCTGGAGGGGAGCTTCCTTCTGATGGGAGTATTTTCAATGTCAATCTCAAATTCTGATTCATCATCAGAATCAGAAGTTTCAGGTTCTTTACTTTTCTTGGAGATTGGTTGTCTAGCAGTCTGCACCTGTGCCTTCTTCCCTTTTGTCTGAATTTTCTCAGCCATCCCTTCAGCCTTGGATTTCTTAGCATCAGGTTTAACAGTCTCACTACTCTTTCTTTTCATCAATCTCCTAGCAATGCTAGGGTTCACATTAGCAATCAGTTCATTATCTGAGTAATCTTCATCCACATCAATGATAGGTGGATCAACAGCCTTTTCAGAGGGATTCTGAATGTTGTCTTTTGGTGTCACAACATCCTCAGTGACATCTATATTTTCAGAACCTTCCACATTTGGATTTTCTGATTGATTCAAAGGGATAGAAATCCCCGGTACAGATTGGTTGCCACTCAGAATGCTAGAAACCAGTCTAGCAATAGCTTGGTGTACTTGAACTGATCCTTCTTTATTAGGTGTAGAAGACGAAGGAAGAGAAGAATTACCAGAGACTGTAGCTTGAGCTCTTCCTGCATGTCTGGTCCTGAGCTTTTTGACTCTGGCTGGGTCAGTTGCCATCTCCCTGAGAGGAGTGACCTCAAGAACTTCAGATTCTATGCATGTAGTGATTGCCCTAGAATCTTGATCAGATGATGACGATGATGAGTGAGACGAAGCCGCCATGGTGGAAGACGATGTCTGAGACATTGTGTGTAACGTTGAGTGATAGTAGCAGTTTGAGAAAACTCTTTGATTGGGAGGAGGAAACAGGTTGCAAGGATGAGAGAGGTAGGGAGTACAAGGGAGTCTCTTCAACTTCTTAAGGCTTTTGAAGGAATTGTGAATGAATATGATTAACCCACTAAATATAGACTTAATAAAATTAATCCCTTCAACCCTTGTTTTCAGCAAAACTAATTGCTATAATTTCTCATGTTGGTGAATACCCAATCTGCCCCTCAAATTTTCAAGTTTATTTCCAACAAGCGCCTTGGTAGAAGAATCAGTTAGCTGAAGCTTAGAGAAACTATGTTCCAGTTCAAATGACTTCTTTTCTCCAAAGTCAATAGGGTTCAAGGAAATGTTGAATGTTTTCAGATTATCACACCACAATGTCACAACATCTTGTGTAACATTGTCCTCAGGTAGCATCTGTTTTGACCAGAATTTTTGAGAACAGAATTTATGAGACTTGTTCTTTGCCACATCACATATATTATCAGCCTGTAGTTTAGGAGTTCTTCTGACATCTTCCATAGGAATAGCTCTTTTCATTCCTTCAAGCTTATGCTGCCACTGTTTCATCTCTTTTTCTTCTTTGATGATTTGACTCATAGTGGAGATATCAGTGTTCTCAGGCTGCCACACATAACAGTTATTTTTGGATTTGATTCCTCTCATTACAACATCTAGTTTTTCATTAAACACTAGACATTCAGATCTTGAGAAGTTGACCATGAATCCTAGATCACATAATTGACTGATGCTGATGAGATTAGTAGTCAACCCTTTTACCAGCAGTACCTTATTCAGACTTGGAACTCCAGGGTAGTCCAAATTACCAACTCCTTTGATTTCTCCTTTAGCACCATCTCCAAAGGTCACAAAACTGGTGGTGTGAGGCATAACATTATTGAGGAGATTTTTGAATCCAGTCATGTGTCTGGAACATCCACTGTCAAAGTACCAATCTTCCTTTGCAGAGATCTTCAGGGAAGTGTGTGCTATCAGTGCAGTAGCCTTTTTCTTCCATTGAGGAGCGTGTGGTACCTTTTTAGACTTAGGTTTGACATCTGAGTTCTGTTTAGGATATCCATGTAATCTGAAGCAGAAGGGCTTTATGTGACCATATTTCCCACAATGATGGCATCTCCATCTTTGGTACCTTTTCTTCATATGTCTCTGTCCCTGATGTTGAGAGTAATGTTGAGACATCCGTTTTGACATTTGCTTCCCGGTACCAAATTTCTTTGTTTCCACAAATCCTAGGCCAGATTTATTTCCCATATTTTGACCAGCCTGAAGGATCTCTTCCAATTTGTCTGTTCCATTGGTCAACATCTTGACAGATTTGGTCATTTGATTCAGTTGTGAGTTCAGCAGTTGAACTTCTCCTTCTAAATGACTTATAGTTTCAAGATTTGCCCTCTTTTCAGCCTCCAGCTTTACAATGAGTTTTGATTGTTTCTCATTTTGCACACAGACTTCACCACTTCTGATACACAATTTCTTGTAGGTATCAGCCAGTTCTTCAAATGTTACTTCTTCATCACTGGTGTCACTTTCAGAAGTACAAACACTAGTTAGGGCAGTAACTAGTTTGGCAGATTCTTCTTCAGAATTGCTTTCTGAATCATAGTCAGACCAAGTAACAGTCATTCCTTTCTTTTTCTTCTTAAGAAAGGTGGGACATTCAGCTCGAATATGTCCATATCCTTCACATCCATGGCATTGAATACCTCTGCCTTGGTTTTCCTTATCTTCTGACCTTGGTCTTCTGCTGGAACTGTCAATGTCAGAAGGAATGTTATGAACATTAGACCTTGACTTTGGGTCCATTCTTTTGATGAGCCTGTTGAACTGTCTTCCAAGCATGGCAATGGCTTCTGATATGTTTTCTTCTTCATCCTCCTTGTATTCAACATCAGTGTTGGATACAAGTGCTATGCTTTTGTTCTTCTTGTCACCATTATCAGTGATCCCCATCTCAAACGTCTGAAGAGACCCAATAAGTTCATCCACTTTTAACTTGCTAATGTCCTGGGCTTCCTCTATGGAAGTTACCTTCACTGCAAATCTGTTAGGCAAGGATCTGAGAATCTTCCTCACCAGTTTTTCTTCTGACATTTTTTCTCCCAGTGCTCCTGAGGTGTTGGCAATCTCCAAGATGTTCATGTGAAACTCATGAATGGTTTCATCTTCCATCATTTTTAGATTCTCAAACTTAGTGGTCAACATCTGAAGCCTTGACATCTTTACTTTGGAAGTGCCCTCAGGAGTAGTTTTGAGGGTGTCCCAAACTTCCTTGGCCAGTTCATATTGATGTACTAGTCTGAAGATGTTTCTATCAATTCCATTGAACAAGGCATTTAAGGCTTTTGAATTTCCCAGAGCTAACTCATCTTCTTCTTTACTCCAATCTTCCTCAGGCTTCAGACTGATTGTCCCATCTCTTTCAGTTATGGTGGGATGTATCCATCCTTTATCAGCAGCTCTCCAAGCCTTTTTGTCCAGAGATTTTAGGAAGGCAATCATACGAGGTTTCCAGTAGTCATAATTAGTTCCATCCAGAATGGATGGTCTATTTCCAAAAACTCCTTCTTTGTCCATAGTGCCAGAAAGTGATATCCCTAGATCTCACCCAGTAATACAGGCAGGGTGCCTGCTCTGATACCAATTGAAATTCTGGCTACAGATACTCAATGTCACGTCCAATGTTATGACACCGTATCTGACTTACTATATGACAGTAAATACAAAAGCAGTAAATAACACAGTCAATTGTTTACCCAGTTCAGTGTGCAACAACACCTACTCTGGGGGCTACCAAGCCAGGGAGAGAATCCACTATAAGAGATGTTAATTCAGGAATAAACCAACCAGTTTATCTCCTTCACTTAAGACCTACCCAATGCAATTCTAATCTAAGTACAACTTAAACCTGAGTTCCTACTCACTCCCCCTCAATCACAGCAGTGATACATAAACCAATTTGACTTGAGAATTGATGAAGACACTCTTCAAAACACACACTTGATTAAGCTTCACAGCTTTTTAATCAAGTAACACAATCACTCGTGCTTCACAGCTTTGAGTGATGTACACAACTAACTTGACTCTGCTTCACAGCTTTAGTCAAGTAACATTCAAACACTCTTGCTTCAAAGCTTTGAGTGCTACACAACCCTTACAATTGAAACCTATTCCAAGACACTTATCACAATGATAATTGCTTGGAGTACAATAAACAAATCTATACAGATTACAAAATTGATCTTCTAATCAATCAGTAGGGATACCTTGAAAAACCGCAGCTCTGTTGAATATATAGCAGCTGCAACTTCAGTTAGGGTTTCCAAAAACCTAGGGTTGATTCCATTTGACCTAAAGACCAGGTCACAGTACTTTATTGATCAGGTTAGGATTGAGCTAGGTTACTCCTCAGAAAACGCAGGATTCTGTTTAGAGGGGACTGAGTTATTTCCTGAAAAAACTCAGACTTATCCAATCCTGCAATCCTGTTAGTTCAGAACAGGATGTCATAACATCTGTTATGACATCTGAGAAAACATGTCTACTGATTTAGCAAAATGTGATCATTTTGCAAACATGCTCAGATACACACTTATAAACATCAGTATTTGAATTACAATATTTTTCTGCACATGTACCTATTGAGTTAGTACAACCTGAACTAGAATGTTATGACATCGGTCATGACATTCACACATACACTTGGGATTTAACAAAAATGCAAGCCAATACCTAAACACCTACATCAATGATGGATTCCGCTGGGGATAATGATGATAAACTCCGTTGGGGATACCAAAGATAAATTCCTCTGGGGATGACAATAAATAAACTCCGCTGGGGATTGCGTTGATAAGTTATGTTGGGGAACTTTGATGAACTCTGCTGGGGATAGGAAGAACTTTGCCGAGGGAGATCTTCCGTGGTAATTAGCTGAGGATAACCCAGTTATAAGCCCTTGTGAGGAATAACTTTGAATAAAGCTCGGGGGAGACGTCCGTACTCTGCAGGGGATAAGCTTCCAGAATCTACTGGGGATAAGCTTCAAGACCTGCTGGGGATAAGAATTCCAAATTTCCTGGGGAAACTTTCGGACTGTACTGGGGTGTTGGTATTCCGCTGGGGAACAATCTTAGATCAAGACTGTCGGGGAGGCTTGTTGAAAATGTCTATACTCCGCTGGGGAATGTTGCTACCTTGTCTTACTCTGTGGGGAGTTGAGATAACTTGATCACATTCTTCAGTTGGACCTACCTTGGTACTTCGGCGGACAAAGCAACCAGACTGCATCAGACAACTTTACATTGCCCCTATTTCTGATGTCACCTGTAATTAGTCTTTTATTTCATATGCAAGTATTTATGAATCAGTAATTTAATGTCAAATGCATATATCAAAAATGGACATTGGACGTTCTTCGCAAGACAAAACAGAAAAAGGAGAAACAATGGCATATTGTTTGGAAAACTGAATCTGTATAGGCATTTTTTGTACAAGAGGCTGACGTCCTAGTAAGAGAACGCCGCCGAATAACATAGAGTTTATACAATTTTGAAAAGGAAACAAAACAGCTATGTGCACAATATTCCCACTGGGTCCCAACTCTGCTATCGCCTTTATGTCTTCAAGCGTCTCATCACTTTGCTGCTTAGTTGAAGATGAAGCTGATTGATCGATGCCGAAGTCTGAGCCAGATAGTTGATGCCGAATTCTGGATACAAAGTGATCCAATGAGACATAGTGTTACGCTTTATCCCTAACTTTTGCCTGGACCGCCCTTTCGGGTTTTCAGTCCACCGGGATACCCATTTTTGCCCAAGCCGCCTTTTCAGGTTTTCGACTTGCCGGGTGTACAGATTTTTTTCATTTTATCCCTTATTTTTGCCCGAACCCTTTTGGTTCGTCGGGAAGCCCTTATTTTTGCCTAGGTATATCAACCTAGCGGGTCTTTTATTCATGCGTAGTATCTTTTTACTATGTCTGCATTGGCGGGGTGAGGAAGGTCGTCACCATCCATGGTGGTTAGAATCATGGCTCCTCCTGAGAACACATGTTTAACCACAAATGGCCCTTCGTACGTAGGGGTCCATTTACCCCGTGGATCACTTTGAGGAAGGATAATGCACTTGATTACCAGGTCCCCAACTTGATACTCTTGTGGTCTGACTTTCTTGTTAAATGCCCTGATCATCCGTTTTTGATACGTCTGACCATGACAGATAGCAGTGAGTCTCTTTTCGTCAATCAGGTTTAGTTGATCAAGTCGAGTCTGGATCCAGTCATCTTCATTCAAGTCTGCATCCTTCATTATCCGGAGAGAGGGTATCTGGACTTCAATCGGCAAGACTGCCTCCATGCCATAGACCAAGGAAAAGGGTGTTGCCCCGGTTGACGTCCTTGCTGCGGTACGGTACCCATGAAGAGAAAACGGTAACATTTCGTGCCAATCTTTATAGGTCACTGTCATCTTTTGCACAATTTTCTTGATGTTCTTATTAGCTGCTTCTACAGCCCCATTCATCTTCGGCCGGTAAGGAGAAGAGTTGTGGTGCTGTATTTTGAATTGCTCGCAGAGCTCAGTGATCATCTTGTTATTAAGATTGGTACCATTGTCCGTAATGATTCTTTCTGGGATGCCATACCGACAGATCAGGTTATGCCGAATGAAACGTGCAACGACGCTCTTGGTTACCGTGGCGTAGGAAGCTGCCTCAACCCACTTCGTGAAGTAATCGATCGCTACCAAGATGAAGCGATGCCCATTGGATGCCGTCGGTCGGACCTCACCGATCATATCGATGCCCCACATTGCAAAAGGCCAAGGTGCCGTCAGGACATTCAGAGGAACCGGAGGGATGTGCACCTTGTCTGCATAGATCTGGCATTTATGACAAGTTCGAGAATGTTGGTAACAGTCGGCTTCCATTGTGGACCAGAAATATCCTGCCCGAAGGATTTTATTTGTCATGGTGTGTCCACTGGAATGTGTTCCGAATGTACCTTCATGTAGTTCTATCATGATCTTCTCTGCTTCAGCCTTATCCACACAACGTAGTAGAGTTGAATCATGATTCCGTTTGTAGAGAATGCCGTTGCTGAGGAAGAATTTTGCAGCAAACCTTCTCATGAACTTCTTGTCGTTGACAGATGCACCTTCAGGGTATTCCTGAGTTTCCAGATATCTCTTCACCTCATGATACCATGGTTTTTCAATCACCTTTTCGGCCTCAAGATCACAGCAGTATGCAGGTTCGTCCAACTTCCAGATAATGATCCGGGGAGCCTCGTTGTCCCATTTAACTTTGAACATTGAAGACATCGTAGCTAGTGCGTCCGCTAACTGATTCTCCTCTCTTGGGAAGTGCTCAAAGGTTATCTCTTCAAAGTGGGGAAACAAAGTCAACACATACTCCTTGTAAGGAATAAGATTTGGGTGTTTCGTATCCCACTCGCCTTTGATCTGATTGATCACGAGAGCGGAATCTCCGAAGACACTCAGAAAATTGATCCTTAAGTCGATTGCGGCTTGAAGACCCATGATACATGCCTCATATTCTGCCATGTTGTTGGTGTAGTTGAAGCACAGCCGGGCGGTGAGTGGAGTATGAGTTCCTTTGGGAGATATGATCACAGCGCCGATGCCGTTACCCAAAGCGTTGGAGGCTCCGTCGAAATGCATAGACCATCGGGATCCTTCCTCAGGTCCTTCATCCGGTCCAGGTACTTCACAATCAGTTACTACCATGATATCTTCGTCCGGAAATTCAAAGTTCAATGATTGGTAATCGTCCACAGGTTGGTGTGCCAAATGATCTGCCAATACACTTCCCTTGATCGCTTTCTGAGTTGTATACTGGATATCATATTCTGTCAAGATCATTTGCCATCTTGCTATTCTTCCAGACAGAGCAGGCTTTTCGAATATGTACTTGATGGGATCCATCTTTGAAATCAATAAAGTAGTGTGAGTCAGCATATACTGTCTCAGCCGGCGAGCAGCCCATACCAGAGTGCAGCAAGTTTTCTCGAGCAGTGAGTATCGAGACTCACAGTCGGTAAACTTTTTGCTCAGGTAATAAATAGCGTGCTCTTTTCGGCCAGACTCGTCATGCTGCCCCAGCACACACCCCATTGAATTATCAAGCACTGTCAAGTATAGTATTAGAGGTCTCCCTTCAACCGGAGGCATAAGAATGGGTGGTTCTTGGAGATACTCCTTTATCTTTTCAAAAGCAGCTTGACATTCATCGTTCCAGCGTACTACTTGATCTTTCTTCAGCAATTTAAAGATTGGCTCACAGGTAGCAGTTAGATGTGAGATGAATCGGGCAATGTAATTCAGTCGTCCCAGAAAGCCTCTGACTTCTTTCTCTGTCTTGGGGGTCGGCATCTCTTGTATGGCTTTTACCTTGGCAGGGTCCACCTGAATACCTTTATCGCTTACAATGAAACCTAGCAATTTTCCGGACCTCACCCCAAAGGTGCATTTGTTGGGATTCAACCTCAGCTTGTATAACTTCAATCGGTCAAACAACTTCCGCAGATGGTCAAGGTGTTCCTCCTCAGTTTGGGATCTTGCAATCATGTCATCAACATATACCTCAATCTCATGATGGATCATATCATGAAATAAAGCAACCATGGCACGTTGGTAGGTTGCCCCAGCATTTTTCAACCCGAATGGCATGACCTTGTAGCAGAAGGTGCTCCACTGAGTCACAAAGGTAGTCTTTTCCATATCTTCCGGAGCCATCTTGATCTGATTATACCCTGAAAAACCATCCATGAAGGAGAACACCTTGTGTTGAGCAGTATTGTCAACAAGAACGTCGATGTGAGGCAGAGGGAAATCATCTTTGGGGCTGGCCCTGTTCAAATCCCTGTAGTCGACACACATTCTGACTTTACCGTCCTTCTTCGGCACCGGTACCACATTGGCCACCCACTGAGGGTAAGAGGTTACTGCTAGAAACCCGACATCGAATTGCTTCATAACCTCGGCTTTGATCTTTTCGGACATCTCTGGACGCATACGGCGGACCTTTTGCTTTACCGGAGGGCAGTCTTCTTTGGTAGGAAGATGATGGACTACAATGTCGGCATCCAAACCGGGCATGTCTTCGTAGGACCAAGCAAAGATCTCCATGTAATCATGCAGCATCTGGATCAATCGTTGCTTCATGCTGAGCTCTAGATTGGCCCCAATCTTGACTTCTTTTCTATCTGTCTTAGTACCCAGGTTTACTGTTTCCACCGGCTCTTCATGCGGCTGAATGGCTCTCTCTTCCTGGAGTAGCAGTCTTGCGAGTTCACCAGGAACTTCGCAATCATCTTCACCTTCGTCTTCGGCCAAGTTGATCGGATTCTCGAAGTCATAACTGGTGGTAGCAGAGCCGTTACCAGTGAGATCCAGAGTGGATTGAAACCTGTATAAGTGAGTGTGTGTAAATATAACTGTTTTGCAATATATAACACAGAAAGAAAAAGAGCACAAGCTTTGAAATGCAACAAACGTCCAATGTTTTGATTAATGATATATGGAAATGTCATACAAAAATCCCTCACAAATGGAGCTACGGTGCCCCGGGTAGGACACCAAGCCAATAAAAGTTTCAACATATTGTTTGTTACAAATTGGAAATCAAAAGAGTTAATTACTGCGTGACAAATGTGATAGGTGTAAAATCCTTTTCCGTCCAGTTACTTGGTCCGTTGTTGGTGGTTGGATAGATCCAACTGTCAAACTCTGCTTCCTCTACGTCCTCCTCGATAGCATTCACCCTTGGGTTGGTGATAAACACCGGAGCCTTTCTGATCCTCTCTTTGCGCACAGCCCTCTGAGCCTCTGCAGTGAAGCCCAGCCCAAACTTGTCGGTCTTTTGAGTGAAGTCAGGAAGCTGGCCCCAGTTTGCACATTTGCCTTTCTCGATCACTGCCCGGGCATCCTTCAGGGAAGCCATCTTCAAGGGAAAGTCTTCTTCAACCACTGTTTCAGCTGACGCCAACGTTGGAGTTACCTCCCTAAAATGCTGAAAGGGGGTTTCAATAAACTCCCCGTCCATCTCGATATACCGGAATGAATTCAAGTGACTAACCATGTATTCCTCCTCACCCTGCACAGTAACAATCTTCCCTTTGACAGGGTATTTGAGCTTTTGGTGTAGAGTGGATGTTACTGCCCCAGCCTTGTGAATCCAGGGTCGACCCAACAAGCAGGAATAAGATGGGCGGATATCCATTACATAGAACGTTGAGTCGAAGACTTGGGAACCCACACGAATAGGAATGTCTACCTCACCGTGCACCATCCTCTTAGAACCGTCGAAGGCTCTAACAATGATGTTACTAGGTTTCAATTCCAGGCCCTCACAATCCAAGCAATCCAATGCCTTCTTGGGCAAAACATTCAGGGAAGAACCGGTATCCACCAACACGTGTGCGAGAGTAGTGCCCCTGCACTCTATAGAGACGTGCAGAGCATCATTGTGATTTTTCCCTTTGGCGGTAAGGTCAGCATCCGAGAACCCCAAGCCATTGTCAGCTGTCAAATTAGCCACACAGTCAGTGAATTGATCTGCAGAGGTCTCTTGCGGCACATGGGCCGTTTTCAGAAATGAAATCAGGGCCTTTGCATGGGCCTCTGAGCATAGCAATAATGATAGCATAGAGATTTTGGAGGGGGTATGCCCCAACTGTTCAACGACATTGAAGTCACTCTTTTTAATGATTTTAAGGATTTCCTCCATCTCTTGTTGGGAGGCCTCAACAGCAGTCTTTTTTGGTGCCTCCGTCCTGGCAGGCAAATCGGTAGCAACTTCTTTGCCCTGAGCATCAGGGGACTCGGCGGCAGTAGTAGACACAGGAACTTGATTTGGAACATGCACACTTGCGAGTGTGATGATAAGAGGCTTTCGGATAACTGGCGGTGCAATGTCAGGCGAGAAGAGTCTGCCACTGCGAGTAATCTTGGCGGGACCAGTGATGTTACTGATACTGGTACTGGTGTTAAACTCCTTCTTCACTCCAAGCACATACACGTCTGCCTCGTAATGCCATGGGACAGCCTTGTTAGATTCATAGGGGAGAGGCCCCGGAACAGTAATGGTAATGGGTGCAACAAACATAATTTGGACAGGCTTTCTCGGGGGAGCCTTGGTATGATTGTTGAAAATTGTGACGACAAATACTTCTTCAGCGGAAACAAACGGAACAGCAGTTTTCTTGAACAGAATTTCTTTGCTATCCATCAGGCTTTGGATGCCTGATTTCAGCAGCGGACAACCGGTAGGGATAACAGCACACAGGAGGCAACTCTTGCTACAACCCGGAAATAAACCGGCTAGTAGTAGGTTCCTCTTAACAGTCAATAGAGGGGTAGCAACATCATTCACCGAAACAACATACAAATCTTCCTCAATGGCATTTACTCTATGCTGGGGCATAGGAGCAGTTACAACATTTGGCCTCTCAGGCGCCTCAAACTGAATTTCCTTCGCATCGATAAGGTCTTGCACTTTATTTCTCAGGGCCCAACAATCATCAGTAGTATGCCCGGGGCTATCAGAATGATAAGCACAACGGGCATTTGGGTTATACTTAGGAGATGCAGTATTCACGACCTTTGGAGCCTCTTTGATGGTCACCAGGTTGGTTGATAACAGCTGTGGTAAGATTTGTGACAAGGTCATACTCAACCGAGTATACTGCCTCTTGGGCCTTTCACCTCTTTGATGATTGTACTGCTGAGGAGCAGCAACAGGCATTGACGGCTTGGCGGCTTTCTGGCTTGACTTGTCTTCTAGGACCATAGACGACACTTGCTTCTTTCTTGAAAGGCCTCTTCTCAGTACTTGCGGAGGCAGCTTTTTGTATCTTTCCTGACCTGATGCCAGCTTCAATCCTTTCACCCGTCAAAATCAAATCCGTAAACCCAGCTGAGGAATTGCCAACCAGATGATTAAAAAATGGACCGGACAAGGTCCCTAGAAACATATCAACCAGCTCACGATCAGTCAATGGAGGCTGCACCCTGCCAGCCAAATCTCTCCATTTTTGTGCATATTCTTTGAACCCTTCGCCCGTTCCTAGAGACATACCCTGAAGTTGGGTACGCGTAGGAGCGAGGTCAGAATTGTATTGATATTGTCTATAAAATGCGGTTGCCAAATCCTCCCAATGTCGGATACTAGTTCCATCTAGTTGGTAGAACCACTCAAGCTGTGACCCCGAAAGGCTATCTTGGAAGAAGTGAATCCAGAGGTTCTTATCTGCCGTGTAAGGTTGGATCTTCCTTACGTACGACCTTAGATGCAGCTTTGGACAGGAAGCCCCGTCGTATTTGGCAAAGGCAGGCGCCTTAAACTTGTGTGGGATTACCACCCCAGAAGATAACCCCAACTCTCCGAAATCCAGCCCCGACGCATTCTGAATCTCCATGGCACTCAAGCGGTCTTCTAATTGCTTGTATCTGTCAGTAGCGGGTGGGTATTGTTCGTCATTGTAGTCCGTCTCGTTGTCAGAGACTGCAGGACTAGGAGCTCCTCCCCCTTGGGGACTATCTTTCTCTGCAGAGGAAGTAGTTGGATCAGCCTCGTTATGGAGTGTGTTCCCAAACCTGCGTCCAGTGTTGAATAACGCAGTTCTCTTTTTCTTCTTCTTCTTCAGGAGTAGAGCCTTCAACTCTTGCTGACCTTGGGCCAGGCTCAGGACCATTTCTTGAAACTGGGCACTTTGGGCCTGAAGGGCCTTGATTACTTGCTCACTGGATGAGTCTGGATTCATGATGACTGTTCAAAATAAACAGCGAAGAGGATTAAGCAACCTGTAGAAAAAGGGTACCTGTTATGCACATGATGCATGAGATGCTATCTATGCAATGCATTCAAGGGTTTTTAGAAATTCACAATTGTTGCAGACAAAGAGAACGCACGTCATATTAATAAGAAAAGATTTGTTAGTACATAAATGCCCCATGGGCCAAATATTACAAAAACAACTTCTCAAGGTAAAAAGACGTTGCGCATCCTCTTTGGCGCAATGTAGGTGTTGAGGGCCTCTTGCTCATGGAGTCGGCGGGTGAGCTCTAAAACCTTCTTCTCGCTGGCGTAGAAGCTGGATTCAAAAGTGTTTCGTTCCTCCTTGAGTTGGATCCAGCTCTTCTGCATCTCCTCCCACGATGTAGGCATATCAGGATATAGGATGTGTAGGGAACCTCTCCTTCCTTGACGGGCTCTTTAATCACAGGGAGAACATGAGGATAAGGCATCATTAGGCTCTGGGCTCGGGCTCGTACCCACTTGAGGTAAGGTTCAAGAGGGATGGAGTTCTTGTGTCCCAGAGTCTTGCTATCAACCTTGTTGGGCCTCCCCCAAGCTCTGATGAATCTTTGGCGAAGTCCTTGCGCATCGTTGTCGAAGTCAAAAACTAGGTCAGGAATCAACATGTCGTGAGGGCCATCTCTTCGTGCATATCCAAATTGCCTCAAAGCCAGGAAAGGGTTGTAGGTGATACCTCCTCTGATTCCAAGCAAAGGAACATTAGGAAACTCTCCACAACGATCGACGATGATGACATTTTCTCTGGACCGAGAACACCAATGTACATCAGAGTGAGTAAGAGTCATCAACCGTTGGGACCACCTTGAACCTTGGTCATTCTTCAAGACAGATTGTGGAAGGTGAGAAATAAACCACCTTGCAAGGAGAGGAGTACAGCACATGAGAACACCCCTCTTTCTCATTGTTCGTGTGTAAAATGAGTGAAGGATGTCCCCAAGCAATGTTGGTATTGGATTTCTGGACAAGAAGATTTTGACTGTGTTGACATCTACCAATTGGTTAGAATTTGGGAACAAGACCAACTCATAGATAAGGAGTGCCACAATCTCTTCAAAGGCTTGTAGGTCCAATGCATTCCAACACTCTTGTGCCTTCTCAAACAAGAATTTTGCTAAGAAGCCTTTGACACCGCTTCTAGTTTCCCAATGCCCCTTGATGTCGGAAGGCTGTAGATGTAATGCTCGAGCGACATCTTCCGGCTTTGGTTCCTTTTCCGTACCGTTGAAAGGTAGTTGATTAAGGATAGGAATTCTCAAGAGTTGAGAAAATTCTTCCAAAGTGGGTACCAACTGGTAGTCAGGGAAAGTGAAACAGTGGTGAAGAGGGTCAAAGAACTGGAATAACACCTTCATCATATCTTCTTCAATGTTGGTGTTGACTAAGCTGAGCAGTCTACCATGTCTTTCACTGAAGGATGAGCTTTCCGGAATTCTTGAGGTGAGCTCCTTGAGTTGAGGAGAGATTCTCACAAGGTTGACTTGGATGGTTTTTCTGCGAGGAATTTCCATGACCTACAAAACAAGAACAAAGATGAAGATCTAAACCCTTGAAATGGTTAGTGAGTGCATATGATGCTTTATGATGTTCATGATGTATGCACAAACATATGTACAAGCAAATCACACCAAACCCTAATTTCAGGCTTGCATGGGGTTTCATAGGTAAGTACCCTCTTGAGTGTAGTTGGCTTAAAAACCTGTCCTATAAATAGTAACCGGGTTCTAAGGAGCTCAATATCACTGGATTGTTTCCATTGTTCATTGTTTTGGTTTAGCCACTTAACTAGCGACCAAAATATTCCAAGAAAACAACCCTCAATGAGTGTAGTATCGAGTATCTACCAACTTCGGACTGCACCAAAGTCGGTCATCTCACTACCCCTAAAAGGCCAAGATGGTCAAGTAAGGTTCTAGGTCATTAGTGCTTAGTGACATCACTCAGCGGCCCCGTACTCTCCTTGATTGAACTCAAGGGTTACCGGTACTCACAAATATGTCGCACTAATATAGCTATTGCTTCGACCGTGTCGGTATACCCCGCACAGTTTCCACAACGTATTGCTATCTATGAATGTTTCCCAAAATCCGGGTGTAGGATTGCAAACCCAAAAGAGAGCCAAAATGTAAAGCAATCAAGACAAACAATTAATCATGCAAGAGGGTGATCTAAGCCCTAAGGTCACTCCACTTTTAAATCAGTCCCCAGCAGAGTCGCCAGTTCTGTGATACGGTGGGAGAACTGACTATGGTTTTGCGTTTGTATTCGCACTTGTTCGGTTGAGCAAGAGTCGCCACCGACTTTTTATTTTATCCTAAGGAAAGGTTAAAAAGCACAGCAAAAACCTTTGAGATGTTTTCTTGGGTTCGGGGAGTAGATTATAGAAAGGGAAGGTATTAGCAACCTTTCTATCCATGGTTATCCATGGGCTCTTAGTTACTTGCTTAGATCAACTTGCCCTAATTTTCAATTGTTTGAAATGGTGCTTTGTGTGTGGGTTTGAAAAATGTTTTTGAAAAGAGGCCAATGTGGTGGCAACCTTTGTAATGATCCATGTTGGGATGTATACAAAGGTGTACGTCTTTTGAAAAAGGTTTTCATTTGTTTGTTTTTAAAGTTTGTTTTGAAAGTGTTGTGAGGTGGGGTTCAAAAATAGGCAAGTGTTTTGTTTTGCAAGTTTGATTCAAGTAACTAAGAGGTTATCTACTCCTAAATTTCTCAAAGATTTCTCCTATGTTTTTAACCCTTTTAACAATTTTGTTCCACCATTGCATTTGGTGGACAATCTTGTGTTAGGATGTGAAAGGGACAGGCGCGGGTCATCGTTTAGACCATAATTGCAATGGTGCCAAGTATCTTTGGGCAATTTTTTCTTTAAAGGACTTGATCATTTTTAGGCAACTTTCGAAAGCGTCATCGAGGGACTATGATCATTTGAATTGTTTGTTTTGCCCAAAGAGACCTAACATGCAATATGGCCCAATTTTGAAAGGCAACAAGTGGAGGTAACCCTAGGGGTGTTAGTGTGCAAGTGTGTTTTATTGCATACAAGAGTTTTTCTTTGAATTAGGATTTTCTATTTCATTGATTTTATCTTGCCATACACGTCCTAATTACTAGCAATAAGAAGCGGAAATATAAAATCCTACGCTATTACAACAATTAGGGGATGGGGATACACATTTGTACATGGGGGGTTCAACGAGAAAAATAGACAAAAAAGAAAATATCCAAAAACAAGATATATAGAGAGAGAGAGAGGGAGCCAGCGCGCTGCTGAGAGGTCATCAGAAGTTCTGACTCAGATCCGCTGCCAGATGATCAACCTCTTGGTTAAACTGTATGAGTCAGAACTTCTGACCCTGGCACCTGCAAAACAGAACCCTGTTAGTGGGGAAATCAGAAGTTCTGACCCCCCTGCGCTGCAAGACAGAAGTTTGTTAGTGGAGAATCCAGAAGTTCTGATTCTGCTGGAAAGGCAATAACTCTCAGAGGTTCTGATATCATTGATAGCAAAACAGGCTTCAGATGTGCTAACGTCAAAGTCAGCACTTGGCTTTTCCCTGTACTAATCAGAACATCTGCAATTTTGTTGTTATTCCACAAAACAGGAAACATATTTGGAACAGATCCAGCAAATGTCAAAATGTTTCAGAGGGCAGAACCAACAAGGTCACAGGCAAGTCCTACACTGGCTCAGAACGTTCTGAGGTATGAAAATCCTCAGAATATAAACAACAACAACATGATATTTACATTATGTTTATTTGAGTATGCACAACTGATGATGCTTAGCAGCGTGATGAAGGTCAGCAGGTGCTTACCTGGCTGTTGGAAAAGTTTGTGGGTGAAAGCTAGCTTTTGGCTCTGGTGGTGTTCTGGACAGATTCCTTTTTTGAAAAAAAAATGCAGGTGAAGGTGTATGCGTATGTAGGGTCAGAAGTTTGAAAAGAGGTTTTTTGTTCACACAGAAAACTGGGTATTGGATAAAGTTTGAAGATGAGAAATTCAAAGTTATGAAACAAACTGGAGATTTTGGCAGAGTTTCAGAACACTATTTTGCTAAGGGTTTCTATTTCTCTCTTAGAAATTTTTCTGTTTCTTGAACGCCCTTTTGCAGTGGACAATGACTCTCTATTTATAGGCAAAGTTCTTGTGGGTGCTTTGAACATTAAAGCGCCAACAGAGTTTGAATTGTTCTTTGACAGAAATTCCTGGGAAGTTGTGATAACAGATAGCCTTCAGCCTAGGCTGCAGCATCAGACGTGGATTGGAGAGAAGTGACCTCTTAAGTGGGCGGTGGCGTGTAGACCCATGCTAGAATCTGCATAAAGGCGTTTTCCAAGCCACACGTGAAGGGATTACTTGGATGAATATTCAGGAGTGGTTGGAAGCATTAATGAGCATTAAATGGTGATAAGACCTATCAACATCAATATTCTGGTAATGGAAACCAACGTTGAATCAGCAGTTCTGTTTCAAAAAGAACAGCATAAACCATGCTCTGGCCTTGGCTTCCTGTTGTCTTAGTAAGTTCTGGGGATTCTCCTGATTTTCTGATACGTTCCTTGGATTTGCTTCTGGACCTCCTGGGCTTAGAGATTCTGTATCAGTGTAACACCCACTCTTCTGACCTTTTCATCTTCTGATTTCAGCATGTTCTGAAAGAGCCTTCAGACTTCCCTGCTTCTTTTGCATTCCTTTAGCAAATTCTGACTGAGCTTGTGTAACTGCTGAAAGGGTCATGTTCTGTCTGAGGCTTACATACTGAACCACGTTTACAACTTCTGATTGAGCTGATGTAGCTGCTGAAAAGCCAACTTCTGACTACGCTGAGCCAAGCTTGCAACTTCTGATCGTTTTTATCTGGAATTGGTCCAGAAGTTCTGAAACACTCATTTTCGTTTTTATTTTATTTTTAAAGAAACACTTCAAGTGTTTAGAATTTAATTTTTTTCTCAAGATAAAAGCGTTGTCTTTAGAGCTTGTGTGATCATCTTGCTCTTGTAAATGGTCTGCTTGGGCAAAAAAGGATAACTCAGGACTTGGATTTGTTTCAGAGGGACCTTGAAAATCCAAGATGATTTCCTGAAGAAGGAGAGGGCAAATTTTGGGGTACAACACCTTCCAAAACACCAAATCACATTCTTCTTGCAAAACAGGGCACTCCCTGCAGATTCACATCCATCACACAAACCACTCGTGCGTTTTGCCTCAAACCTGTTCCAATACCTTCCACTCAACTCACTCAAGCTATCCCAAACCTCCATTGTCAACTGTAACTCCATTTACAGTGTTCACCATTTTCATTTCAAGCTTGTGCAGGTTGACTTCTAGAGGCTGATTCAGGGACATTCAAGGCAAGCTAGCTATTGGAAAAGATCAAGTGAAGTTCAGGAAAGCTACCAGACACCTCAAAACTGTTTGAGAAGCTCTGCCTTGTCCTACTCGAATCCAACTTAAATAGGTTTTTTCTCACTTCCTATCTTTCTATTTAGGAACATTTAACTTTAGGTTTGTGAATAAAAGATGTAGTACTCATTGTCATGAAGCCATACATATGCTCAGTTTTCATTTATATTAAGCGTGCTAAGAGAATTTCATCCATGAACATGCTGAAAAAACTATGTCAGATTTTAGGGCCAGAGAAATTCTCTCTGGTCTTTGAGAGTTAGATTAAGTTTTTTATATGGTTAGAATCGTGGTTTAATGCTCTGCAAGTTTCATGTTTTGAGTTTTGGCAAAAGATCACAAATACAGGAGTTAGCAGTTTGAAAACAGGGCGCGCGTGTTTCAGTCACAAGGAAGAAGATGAAGTGGAAATGGGCTGGGCTGACTTGTTTCTGCTTCTAACACCCCCCATTTTCAGTTTTGCACCCCCGGCCCAATTTCTTTATATTTTGTTATTTTTGTATTTAATTTCATTTCTGATTTTATTTATTTATCCCCAAATATAAAAAAATGCTTAAAAATATTTTCAGATTTTTTTTTTACATTCATTTGGCATTTTATTCTATTCTTTCTAACATTAAAACATTTTTAATACTTTTTATTATTTGTTTAAATTTAAAAATAATGTAAATGATACTTTTACTTTTATTTTTTTATTTCATTCATACTGAAAATATTATTATAAAATATAATTTATTTTTGTAAATATTTTATTTTTATTTTATACATACTTAATATATTTAATATATATATATATATATATATATATATATATATATATATATATATATATATATATATATATATATATATATATATATATATATATATATATATATATATATATATATATATATATATATATATATATATATATATATATATATATATATATATATATATATATATATATATATATATATATATATATATATATATATATATATATATATATATATATATATATATACTTTTATTTTATTAAATACTTAGAATAAAAATAAAAAAATATTACATTTTTATTTTTATTATCATTTATACTAAAAAACACTTTTTTCTCAATATATTATTTTTGTACATATTAATATATTTTTTGTATATAAATAATATATAGTATTTATTTTCTTAAGGAAATTAGGGTTTTACCCTAAAACAAATAAAATTAATCTTTTTATTTGATTTCTTTATACCTTTTTCACATTGAAAATACTTTACACACATAAACAAATAAAAACTTCTTTTTGCATAATACATTTTATTTAATATTTATTTATTTTGTTTATTTAAATATTGTACATTTAAATATTGTCGCATTGTAAATTCAATTTGGATGTAATAGTAACTAGGGTTTATATTTCTTGTCAAAATACCCCCATTCAAAATTGTACCCCCATCCCCATAATCATGTTGTAATAGCTTAGAATTTAAATTCTCGCATTTTTACGCTTTTAATTATGCCATGATTAGAGAATTAGGGTTTGTATGCAAAATCCAATTAACAAATAGTTTGACCTAATCAAAGACAAAAAATGCATGAAAAACAAACAAAATGCACACTTGCACCCCTAGGGTTACAATTCACTTGTTGCCTTCAAAAATGGGCCATGGTATGCATGTTGAGTACTTTGGCAAAACAAAAACAAAACAAAAGATCATAGTCCCTCGATGACGCTATCTGAGTTGCCTAAACAAAAATGATCAAGTCCCTCAAGAAAATTGCCAAAGATACTTGACACAATTGCTATCATGGTTTATACGATGACCCGCGCCTGTCCCGTTTAACATCCTAACACAAGGTTGTTCACCAAATACAATGGTGAAACAACACTGTTAAAAGGATTAAAAACATAAGAAAGATCTTTGAGTAAAATAGGGTAGATAGCTCTTAGTTACTTGATTAAAAGCTTGCAAAAACATCCTTGCTATTTTCAAACACACTTCACAACACAATTTCAAAACAATTTCAAAATCAAACTTTCAAACATTGAAATCTTTTCAAAAGACAAAAACACCTTTGTATACATTCAAACAAGAATCATTACAAAGGTTGCCACAATGATGACCTCTTTTCAAAACATCTTTCAAAACCACACACAAAGCACCATTTCAAACAATTGAAGAGCACCATTTCAAACAATTGAAAAGCAAATCAAGTGATCTAAACAAGTAACTAAGAGCCCATGGATAACCATGGATGAAAAGTGTACTTGTACCTTCCCTTTTCATAATCTACTCCCCGAACCCAAGAAAACATCTCAAAGGTCTTTCCTGTTCTTTTTGACCTTTCCTTAGGATAAAATAAAAAGTCGGTGGTGACTCTTGCTAAACTGAAACATTTTGCAAACATAAAATGCAAAACCTCAAGTCAGTTCTCCCACCGTATCACAGAACTGGCAACTCTGCTGGGGAATATTCTAAAAGTGGAGTAACCTTAGGGTTTAGACCACCTTTTGCATGATTATCTTGTTTGCTTTGATTGCTTTACATTTGGTTCTTTTGTTTTGGGTTTGAATCCTCCACCCAGATTTGGGAAACATTCATAGGTAAATAGCAATACATTGTGGAAACTGTGCGGGGTATACCGACATGGTTGAAGCAATAGTTATATTAGTGTGACATATTTGTGAGTACCGGTAGCCTTTGAGTCAATCAAAGAGAATACGGGGCCGCTGAGTGATGTCATGAAGCACTAATGAACTCTTAGAACCTTACTTGACCATCTTGGCCTTTTTAGGGGTAGTGAGATGACTGGCTTTGGTGCAGTCCGAAGTTGGTAGATACTCGATACTACACTCATTGAGGGTTGTTTTCTTGGAATATTTTGGTCGCCAGTTAAGTGGCCAAACCAAAACAATGAACATAGAAAATAATCTAGTGATATTGAGCTCCTTAGAACCCGGTTACTATTTATAGGACAGGTTGAGCCAACTAACTTCAAGAGGGTACTTACCTATGAAACCTCATGCAAGCCTGAAACTAGGATCTTGTGTGATTTGCTTGTACATGTGTTTGTGCATACATCATGAACATCATAAAGCATCATATGCATCCACTAATCATTTCAAGGGTTTGGATCTTCATCTCTGTTCTTGTTTTGTAGGTCATGGAATCTCTTCGCAGGAAAACAAAACAAGTCAACCTTGTGAGAATCCCTCCTCAATTCAAGGAGCTTACTTCCAAGATTCCAGAGAATTCTCCTTTCAGTAAAATACATGGTAGACTTCTCAGCTTGGTCAACTCCAACATTGAAGAAGACATGGTGAAAGTTCTCTTCCAGTTCTTTGACCCCCTACACCACTGTTTCACATTCCCTGATTACCAACTAGTACCTACTTTGGAGGAATTTTCTCAACTCTTGAGGATTCCTATTCTTCATCAACTACCCTACAACGGTACGGAAAAAGAACCAAAGCCTGAAGATGTTGCTCAAGCCTTACACTTGCAACCATCTGATATCAAAGGTCATTGGGAAATCAAAAGTGGTGTCAAGGGTTTCTTGGCAAAGTTTCTGTTTGAGAAGGCACAAGACTGCTGGAATTCTCTAGATCTACAAGCTTTTGAAGAGATTGTGGCACTCCTCATCTATGGGTTGGTCTTGTTCCCAAACCCTGGTCAGCTTATAGATGTGAATGTTGTCAAGATTTTCATATCTCGAAATCCTGTGCCTATATTGCTTGGGGACATCCTACACTCATTTCACACACGAACAATAAGGGAAAGAGGTGTTCTCATGTGTTGTACTCCTCTTCTAGCAAGGTGGTTTATTTCTCACCTTCCCCAATCAGTTCTGAAGAATGAGCAGGGTTTAAGGTGGTCACAACGATTGATGACTCTCACACATTCTGATGTTCATTGGTGTTCTCGGTCTAGAGAAAATGTCATCATCATTGATCGTTGTGTAGAATTCCCTAATGTCCCACTACTTGGCATTAGGGGAGGCATTACCTACAACCCCTGTTTATCCCTAAGACAATTTGGGTATGCACGGAGGGATGGCCCTCATGATATGTTGATTCCTGACCTAGTTTTTGACTTCGACAATGATGCGCAAGGACTTCCACAAAGGTTTATCCGAGTTGGAGGATGCCCAACAAAGTGGATAGTAAGACACTGGGGCACAAGAATTCCATCCCCCTTGAGCCTTATCTCAAGTGGGTACGAACCCGCGCCCAGAGTCTCATGATGCCATACCCTCACATTCTCCCCGTGATCAAAGAGTATGTTATGGAAGGAGAGGTTCCATACACCCTCCTACATCCAGACATGCCAACATCATTGGAAGAATTACAAAAGAGTTGGATCCAACTCAAGGAAGAACGAAATACTTTTGAAGCCAGCTTCTATGCAAGTGAGAAGAAGGTTTTGGAGCTTACCCGCCGATTTCATGAAGAGGAGACTCTCAACACTTACATCGCACCAAAGAGGATGCTCAATGTCTTTTTACATTAAGAATTTTGTAATATATTTCCCATGGGGCATTTATGTACTAACAAATTTCTTCTTAATATGACGTGTGTTCTTTTTGTTTGCAACAAATTTGAATTTCTGAATCCTTGAATACATTACATGAATAACATATCATTCATCATATGCATAAATAGGTCATCACACCAGGTTTCCTTATCTTTCTGCTGTTTATTTCAGCAAGATGGATTTGGAGTAGACGGTTAAAGATCTGTAAGCACAGAATTCGCAATTCCAGTAATTCCTCATGACCTTAACAAAGGGTCAAGAGGACCTTAAAGCACTGTTGGAGAAAGATAAAGAGAAAAAGAAGAAAAGGCCTGGTGTGGCCACTATGGGGAGAAGGTTTAAAAACCAGGCTAGAAAGGTTCTCGAGTTCCCCTCAACGTCTGATGAAGGGGCTGGTAAAGGCAAAGGAACTGTGATGCCTTCCGAATCTGAAGTTGAAGAAGAAGAAGAGGAAGAGGATGAAGATTACTCCAAACAGCAATATCCCCCGGCGGATGACAAGTATAAAAATCTTGAGGATCGGTTGGCAGCCATGGAGCTGCAAAGGGTACCTGGTTTAGATTTTGAAGAACTAGAGTTGGTCGCTGGGATCGTCATTCCTCCCAAGTTTAAAGTACCTACATTTGCTAAGTATGACGGTTTGTCCTGTCCAAAGATGCATCTGAGATCCTACGTCAGAAAGATCCAACCCCACTCTTTTGATAAAGATCTTTGGGTCCACTTTTTCCAAGATAGTTTGTCTGACACACAATTGGACTGGTTCTATCAACTTGAGAGGTCGGATGTTCATAACTGGAAAGACTTAGCTGCTGCTTTTTACCGACAATACCAATACAATGCTGATTTAGCGCCTACTCGTACTCAACTACAGAGTATGGGTATGGCTTCTAATGAGGGATTTAAGGAGTATGCCCAGAAGTGGCGAGATTTGGCTGGAAGGGTGCAGCCACCATTTTCGGATAGAGAGTTGGTTGACATGTTTTTAGGGACTTTGTCAGGTCCATTCTTCAATCATTTAATCGGGAGTTCATGCTGGATTCACCGAATTAATTCTGACCGGCGAAAGGGTTGAGGCTGGCATTAAAAGTGGTAAGATTCAGAAGGATGCCTCCGCTTCCGCTGCTATTAAGAAAACCTTCCCAGCTAAGAAGGAAATTTCTGCTGTTCACAACCAGAGAAACCAAGGAAGAGCGGAGCACCGACCAACGGTGGGGGATGTGATGATCCAAAACTCTTCAACCGATCAACCTCGCAGTAATCAGCCAAGATCTAATCAGCAAAGGGTAGAAAGGCCACAACGATAATTCACCCGAATCAACATGACACCGGCTCAAGTCCTCCCTCATCTGTTAAAGTTGAATCTTACCAATTTGAAAGAAGCGCCGAAGAACCCTAACACTTCTTCTCCTTATTATCACTCCAATGCAAAGTGTGCATACCACTCGGACAGTGTAGGGCATGATACCAACAACTGTTGGGCTCTTAAGAACAAAATCCAAGACTTGATAGACGCCAAGGAGGTAGAATTTGATGCGCCCGAAAAGCCGAATGTGATTTCTGCCCCGATGCCCAAGCACGGTCATGATGTTCATGCCGTTATAGAAGACCTTCATGTTACCAATGTTGCTGACCTTTTGACTCCGTTACCAGTGATTAAAGTGAATTTGATGAGAGCCGGGATATTCCCAGGCTGTGGAAAAGACTGTTACTTTTGTTTAAACTTGCAAGCTGACTGCCCACTGTTGAAATCAGGCATCCAACGCCTGATGGATACTCAAGAGATCCTCTTCAAAAGACTCCTGTTGATACTACCACTCATGTTACTCCTGCTACCTTTGATACTCCTACCAATGACATTGCAATAATAACCATCTCCGACAATCTTCCCAAGACCTGCAAAAGGCCTGTCAAGATTACGCCTGATCCTAAGTTTGTGCCGTTGAAAATCACCATGCCGGGGCCTGTCCCGTATGAATCTAACAAGACGATACCATGGAACTACGGAGGAGGAATCTTCTATCATGGTATCAAACAGATTGAATCAATCCAAGAGAATTCCGACGATGAAACCCCTGATATAGGGAATATTGCGGGAACGAGCAAGATAACTCGCAGCGGAAGGATCTTCTCTCTGGAGATTGCTCCTCCACGAGCAGTCTTCGGACCCTCGAGAGTTTCTGTACCTGTCAAACCATCTGTGCAAAGCCCGATAATTGAAGAAATTGATACTCCTGAAGTTATACCCTCTGATGTTACTGCCAAAGGTAAGGGGATACTAGAAGCGCCTGTCAGGATGAAGGCTCAGACTGTGGTAATCCCCGAAACCACCCAGAAAGAGATGGAAGAAATCTTAAAAATTATTAAGATGTGGTTGGGCCTAATTCAACCCTATAAAACCGGCTTGTAGGGTGAGGATTTCCCCCACTTATAAACACATGTTCAGGCCATATATTGTCTGACGTGGGACTCTTAACACACCCCCTCACGCCCAGGACTAGACAACTGGAGCATGGAAATAAATGGTGGATGGCCCACTGGATCTTAAACGAGGCTTTGATACCATATTAAGATGTGGTTGGACCTAATTCAACCCTACAAAACCGGCTTGTAGGGTGAGGATTGCCCCCACTTATAAACACATGTTCAGGCCATATATTGTCTGATGTGGGACTCTTAACAAAAATAATCAAGATGAGCGACTACGATGTTGTGGAGCAGCTAGGGAAGACCCCTTCCAAAATCTCCATGCTAGCTCTCCTACTCTGCTCTGAGGCTCATGCTAAGTCCTTAATCAAATTTCTAAAGACGGCACACATGCCTCAAGAAACTTCCGCAGACCAGTTTCAAGAGTGCATGGCTAGCCTTACTGCTGATAATGGTCTTGGTTTTTCCGATGCTGATTTGACCCCTAAAGGAAGAAAGCACAATGACACGCTGCATGTCTCAGTAGAATGCAGGGGAACCACACTTGCCCATGTTCTAGTTGACACCGGTTCATCTTTGAATGTTATCCCGAAAAAGGCGTTGGATAGATTAGACTGAGAAGGTTTGACCTTGAAGCCTAGTAACATCATTGTTAGGGCCTTCGACGGTTTTAAGAGGATGGTCCATGGAGAAGTGGACATCCCAATCAAAGTGGGCACATAAATTTTCAACTCTACCTTTTATGTGATGGATATCCGTCCCTCATATTCTTGCTTGTTGGGAAGGCCATGGATCCACAATGTTGGGGAAGTCACTTCCTTTTTGCATCAAATGCTAAAATATCCAGTTCTGGGAAAGATCATAACGGTGCACGGTGAGGAAGAGTACATGATAAGTCACCTCAACTCCTTCCGCTATGTGGAGTTGGATGGCGAGTTCATAGAAACGCCTTTCCAACATTTTGAAGAAGTTTCTCCTGAAGTCGCAGTTGCAAAGACAATGACAGATATGCCTATCATTTCCAAGCCTGTGTCTAAGATGGAATCTCTCAAATATGCGGAGGCTGTAATTAAAGAAGGAAGGAGTACATTGTGGGGGAAACTGCCTGAGTTTCCTCACAAGACAGACAAGTTCGGACTAGGTTTTACGGCTGCTGGCCAGAAAGCTGTGCGTCGCTCCAGGGCTGGAGGACCACCCTTTAAGATCACTCACCATGGAATTAATGCCTTAGAAGATGATGATGAAGAAGACAACTTTGAAGATTGGATCTTCCCAACCGTTGAAGAAGGACTAAGCAACTGGGAGTCAAAAGACTTCATTCCCATCACCTTCATCAACCAGTAATTTATCTTTGAACAATTTCTCATTTTGGTCTGTAATAATTAAACAATTCGTAAACTATTTTCACCTTATGCCTTACCCGGGGCATATAGGTCCATTTGTAAGGGCTTGATTTCTTCATTATCATATGTCATGTTTAGTGAATCATTGAACGTTTTCATCTATAAACTGTTGTGTTCGTTTTCTTCCCTTTTACATTTTGTTTTATTTAAGGATGGCTATCCCTTACACACACCCACACTCACAAAATGCAGGTACCCATCCACTCCGGATTCCATGGGTGATTATTCTGCTTTAGCCTTTGGTGACTCTGAAGATTTGGTCAATCATGCCGAGTACGAAGGTGAGAAAGACTGTGAAGTGCCTGGGGAGTTAGCTAGAATTTTGCAACAAGAAGAGAGGGATATTCTGCCCCATGAAGAGTTGCTAGAGACCATCAACTTGGGAACAGAGGAAGACAAGAAAGAGGTAAAGGTGGGTGCCAACCTGGAACCAAGTGTCAAAGAGTGCTTAATGCAATTGTTGAATGAATATGTTGAAATCTTCGCCTGGTCCTACGAAGACATGCTGGGACTTGACACAGATATCGTGGTTCACCGTCTCCCTACAAGAGAAGACTGTCCACCGATCAAACAAAAAGTCTGCCGAATGAGGCCCGACATGTCTGAGAAGATCAAAGCTGAGGTAATGAAGCAATTCGATGCTGACTTTCTGGCTATTACTTCCTATCCATAATGGGTTGCTAACATTGTGCTCGTGCCTAAAAAGGACGGCAAAGTCAGAATGTGCATGGACTATAGGGACCTAAATAGGGCTAGCCCTTAAGATGATTTTCCCCTACCACACATCGACATCTTGGTTGACAACACAGCTCAACACAAGGCATTTTCCTTCATGGATGGATTCTCGGGATACAACCAGATCAAAATGGCCCCCGAAGACATGGAGAAGACTACTTTTGTTACGCAGTGGGGGACCTTCTGCTACAAAGTAATGCCATTCAGACTGAAGAATGCCGGGGCAACCTATCAACGTGCCATGGTAGCTTTGTTTCATGACATGATACATCATGAGATCAAAGTCTATGTGGACGACATGATAGCCCGTTCACAGACAGAAGAAGAACACCTTGACCATCTGCAAAAGCTGTTTGTCAGATTGAAGGAGTATAAGCTCAGGCTGAACCCAAGCAAGTGCACTTTTGGAGTCAGGTCTGGTAAACTTTTGGGATTTATCGTCAGCAACAAAGGCATTGAGGTTGATCCTGCTAAAGTCAAATCTATACAAGAAATGCCTGCCCCCCGTACTGAAAAGGAGGTTAGAGGTTTCTTGGGACACTTAAACTATATCGCAAGGTTCATCTCTCACCTAACATCTACCTGTGAGCCAATCTTCAAGCTGTTAAAGAAAGATCAGGTGGTTGAACGGAACAATGATTGTCAAGTTGCTTTTGATAAAATCAAGGAGTATTTACTGGAACCTCCTATTTTGATGCCACCCGTCGAAGGAAGGCCGTTAATTATGTATCTGACTGTTTTGGATAACTCAATGGGGTGCGTATTGGGCCAACATGACGAGTCTGGCCGAAAAGAGCATGCCATTTATTACCTTAGCAAAAAGTTTACCGACTGTGAGACTCGCTACTCACTGCTCGAGAAAACTTGCTGCGCTTTGGTATGGGTTGCTCGTCGGCTAAGGCAGTATATGTTGACTCATACCACTTTGTTGATTTCTAAAATGGATCCGATCAAGTATATCTTCGAGAAGCCTGATTTATCTAGAAGAATCACTAGATGGCAAATGATCCTGACTGAGTATGATATCCAGTATACTACCCAAAAAGCTATAAAAGGGAGTGTACTAGCGGCCCATCTAGCTCATCAAGCCGTCGAAGATTATCAATCTATGAGATTCGACTTCCCTGACGAGGACATCATGACATTGGACAACATTGAAGGTAACGGACCGTATGACGGACCTGAACAAGGACCCCGATGGACCCTGTACTTTGATGGTGCTTCAAATGCACTTGGCAATGGTATCGGTGCGGTACTTATTTCTCCGGAAGGTTGCCATACACCCTTCATTGCCCGACTTTTCTTCAGCTGTACCAACAACATGGCTGAATATGAAGCTTGCATCTTTGGTCTCAAGGTTGCAATTGACCTAGGGATCAAATCTTTGGTCGTATTTGGGGACTCAGCTTTGGTTATCAGTCAAATCAAAGGAGAGTGGGACACTAGACATCCTAATCTTATCCCATACAAAGAACATGTCCTGACATTGTTGCCTCATTTCGAGCAAATTACCTTTGAGCACTTCCCGCGAGAAGAAAATCAGTTAGCAGATGCTTTGGCTACAATGTCTTCCATGTTTAAACTCAACTGGGATAATGAGGCTCCCCAAATCACCATTGAGCGAATGGACGAACCTGCGCACTGTCATGAGATTAATACCGAATAAGTAGTGAAACTACCCTGGTTTCATGAAATCAAAAGGTATCTCCAGACTCGAGAATACCCTGAAGGAGCTTCCGTCAATGACAAAAATTTCTTAAGGGGATTTGCTGCCAAGTTCTTCCTGAGCAATGGTATCTTATATAAGTGCAGCCATGATTATGTTCTACTTCGTTGTATGGGCAAGGTTGAAGCAGAGTTGATCATGACAGAAATACACAGTGGCACCTTTGGCACCCACCTGAGCGGACATATGATGGCTAAGAAGATTCTAAGGGCAGGCTACTACTGGTCTACCATGGAAGCTGACTGTCACCTACATTCCCGTACTTGCCACAAATGCCAAGTCTATGCTGACAAGGTACATATTCTCCCAGTTCCTCTCAACATTATGACAGATCCTTGGCCATTCTCAATGTGGGGAATCAACATGATTGGAGAGATCAAGCCTACGACATCCAACGAACATCGCTTCATCTTGGTCGCTATTGATTATTTTACTAAGTGGTTTGAAGCAGCTTCCTACGCCTCCGTTACAAAGAATGTGGTTGCCCGCTTCATCAAGCAGAATCTCATATGCCGATATGGTATCCTTGATAGGATTATCACGGACAATGGTACAAATTTGAACAACACTATGATCACCGCTCTGTGCGAGCAGTTCAAGATTTATCATCACAATTCATCTCCCTATCGGCCAAAGATGAATGGTGCTATTGAAGCTGCGAACAAAAATATCAAGAAGATCATTCAAAAGATGACAGTCACCTACAAGGACTGGCATGAGATGTTACCGTTTTCTCTGCATGGATATCGTACCACAACGCGTACTTCAACAAAGGCAACCCCCTTTTCTTTGGTATACGGCATGGAAGCTGTTTTACCCATGGAAGTTCAAATTCCTTCCTTGAGGATCATGAAGGATACTGGTTTGAGTGAAGACGATTGGATTCAGACCCGGCTTGACCAACTTAATTTGATCGACGAGAAGCGACTTACTGCTGTTTGTCATGGTCAGATGTATCAGAAACGGATGATCAAGGCTTTCAACAAGAAAGTCAGGCGTCAGGTATATCAAGTCGGAGATCTTGTAATCAAGCGGATCATCTTTCCGCAAAGTGATCCCAGGGGCAAGTGGACTCCTACTTACGAAGGACCATTTGTGATCAAGAACATCTTTTCTGGTAGGGCAATGATTCTGACCACCATGGACGTTGACGACCTGCCGCACCCTGCGAATGCAGACATAGTCAAAAGATACTACGCATGAAACGACCCGACAAGTTGCAAACCCGAAAGGGCGGCTTGGGCAAAAATGGGCATCCCGGTAATCGAAAACCCGAAAGGGAGGTTCAGGCAAAAATTAGGGATAAAAAAAATATGTACACCCGGCAAGTTGAAAACCCGAAAGGGCGGCTTGGGCAAAAAAGGGTTTCCCGGTGGATCGAAAACCTGAAAGGGAGATTCAGGAAAAAGTTAGGGAATTAAAGCGTATGACTATGTCTCGTCGGATCACTTTAAGGACAATCTCTTCACGACCAAGCTCCATGCTTCTGATCAATCCAATCATCGGTGGACGAAGCAACGAATGGACAAGACACTCAGAGTTATGAAGGCTATAGGAGAATGGGAACGCCATGGAATTGTTACACATAGCCATCTTTCTTTTGTATAAAATTTTTCTCAATTTTACGACAACATTCTCTTACTAGGATGTCTGTCTCCTTTGTACAAAGATACTTACAAAAGTTAATATAAAAATACTTCAAAGTGTAGAAATTTGCTTGCCTCTCCTTTCTTTTTACACTTATGTTTTATTTGAAAATGTCCAATGTTCTGTTAAATAGGCATATGCATTTGAATATAATCACTGCTTACAAATAAAACGAAATTGAGAAAGGATAATTACTGATAGGTTGAAGGTGTAGGAAGATATCTTTGTGCTATTCTAGAAGAAGTCCCCTGTAGTATGTCATTCAGATCCTCAACAAAGCTAAAACCTTGAAGTATATATCCCTAGCGGAGTTAAATTTCAAGATCCCCAGCAGAGTCAGTGTATTCTAAACTTTATTCCCCCAGCGGAGTTAAAGTTTCCATCAGAGTCAAATCTCCAAACTCCCGATCCCCAGTGGAGCCCGAAAACATTGAAATACATATCCCCAACGGAGCTAGAATATTCTAAACCTTCTCCCCCAGCAAAGTCAAATTTCCAACTATCAATCCCCAACGGGAACTAATCAGCTTTCCCCAACTTCCCCAGCAAGTTATCTTAAAAAGTTTAAGAATCAACCAGATAACAGTTAACTTCTTGTCTTATCCCCAACTAGGATGATCCCCTGGTAGTTTGGCATACAACCCAAAGCTCCTGATTTCCCCGGTAGAGTAAACACTCTCCCCACAGAGTTATTTCCCAACAGAACAAGGATTCTAGTTCCTGTTTCTCCATTGGAAGCCCCCCAGGTTTTAAATCCCCAGTAGAGATTTTCAGAGTTTTCCTTATTTCCAAGGAAAGTCATGAAGGATTCTCATTCCCCGCAGAAATTGTCAAAGCTCTTGTTAATCCCCACAAGTCACCAAGGATTTTCAGTCCCCAGTAGTGGTCCCAAGATTTCTCATTCTCAACAATCAAAGATCTTTAATCCCCAAGCATCCATCAAGGATTTCTCATCTTCAACAATCAAAGATTTTTTTTGGAATCCCCAGCACTGGTCAAGGACTTATTTTCCCCGGCAGCAGTCTAAGATTTCATTATCTCCAGTTATAAGGATTTATTTTCCTCAGCAAGACAACTACTCATCTTACATGCACATCCATTACATTCATATATCATAAACATTAATGAAACACAGTTCATTGCATCATACATATCATGCAACATAACTTTGTGTTTTAGCTAACATTTTACCCTTTTCAGGATAAGATTAAAAGGCTATCGTTAACAATTATTCAGATACAGTATGGATACACCCCAGACACGGCGGTCATTCTATTACTCATTCAGAATTTCAAGTCAAAATACAGTACGGATACACTCCAGACACGACGGTCATTCTACTACTCATTCAGACTTCAGCAATCAGATACAGACTAGATACGTTCCAGACACGACGACCTTTCTATTTCTCATTCAGATTCAATTATCAACTTCAAGTTCAGATACGCTCCAGACACGGAAGTCATTCTGTCACTTATCCGGATCCCAGTTACAGTATGGATATACTCCAGACACGGAAGTCATTCTGCTACTTATACAGATCTCAACTTCAGATACAGTCCAGATACGCTCCAGACACGGTTGCATTCTGTCACTCATTCAGAATTTATCCAGCACACAGTTGCTCCATACACAGATGTTTCTCTGTTAACCATTCAGAATACAGATACACTCCAGACGCGGAAGTCATTTTGATATTCATTCAAAGATCAAATACAGTTACAGCTCGGATACGCTCTAAACACAGACGCCATTCCCTTGCTCTTACAAACCCAATCTCCAGATACAACTCAGATACGTTCCAAATACGGATACCATTCTGATGTTCATTCTACTGATCTTCAACAAACAAATCTTAGATGGCATCTTCAAGCCCATCTCCAGCAAGATTCTACCATCTCCAAATGGCATCTTTAAGCCCATTCCCTCAATAATATTTTGACGAGTGCAAATTTATGGGCACTCTAGTGTCCAATCCTCTTTTACCTTCGAGTCACGAAAGACAAACTTGCCAATCTAACTCTTTAGGTTCAAGAAGATTGAACAGGGGCAACTGTTGTACCCCAAAATTTGCCCTCTCATTTTATCAACATTTCTTATCACATGGCTCTTGGAACTCAAGACCAAGCTAGGGTTTGCTCTGCTCAAGACACTTCCTTGCACTGTTGACCTAAATTAGGGTTTGGGTTTGCACATGGATTTTTTTGACTTACAATGATCAAAGTGACTTTCATACTTCATGTTGGACGCATAAGTTTGTCCATACCAAGTTTCAAGCCTTGAATCAAATTTTTGCCTAGTCAATTGGACAGTTGACCTAGAAATCAGCTGTATTGGGGAAAAAGTCAATTGTGGCCAATTTACAGTCAAACCTCATGAATTTTGACCCACATCAACATTATGAACTCATATGAATCATTTGATCATGTTTGGACCACAATTCCATAAGAAATTTGACAGATCACCAAAAGGGCAAAATGGTCATTTTTAGGGTTTTGACTATACAAAGGCAATTTTTGACTGTTTGACCTAACCAATGGCAAATAAAGCTCAACCATGGACTCAAGGACTCAATGGAATCATCTTAACTTATTCAACAAGTTCAAAAGATCTCAAATGCATAGGATTGACAAATGAATTTTTCAGTCAACTGATTAAAATTTGACTGTATATTGAAAAGTTAAACTTTGACTTTTATCAAAATCAAGTGCCAAGGGTCATTTTTCATCAAGATGTGTCAAATTATGAAACTTGTTCATCAAGAAACCCAAAATTGCAAATTAGGGTTTGAAATTGAAAATTTTCATAACTTAGAAATTTTCTAAGTTATGAAATTTTCTTAATTTTTCCTAACTTTTCCCTACATTTTCACCATGATGCATATGGATTCAAACAAAAATTACAACATGAAAGTTGTAGTCCTCCACAAATTCTACAACTTTTATTCATAAAGTTTTCTCAAAAAAATCGTGTATCTCAAGTTATGATTTTTGGAACAAGGGTCCCTAAAACTTTTAACTTAGAGAAATTTTGCCCTAGTTTAGGCAGGATTTTGCCCTATCTTCTTGGCCATTTTTCACATAGTTCCACTTGGAGTCTAAAGTTGCATTTCAAAGATGGATTATAGAGCATGTTGTAAGATTTACAAATTGTCCAATAGCTCCTCAAACACATTTGTGGTTAGGGAGAATCGAATGTTTGAAGTTGGCAAAAACTCACTTTGATCCATGGCAAATACATGTTCATACAAGTTGCATTTTCAAACCAGCATGCTTTGTACTTGTTTGCAGGCCTCTAAACCAATTCACACTCCTTAATTGAATTCAAATAAATTGGACATTGGTCTTATTCTGATCAATGAAGCTTGGCACAATGAATAAATCCATTTATGGCATAAAGGTAGCACTTCCATTTTCATAAAGGTAACTTTATGTCAACATTGCTTCTCTTGAGCCTTGGACCTCTTTCTTTGCAGCAAACAAGTTCCACAAACTCAGGAAAAGGTACAAGAAAATTGTGCATGCTTGGATATAGCCTGTACAGGCCTACCTCATATCACTTCACACGTTTCTTTCAAAACAAGTCAACTTGCCAAAATCACATAACTTGAGCATCTGATATATTCAACTCTTGCCAACATTCCAAACAAGTTTTTGTGCATTGCCTTGAGCCAAAAACACGAATTGTTGAACCCTCAAGCCTTCCAAAACACCAAATCACATTCTTCTTGCAAAACAGGGCACTCCTTGCAAATTCACATCCATCACACAAACCACTCGTGCGTTTTGCCTCAAACCTGTTCCAATACCTTCCACTCAACTCACTCAAGCTATCCCAAACCTCCATTGCCAACTGTAACTCCATTTACAGTGTTCACCATTTTCATGTCAAGCTTGTGCAGGTTGACTTCTAGAGGCTGATTCAGGGACATTCAAGGCAAGCTAGCTATTGGAAAGATCAAGTGAAGTTCAGGCAAGCTACCAGACACCTCAAAACTTGTTGAGAAGCTCTGCCTTGTCCTACTCGAATCCAACTGAAAAAGGTTTTTTCTCACTTCCTATCTCTCTATTTAGGAACATTTAGCTTTAGGTTTGTGAATAAAAGATGTAGTACTCATTGCCATGAAGCCATACATATGCTCAGTTTTCATTTATATTAAGCGTGCTAAGAGAATTTCATCCATGAACATGCTGAAAAAACTAGGTCAGATTTTAGGGCCAGAGAAATTCTCTCTGGTCTTTGAGAGTTAGATTAAGTTTTTTATATGGTTAGAATCGTGGTTTAATGCTCTGCAAGTTTCATATTTTGAGTTTTGGCAAAAGATCACAAATACAGGAGTTAGCAGTTTGAATACAGGACGCGCGTGTTTCAGTCACAAGGAAGAAGATGAAGTGGAAATGGGTTGGGCTGGCTTGTTTCTGCTTCTAACACCCCCCATTTTCAGTTTTGCACCCCCTGGCCCAATTTCTTTATATTTTGTTATTTTTGTATTTAATTTCATTTCTGATTTTATTTATATCCCCAAATATAAAAAATGCTTAAAAATATTTTCACTTTTTTTTTTACATTTATTTGGCATTTTATTCTATTCTTTCTAACATTAAAACATTTTTAATACTTTTTATTATTTGTTTAAATTTAAAAATAATGTAAATGATAATTTTACTTTTATTTTTTTATTTCATTCATACTGAAAATATTATTATAAAATATAATTTATTTTTGTAAATATTTTATTTTTATTTTATACATTCTTCATATATTTAATATATATATATATATATATATATATATATATATATATATATATATATATATATATATATATATATATATATATATATATATATATATATATATATATATATATATATATATATATATATATATATATATATATATATATATATATATATATATATATATATATATATATATATATATATATACTTTTATTTTATTAAATACTTAGAATAAAAATACAAAAATATTATATTTTTATTTTTATTATCATTTATACTAAAAAACACTTTTTTCTCAATATATTTTATTTTTTTATATATTAATATATTTTTTGTATATAAATAATATATAGTATTTATTTTCTTAAGGAAATTAGGGTTTTACCCTAAAACAAATAAAATTAATCTTTTTATTTTATTTCTTTATACCTTTTTCACATTGAAAATACTTTACATACATAAACAAATAAAAACTTCTTTTTGCATAATACATTTTATTTAATATTTATTTATTTTGTTTATTTAAATATTGTACATTTAAATATTGTCGCATTGTAAATTCAATTTAGATGTAATAGTAACTAGGGTTTATATTTCTTGTCAAAATACCCCCATTCAAAATTGTACCCCCATCCCCATAATCATGTTGTAATAGCTTAGAATTTAAATTCTCGCATTTTTACGCTTTTAATTATGCCATGATTAGAGAATTAGGGTTTGTATGCAAAATCCAATTAACAAATAGTTTGACCTAATCAAAGACAAAAATGCATGAAAAACAAACACAATGCACACTTGCACCCATAGGGTTACAATTCACTTGTTGCCTTCAAAAATGGGTCATGGTATACATGTTGAGTACTTTGGCAAAACAAAAATAAAACAAAAGATCATAGTCCCTCGATGACGCTATCTGAGTTTCCTAAATAAAAATGATCAAGTCCCTCAAGAAAATTGCCAAAGATATTTGATACAATTGCTATCATGGTTTATACGATGACCCGCGCCTGTCCCGTTTAACATCCTAACACAAGGTTGTTCACCAAATACAATGGTGAAACAACACTGTTAAAAGGGTTAAAAACATAAGAAAGATCTTTGAGTAAAATAGGGTAGATAACTCTTAGTTACTTAATCGAAAGCTTGCAAAAACATCCTTGCTATTTTCAAACACACTTCACAACACAATTTCAAAATCAAACTTTCAAACATTGAAATCTTTTCAGAAGACAAAAACACCTTTGTATACATTCAAACAAGAATCATTACAAAGGTTGCCACAATGATAGCCTCTTTTTAAAACATCTTTCAAAACCACACATAAAGCACCATTTCAAACAATTGAAGAGCACCATTTCAAACAATTGAAAAGCAAAGCAAGTGATCTAAACAAGTAACTAAGAGCCCATGGATAACCATGGATGAAAAGGGTGCTTGTACCTTCCCTTTTCATAATCTACTCCCCGAACCCAAGAAAACATCTCAAAGGTCTTTCATGTGCTTTTTGACCTTTCCTTAGGATAAAATAAAAAGTCGGTGGCGACTCTTGCTAAACCGAAACATTTTGCGAACATAAAACACAAAACCTCAAGTCAGTTCTCCCACCGTATCACAGAATGTTAGGAAGATTTAGTCGTACACCGCTGACAAGAACCTCTGGATCCACTTCTTTCAAGACAGTCTCTCAGGGACTCAGCTTGAATGGTTTTACCAGCTGGAAGGAGCTAGTATCCGTAATTGGGAAGATTTGGCCGCTGCTTTCTACAAGCAGTACCAATACAATGCCGACCTCTCTCCCACGCGTACCCAACTCCAGGATATGTCTATGGGTGCGGGAGATGGTTTCAAAGATTATGCACAGAAGTGGAGGGACCTTGCTGGAAGAGTGCAACCTCCCTTGGCAGATAGGGAGCTAGTAGATATGTTTCTGAGGACCTTGTCTGGTCCGTATTTCAACCATCTGATTGGGAGTTCTTCGTCCGGGTTTACGGAGCTAATTATGATCGGGGAAAGGATTGAATCTAGTATCAAATCCGGTAAGATACAGAAGGGTGCTTCGTCAGGCACCGAGAAGAAGCCTTTTAAGAAGGAGTCCAGTGTTGTTTACAGTTCGAAAAGTCAGAATATACATGGACACCGTCAAGCTGTTAATGCGGTTGTTATATCAAGACCTGTTGTTGCTCCTCAACGCAACAATCAGCCAAGGGCCGAGAGGCCATGAAGACAATTCACTCAGCTCAACATGACGTTATCTCAGATTCTTCCGCAGTTATTAAAGACCAGTCTGGTGATTCCAAGGGAGGCCCTGTAGAATCCAAATACAACATCACTGATGTACGATGAAAATGCCCGCTGTGCTTTTCATTCTGATAGCCCGAGGCATGATACAGATAACTGCTGGGTCTTGATGAACAAGGTACAAGACCTGATTGATGCTAAGGAGATTGAGTTCGGAGCACCAGAAAAGCCTAAGCATGACGTAGGGGTGAATGCTATCGGGGATGACGATGATGAAGAGTTTGATATTGACAGCTGGATATACCCAACTGTCGATGGTGGATTAAGCAACTGGACAATGAAGGATTCTATGCTTGTTTCTGTTATTACCCGGTAATGAGACTTTTTGTTTGAATTTGTAACAGACAATGTTTTAAACTTTACGGCCCGATGTCTTACCCAGGACACTGTAGCTTCATTTGTGAGGGCTTTATGTGTGTCATCTACATATATCATTAATAAAAGCATTGGACGTTTTTTTGCATTTCAAAATTTTGTGCTCCTTGTCTTTCTTTTATTATATATTGCAAAACAGCTATTTTACACACACTCACATATACAGGTCTACATCCACTCTGGATCTTACTGGTAACGACTCTGCTACTGCCAGTTATGATTTTGAAAGTCCGATCAACTTAGCCGAAGACGAAGGTGAAGAGGATTGCGAAGTTCCTGGTGAACTTGCTAGACTGCTACTTCAGGAAGAGAGGGCCATAAAGCCGCATGAAGAGCCCGTGGAATCAATGAATCTGGGTACAGAGGTAGACAAGAAAGAGGTCAAGATTGGTGCAAATCTGGAAGCAAGTGTTAAGAAACGGTTGATTCAGATGCTGCGTGACTACGTTGAGATCTTTTCCTGGTCTTATGAAGACATGCCTGAGTTGGATACGATATTGTGGTTCACCGATTGCCTACCAAGGAAGATTGTCCTCTAGTGAAATAGAATGTCCGCCGAATGCGCCCGGAGATGTCTGAGAAAATCAAGGCTGAAGTTATGAAACAGTTCGACGCCGATTTTCTAGCAGTTACTTCTTACCCTCAGTGGGTTGCCAACGTGGTTCCAGTGCCGAAGAAGGATGGCAAGGTTCGGATTTGTGTTGACTATAGGGATCTGAACAGGGCAAGCCCTAAGGATGATTTCCCTCTGCCTCATATCGATGTTCTGGTTGACAACACCGCACAGCATAACGTCTTCTCCTTTATGGATGGTTTCTCCGGTTATAATCAGATTAAAATGGCTCCCAAAGACATGGAGAAGACAACCTTTGTTACTCAATGGGGTACCTTTTGCTACAAGGTCATGCCTTTCGGATTGAAGAATGCTGGGGCAACGTATCAGCGAGCCATGGTCGCCTTGTTCCATGACATGATCCATCATGAGAATGAGGTATACGTCGACGACATGATTGCAAGATCCCAGACTGAGGAGGAGCATCTTGACCACCTTCAGAAGCTATTTGACAGGTTGAGGTTGTACAAGTTGAGGTTAAACTTGAACAAATGCACCTTCGGGGTGAGATCTGGTAAGCTGTTGGGTTTCGTCGTAAGCGATAAAGGTATTCAAGTGGATCATGCAAAGGTGAAGGCTATATAGGAAATGCCAGCTCCCCGAACAGAAAAAGAAGTCAGAGGCTTTTTGGGACGTCTGAATCATCTCGCACCTGACTGCTACATGTGAGCCAATCTTCAAGCTACTGAAGAAAGATCAAGTGGTAAGATGGAACGATGAATTCCGGGCCACTTTCGAAAGGATCAAAGAGTATCTCCAAGAGCCACCCATTCTGATGCCTCCAGTTGAAGGGAGACCCTTGATCTTATACTTGACAGTACTCGACAATTCAATGGGGTGTGTGTTGGGGCAGCATGACGAGTCTGGCCGAAAAGAGCATGCTATTTATTACCTTAGCAAAAAATTTACCAACTGCGAGACCCGATACTCGTTGCTCGAGAAAACTTGTTGCGCTTTGGCATGGGCTGCTCGCCGGCTGAGATAGTATATGCTGACTCACACTACTCTATTGATATCAAAGATGGATCCAATCAAGTATATCTTCGAGAAGCCTGCATTGACAGGAAGAATAGCAAGATGGCAGATGATCTTGACTGAATATGACATCCAATACACGACCCAAAAGGCAATCAAAGGAAGTGTGTTGGCAGATCATTTAGCACATCAAGCAGTGGATGATTACTAGTCTATGAACTTTGAATTCCCAGATGAGAATATCATGTTGGTAACCGACTGTGAAGAATCTGGACCGGATGAAGGACCTGAGGAAGGATCCCAATGGTCTATGTACTTTGACGGAGCTTCAAACGCTTTGGGTAATGGCATTGGCATCGTGATCATATCTCCTAAAGGCTCTCATACTCCGTTCACCGCCCGACTATGTTTCAACCGCACCAACAACATGGCGGAGTATGAAGCATGCATCATGGGTCTTCGAGCAGCAATTGACCTAAGGATTAAGTTCTTAAGTGTTTTCGGAGATTCTGATCTCGTGATCAGTCAGATCAAAGGAGAGTGGGATACGAAACACCCTAATCTTATTCCTTACAAGGAGTATGTGTTGATGTTGCTTCCCCACTTCGAAGAGATAACCTTTGAGCACTTCCCTAGAGAGGAGAATCAGCTGGCGGACGCACTAGCTACGATGTCTTCTATGTTCAAAGTCAATTGGGACAATGAAGCTCCCCGGATTATCATTGAAATATTGGACGAACCTGCACATTGCTGTGACATTGAGACTGAAGAGGTAGTAGATAAACCCTGGTTTCACGAGGTAAAAAGGTATCTTGAAGCTCAGGAATACCCCGAGGGTGCATCTGTTAATGATAAGAAGTTCCTGAGGAGGTTCGCGAAGAAGTTCTTCATCAGCAATGGCATTCTTTACAAGCGTAACCATGATTCGACCTTGCTACGCTGTGTGGATAAGAACGAAGCAGAAAGAATCATGGCAGATTTACATGAAGGTACTTTCGGAACTCATTCCAATGGACACACCATGGCGAATAAAATCCTTCAGGCAGGATATTTATGGTCCACAATGAAAGCCGACTGTTATCAGCATTCTCGGACCTGTCACAAGTGCCAAGTCTATGCTGATAAGGTGCACATACCTCCAGTTCCTCTGAGCGTCTTGACAGCTCCTTGGCCTTTTGCAATGTGGGGCATTGATATGATCGGCGAGATCAGACCTACAGCGTCCAACGGGCATCGTTTTATCCGGGTAGCTATTGATTACTTTACGAAGTGGGTTGAAGCAGCTTCCTTTGCTACTGTAACCAAGAACGTCGTGGCACGGTTCATTCGGCACAATCTGATCTGTCAATATGGTGTACCAGAGAGGATCATTACAGACAATGGTACCAATCTCAACAACAAGATGATCATTGAGCTCTACAAGCAATTCAAGATACATCATCACAACTCTTCTCCCTACCGGTCGAAGATGAATGGGGTTGTAGAAGCGGCTAATAAGAACATTAAGAATATTGTGCAGAAGATGACGATGACGTACAAAGACTGGCACGAGATGTTACCATTTGCTCTTCATGGGTACCGTACCTCAGCGCGGATGTCAACAGGGGCAACACCCTATTCCTTGGTATATGGCATGGAGGTAGTCTTACCCATTGAAGTTCAGATACCCTCTCTTCGGATTATGAAGGACGCTGGTTTGAGCGAAGATGACTAGATTCAGACCCGACTTGATCATTTGAACCTAATTGACAAAAAGAGACTTACTGCTATTTGTCATGGTCAGACGTATCAAAAACGGATGATCAAGGCATTTAACAAGAAAGTTAGACGACAAGAGTATCAAGTTGGGGACCTGGTTATCAAGCGCATTATTCTACCTCAAGGTGATCCCAGGGGCAAATGGACCCCTACTTACGAAGGGCCATTTGTGGTTAAGAATATCTTCTCAGGAGGAGCTATGATTTTAACTACCATGGATGGTGACGACCTTCCTCACCCCGTCAATGCAGACATAGTGAAAAGATACTACGCATAATCAAAGACCCGCTAGGTCGACTGGCCTAGGCAAAAATAAGGGCTTCCCGACGAACCAAAAGGGGTTCGAGCAAAAATAAGGGATGAAAATAAAAAACCAGTACACCTGGCAAGTCGAAAACCTGAAAAGGCGGCTTGGGCAAAAAGGGATATCCCGGTGGACTGAAAACCCGAAAGGGCGGTCCAGGAAAAAATTAGGGATCAAAGAGTAACACCATGTCTCATTGGATCACCTTGCAACCAGACTTCGGTATCGACTATCAAGTTCAGACGATGCTAATCAATCTGATCTACCTTCAACCAAGTTGCAAAGTGATGAGATGCTCGAGGACATAAAGGCAATAGCAGAGTTGGAGCCCAGTGGGATTATTCACATAGTTGTTTTGTTTTGTTTTTCACAAAATGTATAAACTCTTTTGTTCGGCGGCGTTCTCTTACTAAGACGTCAGCCTCTTGTACAAAAACGCCTATTTACAGGCCAAACTTCAAAATCAATACAATTCATTTTAGAGAAATTTCAAACTGTTTTTCCTTTAACTGTTTTGTTTTGCAAAGAACGACCAATGTTCATTTTTGATATATGCACTTGACATTAATTGCTGCTCATAAAATTTACATGCGAAACAAAAAACGATTGCTGGTAATATCAAAAACAGGGGCAAATAAGAATTGCCCAAGCTGTACGGATGCTTTATCCACCAGGTATAAAGGTAGATTCAGCTGAAGAATATGGTTAAGGTACTTTCACTCCCCGCAGAGTAAGACAGTAATGATAGCTCTCCCCAGTTGAGACTTGCAGCTGCAAATGAATTGGTGATATCCTCCCCAAGCAGAGTTTATCTACCATCAGCACCGAAAAGGCTTAATATCCCCGGCAGTCTTAATATTTCCCAGCGGAGTATAAGAATGTTCCCCATCATAATGCAAGATATCCCCAGTGGAGTCTAAAATTTTTCCAGCGCAGTCTGAAGAAGCTTCCCCAATAGAGCTTGGAGAATCATCCCTAGCAGGCTTTGGAAGATTGTCCCCAACAAAGCTAAAAGGATTATCCCCAGTGAAGTTGCAACTGAAGATCATCCCCAACGGAGCTCTTTCCTTTCACAAACAAGAAGTCAATCCCCAACAGGATCCAGTATCACCAGCAACGGTAATTCATCCTCGGAGGAATTTATCGGTGGAATCCTCAACAGAGCATATCTTCCCCACAGAGTAATCTCCTCATCAGTTTATCCCCCAACGGAGCTATCCTCTCCTGCAGGTTTATTCTCATAATCATCTTCATTCGCTATCTCCAGCGGAAACAAAGAAGTCAACTCTTTTCTCCAGCAGCTATCCGGGATCTATTTTCCCCATCTAAAAGCATTACATTTCCATACATCATGACACATGCATATACGCATCATATAATACAATCTCATTTATTTTGAGAACATCATTGCTTGATATATATCATGCATTGCATACGACTGACCTTTACCTTTCAGGAAAGATGCAGTTAAGTTCTCAGCTATGTCGAACTACTGACCAGTTCTTAAATCTCAATTGAATTAGTCTCAGTTGAATTACAGATAAGGTTCTAAATCTCGACAATTTTCCTCCGTCGTAGTATGGACGAGTTCTTAAATCTCAACAGAATTATCCTCCGTTGAAGTACAGACAGTTCCTAGATCTCGATGAAGATGTTTCCCTCAGTCGAAGTACCGACCGGTTCTTAAATCTCAACTGAATTAGTCTCATTTGAATTACAGATAAGGTTCTAAATCTCGAAAATTTTCCTCCGTCGAAGTGTGGACGAGTTCTTAAATCTCAACAGAATTATCCTCCGTTGAAGTACAGACAGTTCCTAGATCTCGATGAAGATGTTTCCCTCAGTCGAAGTACTGACCGGTTCTTAAATCTCAACTGAATTAGTCTCGGTTGAATTACAGATAAGGTTCTAAATCTCGACAATTTTTCTCCGTCGAAGTGTGGACAAGTTCTTAAATCTCAACAGAATTATCCTCCGTTGAAGTACAGACAATCCTAGATCTTGATGAAGATGTTTCCCTCAGTCGAAGTGCTGACCGGTTCTTAAATCTCAACTGAATTAGTCTTGGTTGAATTACAGATAAGGTTCTAAATCTCGACAATTTTCCCCCGTCGAAGTGTGGACGAGTTCTTAAATCTCAACAGAATTATCCTCCGTTGAAGTACAGACAGTTCCTAGATCTCGATGAAGATGTTTCCCTCAGTCGAAGTACTGACCGGTTCTTAAATCTCAACTGAATTAGTCTCGGTTGAATTACAGATAAGGTTCTAAATCTCGACAATTTTCCTCCGTCGAAGTGTGGACGAGTTCTTAAAACTCAACAGAATTATCCTCTGTTGAAGTACAGACAGTTCCTAGATCTCGATGAAGATGTTTCCCTCAGTCGAAGTACTGATCGGTTCTTAAATCTCAACTGAATTAGTCTCGGTTGAATTACAGATAAGGTTCTAAATCTCGACAATTTTTCTCCGTCGAAGTGTGGACAAGTTCTTAAATCTCAACAGAATTATCCTCCGTTGAAGTACAGACAGTCCTAGATCTTGATGAAGATGTTTCCCTCAGTCGAAGTGCTGACCGGTTCTTAAATCTCAACTGAATTAGTCTCGGTTGAATTACAGATAAGGTTCTAAATCTCGACAATTTTCCTCCGGTGAAGTGTGGACGAGTTCTTAAATCTCAACAGAATTATCCTCCGTTAAAGTACAGACAGTTCCTAGATCTTGATGAAGATGTTTCCCTCAGTCGAAGTACTGACCGGTTCTTAAATTTCAACTGAATTAGTCTCGGTTGAATTACAGATAAGGTTCTAAATCTCGGCAATTCTCCTCAGTCGAAGTACTGACCGGTTCTTAAATCTCAACTGAATTAGTCTCGGTTGAATTACAGATAAGGTTCTAAATCTCGACAGATTTGCCCCCAGTGGAATTACAGACAAGTTCTTGAAACTCAGCAGAGATGTTCTCTCAGTTGAAGTACAGGCAAGTTCCCAAATCTCGACAATGATCAGACTTCCCCCAGCGGAATCTTCCACGATAACAGGTATACAAGCTCTCACTAAGGAAACTCTTACGCGATTGACACTTCTCCAAATGGCATATGTAAGCCCATTCCCGACATCACAAGGCTGATACCACTTCATGCGAGTGCAAATTTCTGGGCACTCTAGTGTTCAATCATCTTCCACCTTCGGATCACGAAAGGCATGAAATAGGGGCAGCTGTTGTACCCCAAAATTTTCCCTCCCATATTTCTCAAGATATTGCAAGAAAAATCTCCAAGTGGCTCAAGGTTGCTCAAGAGTGGGTCAGACAAGTCATCTCCTAAGGCAGTCAACCCCAAATTAGGGTTTTGTGTGGCATCAAGATTTTTGAATCCAAATGACCTAAAATGCTCCCTAATGTCCTAATATGTTCTCAAGATCATCCATATCAAATTTCAAGCCTTGCAGAGGAAGTTTGCTCAGTCAATTGCTCAAAGGTCCAAAAATCGATTGTGCTAGGGCAAAAGTCAACTGTGACCCAAATATAGTCAAACTTCAAGATTATTTTGCAACATTCTCATTTTGAAGGATATTTCATCATTTGATCAAGGTTTGATCATGATTCATCAAGGATTGCTCAAGATTCATCAAGACTCAAAAGTTGCTAAATTAGGGTTTTACAGGAAACGTCAACTCAACTTTGACCAAGCATAACTTTCTCATACGTTATGAGAAATTACCCATCCAAATCTCATTTTGAATAGGATGCAATATCCTACAATCCATCTTCATACCCCAAGATCAGAAAATGCACTCACAAGAAGTTATGAATTTGGACATTATATGTCATTTTTAAAAGTCAACAAAAACACCTTTTTTGCCAAAGCTTATAACTTGAGAATGGAATATCAAAATGATATGATACCAAAAGGGTTGGTTAGAGGACATCTCAAGCTTTCTGAAAAGTACAAGAACACTTCCAAAAGTTCAAAATTTAAGAAGTTATGCATTATTGAAGTTGGACATTTTTGCAAAATTGCCAAAAGTCAACTACCCCCAAAACTTCAAATTTTGTCAAATGGGCCAATTCCTTTCCACTTGATTTGAGCTTGCATCATTTCCCACGTGTCCTAGCTTCATACATGAGCTCATATTTCATTTTTATTATATTATTTGATTTTTTATTAAATTTATTCATTTTAAATCAAATTAAATCATATAAAATCTAAAACTTTGATTACCTAAGATTTTTTGGCTGTTTCAGATCTTGATTATCATCATTAGCATCATCAAACAAGAATCATACAATATCATGTGCAAAAAGATTGATTTTTGATAAATTTGGCAAGTGGTAAAGAGGAGATCAGATCAAATCCCAAGGCATTGATTTAGAGAGATTCAGTCCATAATTTCTACCCTAATGCAAAGCATGATACATAAGGAAGCCAAGGCAATCGAAACAAGGGTTGGAAAGTGCAAGCATAGGCAGAAAAAAGTTTGAAAAAAGTGGTAAAAAGCTTGAGATCGAAATCGTGCTTAGAGGTGTTTTCAAAAGCCAAGAACTATCCCAATCGCTTCCTGGACGTTCACTGAAGCTAAACCAATCCAAAGCAAGCTTCTTCATATGCCCAAACACGTTGTAAGTCCCTCATTACCTAGATCTTTTCTTGGATTCGATTTGGTCCATTCTGGCATCATTTGAATGAAATGATTGCACATTCATAACCCTCATGTCATTTGCAAACGTTTGGCATTATCCCATTGCGTTTTTCTGGCCTGAACGAAGAACCTCCATAGCTAGGGTTCTTCGTTTGTTTTTTAGGGTTTTCTTTTTTAGGGAAAATTGGGACTAAAGAAAGGCATGGTGTTGATCAGGAAGCCAAGACGAGTCCAACCATGCTCGTGGAATTTGTTTTCATGGTCTGGAATGGATTTTAGAACAAGCTTGCGCATTTAGCTACGGATCCAAATCTGCAGGTAATATTTGCAGGATTTGGAGGTAGGGGACGATGAGTTGTCGTTCTCCCAATAGCCCATTCAAAACCAAGCGCGCCTTTTTTGCTTTGCTGGCATATAATTTGTTTTCAATATATTATATTTTCTTTGTATATTACTAACAAACGAAGCAAAACAGCGTAGTGGCAAGGCAAGCGTTCCAATCACGTTCAGGACTTGGGTTCGAGTCCCAGGTCCCCCAATTTCCCAATGTTTTTTCTCTTCAGGTATTCTAATGTGCGTGTGGACCTGCAGTTCACCATACACCTTCACATATCCAATGGCCAGATGGCCAAAGGCCAAATCTGAAGATCCCAAGCTGAAGGTCTACCATGGTCCAAGTCAGCGTATGCACACCAAATCCAAAAATTCAAACAAGGCCAGCGTGTTTTGGGCCTTCAGATTGCTATTCATGCCCCAATTTCAAGCCCAAACCCCTCTCTCTTTCTATTTTATTTATTTTGTTTATTTTAATTGTTTTATTTATTTTTATTATTTACTAACCAATCAAAAATTCTTTTCTTTATAAAATAAAATCACAAAAATATTTTCTTTATCAAATCAAATTTTAATTGTTTTTATTTTATTAATAAACACTAATTAAATTAACTTAGGTTTTAATTAGAATAACTTTAACATATTTTTTTAAATAATTAAAATTAAATTAGATTTAATTAAGTTTTTACTAATTCAATTAATTTTATCTTTCTTTCTTAAAATAACAAAAAACCAAAAATAATTTTTTTTTAATTTAGTAATTAATTTAGGTTAATTTCTTTCTTAAAATAAAAATAACAAAAAGATGTTTCTCTTTAACTAAAAAAGGGTCAAAACTCTAATTTGCGCTCAATTAAATTTTCCGCACGCGATTTATTTATTTTATCCAATAATGTACTTGCTCCCGGTTTGTAATAGTTAATAGGACTTTTATTTATTTTTTATCGCTTTATTTATTTTTAAAGGGTTTGTCTTTGGCGATGTATATACCCGACGCCTTGTAATTTAAATTCCGCATTTTATTTCTGCAAAATGTAACTGTTAGATGTTTGATAATAGGATGGCATGACAAGACTGAATGTGTTAACCTAAAATCAATTTAGATCACCCTCAACATGTACAAAGATAAAAATAACTGAAAACAACACACTCACACATGTGCACTCTTAGGGTACACCCCACTTGGTTGCTTTCGTACACGGTCATTGAGTATAGGTCGTTTTAGAGGTCATTGTTGTACCCCAAAATTTGCCCTCCCATATTTCTCAAAACATTGCAAGAAAAATCTCCAAGTGGCTCAAGATTGCTCAAGATTGCTCAAGAGTTGGACAGTCAAATCATCTCCTAAGGCAGCCAACCTCAAATTAGGGTTTTGTGTTGCATCAAGGTCCTTACATCCAAATGACCTAAAGTGCTCCCCAATGTCCTAATATGTTCTCAAGTTCATCCCTGTCAAATTTCAAGCCTTGCAGAGGAAGTTTGGTCAGTCAATTGCTTAAGAGGTCCAAAAATCGACTATGCTAGGGCAAAAGTCAACTATGACCCAAATACAGTCAAACTTCAAGATTTTTTGTAAACATTCTCATTTTGAAGTATATTTCATCATTTGATCAAGGGTTGATCATGATGCATCAAGGATTGCTCAAGATTCATCAAAACTCAAAAGTTGCTAAATTAGGGTTTTGTAGGAAAAGTCAACTTAACTTCGACCAAGCATAACTTTCTCATACTTTATGAGAAATGACCCATCCAAATCTTATTTTTAAGAGGATGAAATTTACTACAATCCATATTCATACCCCAAGATCAAGAAATGCACTCACAAAAATTTACAAATTTAGACATTATAGGTCATTTTTGAAAGTCAACAAAAACACCTTTTTTCCAAAGCTTATAACTTGAGCATGGAATATCAAAATGAGATGAGACCAAAAGGGTTGGTTAGAGGACATCTCAGGCTTTCCAAAAAGTCCAAGAACACTTCCAAAATTTCAAAATTGAAGAAGTTATGCATTGTTGAAGTTGGGCATTTTTGCAAAATGGCCAAAAGTCAATTATCCCCAAAACTTCAAATTTTGTCAAATGGGCCCATTATTTTCCACTTGATTTGATCTTGTCACACTACACACGTGTCCTATCTTCAGCCTCATGACCATTTATCAATTTTATTATTTAATTTGATTTTTTAATGAATTATTGCATTTTAAATCAATTTAAATCATATAAAATCCAAACATTGATTATTGGATCTCCTTTTGGCTATTTCAGGACCTAATCGTCATCATAAAGTTGATCAAATTCGTATCTCACCATATCAGGTACAAAAAATAGATTTTGGACCAAATTGGAAGCTTTTCAATGGAGAATCAAATCAAATCTCCAAGCCATAATGCACAAAGATTCAGTCCACAAAACTTGACCTAATGCATTGCTTTATACATATACAAGTGAGAGGCACGAGTTTTAGAGGTTAGAAGCTGCAAAATCACCAAAACCAAACTTGAAAAAACTTGGAAAAAGCTTGAAACTGAAATCAGTCCTAGAGGCGAATTCAGAGGCAAAGCTCAACGTGAATCACTTGTTGGACATCCACTGAAGCGAAACCAACCCCTAGCAAGCCATCACACCCTCTCAATCGCACTGTAAGTCATTCGAAACACTGCCTTGCATTTGAAATCGTAACCTCTCATTCTGGCATTTTCTTGACAAATTATTGACATATTCATGATCCTTGAGTAATTTCTAAACTTTCTGCATTATTTAATTGTATTTATATGACCTGTAGTGCCATAACCGAATCTAGGGTTCTTGGTCTTTGTTTTTGGGCGTTTTATTTGCAGGAAAAATTGGGGCCATTAATGGACATAGACATGCTCAGGAGGCCTAGACGATCATGACTATGGTCTTGGAATTAATTTCTATGGCCTAGGATAGATTTTAGGATGCAGCTATGGATTTAGCTGCGGATGTAAATCCGCAGGTAAATAACCAGGTCCAACGAGGAAGACGATGACGCGTCCCCCTCCCATTTGTTGATTCAAATTTCGGGCATTATTTTTTTTAATTCTGGCATAGTGTTTGTTTTTCCAATATATTAATTGTTATCTATTACACTAACAATTAAAAGGCGTTGGTTCAGTGGCGAAGGTGTTAGTGCAAAGTCTCACAGGACCTGGGTTCGAATCCCAGGTACCCATATTGCATTATTATTGTTTTTCTTCAGGTTATTCCATGCAAAGCCAGACATGTGGTTCACCATGCACCCTCATGCAATCAGTGGACAGATGGCCCCCAGGCCAAATCTGATGGCCCAGATGGGATGCCTACAATATGCCAAAGTCAATATGCACACGTGGAAGCAAGAAAGGTCAACACAGGCCAATTCAAATGGGCCACAAATTGCTATCCAGACCCCTCCAATCAGGCCCATATACTCCTAAACTCTCTCTCTATTTTTATTATTTTCTTTTAATTAATTAATTGTTATTCTTTTTATTATTTAACTAACCAATTAATCTTTTCTTAATAAAATCAAGAACCAAAAAAATATATTTTATTTATTAAAATTAAATTCAGCACTTTATTTTTGTAAATAAATATTAATTCAATTGATTTAGTTTTAATTAGGTATAACTTTTAATATTTTTGTAATAATTAAAATTAATTTAGATAATTAGGTTTTACTAACATTGATTGATTTATTTTTATTTCTTTAAATACTCAAAAATCCAAAAAAAACATTATTTTCATTAATTAATTAATTAGCTTATTAATTCAATTGTTAACTTAATTTAATTTCTTTAATCCAAAAATAACCAAAAAATCACTTTCTTTCAAAAGGGTCAAAACCCTAAAAACTCGCATTTGATTTAATTTCCCGCGCAGGATTCATTTGATTTCAATATTGTATCTGTTTCCCGGAATGTAATAGTTTAATAGGACTTTAAATACTTTTACCGCTTTATTTATTTTCCGCACTTTAATTTCAAGGGTTGCTTTTGGCGATGTAAATACCCGATGCCTTGTAATAGTTAGCTTTAATTTCCACAATTTAATTTCCGCAACTTATAAACTATTAGATGTTTGATAATAGGGAATGCATGACAAGATCAAATGTTTAAACCTAAAATCAACATAGATAACCATTGACATGTACAAAGATAAAATTAACTGAAAATAACACACTCGCACATGCGCGCTCTTAGGGTACACCTCGCTTGGTTACCTTCGAACGTGGTCATTGAGTATAGGAAGTTTTAGAGGTTGCCCTCTTGTCCAAAGATCATAGTTGCCTTGAAACGGTTGCCTCGGAAAAATGATCTAAGACATTAGGGTTACCGCTAAGGCGTCCTAACATTGCTTTAGTGACCACACGTCCCTTAATCGAATTGACCCTTAAACTCCAACGACGAGGCTACCTACTCATCCATAGTGGGATAGCATTGTCTAAAGGACATTAACACAGATTGATTCCTTTTTCGAGTAGGTAGATGGTTCTTAGATACTTGCTCTTTCCAAAACAAAACAAAACTTTTCGCATTTACACTCCTTTCAAACAAAAACTTCTTTCAAAACCACAAACACAAAGAAAAGCAAATTTTGAAAACACTTTGAGCAAGTACCTAAGAGCCCGTGGATAACCACGGATAGAAAGGGTGCTAACACCTTCCCTTTCAATAATCTACCCCCCGGACCCGAGAAACATCTCGAAAAAGGAATTTTTATGTGCTTTTTTCCTTTCCTTGTTGGATAAAATAAAAGACAATGGCGACTCTTGCTTACCGCGACATTTTACGAAAACAAACGCAAAACGCGAACCAGCATTCCAAAAACAGCCAGTTCTCTCCCACCGTATCACAGTCGTCCTCTTGTCCAAAGATCATAGTCGCCTCGAAATGGTTGCCTCAAACAAATGATCTAAGACATTAGGGTTACCGCTAAAGTGTCCTAACATTGTTTTAGTGACCGCATGTCCCTCATTTGAATTGACCCTCAAATTCCAACGACGGTGCTACCTACTCATCAATAGTAGGATAGCATTGTCTAAAGGAAATTAGCATAGAACGATTCCTTTTTCGAGTAGGTAGATGGTTCTTAGATACTTGCTCTTTCAAAAAACAAAAACTTTTCACACTTACACTCCTTTTCAAACAAAGTTTTCAAAAACACTTCATTACACTCTTGAGGACAGAAGCAAGAGTTAAATCGAAGTTAAAACAAAAACTTTTTCAAACCCACAAACACAAAGAAAACAATTTTGAAAATAATGAGCAAGTACCTAAGAGCCCGTAGATAACTACGGATAGAAAGGGTGCTAATACCTTCCCTTTCTATAATCTACCCCCCAAACCCGAGAAATATCTCAAAAAAGAAATTTTTCTGTGCTTTTTTTCCTTTCCTTGTTGGATAAAATAAAAGACGGTGGCGACTCTTGCTTACCGCGACATTTTGCGAAAACAAACGCAAAACGCAAACCAGCATTCCAAAAAACAGTCAGTTCTTCCCACCGTATCACAACTCCAGACACAGAAGTCATTCTGTCACTTATTCAGATTCTCACAGTACGGATACACTCCAGACAAGGAAGTCATTCTGTTACTCATTCAGATCCTAGTTCAGATACAATCCAGATACGCTCCAGACGCGGTTGCCATTCTGTCACTTATTCTGATATTCCCCAGCTTAGATACGCTTCATACATAGAAGCCATTCTGTCTCATTCAGGCACAGCTCGGATACGCTCCAGAGGACGCCATTCCATTGCTCATTCAGATTCAGTCTCCAGATACAGTTCAGATACGTTCCAGACACGGACACCATTCTGAATACTCATTCTTTTGACTTACAACTCAACAAACATTCTTGGATGGCATCTTTAAGCCCATCTCCAACAAGATTCTATCACATCTCCAAATGGCATCTTTAAGCCCATTTCCTCAACTACATTTTGACGAGTGCAAATTTACTGGCACTCTAGTGTCCAATCATCTTTTACCTTCAAGTCACGAACGAAAAAACTCGCCAATCTAACTCTTCAGGTTCAAGAAGATTGAACAGGGTAAGCTGTTGTACCCCAAAATTTTCCCCCTCATTTATCAAGATTTTTCTCACAAGACTTCTTGGACTCCAGACAGGATTAGGGTTTGCTCAACTCAAGACATCATTTTACACTGATAACCTGAAATTAGGGTTTGAGTTTGCACAAGGATTTTTGGACCATCAATTCTTAATGTGACTTTCATACACCATCTTGGACCCCTAAGTTTTCTCATGACAAGTTTCAAACCTTGAATCACATTTTTGCTCAGTCAATTGGACAGTTGACCTAAAAATCAGCTGTATTGGGGAAAAAGTCAACCATGGCCAATTTATAGTCAAACTTCATAATTTTTTATCCACAACAACATTTTAGACTCATATGAACCATTTGATCAAGCTTGGACCACAACTCCTCAAGAAATTTGATCAAATCATCAAAAGGGCAAAATGGTCAAAATTAGGGTTTTGACTGAGAAAGGGAAATTTCTGATTTTTAACCTAGCCAATGAACAATTGGGTTCAATCATGATTTCAAGGACTCAATAGCATCATCTTGACCTAATCACATAGTTCAAAAGATCTCAAATGCATAAGATTGACAGATGAATTTTGCAGTCAACTGATCAAAAGTCAATTGTACACTGAAAAGTCAAACTTTGACTTTTTGGTCAAAATCAAGTGCCAAAAGTCATAATTTATCAAGATATGTCAAAATGTGAAACTTGTTAACCAAGAAACCTAAAATTGCAAATTAGGGTTTTAATTTGAAAATTTTTCATAACTTAGAAATTTTCTTATGGAAAATTTCTTATTTTTCCCTAACTTTTCACAACTTTTTCACCATGATGCATTTTGATTCAAGGAAAGTCCCCAACATGAAATTTTTAGACCTCCATGAAATCTACAACTTTTCTTCACAAACTTTTCCCTAAAGATGCTTGGATCTCAAGTTATAAATTTGTGAATACATGGTCATGAACTTCTTAACTTAGTGAAATTTGTCCCTAATTTAGGCAGGTTTTGGACCCAACTTCATGGCAATTTTTCACCTAGTTCCAAGAGGTATCTCAAAATTAATTTCAAGGATGGATTATAGAGCAAATTGCAAGCTTTCCAAAATGTCCAAGAACTCTCCAAGATCATTTTTGAGTAGGGAGAATCGAAGAGAGGAAGTTGGCATTTTCTCACTTTTTGTTCAAGCCATTTTCATGAAGAACCAAGTTGCAAATCAAACCTATGCTGGCTATTTCATGCTTTACATGTCCTAAACTTGCTACACACTCCTTAATTAAATGCATACTCAGTTGACAAAGCCTCTATCCATGCTTTTGAACCTTTATCCAATTGATAATTCCACTTATGGTAAAAAGGTTCCATTGCCATTTTCATAAAGAAACACTTTTGCAAACTTTTCAACTTGGAGCTTTGAACCTGTCCCCTTGATGCATAAAAACCACACAGGTCTCAAGCAACTTGTACAAACTCATACCAACCCTAAAGCAAGCTGGTACAAGCATGTGGGTTTTGTCTTGTCACTTTGCTTCAAGTACAAGAAAAGTTGCAAAAAGGCTAGGGCTTGTACAGCTGATAGAGAGCTGACTTTAGATCATTTATATACTAATATGCAAACAATGTACAACACATAACACGCTTAGCAAGGACCTGAAACTCTCTCAAGCTGAAAAACACCCAAAACCTGTCCAAAACTGCAGATTCTGCATAAGCATCCCCATATTCCATTTGGCTCGTGCGTTTTGAGTTTGGATCATTCAAACACATTATATACTTGATACCTAGCCTATCCAAACCATCATCCCTGATCTGTATCCTCTTTTCCACCATCTTCCATTGTTGACTTTGAAGCTTGCAGTTGGACTTGGTTAGCGAGTTCTAGCTACTTTCAGAGCAAGGGAAGGGTTGGAATAGATTCAGGGAAGCTCAAGCAATCATCAGGCCTCCATCAAAGTCCCTGCATTTCCATACACGATTCCAAATGAAGGAGGTATTTTTTTTAAAACTCTATCTCTTTATACAGGCAACCTCAGGCCACGATCTGTGAATAAAAAATGTAGTTCTCATCATAACAAAGCTATACATATCATTATCTTGCATTAATTTTACTTGTGCTAGGAGAATTTGAAACTTGAAATTTCTGGAAATATTAGGTCAAGATTTAGGGATGTTTAAATTCTCTTTAATATTTGATAGTTAGATTACATAGCTTACATGGTTGGAATCGTGAGTTTAAGCTCTACATTTTTCATGTTATAAGTTTTCATTTTTATGAAGGCATGAGGAAGTTACAGGTGGTCCGGCCAAGGCTTGAGGAAGAAGATGAAACAGGGCAAGGAAGCATTTTAGAATATGTTATTTTTGTTTCATTAAAGACAATGGATGTATAGCCACCCCAGTGGTAAAGCAACGCGCTGGTGAGACCCATGTCCTGGGTTCGAACCTGCGCGCTACTTTTTGCATTTTGGCATTTTTTTCCTTTTCAGTTTTGACACTTTTTTTTGCAGGATTGGGCTTTTTGCTATGGGCCAGTATTTTTGCTCATCACCACTGACTTGCTATCTTGCCCCTTGCCAACTTATTTCACATTTTTATTTTTTTATTTGTTTTATTTTCATATTTTATATTTTTGTTATTTTCTTTAAATAATATAAAATCTTAAAAAATATAATTAATAATATTGCACTTTTTTTTTTAATATTTCTCATATAAAATATAATTTATTTTGATAAGATATAACTTATTTTCTTAATAAACTTGTAAAAATAATTAAACATATTTATTTCAAATTATTTTTATTTTCATACTTACAAATACCTATTTTTTGGCATATATTTATTTTTAATATTTATATATAATATTATTTATTATTTTCATACAAAAAATGAACAAAATAATAATATAGGAACATTATTTTCTTTTAAATGAAAATTAGGGTTTAATCCCTTTCAAAAGAATTAAATATTTTTTCCTTATTTTTTAGGTTTAAATTAAATATTCTTTTACACAAAAGCAAGACATAAAGAAAATCATTTCTTTACATACATATTGCATTACATTTTAAATATTGTATTGTATTTATTTAAATTCGCGCGAATTCGATTTGGTTGTAATAATGTATTTAGTTTTATATTTGTGCAAATCCCCATTCAAACTTGTATTCTCCCCTTCCATAAAATTGTTGTAATAGCTTAGTATATTTACATTACGCAATTTATTGCTTTCATATGCCATGATTAGTAATTAGGGTTTGTATGACAAGAACGAAACAAAACAAATAGAAAACCCTAAATACAATATCAAAAGCATGAAAAACGATACACTTTGCACACAAGCACCCTTAGGGTTTCTCCCACTTGGTTGCCTAAAATAAAATGGCCATGTTACGCATGTGAAGTATCTTGGTAAAACAAAACAAATATAAGATCATAGTTCCTCGATGACGCTATTCAAAAGTTTCCTAAACAAAAATGATCTTGGTCCCTCAAAAATGCTAAGATACTTGGCAACATTGCTATCATGGTTATACGATGACCCACGCCCGTCCCTTTTACATCCAAAGATAGGGTTGCTTACCAAATCAATGGTAAGACAACAATGTCAAAGGAATAGAAAATACATAGAAAGACATTTGAGTAGGTAGATAGCTTCTAGTTACTTGCTCCATTTCAAACAAAATCTTTGCTATTTTCAAACACATACACATTTCAAAAACATCTTACAAACATTGAAAACATTTTCAAAAAAGACAAACATCTTTGTATACATTCTTACGAATGAGAATCATTACAAAGATTGCCTAAACAAATGGCCTCTTTTACAAAATACTTTCAAAACCACATCAAACACCATTTCAAACAAACCAAAGCAAGTGATCTAAGCAAGTAACTAAGAGCCCATGGAAAAACATGAATGAAAAGGGTGCTAGCACCTTCCCTTTTCATAATCTACCCCCCCCCCCCCCCCCGAACTCAAGAAAACATCTCAAAGGTCTTTCCTGTGCTTTTTCACCTTTCCTTTTGGATAAAAGAAAACTCGGTGGCGACTCCTGCTAACCGCAACATTTGCGACAAAACGCAAAACCTCAAGTCAGTTCTCCCACCGCATCACAGAACCCAGTGGGGTTGTTTCACATAGTTGTTTTTCTTTCTTTTACACAAATTATATAGCTTCCATTTTTTAGGCGGCGTTCTCTTACTAGAGCGTCAGCCTCCTTGTACAAAAATTCCTATTACAGGCCAACTTCAAAAATCAATACAAAATTATTTTCACTTCGAGTTTGTTTTTGTTTTCTGTTTTGTTTTACAAGAACGTCCAATGACTTATTTCTGATATATGCATTTGAAAATGACTGCTGCTCATAAACATTTACATAAGAAATAAAAGACAATTACTCGTAATTCCAGAAACACGGGAAAAAACAAGAAGTGCCAAATCCGACAATTACTCCGCCCAGCAGGTACCGGGATAGAGCCAGCTTGGGAACATAATTATTGGTACATACACTCCCCACAGAGTAAAAGTATCCAAAGGCATTGATGTCAGCTTTCCCAAAACAGGACGTAACCACCCCAGGTGAGGTTCATAATCGCGGGCGAGTCAGTAAAACTCATCCCCCAAGCAGAGTTTATTTCTCCAAATACAGAGGCTCAATCCCCGGCAGAGTTCATCACTTCAGCTACAAAAATTCATTTTCTAAGTTCATTCCCCGCAGAGTTTATTCTCAAGAAGAATCTCCTCCCGACAGAATATTTACAAATCTCCAGCAACTGTCATGGATTTATTTTCCCAGATGCGAGCATACCCCCGATAGCATTTCATGAACATACATCATGACATACGCATACATATCATATACAGTATAGTCTCATTTATTTTGAGAACATTATCTCACCCTGCATTTCATGCATCACATACAACTAACCCTGATGTCTTTCCAGGAAAAGAGGATTAGCTTCAACAAATTCAGCAGTTATGCAAGTCACATCTGCAGACGACTAACGGAAACTTAGTTCCTGAAACCAAACGGGCCAACTAATATACACTATCGCTTTGAAGTAACCCTACTATCCATGTTCCTTCTCATAGCCCTATTATCCAGGTTTTCATATCGAAGTAACCCTACTATCCAGGTTCCTTCTCATAGCCCTACTATCCAGGCTTTCATATCGAAGTAACCCTACGACCCAAGTTCCTTCTCACAGCCCTACTATCCAGGCTTTCATATCGAAGAAACCCTATGAACCAGGTTCCTTCTAACATCCCTACTATCCAGGCTTTCATATCGAAGAAACCCTACTATCTAGGTTCCTTATCACAACCCTACTATCCAGGATTTCATATCGAAGTAACCCTACCATCCAGGTTCCTTCCCACAAACCCTACTATCCAGGTTCCTTCCCATAAGCCCTACTATCCAGGCTTTCATATCGAAGTAAACCTACGACCCAGGTTCCTTCTCACAACCCTACTTTCCAGGCTTTCATATCGAAGAAACCCAACGACCCAGGTTCCTTCTCACAGCCCTACTATCCAGGCTTTCATATCAAAGTAACCCTACGACTCAGGTTCCTTCTCATAGCCCTACTATCCAGGCTTTCATATCGAAGTAACCCTACGACCCAGGTTCCTTCTCATAGCCCTACTGTTGTACCCCAAAATTTTCCCTCCCATATTCTTCAAGATTTGCAAAGAGCATGCTTCAAAATCTCCCCAAGGGTTGCACAGTTCAAGGGCCTCCTAACAGTAAAAAACTAGGGTTTTGGTTCTGACAAAGAAAATGAAGTTTCCAAGGGTCCAATCAAGTCCCACATGCCTAAAAACATGATCAAGCATCCTCATGCCAAGTTTCAAGACTTACAGCACAAAATTGCACATTCAAAAACCCTAATTGGCCAACAGTCAACTGCAGGGGCAAAATGGTCATTTGACAGTCAAAAGTTCAAATTTTTGGTCAACATCTCATTTTGAAGTCACAAACATCATTTGATCAATTCTTGATCATGATTTTCAAGGCATGGCTCAAAAAGTCTCAAGATGCAAAAGTTTCCATATTTGGACAGTTGAAAAAGTCAACTGTAACTTGACCAAGGCATAACTTCCACATGGTTTATCAGAAAAATTCCATCTAAAGCTCATTTTGCAGATAAAGACATTTCCTACAAATCCTCTTCACACTTCAAGTCCAAGAAATGCTCTCACAAAAAGTTATCAATTTCAACATTATAGGTCATTTTCAAAAGTCAACAAAAAGGGACTTTAAGTCAAAGGCCATAACTTGGGATTGGTAAATCAAAATGACATGGGACCAAAGGCATTGGTTATAGGACTTCAAGACCTTTCCAAAATGTCCAAGAACATGATCAAAGCTTAAAAATTGAGCAAGATATGCCTTGTGGAAGTTGGGAAATTTTTGGGAATTTTGAAAAGTCAACTTTGCTTCAAATGCCTTAAAATTGCTAATGGGCCACATTTTCTTCCAAGATTCATCATCCAAAGCATATGCACGACCATTTGGCCCAAAGGGGATTTATTTCATCATTTTTATTATTTATTTGAATTTTTAATCACAATTAATTCATTTAATTAAATAAAATATGGAAAAAAATACTAAACCAATGCATTTGAATCTTTTTATGCAGTGTAATCACTCATTGGATACTTAAGATTTCGTGCATACCAAAATTGGAAAGATTGGCCATGATTGGAATCAAAATCACATGGAAAAGATTTGAAAAAAATATGCATGAAAATCAAATATTCCATACATCAATGCAAAGAGTTTTGGATCCAAATTTCAACCCTAATCAGTTCCCATACATATACTGATGCAAACCCTAAAGCTCAAGACCTGAAAGTTGCGCCCAATCCTAAGAACCACTTTGACATTTTTGTGAAATTTTTCAAAACTGAAAACACCATTCCAAAGCGTTTCAAGGCAAGAGGACCATTCCATCACCTTCCTGAGATATCAAGGGATCTTCCTGAATCAAAATCATAACCTCTAACATCAAGAAACGGTAGAATCAAGTGGTCCTGTTTCAAATTTTGTGCATATTCGTGTTTTAATTTATAGGCATTTTCATTGCATTCTTTCTGTTGATTTAGACTAATCTAACCATTCTAAAGCTAATCATGTAATTTAATTGAGTTTTCGTGCGTTATACATGAAGTTACCATTGAAGCTTGCTAGGGTTTCATGACTTCAAATTTGGGGTTTCTCTTGTCCAGAAAAATTAGACCCTAAGACCAGGACTGTTGGATTCAGAAGCTTCATGCGAATTGAACACACATGTCACGCTCAATTTATGAGCAACCAGGGCCTATTCGCTATTTTTATGCTTATCACTTAGTGGGGGTTTAAAACCCCCGCTATTCAGTTTGTTTTTTTCAGGCACAGCAAACAATTGGAGAAGAAGGTGATGTGTAAGCCATCAAGTGGTGCATTTGAATTTCGCGCGAAATACCCACTAATCGTTCGTTTTACCTTATATTCATTATTGTTTATATTATATACAAAACGCGCAGTTGGTACAGTTGGTGGACAAGGCATTTGGTAAACTCTGGGACCTGGGTTCGATTCCCAGGTCCCCTCCCTTTCTCATATTATTTTCCTTTCCATATTCCTACGCATCGCACACCCAAGGGTTCACCATACACTAAATATCCAAGCACGCCACATGTCCCAGAACGTCCATCCAAGGGCCCTGATCTGATGAACATCATACTCACCAGTCAACGCGTACACATGCGCCCTGGAAAGTCAATTGAAGGCCTTAATTCTATTGGGCCTAATTGCTGGCAACATGACCTCCAAACTGGGGTCAACACCCCCAAGGGTTTGCAATTCTTTCCTTTTTTTCTATTTTCCATTATTTGTGTTAATTCAATTATTTCTTTTTAGTTCTTTAAATTAATATATTTTCATAAAACATAAAAATAATAAAAAATCAGAAAGACAAAAATAAAAACATATTTTATTTAATGTTATTCTTGTAAATAAATGATATTAATTAATTTAGTTAATTCTAGGTTTAAATTTTAATATTTTTTTAATAAACTTAAAAATTGTAGAATTAGGGTTTTAAGCACTTTTATCCTTTTTTTCCTTTTTTCACCATATTAATTATTAATTATTAATTATTATTTTTTATAAATAAATTACCATGTAAATAATTAGGTTAATTTTAGGTTCAACTTTAACATATTTCTTAATAAATAAAAATAGTTAGAATTAGGGTTAATTAACTTTTTAATTCCATTAATTCTCATTAAAATCCTTAAATACCAAAAAACTCAAAAATAACTTCCTTTCACATTTAATTTAATTAATTTCGTAATTTTAATTTAACTTCCTAAAAAGGGTCCAACGCCCTCGCATTCCCGATTTTAATTCTCTTCGCATTTTTATTTTCTTTTTTGTACATATTCATGTAATTCTCCCAAAGCCATGTAATAGACTAATAGACATTTATCTTTTCCGCATCTTTATTTTATTTCAAATCGGGTCCTGGATTAAATTTGGCGATGTGGACCCGCGCCTTTGTAATAACGTAGGACTTTTAATTCTCGCATCTTTTAAACTGTTAACTAAATTGCATGAAAGAATGAATGTCAAAATAAAAGCAACGCGTAGATCACCAATACATGACAAGACAAAAATATCTGAAAACGACACACAATTCACACACCACCCCTAGGGTACGCCTCACTGTTTCCTTGCCCCTCGAAAGGTGATCGTCGAGTAGAGGATGTTTTAGTAAGTCCTCATGTCCATGAATATGGCATGAGGGTAGCTTCTAAGGTGTCTTCCTATTACTCTGGTGATCACCATGTCCCGAACCTTCGAATTGACCCGAACACCTCCAACGGTGGTGCTACCTACCTCTCAATGGTGGGATGACACTACTTTAAGGACATTTACACAGACGAATTCCTTAGGGTAGGTAGACGACTCTAGATACTTGCTCTAATTTCAAAACAAATCAAAAAATACTTTTCACACCGACACTTTTCAAAAAGCTTTCGAAAGCAACTTTTCAAACACTCTTGAGGACTGATATAAAAGTCGAACTGAAATTTTCAAAGAAACTTTTTAAAACCCACAGTTGAAAAGCAAACAAACCATTTTGAAAACACAAGTGAGCAAGTATCTAAGAGCCCATGGATAACCATGGATAGAAAGGGTGCTAACACCTTCCCTTTCTATAATCTACCTCCCGAACCGAGAGCAATCTCTATAAGGAATTTTTCTGTGCTTTTGTCCTTTCCATTTGGAGAAAATAAAAGACGGTGGCGACTCTTGCTTCCGCGACATTTCGCGAACCAGCGTTAAACAGTCAGTTCCAGATCCACCGATCACAGAACTGGCGAATCTGCTGGGGATAAAACTAAAAGTGAGGTGTACCTTAGGATTAGTTCATAACTGTGTTTTCAATTATATTGATTTGCTTGCTTTAAATTGTGGGACTGTCTTGGGAGTTCTATAGATCCTAACCCGGATCTGGGGATACCTTCTTAGAAAGTAGCAACAAGGCTGTGAGGGAACTGTGCGGGGTATACCGACATGGTTGAAGCAGTCTGCTACATTGATGTGGCACTTTGGTGTGTACCGGTAACCCTTGAGTTCAGTCAAGGAGAGTACGGGGCCTTCGCGTGGTGTCGTGAAGCATCAACAGACCTTAGGAACCTTAATTGAACTATCTTGGCCTCTTTAGGGTAGTGAGATAACTGACTTTGGTGCAGTCCGAGGTTGGTTGATACTCGATACTACACTCAATTGAGGGTTGATTTCCTAGAATATTTCGGTCGCCAGTTCAGTGGCTAAATCGAAACGATGAACAATGAAAGCAATCCAGTGATATTGGGACCCTTAGAACCCGGTTACTTCTAATAGGACAGGTTGAGCCCACCAACCTCAAGAGGGTAATACCCAGACCCCATGCTGGCCTAAACTCTAAGGGCTTGTCTTGTGTGACTTGTGTGCCTTACATATGTGCCTTTGTAAATATTTGTGGTGTGTTTAATCATAGCATCATGACATCATCCAGCATCATATGCATTGACTAACCATTTCAGGGGTTCGAATCTTCATCTCTGTTCTTGTTTTGTAGGACATGGAAACTGTTCGCAGAAAGACAATTCAAATCAGCCTTGTAAGGGTCCCTCCTCAGCTTAAAGAGCTTATATCCAGGATTCCCGGGAGCTCTTCATTCAGTGAAATACATGGAAGACTCATCAGCTTGGTCAATACCAACATTGAGGAAGATATGATAAAGGTCCTGTTCCAATTCTTTGACCCTCTGCATCACTGTTTCACCTTCTTGGATTATCAGCTGGTACCTACATTGGAGGAGTTCTCTCGGCTTCTGAAGATCCCTATCCTTGATCAACTACCCTACAACGGTACGGAAAAGGAACCCAAGCTTGAAGAGATTGCTAAAGCCTTACACCTACAATCATCTGACCTCAAGGGACATTGGGAAGTTAGAAGTGGTATCAAAGGGTTCTTAGCCAGGTTTCTGTTTGAAAAGGCCCATGAATGTTGGAACTCCCTTGACTTACAAGCTTTTGAAGAAGTTGTGGCCCTCCTTGTCTATGGTTTGGTGTTGTTCCCTAACCCAGATCAGCTTATAGATATCAGCGCTGTCCAGATCTTCATGTCCAGGAATCCTATACCTACGTTGCTGGGGGACATCCTTCACTCATGTTACACTCGAACCATGAGAAAAAGAGGTGTCCTTATGTGTTGCACTCCTCTCCTGGGAAGGTGGTTTATTTCGCACCTTCCACAATCAGTTTTGAAGAACGAGCGGGGTTTGAGATGGTCACAACAGTTGATGACTCTTACACATGCAGATATACATTGGTGCCCTCGGTCCAGAGAGGATGTCACTATCATTGATCGTTGCGGGGAGTACCCTAATGTTCCTTTACTTGGAATCAGAGGAGGTATCACTTACAACCCATGCCTGGCTTGGAGACAGTTTGGTTATGCTCGGAGGGATGGCCCTCATGACATGTTAATCCCTGACATAGTTTTTGACTTCGACAACGATGCACAAGGACTTCGCCAGAGATTTATCAGAGCTTGGAGGATGCCAAGTAGGATAGACAGTAAGACACTGGGGCACAGGAATTCCATCCCATTGGAACCTTATCTCAAGTGGGTACGAGCCCGCTCTCAGAAGTTAGTAATGCCATATCCTCATATGCTCCCTGTGATCAAAGAGCCAGTCTTGGAAGGAGAATGTCCTACACTATTCAACATCCTGACATGCCCACGTCCTGGGAAGAGATGCAGAAGAGCTGGATCCAGCTTAAGGAAGAACGAAATTCTCTTGAGACCAGTCTACATGCTAGTGAAAAGAAGGTCTTGGAGCTCACCCGCCTATTGCATGAGGAGAGGAATCTCAACACCTACATAGCTCCAAAGAGGATGCGTAGTGTCTTTTGGGATTGATTTGCTTTGTAATATGTGCCCATGAGGCTGTGATGTACTGAACAATTGTTTCCTTAATAATAACGTGTGTTCCTTTTTTTGGCTACAACAGATTTGAACTTTCGAACCCTTGAATGCATTGCATAAACACATATCATTCATCATGTGCATAGCAGGTCTTCTTCTTTTCAGGTTGCTTACTGTTCTTCGCTGTTTATTTCAGCATCATGAATCCTGACTCATCCTCAACCGAGATGTCTATCAAGGCTCTTCAGGCGCAGAACACGCAATTTCAGGAGTTGATCATGGGTTTGGCTCAAGGCCAAGAAGAGCTGAAGGCTTTGCTCCTGAAGAAGGAGAAGAAGAAGAAGAGAACTGTTCTTTTCAACTCGGGCCGAAGGTTTGGTAACACTCTGCAGAATGAAGAGGCTGGTTCTTCTATAGGCAAGAGCAGTCCCCAAGGGGGAAAAGGTCCTAGTCCGGTAGTCTCTGACAACGAGACTGATTTTAATGAGGAACAATATCCTCCTGCTGAAGACCGGTATAAGCAGTTGGAAGACAGACTGAATGCTATGGAGATCCAACAAGTGCCTGGGCTGGATTTCGGAGACTTGGGTTTGTCTACTGGTGTGATTATTCCTCACAAATTTAAAGCACCTTCTTTCACCAAATATGATGGGGCGTCTTGTCCCAAGCTACACCTCAGATCTTATGTACGGAAGATTCAACCGTACTCAGTGGACAAGAATTTGTGGATCC